>CM070657.1:18417325-19083980 GCA_036346575.1 Dendrocalamus sinicus | reverse complement strand
AGTTCCCTCCACTCTCGAATACAAGCTATTGATTTTAAAACCAAAAACCAGAAATCTACCATGTGAATGCATTCCTTGCCCGCCCTTGACCGTGGGCACGGCTATTCGAATAGTTTGACACTCTGCGAGGTTGTACAACTTTACCCACAAGAGATAAATTATCCTAAATGTCAACACGCTTCCTTTGGCATGAGACCCGGATAAAATACCACAAAGTCTTTACCTTACTCTAATCTAGCTAGATACCACCATTTGAGGTTTCACTGCGGTAGGCTAAGCTATGCGAACCAGAAGCCCCCTCTTGCGCCATATAGTCTGATAAATCCCCGTCCCTCCTTTGTGAATAACAGGTCCATCCACGGCACCCACTTTCCACTTTGGTGGCACCTAAACTAGGCTATCATAAGTTAGTCGGCTAGGTCGTACCCATATAGACTTGTGGTTGTATGCGGTTAATGCTCGATCGGACAAACACAAGCGTCGGTCCTTAATTGACTAGGGTGGAACATACACTTTTCAAGATCTCGTGCTAATTGCACCAACCCAAACCAACCATCCACCTAATCTAAACCAACTTTCACATTTTAGTTTATTTTAAAAGAAGATGAAGTAACTCCAATTACCACTAAATTTGTAAACACAAGGGTATTACAATAAATCATAATTTCCCATTTTCAAGATTTCAAGGGTATTACATAGCATGACTAAGCATTATACTATCATTCTATTATTCACAATTGATTATAATACTCTCACTAAAGAGCCAAAGGAAATCCTAGGAGACAAGGGTACATGGCATTCAATTCCAGCGAGGGCATAACAATATTGGGGTAACTAATACCTTAATATTTGAACTAATGCTTTATGTAAATAGCAATGTAAAGGATCGCGCGAAGGCTACGATAGCAGAAAACAAAACTTTTCTACCGCGCGAGGACATCATGCTAAGGAGGATCATGGATCATTACCACTGGCAGCGTGCGTGAAGAAGAGTTGGAGCCGATCCAACCACGCGCGTCGGTAGTAGTGGAAGTAGCCGATCGTCCGACGGATCGTCTCCTCCACGCGATCAACCATACCACGGCAGATCCAATCAGTAGGTTGTTGATGCCGATCAACGCCGCAGGCAGCGGCGCCTCCACCCAGGTATCCACCGTCCGGGTGAACGCGCCGATCACGAGTGTACCATCACTCGCGGCGACTAGGGTTTGGCTCGAGGTGGCGGCTAGGGTTTAGCTCGGGATTAGGATGCATGCACCCCTCAGCCTCGCCTCCATATATATAGACCTCCTCACTTGGGCCTCGTGGTCCGAGGCCCAATAGAAGTCTATCCGGATCTCTATCCGAATTGAGCCCACATTCGAATCACATTCGAATTAGTGTTCCAACCGTTAAGTGTGCGACCACAGCAGGTTCATGTATACTTGGTCGTGACCGGAAATGCCTTTCAGGTCACCACTGTTAATAGCGGCCTCTAGTAAGACATATTAACCCCAAAGTATACGTAAAGATCATATCAGGTGAACTGTAATGTTCTCATGTACGAATCTCTTTGCCTCACGATATAGATTGAGCTCAAGGCGAGACTGTGTCATCCTCTTAATAGCTCAATCGCTCTCTCGATTCGCGATGGATTATAAACTTGTGATTGACTCCTCAATCACCTTGGCATGGCCATGCACTTTCATAATCCATTACATCGAGGGCGAGATATCTCTCCTATAAGGAGGGGCAAATTCTATCTTGATCATTCACATCCCAATACATGTTTCATAGCAAACCCGAAGACTACTTTTATGACTACCAGGTTCACGGAGTAGTGGTTGGTAGTCCCAAAATAGGCTACTACGCATGTTGGGAACCATGATGATCTCAAGTCTAAGGATTCTACATAAACACTACTTGAGACCAACTGATGACACATGAAATCTCTGCAGTGTCTCATGGTGGGTCTATCCAACATATGTTCACTAACACATGTCCATATTATTGATTTGGTATCACCATACCATGATCCATGAGACATGATCATCAATCAATACATATGCTGATCTTTGAATCATATTGTTCCTCATATGATATATGATCAGGGATCATTTAGAAAATAGCAACATTTTAGCATTAAGAGTCTCATGAATAAGTCACATACTCATTGATCAATAATGATAATGTCTATTTCAAGGAACAAAGTAATGCATCATAAACATAGTATGTGATATATATAACATCTCCATGTTGCCTCTAGGGCATATCACTAACACAATGCACATAATTTAAAATAAGTAAAACATTTCAAAATCATAGGTTCAAGATGATCAAAGGAGACTTGCCTTCTTGCACGCTCTCGAGGTCTTCTGTGCGGAGTGGAGAGATGAAATCGACAACGTTGGAATCTACGCGGGAAAAACGAAGCAACAAAACAAATAAATACAAACAAAAATTAAAATAAACTCAAAAACTCAAATAGAGGCCATATTTGGATAGATTATGATTTTAGATGAATTTAGAAATTTGAATGGCTGAATTTGGAGTTAAAATGAGAAAGTTATGCGTGTTTGAAGTTTTCAGTTTGAAATAATCCAGAAATTAGGAAATTTCTGACGGTGAGAGCCCATGGAAGTATTTAAATTTTAATCATTTATTTTATTCTGAGATTATGACAGGTGGGACCCAGCGGCGGTGAACCCAGAGATCAACCTCGACATGTGGGACCCATGGACTCGGGCCCGCTTGTCGGTGACCAGCAGAGAGGGTGGGGCCCGAGCGGCATGCTGGCGTGAGGCGACCGTGGCCGTGCGGTGGGACCCACTTGTCGGCGCAGAAAAAATAATAGAAAGCTCAACCTCGCGTGCGAGCCGGGGGCTCGAGCGCAGCAGAACCAGAGGGAGAAAAGCCCAGCTACTAACGGATGGCGGGGAGGCGTGCCTACCCATATAGGACAAGTTAGCCTTTTGAGGTACTTGCAGGGGGGGACAGCGGTGGATGGAGGCGGGGTTGCGGCGGCGAGGTGGCCGGAGGTTTTACGTGACTCCCAAAATGCGCTCCCGGGTGAAGCGGTCTTTGGTGGAGGTCAGCGAGTGCGGTGACGAGCAGGGACGGCGGCGATGAGAAGAAGCGGCGCGCGCTCGGGTTCTCAGTGCGACGGTGCTCGGCGGCGGGAGGCTTGCTGAGAGTCGGAGCGGTTCGCCAGCGCCACGAGGATGCTCGGGGTGGCGGTGGCGAGCTCAGGGCGGGCCAGCGGCGCGATTGCTCACCGGGGCGGCGGGCTTCGGGAGGAGGTGGCACGGTGGCGGCGGGGTTCGGGAAGGTGTGGAGTGCGTCGGGGTTTTGGCGGAGGAAGCGGCCAGGGGCTATTTATAGGGAGAAGGGGAGCGAGGGCGCAATCGCTGCCACGTCTTGTGGCCGGAAAAGGAAGGAGGGAGGAAAGGAAATAAGGGGCGCGGAAGGAAGGAGATGCGCGGGGAATCGGGGATTTGGTCGCGTGATGCGCTCAGGGCTTCCAAAACCGGAGGAAGCGAGGAAGGAAGGGCGGGTGGCTCGGATTGATCACCGGCGCAAAGAAGGAAAGAGGAAAAGAAAGGAAGGAGCGGCTCGCGAGCGAGCGGATCACGACAGGCGAGCGAGGCGGCGTGGAGCGGCGCGTGGAACCTCAATGTAATAATGAGACACGGTGGTCGATTACTCTTTATAATTGTAATAAATCGCGTTGTTGGTCATGAACCATTTCATTTAGCGTGTGCACTAGCTTTGATGCGGGACTAGTGCGATAATACCTGAGAGGTCGGGTTTGGAAATCAGGTCCCGACACAACTCTGTGGTATTAGACATACAAGGTCTGAACATAGCCTGCCGCCCAGAACTTTCTATAGAGCTTGTACAAAGCTAACAACAGAAAAAAAGAACTGTAACAGAAGGAAAGCAAGATGGTCAGTTATGTTATCAAGATAACTTACTCATGTTTCAGTAAATTACAGGTTACTTGTAGATTTATATCAAAATAAAACAAAGTAGTTAACATGGTGATGGTCAAGCTGATACACCATTTTTAGAACAAGTTTCGAATCTTAAAACAAAGTAGTTAACATGGTGATGGCATATCTGTACCAACCTATAAGAAAATATATCAAAATAAATATTACTATATCGTATAGCGCAATCGGAGGAGGACGATTGCCTCGCTTTTGAAATTTTCAAGTAGTCGATGATGGTTTGATAGCTTGATCGGCTACTCGGCGCTCAGTTGCTCGCCAAATCGCTCAGCTCAATCTTGGCTAGATTGAATGTGCTCAAAAACGTCAATCCAAAAGTAGAGCCTCTCGATTACCCTTGCACATAGTTGAACACTACCATCTGCGACAACAATCACTAGAAGTCTTCAACACATTATGAACAGATTGATTCAAGATGTTCTTTATTCTTGGATTTCTATGGATTTACAAAACGCCTTCACAAGCACCCTAAAAACTCTAGCACAAAAGCTCCTCAAAACCATGGCTAAAACCCTTATTCTCTACACCTTTTATATGCTAGAGCCCTAAAGCTGTATTGACTCGAATATGAACATGAAATCCTATCTCTTCCTCAAATCAAGAGACTCAAACCCTTCCAAACATGGTTTTATTCAAACTCTCAATTTTCTTAGTTATGGACTCCTAACACAATATGTGGAAGCCTCCAGGGATCACAACTCCAGTACCTTTTCACGCTTCATCAACTTTCGTGTGAAACCTCTAGGACCGCATCACTGTTGCTTCTCCTTGCATCACCTTTTTGATCACTATGTGCTCCACATTAGCTCGGCCACCTTGCATCACATCCTCAACCGTGCGGACCTAAAATCTCCCCATCCTAATCTCAGTCCTCCTCGTCATCGACTATGATCCTCTCCATACTCACCCACATATGCAAAGACAAAAGAAAATATTTTCCCAACACAAGTTCTTCTAAACTTGACCGTCATTAGCGCACACACACACGTATAACCACAACCTCAACCAACCAACAAACCCAACCAGGCCATACATGACCATAAATCTCATATGCCATCTAGAATTTAGCCTTAGATCACTCAATACGATAGTTAACTCAATGAGTACTCGAAAACAATAAGTACTCGGCAATTACCATCGCTTCATTCAAAACACTCGGGCATAACAAGCATCGCTACCTACCGAACCATTGAGTAACAATCGCTACAATTACAAGTACCAACCAATCACTGCCACATCAATCACCAAGTTCGAGTATCATCGACAATCGCTATTGAGTACTGAGTCCTATTGACTATGAGTACCGTTCCTTCGAACACTGTTCACCAATCAGTGCTAGCCAGTTCTACCGCTGGCCTAACACGAGTACTCGAAGTGCTCGAAGATAGCAAGAGTTAAAGCACTCGTTCCAACCATAAAGTTTAAAAGTACAGACCGTGAAGCCTACATCAACCGATCATAAAAATCAAAGACTACCGTTTGCAAGGCCTGTGACAACCGATCAAAAAAGACAACAGACTACAAAGTCTGTGAGTACCGACCACAAAGCTGTCGACTATCGAGTACTGGCCAGTGCCCATGACTATGGAATATCGACCAGGTACTGTAGCTATGACTATGAAAAATTACTGTAGCACATGACCTTATGACTTACAACTGGTTTAGTGTAGCTAAGACCGATTCACTATCGCTTATGACCGATTAAATGTTGCTTAAGATTGGTTCATTATTCAAGGTCAAAATCTAGGATTACTGCCGTGATGGAAGCGGACGTGGTCGTAGTCGGACATGGTCAAAGTCAATGTGGTCAAAGCCTCACGATCGAGACAAAACTATTGAACCACTCAACACAAAGCTATTCGATCCTCCGATGCTACGGACACCGTCGATACTCGCTACCACTCGAAAGTCATTCGATCCTCCGATGGTGCTCGGCGACCGTCCGATGCCACTCGAACCCGATCAGACTGATCCGAAACTACTCGAAGTAGACCAAACACTTGGACCCGACTGAAACCACTCGAAGCAATCAAAAACCACTCGGACTTGGCCAAAACAACTCGATCTGGACCAAAACATTCTCAAACACAAATTTCAATACAACCCAAAAATCAATTATTCATCATCACTAAATGCATGACCACCACATGGCCTAACAATCTCCGCCTTGATGAATACATTGACAGCATCTCAAAAAAACTTTTGAATGAGAGAATTTGTGCAACTCCAGAGAGCAATTTTAAGCAATAAAAGCTCGAAAAAAGGTTAGAAACCTTATAAAAACTCTCCAACCTCAGAGAACTCTCCACTCAGAAAACTCTCCAATTCTCCTCCTTTCTCTAATTTCCCCCCCTTTGGCAATGAAATCATTAAGGGCTCCAGAAAGAAAAATTCTAAGAAGGCGTAATGAGAGTAAATATCTAGAAGCTTTATAGATTATCCAAATCACTTTACATTGATTTAAGAGTGTACACAATCCCTCATTTTGAGTAGAGCTCTCTAGATCATATGAAGTTATATACCATGTAGCATGTCAAAAACTAGTTTTTAACATGATTAAGCAAATTAGATTAATGACAGGCATCTCAACATTGACCAAATCGATTACAGAGAGCATAAGGAGATATCACAATGAAAAGTCAAAGCCTAAAAGTGAAACAAACCTTAAATCTAGATGAGCTAGCAGTCTCGTATAGCAACCTATTGTTCTATACTCAAATCTTGTAGAATGTGGTATGCTTGTAGCATACTTATTTTCATAATGCCATCTTTGTAGTAAATTTTTTTATTAAATGGTGGCATGCTTGAAATATACTTCTTTTGATTGATGCACATGGTATGCCTTTTTCTTTTTGTTTAACCATGGCATGCTTGAAGCATACTTCTTTTCATTTATGCTTTTTCTAATGACATGCCAATTGAGTAATCATAAAAAGATTGAAATATGAAACAGACTAGCCTCATAGCCATGATTTAAAATAAGTCTCATAATTTAGCTAATCCTTTTAGATGAACATCACAAAATACTATCTATAATTAATTGTAGGGACCCCGGATTTTACAATCCAGAATCTTCTGTGATCCCCGCTTATTCCACTGGATCGTAGATAGTGCTCACGATTCTGATTACGAATATCAAAGTACATATCATGCGGAGCGTAAATATAATAGTAAACTTACTCATGGGCGTTTAGGCGAATTCGATAAATTGCAGCGGCGGATGAGCGATGCACACAGATGGGACCTTGGAGACATGCCCACAGCGACCAGCTGGAGGATCACGACCTAGCCCTTGACATCTGCATCTTCTCTGCCGGCATGCTCAACCGTGTTCTTGGCGAGGTGATCGATTCTGATTCTGAATTTTGTCGCAAGCGAGTGTGAGCACCCCAACCTGTGCTCCATGAGCCAATACACAAAATGCAAATAAATAGTATGCATGGCTTAACAAAGAAGAGGCTCGGGTTATTTTATTTGCCAAAATTAGCTTTTAGCGACATTGTTATTATTTGATCATAGTGTTATTGTTACGCCTCGCTCCACCTAGCGACTACCATAATCGACTTAATCACCAAAAATACACTTTCTTTATTGTTTGCTGTCCAAGACTCCCAACAGCAATTATCATCAATTATGCAATCCACCAATCATACCTTCATTCTGCCTAAATCCCCAAATAGCGAGTATCAAAACTTATATAATCCATGATCAATTCTTTGCCTAAAACTCCAAACAGCTAGCGACATCATTTATCTAATATCATTTATTTAATCCACAGTATCCTTTGCACTTCCTAATACTCCAAAGATCATATAAATCATCTATCTAGTCTAGATATCCATTTGGGCTCATTTCTCCCGAATCCACACTATCGTTTTCTTTTATAATCGACATGAGTCCACCAATATATTTATGTTTTACCTCAAACTTCCATCTTCATTACTCCCGACTCTACTTATTTCCTCGACTCTACTTATTTCCTCGTATATTTCACTTTGCGAAGAAAAACATTTTACTTTTGCAATATGATACATAAAAATTTCTGAGACCTAGCGTTTTGAACAAAAACCTAATGTTCAAGAAAATGCAATAATAATAGCGATCGATTCCATCCACCGTTACATGGCATCCGCACCATATAGCATCTTTCAGCGTTATAGCGCTTAACTTACCACTGGGGCGACACCGGGACAATTCAAATCGGGGCTTTCCACTGCCTCCACTTTTCCATTACCACCCACAAAGTTTTTGAAATAGAACTATATCGGTTAAGTTTCCATGTCCGCCCTTGACCGTGGGCACGACTATTCGAATAGTTTTGACTCTGCGAGTTTGCACACTTTATCCACAAGAGATAGATCCACTCGTTGCCCCCACATGATTCCTTAGCCATGCGATTGAGCGGACTATCACAGGACCTTTACAATGCATTTTTCCTAGCGAGTTACGTCCGCTAAGGTTTCCACTTCCTTCGAGTGCGACCACCCTTCGAAGCCCCTCTTGCGCCGTCACGTCGGAGGATGTGGCCATCCTCTACTGCCGTGGTCACACCGCGCAACTCTTACTAAGTCGATGCAAATTAGTTGGCCACCTACACTTTGCCCGACTTGTGGTTGTGCTTGTTATACATGGGGTGACATGACAAGATTCATCCTTAGGGTTACCGGATGGTTCTACCACATTTCACCTTTTGTGCAATCATTGCACCATATACCACCCCAAACCATCCATCCGGTATTTAAGCAATTTTAGGATTTTTGAGGTAAAAATATTGTGTCCACTTACTACAGATCATTTCATCCATGACTTGTCCAAACGATTTCTCATGATTAAAAATGATAATGAGGTTTGGGGCATCTCAGCGCCCAGAGAATCTATGCGATACTAAGCATGGCATATAATTAGGGACTTATTTTCAAAAGTTACCATTATAATTTTGCTAGGGCAATAAGGTTCACATATTCAAGTATTCCAAAGGAGGTGTAATATTAATCAAGCAAACAATGGGCATATAACTAAAATCTTAAATTAAACATGTATTTGCATATAAAATAACAGCATGCAATTTGATAATTAAATAAAAATAATTTGCAAAAAATGTAGGTTCAACATGATCAAAGTATTGACTACTTTGGCGCGGTTTGCATGATCTTGAGCTCACACTATGCTTTATCTTGAGCTTTTGGTCTCTATCTTCACTTTGTGCTTGATCTCGCTTGATCTTCTGAATCTTTACGACTCCCAATCTCTAATTACGCGATAACCGACTGAACCCAATAAAAGCAAATAACTCAGAAGATCCAAATAAATCCGAATAAACTCAATTTAGTTTTATTTTGAGCTAATGGGTGATTCTGGTCATTTGAGGCAAAGTCGGTGGTAGAACATGATATCTTGATCCCTTTTTATTATTAATCTCTTTTTATTATTTTTGTATTTGTCATTGAAGTTCCATGAGTTAGGTTAGGCCTATGACTCGGTGTACAAGTCTAGTTAGACATCATTTTGTCGAGTGTTAATGTTCCGGGCATATAGCATTTTGGGATACGACATTTTATGTACCTTAAGTTATCCCTAGGCTAAGCTTAATTTGAATTATCATCTACTTATATGGGTCCCGGCATGCTATATATATATACATTTGTTCTCAATATTATTATGTATCAAAACAAGTGTTAAGATTTATTCATGCACCATTATCATTACATACTGCACCTTTGTTATTATTAAGCTTGGCATTATTTTTAGTTCAAGTCTATTTTAGTTATTCACATCATGCGTAATCAGATATTAAACAGTAAGTAGACTTATTTTAACTCCTAATTAAATTGGTTAGCTTCCTAAATTATTCTCTAATTTTTATATAATTTTTCTTACTTAAAATGGACTGCAAAAATCAAATTAAAAGAAATGGCAAAGGTGCTAGTTTTCCACAATCGAACTCGGGACCTCTGCTCTTGCGTTTGATTTCACTCAAGTGACCAAGCTGGGCATTTGGCTCTTAGCGATTTTATTGGAGGGTATTAAATATGAGCAAGCATGTGGATGGGGCCAAGCGAGCATGCCGGCGGTGCTCGGGGCTAGCCTTGCCGGCGGTGGTGGCCGAGAGGAGCGGTGACCGCAAAGTTGGTTGCTGTGAGCACGAGGAAGCTAGGGTGGCGGAATTGTGGCAAGCGGCGTGCGAGGCGAGCGAGCGGCGCGGGGTGGTGGCGATGGAGGTGGATCAAGCGCCGCGGCCCGGGAGAAAGGAAGGAATGGGTGGGTGCGGGAGCACAAGGGGTAAGAGGATGCTCACGGGGCTGGCTGAGCGGAGAGGCTCCACGGCGAGCCGGCGGCGTGAGCGGGGTTGGCGGCGGTGGCGCATGGTGCGGCGGTGGGGTGGGAGAGGCTTCGGCGGCGGTCGGCGGAGGTCGGGCGCTGAGTCGCTCCCACCGAGAGGGGTGGAGGAGCTCGGTCGTGGAGGAGCGGCGGCGGTGGGCGCTTCGGCGGTGGCGTGAAAAGCGCGCGTCTGGCGAGCGAGGCGCACGCAGCCCAATTATCTGGAGGAGTTACAGGGTGAGGATGCGGAACATGGTCGAGCGGTGGAACTTTGCGGAGCGGCCGGGCGAAGGCGATAAACATTGCACATGGGCGGAAGGCGGGAGGAAGGAAAAAGGAATGGCTCGCGAGGATGAAATGGTGGGATGCGGATGTGAGGAGAAGCCAAGCCCTTTTATAGCCACGGAGAGGAAGAAAGCGGTGGCGGCGGTGGGAATTCGGCGTGCGGTGGCGACAAGAACGGTGGGCGCTCACGGGCATGGCTCGGGTGAGGTGACAGGCGCTCTGCAGCGCATGAGGTGATGATGGCGGCAGGCGCGCGGCTCGAGTGGGGCCCGGGCGCGCACATGGCTGCCACGGGGAGGAGCGCGCTGCGGAGTGAGAAGAAGCGATCACGGGAGGAAAGGAGAAGACGGGAAAACGCAGAGAGGTGGGAGAAGGAGGCTGTGCGGCGAGGGTCGAGGGCGGGCCCGCGGCGAGCGATCGGGAGGAGAGGTTGAGCTGGGCTGGGCCGTTCGGCCGGCCGCTGCATTTTTTTTGTGTGCACATGGATGTATATATGTATTTATATTTATGTTTTTATATATTGTTATTTTGCTGGCTTATTTAATTTTGCTTATTTTTATTTCCTATTGCTAAACTCTTTTTTTTGCACAACTCATATATATATATATATGTGTGTGTGTGTGTGTGTGTATGTGTTTGTATTCTGCTCACAGCTTTTATTGCTATTTATGCCATTATTTTCCAAAATGAGATTTTATATTTTTAACTCAGGTTTCTCTCTTCTTATACTGGATCATCTTTTCAGATTTGCATTTTAAATCTTGATTTTCTATTAATTAAATATGTTTGTTTCTTCTTGATCCTTTTAACTTTTGGAACCTTCACCAAATTTCTTAGAAAAACATCATAAACTCCAATTTCAAATAAAACATATTGCAAAATAATTCAAAAGCTTCACATTTTCAAACTCAAATTTTTGGGATGTTACATTAATCTAGTCAAGATATTCTGCCATGTCATGCTTTAATTCAAATGTAGCAAATTTATCAAAACCAGTCATGACCAAAGCTACAGAGCATGTGAATGAATATGATAAAGAAAGCTCTTCTACTCATTTGATTTCAAAGCTTGGACATGATGTATTGTTTGAGAAGTATAATAAACAAAGCTTCCAAAATATTTAAACACAAAGCTTCCCCTCAGAATAATCCCATAGAATGCAACACACCCAACTCACTCCTCAAACGAGAAAAATGAGAAGAATCAAGTAGTTTGGTGTAAATATCAGCAACTTGAGAATCAGAATCAATGAAATGCAAGACAACATCACGCTTTTCCACATGGTCTCTAAGAAAGTGATAGCGAATATCAATGTGTTTAGTTCTTGAATGTTGCACATGATTTTTAGCAATACTAATAGCACTAGTGTTATAACGAGAAAAGTCGAATACTATCAACTCTAAACCAAAATCCTTAAGTGTAGTTGTCATCCAAAGCAATTGTGAACAACAAGAAGCGACCATATATTCAGCCTCAGCAGTGGAAAGTGGAATAGACACCTATTTTGCAGAAGCCCATGAAACAAAAAGTGCCTAAAAAGTGACATGTGCCAGAAGTCCTCTTCCTATCAATTCGACAACACCCAAAATCTGTATCTGAATAAGCTCTATGGGCAAGACATGAGGAAGAAGAGTACCATAAGCCAAATTTCAAAGTTGACTAAAAATACCTAAAAATTTGCTTTCTTGCTTAACAATGTGAAGCGTGTGGGAAGCTTGAAAGCTTGAGTAAACAAACACACAACAAAGTATATGTCGGCCTTGAAGCGGTGAGATACAAAATAGAGCCAATTATGGTTCGGTATTCCTTTTGATCAACAGACTCTCCATCTTCGTTGGGATCCAACATAGTCGTAGATCCCATAGGTGTGGAAATTGGTTTGACTGTCCCCATATCAGTGATGAAGTAGATCTTTGGTGTACTTAGTTTGATGAACAAAAGTACCTAATTTTGATTGCTTGGTGCGAAAGCCTAGGAAGAATGTGATCTTTCCTATCATACTCATCTCGAATTCCTGCTCATAGTATCTAAAAACTTAGAAACAAGAGCGGGGAGAGGAACCACTAAATACAATATCATCCACATAAATTTGAATGAGTAAAAGATCATTGGCATGCTTGAGAGTAAACAAAGTCTTATCTACCTTGCCCACTTTAAAGTCATGTTTTAGCAACTATGATTTAAGCCTATCTACCATGCTCTGGGTGCTTCTTTTAGACCATATAATGTTTTGAACAATTTGTAGACATGATCAGAAAATTTAGGATTCTCGAAGCCAGGTAGTTGTCTTACATAAACCTCCTCCTCGATATAACCAATAAGAAAAATGCTTTTCACATCTATTTGATATTGTCTAAAACCATTTGAAGCAACAAATGCTAACAAAATTCTAATAGATTCTAATTGAGCAGCAGAAGCAAATATGTCACCAAAATTAAGACCCTCTACTTGGGTAAATCCTTGAGCTACAAGTTTAGTCTTATTTCGAACAACAACACCATCCTCACTCTGTTTATTCTTAAAATCCATTTAGTTCCAATAACATTATGACCATGAGGAGGTGAGACTAGGGTCAGACTTTATTACACTCAAAGTTTTCTAATTCCTCATACATGGCATTAATCCAACACTCATCGGATAAAGTGTGACTTACATCTTGGGGTTCAAAAGAGGAGGCGAAAGTAGAATGAGTGTATGAGGCATTGGAGTTATACGTACTATGAAGAACTCTCTCATTTAACTCACCAATCATGTGTTCTTGAGGATGTCATTGTTGAATGTGTAAAGGAGATTGTAGAGTGGTTGTAAGCGTTGTCGTTGAAGTAGTTGTAGCAGCCATCGTCTTGGGCGTAGGTGTAGTCATAGCAATTTGTAGTCATAGGAGTGGTCGTAGTGACTGTTGTCGAAGGTGCAGTCGTAGTAGATGTAGCTGTAGGAGTGGTCATAGCAACTGTTGTAGAAGGTGCAGTAGTAGTAGTTGTTGTCGTAGAGTCACAAAGGTTGTCATGGGTGTCGTAGTGTAGCACAAGGACTCCCTGTAGTCATCGTCAGAGTCATAGAAGATGTCGTTGAGTGTGCCAGCGGCCTGTATACCTATATTGTTGGGTCTAGTACCAGGACTAGTCCCATCAAAAGTGACCTCGCAGGTTTCAACGATTTTATTAGTTTCTAAGTTGAGTACCCAATAACCCCGTGTGTGAACTACATACCCAAGGAAGATGTCATTTGCGAATCTAGATTTAAATTTATCAAGATTGCCATGTTTAAGGATGAAGCATCGACATCCAAACACCTTAAAGTGAGAAATATTAGGAGAACGACCAAAATGAAGCTCATAGGAAATCTTATGCAACTTAGCTGCATAAAAAAACTCTATTTCAAATATAGCAAGAAGTCGAAAGAGCTTCAGCCCAATACTTCCTTCTTTGTCGAGACCGAATATAAAAATTTGGACTCTCTGTGTATACGCACTAGTCGAGAAACACGCTAGCGCACACAATGGAAACATAGATGAAATATCAACCACATCACAATTTTACTAAGAAAAGACTCAAATATTATTAATTATCGAGTTGCGATCTAATGGCCAAGCTTACGGATAATAGCTGAATGGCTTGAGAAGTTGCGGAAAAGCGAGAAATAAGCGTAGTAGCCATTCGACATGCCCATAAGCAATCGATTGGGAGCGAAGTCCTAATCCATGAAATCATCAAGTATCCTCCTACAGTACCTCCTGATCTAGCCCTTCTTCCTCAACTAAACTAATGTGGATCAGACCATTAGTACATAGAGTACCGGGATATGATTATTCGAATAGTTTTACACTCTGTAGAGGTTACACAACTTTACCCACAAGACATGATAATCTCATATTGCGACATGATTAACACACTTCCTTTGGTATGCGGTGGAGAAATCATGTCAAAGTCTTCTAATGCTCAATACCAACCCAATTTTGCTCGCTAGGGCTTCACATCAAACCCCCTTGCACCTCATGGAAATCAGTAATAATGTTCATCACGTGTGGGAACCGAATTGAAATATCACAAATTAGTCAGCCGAGTCTATCCTATACTAGACATTTGGTTGTGCAGTGAGGCTCGAATCAATGACGCACAAAGTTAAGTCCTTAAACATTACCTAGGTGAGACTTCCACATCCCTTAAAGTCAATCCACACTTCCCTATCTTGCGATCACTCGCTCCAAGTGAAAACCAATTTTGTATAATCAACACCAATGACACCTCCCATGTCATGGTACTCAAATTTTATAATTGTGGCTACAACCATGATTCAATATCTCATTAAGTTAGAATTAAATATTTGATTACATGTGATGATGAGCCCAATCGTAACTATAAGAATGGCTAATCAATTTAAGCGTACAATCCATTTGACAATGAATATTGTATCATTAGATAATTATCCATCCTATGGTGACAATGGAACCATGGCATTCAATTTATCAAAGGGATATTAATCAATTTGGACAATAGCTACTAGGTGACA
The DNA here is from genome assembly GCA_036346575.1 of Dendrocalamus sinicus. Taxonomy (NCBI): domain Eukaryota; kingdom Viridiplantae; phylum Streptophyta; class Magnoliopsida; order Poales; family Poaceae; genus Dendrocalamus; species Dendrocalamus sinicus. The sequence goes on along the minus strand of CM070657.1, from coordinate 19,068,879 downwards.
ATGGAATCATGGCATTCAATAAAGTAGAGATACATGATAATTTAAAATAAAATAATAAATAATAGATTTTAAAACTATTTTCAATATGATCAAAGGACATGACTTGCCTTGGCCTTGCTCGATTACCAATTCTTGGTCTTTAGATTACATACGCTCCTTTGAAGATAGGATGTAATGAGAGAAAACAATTAAGGCACAAAATAAATTCAAATAAAATTCAAATGAACTCCAAAAACTTCAAAATAAGATCCAAAGGTAGGGCTCAATTTTAGATGAATTTAGGAAAAATAATCGGGTCAATCGGAGCTAGGATGAAAAGAAACGGGCTCTCGGAAAATCTAATCTAAAAAAGGCTAAAAATTTGGAAAAGATACTATCTTTGTAAACTTGGTGCATGGAAAGGCTAGTTTACGGTGGACTCGGTGTATGGAATAGTACACGTGTGGCTGGGCATGCTTATGTGGCGGGTAGGCTAACGTGGCAATGATGTGGCATTGGCGAGGCACAACATGTGGTGACACATCGGATCTAGGGTGAGGTGGTAGGCGGCTCACTACGGTTGGCGAGCTTAGTCCAGCGGTCTATGGCACAGTGTATCGATGTGCGAGCCTTGGTTGTCGATGTAGCGGTGCATGGTGGATTGGGTCTACGGAGAAGGCGAAATGGCGTCGGCGTGGGTGTGGGTGTGGGCATGCGGACCAAGTGGCACGGTGGGGTGGCCGGCGGCGATGGGCGTGGAGTAGAGCGAAGCGCGGTGAGCATGATTGGTGAGGACAGTGGCGCCTGCGAGCATGGAACTCACCAACGGTGGCGAAGATGGCTGGAGCGGATGCGGTGATGACTCCTAAGGCGGCGGCACTCCAAGCTCGTGGTGAGTGGTCCGGTGAGGACGGCGAGCTTAGCGAGGCGAGGTGGCTCGGGATGGGAAAAATGAGAGGGACGATTGGGCTTTACATGGGTGTGAGGCGGGGCTGGGTATGGTGGCATGTTTGACTTGGAGATGGCAGCGAGGCGATTGGCTTGGGCACGAGCAGGCGTGGCGAGGCGAGCACAACTGGCGTCTCGGGAAGGAGATGGACAACAACTTGGGTAACAGATGGATGACACGTGATAGGGGATGAATAAGATGGTTGGGTTTGGATGTCATAGATGAGCGATGGCGAGGGTCCTAATGGGCGCCACGTGGACAACAATGAAACCAATGGTTACGAATAAGTGGCGGCTTGGGCGGCTCGGATGGTGACACATGGCCAGCATTTAGCGGTGCAAGACGAGTTGTGGATTGGGCGGAGGAACAGTGGTTTAGGGATTAGGGATTTTAAAGAGTTTTCCTTTTCAAAAATTCGGATAAAATCAAATGAGCTCTAGAAAATAGCAAATTAACCTGAGAGAAACTCATAAAATTCCAGAAAATTCCTTAAAACACAAGGAACCTAAATAAAAATATTTCCAACAAATGTTATTATTTATTTTAGTCATATTAAATCCTTTTAATTAATAAAAATTTAACTTAATCTTTTATTAATTCGAGAAAAATCAATGGTGAATTTTATTTTAAAAGCTTTAAAATGGCCTGAAAATCGAGGATGTTACACTTGCGATAGTTGTGCTTCTTGCTTGAGGTAGTCTTGAACTTAGGTCAATGAGTTGGTGCCTTGTTGTCATCGACCTTTTGCTCTTTAGTTTGGGCGATTAAAATTAATGTGATTAAGTTCACCACATTCATAGCATCTGACATGACCTCCTCTCCGCTTCATTCTATCATTATTGATTGCCTTTGTCACCCTGTTGGAGAGAAGTACAAACTGCTCTTCTAGTATCTCCTTAACTGTTCATTTGAAATCGAGCACAAAGCAGACAAAGAGGCACTAGAAGAACTAGATGAACTATAAGCTTGGTTAGTCACTAAGTCCAAAGAATTAGTCTTGTTTATCCTAGCCAAAACATCAATCCCATGTATTTTCATCTTGAAATAAAGATCATTCAAGGTAAGTGTTTCCATACTAATAGAATGATTGATGTTAGTGACTAAAACATTCCGAATAGACATATCCACATAATTCAAAATTTGTTGAGCATTGTCAGAATTAGTATATGTGACACCAACAGTTGCAAATCACTAATAATTTTGAAGTGATCGAAAGAGCATCTACTAATTTTCTAGGTTTCATCTCAAATTTAGAATACTCCTTTCTGAGTTGATTCTGACACACACCTTTAACATACTTTGATCCTTCATGGTAATTGGCTAAAATAGTCCAAATTTTATTTGCAGATTTAATATGAACAATTTTGATAAACTCGTTTCTACTTAAACCTTACAATAAAATATTACTAGCCTTAGCATTTGCTTCTACATCAGCAGTGTTTTCAATGGTAACGACACAAGGTACTTCATATGAACTTCCAACTTTTTGCCAAATAGCATTACCTTGTGCTTGTAGAAAGACTTCCATGTGCATTTTCCAATAGAGATAATAATCCATTCCATTGAAAAATGGTGGCTTACGAAGAACCAATCCGATCTGTTGCCATTGAAACTTTGCTCGATAGCACTTGTAGGATCGTATGGCACAATTAGAGGGTGAATGATTGCCTCCATTTTTGAAATCTTCAAGTAGTCGATGAAGGTTTTGATAGCTCGATCGACTATTCAACGCTCGACCACTCACGGATCGCTCGGCTCAATCTTGGCCGATTGAACGCACTCGAAAATGTCAATCCCAAAGTAGAGCCTCTCGATTACCCTTGCACATAGTTGAACACTACCACTGCGACAATAATCACCAGAAATCTTCAACACATCATGAACCATATTGATTAAAGATATTCTTTGTTGCTAGATTTCTGTAAATTTACAAAGTGCCCTAACAAGCACCCCCAAAAACCCTAGCACAAAAGGCTTCCTCAAAACCGCAGCTAAAACCCTTAGCCTCTACCTGTTTTATATGCTAGAGTCCTAAACCGTGTTTCACTCAAACACAGACATGAAATCCTATCTCTTGCTCAGATCAAGGGACCCAAAACCCTTCAAAACATGTGTTTTATTCGAACTCGCAATTTTCTTAGTTATGGACTCCATCCACAACTCCTAACATAACACGTGACAAAGCCTCCAAGATCAAACTCTCGTATCTTCATCACGCTTCAACAACTACGTGTGAAGCCTCTAGGACTACACCACCCATAGCTTCTCCACACATCACCTCCTTTGATCTCCATGCGCTCAAGAATTAGCTCGACCACCTCGCATGACATGCTCAATTGTCTAGACCTCCTCACCAAGGTTTTATATTTTATTTTAAAATATTTTATAATCCTTCTTGACTCACCGAGGTCAAGAATACATTTGCAAAACTCATCATTTTATGTGAAAAGGTTATCCCAACGTAAAGGTATAACTATGCATGTATAAGCCTTTGTTACAAAAATTCTTTAGTGATACTAGTGTACTAACTAGAGTTTATTCTAGAGTGACAAGGTATCATGGAATTCAATGTCAAAGGAGGTAATAACAAATAGGCATTAACTAAATTTAAAACTGGAATTGAAATACATTGAATAAAACTAAGCATGCAATATAATTTAAAACAACATAATTTTATTTCAAAAACTAGGATCAACATGATCAAGGTGTGTGACTTTCCTTGCTCTTCAGTTGGGTGCAAATCGTCGAAGTAGTACTCTCCCGAATCATCGTAGTCTACACATGAAAAATTACCCAAACAAACTCAAATAAAATCTAAATAAATTCAAATAAAATCCAAATATCAACAAGGAGGGCATAAATTAATAGTTTGGAATTTTTGATGAATTTATGAATTTTAATGGACTCAATCGGAGTTTGGACAAATGCGAACGAGGCTTTTGGAAGTTTCAAATCAGAGAAAAGAATAAACTGAATTTTTGAAATTATTTTCTTTTTGGATGAATTATTTTCTATAGGAAATTCGGGTTTATGATGTCATCTTGACGTTAGCCCTAGGTGGATTCTTGGACGAGGCTGCCATGTGGGCCCCATCTATCGTGGATTGAGTCCATGGACCGAAGGTATCTTTGAGGTGGTGGGGTGATATGGCAGCGATGTGGCGGTGACTAGGCTAAACATGCGACATGGCGTGGGCACGTGTGCGCCATGTGGGTGCCGCGTGTGCGCATGTGGTCTAAGGGGCTCTCACAGGCGCGGCGTGGTGCTGCATGGTAGCCATGCTGGCCGTCGGCGTGGCTCGTCGGTCGATGGGCGTGCCGGGGCCGATGGTCGGCGGTGTTCGGCGGCGGCGGCTGGTGAATCATTGAGTATGGAGACGAGATCATGGAAGTCTTGGTTATACCTCATGTGGGGCTTGGGCATTGATGACGAGGGCCGGCGGCGAGACGTGGTGGCGGTGCAGCTGGGGCGATGATGGCGAGGGGGTTCTGACGGCGAAAAGGCCCGACCAAGGGATGGAAAAGCTCGGTGAAGTTGCAGTGAGGCTGGTGGAGTTAGCGAGGAGCACGAGGATGATTGAGGTGGCCCAAATTGCTCGTCGAAGTTCGTCCAGGGGTCAGCGGACGAGGAACACGGCATAGGGAGACTCGGGTGCATGGGAGAAGGAATTGGAGGTGGGCTGAGGTGAGGTGAGAGTAGGCGGTGCCTAGCGGCTCTGTTTATAACCGGGGTGAACCATTGAGCAGCAATTGCTCGCTGTGATTGTAGCGAGGAAAAATCGGGCGGGGAGGAGAAAGGATGCGGGAGTGGGGATTCGGCCACGGCGCGCTAGGTTTCCAAAGCAAGAGGCAGGCGGGAGGAAGGGTGAGGATTTGGCGGGCTTGATGCCGTGAAAAGAAAGGAAAAGGAGGAAGAAGAAAGGAAGGAGGCGGCGTTGGCGGGAAGAAAGGAGATAGAGCGTAGACCTTGAGTCAATTTCTTGAAAATGACCTCCTCGCATTCTGCTAATGGTGGGAGTGGTGGTGATGGCCTCACCACGGTGGAACTGCGAGTGCTACTACTCTTTCTTACCACCGCTATGCTCTCCGGCGACAACGCCGTGAATCGCCATCTCCTTGACCGGTGATGGCGGTGTGGACAAAGGAGATAGTATGAGGAAGGAGGAGAAGGCGAGGCGATGTGGTCGGAGGCGTGGTGTGAGAAGAAGGTGAGGGTGATGGGGAGGTAGCAACGTTGTCATCCATGTAGATGTGGAGAAGGGGTCAAATCCAACCATCCCATACATGGTGCCACTGCGTAGCCCTCTCCTCTCTCTCTCTGCCAGGCCAAATGCGGTCAAATCCACGCTACTGGAGTCTAATGCAGGCAAAAGCTGGACCATGTCGGAGGTATCCTCCAACCAGCATCGTGTGCCTTCGACACATCCATCGGTGTTGGCGTGAAGGGGATGAGGCGAGGAAGTGGTGAGCTCAAGTGGCGGCGGTGGTGATTCGCGTTGGATGGTAGGAGAAGCGAGAGGACCCGCATGGGGAGGGAGGCGGCGTGGGTCCATGGTGCTGAGTTGGTGCTAGCGCGGCGATGGCCGTGGTGGATAGGAGAAGGAGCCGCGAGGAGGGGGCAAGGGAGAGAGAGAGGTGCAAGAGGGAGGCAGGTCGGGGCGTGGAGTGGTGGTAGTGGTGACCTAACCAAGGGCTCTGTGTGCGGTGCCTAGGTGAAGGAGAGTGGGAGTGACATTGAGGTGAGAGGAGGAGGATAGAAGGCGACAATGAGGCGAGGGCGGGAGGAGGAAATAGTGGGCGTGGGGGTGGGAAGGAGGAAGAGGAGGGACTAGTTGTGCTCGGAGCGGGGGTGGGAAGGTAGTTGCAAGCATGCCACATTGGGAGAGAGAGTGGGTGGGTGGGATGACAGTCCAACTACGTGGGAATAAAGCGAGGAATGGTGAGGGGAGAGCGAGCGTACAACCACCAACTCATATTTTGAAGTAGTAGATATTTAGCCTTGGGTCACTCAATAAGACCGCTAGCTCAACGAGTACTGAAAACAACAAGTACTTGAGAATTACCATCGCTTCACTCAAAACACTTGGGCAAAACAAGCATCGCTACTGTTAGAACCATCAGTCATGACTACCAAGTCTTGATCGCTAAGATTCAAGTACCAACCAATCAACGCCACATCAATCACCAAGTTTGAGTATCACTAACAACCACTACGAGTATCGAGTCCTTCGACTATGAGTACCGTTGCTCGAACACTTTGTTCACCAATCACGCCACCGGTTCTACCACGGGCCTAATATGAGTACTCGAAGATAGCAAGAGTTAAAGCACTCGTCTTGACCATGAAGTCTACAAGTCAGATGTGAAGTCTCGACAACCGATCATAAAAGTCTAAGACTATCGATCGTGAGGTCTACAACAACCGATCAAAAAGCGATGAAGCGCAAAGTGCGTGAGTAAGGATCACAAAGTTGTCAACTATCAAGTATTGACCGATAAAGCCCGACTATGGAGTATTGACCGGTATTGTAGCTACGCCCATGAAAAACTACTATAGCATATGACCTTACGACCTACAACTGGTTCACTGTAGCTAAGACCAATTCATTGCCACTTATAATCAATTAAATGTTGCTTACAACCGGTTTACTGTTCGAGGTCGAAATCTATGATTACCTGCCATGGTTGAAGCCGGACGTGATCGTGATCGGACATGGTTGAAGTCTGCTGATCGGACAAAGCCATTCAGACCACTCAGCACAAAGCTGTTTGATCCTCCGATGCTACTCAGACATTGTCCGATACTCTGCTACCACTCGAAAGTTGTCCGATCCTTCGATGGCACTCGATAGTCATCCGATGCCACTTGGACCCGATTGGACTAATCTAAGGGCCTGTTTGTTTCAGCTGTAGATTCTGAGAAGTAGCTGGTGAGTATCCAGCTAGTTAGAATCTGGAGAAGCTGGATAACCCCAACTTCTGGCTACTAGTTCATTTTCTGGATTTTGTAGCATCTGGCTACCCCCAACTTCTGGCTACTAGTTCATTTTCTGGATTTTGTAGCTTCTGGCTACTTAGAATCTGGATGAAAATCTGGGTGTTTGGGAGCTGCAGTTACAGAGTAGCTGTAGTGCGGAAGCTGAAACAAACAGGCCCTAAAACTACTTGAAGTAGACCAAAACACTCGGAACCGACTGAAACCACTCGGAGCAATCAAAAACTACTTGGACCTATCCAAAACAACTCGATCTGGACCGAAACTTTCTCAAACGCAAATTTCAATGAATCCTAAAAATCAATTATTCATTATTACTAAATGCACGACTACCATATGGTCTAACAATTACATAGATATAGACATCTATATTAGGAAGGGACAAATCTTTGATTTACTTTATTTTTAGGTTATGCATATTAGCCCCTGCCTAATATAGTAGTATTAATTAATTTGCTTTAAGGTTCGTAAACTTTTTTAAAAAGAGGTGTACCGAAGCATACCCAAAACAAAGCCAAGCCTGCTTGCTCCGACTGCAATAAGCCTGACTCCCCAGGCGAACCAACATTAAATATCCCACCTTTAGAATTGTAGTCATTATGTACTACCTATTCCCCATGTTCTGAAAAAACATATTGAATATGCTTCAGCTATGCAATCCTAAAAAGAATTGGCATTCAGAGAACAAAATTCTGTGCGAAAATCTTGCCAATATGCTTTACTTTTCAGTTATATTCTTGTCTATGTGTCTTGTGTTGATCCTCAAGCCAATATCTGTTCTATAGCTAAACTACTTGTTTCTAACTAAGACCGCAGAGCTACCGTAGACAAGCCGTGGTCCCGATCCACCCTATAGACTTTACATTAATTTGGAGGTTCTATTAAGAAAGATTTCGCAGCAAGGAAAGAATTCTGTAGTTATCACGCCAAGAAGAGCTAGAAGTAGATTTTGCACCTGAGCGTACGGAGTACATCTACAGCTTCATAACAACCACATCAGCAAAAGCTCCAGATGCCATTGTCATACAGATCTCCCGTGACACCATTCAAAGTGCTCATTATCCTGAACACTGCACAAGTTGCTCACATTTTCATCCAACTTGGAATACATATCTTATCGATGGAGAATAAATGTTTCTATTTTCATATATATATATATATATATATATATATATATATATATATATATATATATATATATATATATATCTTGCTGAAATATTTATTTGGAACTTTGTGATGTCACATCCATATCAAGCAAAGGCATGACCCTGGATTTTCCATCTTTTTGTTTTGAATTGTTTTGACCTTTTTGTACAAGTTGGATACAGTCATCACAACCTTTGAATCTATCTATCTGAATGGAATTTCTTGTTGACTGAAAAATAGCAAGAAGATACACAACACATCAGCCTACAATGATATGTGATAGCCAGAGGAAAAAAGCTGCAAAAAGGGAAAATCATCTATGTTTGAATGGACAAAATTTGAGATTGAGTGAACCTAATCCGCAATGACACCAACTACAAGACAGAAGTAATTTTTATTTAGCAGTTAGACATCGAATCTATGCCCATAAGCCTGATGGACAGTTCAAAAAGGAGAATGGAAAGATGCTGATTTTCCCAATATTCTGATGCTCTCTCCCCCTTTCCCTCTCCTACTTTCCCTATCCCCTAAGTATCGTATGTCATAATTCATGAATAAGTACAGCATTGTGTGAATAAGAATCATCAAACTTGCATTACAATGGTCGGTGCCTTGTGCTGGGTGTGCACTTGATGAAATAATAGGGAACCCCACAGGACAGATGACTGACAAATGAATCCGTGGCTTAGGAGCAGCATGATGATTGGATAAGATATGGTAAAACCACTGAGAGGAGGACCTCAGATCTCTGATGCTCCTACTTACAAAATGTGTTACAACTTCTGAGGACATAAATGTGGCATGTAGGATGCTGAAATTAAACAATGCCCAACCATCATACAGCTGCTCAAACAGAAAATACACTCTTGTTTAGCTTAAAACTTTGGAATATTAAGGTTTGCTTGGTGAGTTTACCTACTAATTGTAACATCCTGTTTTTCACAGTTCTTTTGAAGCTTTTAAAATAAAATTCACCATTTTGATTTTTCTGAAATTAATTAAAGCTTAAATTTAATTTTTATTAGGTAAAAGGATTTAATGTGACAAATTAAACTTCAATTATTGTTCAAATTATTTTATTTGGGTTCCTGGTATTTAAGGTTTTTTTAATTTTATGTAATTTTTCCAAGTTATATACTATTTTTTAGAGCTCAATTGATTTTATTTTAATTTCTGAAAATAGAAAATTCATTGAAAATCCTAAAAGCTGATGGGCCAAAACCCAACCCCTCTGGCCCATTTCTTTCTACTGGCCTAGCTGCATCGTTCCTCCACACCAGGTGTCAGTCATCTAGGGCCGCGTCCGTCTGCCGGATGATCACCACGTTTATTTGTCCGAGCCACGCGCCGCTGGTCCAACAGTCGCCGTTTTGCGCCGTTCTCATCGGCCAGATGAGTCGCATGTCACTCATCAAAGAGTGTCCGCACTGTTCATTATTCCTATTTGGCCGCCGTCATGTTTGAGCGAACACGTCTTAGCGTTCGCGCATCTCGCCCTGGACTCGGCGTCAGTGCTGCAGTGGACTTCTCGAGGTCTAGGTATAAAACCCGAACTACCCCTTGTTTTCTATGTCCTGCTGTTGCTTGCTCTCACCGAATGTAACAGCCTATCGGTTTATTATTAAATTAAACTAATTTGGTTTAAAATAAAAATAAGTGTTTTGGAGCCTAAATTTTCATTTTGGATTTGCCTTGAATTTCTATTTTTAAAAAGGCTAGATTTGAAAAGTATTTTAAGTAAAAACCTAAAGATATTATTAAGTAAAAGGATATTTTGATTTTCTGTAAAAACCTATATCAAATTAATTATTTGGAGTCAATTGGCATTTATTTGGATTTTCTGAGTTTTCTGGAGTTTAAAAATCTATTTTGAAATTAAAAAGTATTTCAAGTATAAAAATATAATACCAACTTAAGTCCAAAACATTTCCAAGAACTTCTGTGAATTTTTCTGGAATTGTTGAAATTTATTTCATATTTTTCTAAGCTTTAATTATTTTATAGTGCTTTCTGAAAATCCAAAAAAGAATAAAATTCTCTCTCCATCCTGGGCCGACAATTGGCACCCACACCTTTTCTCCCTCTCTCCTCTCCCGCCATTGGATCTTCCCTTGGCCACGTGTTGCCATCTCCTCATCCCACCTTCCCTCTCCAGGTCAACACATGGATGACCCGATCCATGCCGCACCACCCAGCCCATCCGTGCCGTCCCTCCCACTTAACCCCACAGCCACCGATCCCTCCCTTGGCCACATGTCGCCATCACAGCCGCCGCGCCCCTCTCTTCTCTCTCTCGCTGCACCCAGGCCCCACCCGTCGACCCATCGTGTTCCTCCACTGCCTCCTTCCCCTCGCGCCGCCCGCCAAAACCGCCACTCCGCCCTACCGGCCTCCCTTCTCCCGCGAGTGCCGCCCCGTTCTCCCTCGAGCACCGCCCCTCTCCCATAAGTTCTGCGCCCACCTCCCCACTTCCTCCTCCCCACTCCCACTTCCATAATGGCTGCCCACCTCCGCCAACCTCGGTGACCAATTCCTCCGCTCGCTCCTCCCGCACCTATATAAACCCACCTCGAGCATCGCCACCCCTCCTCCACCTCGCCCCACCTCCCGATTCAACTCCACGAGTGCCCGCCACCGTGCTCCTCTCTCCCAGAGCCTCGGCCGCTCTCGGTGAGCAATCGCGCCGACCCAAGCCTCCTCCTACCAGTAGACACGCCATCACCTCCGTTGAGCTCGTGCGAAGCCCTCCACCTCTCCTCAGAGCTCAAGCACTGCCGAGCGCCGTCCCGCAAACACCCAGCGGCGCGCCGCCTCTTCTCGCCGCCGGCCCACCTCCGGCCATCTTCAGTAAAGCCACACCCACCCCCAGTTCCCCTCCGTTTCCTCTCCCCTTTCCAACCCTCGCCTTCAGCCGCCAGCCGCCAGAGCACCGGCGAGCCTCGCGAGCGCCGCCACAGTCGGCCTGCCCGTCGGCGGACAAGCCGGCGTGGTAGGTGTGCGCGACTACGATATGCGCCATGTGTGCAGCACTTCAGCCACATCAGCGCCACCCCACCCCCTTGCCACCTCAGCACCCTCCTTCGTCCATGGACGTCATGCTGATGGAATAATTCAATTTTTTAATAGAAAAATAATTCAGCTGAAAAATAAAATATGTGCTGACGTCATAATTCCAAATTCCTTTAGAAAAATAATTGCGGAAAATCCAATTTATTCTTTTTCTCTGAATTTAAACTTCTGAGAGCTCATTCTTCTTCATCCTATCTCCGATTGTGCCCATTCAAATTTCTAAATTCATCAAAAATTCCATCTATCCATTTCTGCCATCCTTTTGAACTTTTGGAGTTTATTTGAATTTGGTGGGTCATTTTCACATGTAGACTGCGACGATTTTGGAGATTTCTACAACAACGATTCACACCCAACCGCGGAGCAAGACAAATCACACACCTTGACCATATTGTACCCAGTTTACAAATAAAATTATCTTGATTGAAATTACTCAATGTATTTCAATTCAGTTTTAAATTTAGTTAATGCCTACTTGATAATTACTCTATTGATGTTGAATTCCTCGATACCTTGTCAGCCTGGATTAAAGCTCTAGTTAGTACACTAGTATGGCTAGAGAATTTGGTAGCAAATGCTTAGACACATAGATATAATTTTAGGCTTGGGATACCATTTTCACTTAAAATGATAAGCTTTTGAGATACATTCTTGACTTCGGTGAGTCAAGAAGGTTTGTAAAATTATTTCAAAATAAAATATAAAATCTGATTTAGACCTAGGCTAATGGTTAGGTGGAGCGTGCAGGCATGCAGTCTTGTTCGGAGACATAGCATTGATTGTCGTGCACAGGGGGTATGTGGTTGAGCAACTGTTACAAAGCCCTAGCATACTACCACAAGGCTGGTATGAGACAGTCCTGACTGATTAATTTGCGGGTCCCAACCTGAGTCATGTTGTAGGCTGAAAGTGAGCGTGGCGTGTGCCATGTGAAGTCTCACTCGGCTTAAGAGGGGGTCTCGGTCTGGTGGATTCCTTACTGGGATGAAACTTTAGAGTTGACTTGGCCAGGTTGAAGGCTTTGCATTGTAAAGACCTTGTCATGATCCCCTCGCCGCACACCAAAAGAAGTGTAATCGTGTGGCAATCCGGGATGATCATGTCTTGTGGGTTAAGTTGTACAACCTCTGCGAGTGTATAATCTATCCCGAGATAGCCATGCCCACGGTCATGGGCATCTTGAGTAAAGTTTTCACAGATCGGACTTTGTTTTTCAAAATGGTTTATAAAAAACCTTGTGGATGGATGGAATCCATGAGTGATTTAAAAGCTTGTGGATGGATGGAATCCATGAGTGGTTGGAAGCGTGTGGATGGATGGAATCCATACAAGATCTTTTGGAAAAGATGGTCCGGGTGGGATGCCTGTGGATAGGTTAGTTTTTGGTTGGAGAATGCACTAACGGTATTATTTTCAATTACAATTATTTTTACTTACTAAATTCAGCAATTTCAATCTATTTACTGTATTTCTTTAAATGTTGTTTTATGCTCAAACTAACCCTATAAGCCTTCCATTGATGTCCTTATCATTATGTTGCATTTCTCCATGTGACTTGCGGAGTACAAGTTTATACTCACTTTGCTATCTCATCTCAGAGGAGGATGCCTTCGACTACGGAGAGGACCTGGACGACTAGGACACGTCTTACTATCGTTTGCCAATGGGTACACTTGGCTTCGTTGTTTATCAGTTTGCTTCCGCAGTTATTTGCCTTGTTATTGTTGCCAATGAGCATTGATGTAAGACTTGGCCATAGGGTTGTACTCTTTTATTTAATATAGTTGGTTATTTATGCTTGATATGTATCTTTGTTACATTGTGTGTACTAGTTGTTCCTGGATTTGTGCGATTTACAGAGGGTTTGGAGTCGTTCTTTGCGGATCAGCGAGAGGTGGTATCGAGCCATGGCGACTCTAAGGCGTGATCGTAGGTAGAATAGAATGGCCAGACCCTAAGGACTTATTTTTTTTAATAAACAGTAATTTCAAAAATATATATATATATATATATGTATATATAATGCTTATTCTTAACCCTCAATCTTTGTTTTCTCTCATCCCTCAACTCTTCCTCATCTTTATTGTTATCATTCAAAAAATACTCCTAACTTCTCTCTTCTTCAAACGATTGTAGATGGACGCTTATCAAGTTGCATCAAATGATGGATGGAGTATAGGCCTTCATCGACTACTTCGTCGTTTGGGTTACCAACGCCGAGCTATCTACTTGCATAAAGAAGACCACCAAGCGAACTGGACAAGGAAGTATTTGTTACTGCTTCAAGGAAATGGATACTCATTTGAAAGAGTTAGACAAGAAGCGCTCGTAAATGCGGTTCTTCGTCTCTGCTGCCATTTCAGTCTCTGCATTGAGGGATCACGTTTTGTGCCTTGAGAGCGACGAAGGATGACTCTAAGACGACCCTTACCCCTTTAGGATGAGTTGTTAGGCTAGCTAATAAGACATTGTTATGAGATGTCAGTTACCTCTTTTGTCAGCAGCCGTAACTTTTAATTAATAAAGTTTTGCTAAGTTGGTATTTTCTTTTGGGTTGTGCAAAATGTCCCCTATTTCCCTTTGCCTTGAGTCTCCTCTTTTCTAATTCTCAAAAGCAACGATCAGATGGTGAACACAAGGAGAAATAGCAATGGCAACCTTAATGGAACACAAGGAAGTCAGTCTGTCCCCACTCCCCCTCCAGCAAATGAACCTGATTGGGCTCAGATGATGGCAAACCAGAATCAGCTTATTCATCTACTAGCGCAGACCATCAACAACTCTGCACAATCTGCTCCGCTAGTGCCAGTTCAAGCTCCACAATCAAGACTATCGGAATTTATGAGGTTGCGTCCCCCGACCTTCTCCAGCAGCATTGACCCCATGGACGCAGAAGCTGGACATTATCCAATGCAGTGATCGGGAAAGAGTTTTGTTCTCTTCTCATCAGTTGAGTGGACTAGCATCAGAATGGTGGGACACTTACACCGCCACACATGCCAATGTTCAAGCTATCAATTGGAATGAGTTTATACAGAACTTCCATAAAGCTCATGTTCCCACTAGCACCGTCACCCTCAAGAAAAGGGAATTTGAGCACTACACCAAGGAAGCTGCTCCATGAATGAGTACTTGCGAAGTTCAACCGTTGGCACCCTATGCACGAGAAGGGCGTTGCTACTGGATGAAGCTAAGCGAGAAAGGTTCCTAGAAGGACTCAATGATTATCTTGATTTCCACCGCTCGTCGACAAGGCGATTCACCACGAGTCCAAGCACCGGAGATAGAGAACCGGAAAAGCGAATGTATACCTAGCACATGAACAGGAAGCTTTTCCAAAGCTAGAAGAGCTCCACCTCGGTCAACGATTCCAACCGTCATCATCAACGGGGAGCTAGTTCTGTGACACTTCTCCCAATCTTTGAAGACAACAAAGTCTTGAAGGACCCGAACCTGCGGCGGGGTGACTTGTTTCAACTACCTTGAGGCGGGATATTATGCAAACAAGCGCCTTAAAAGCGAGCAATGAAGAATGGCACACGGAGCACCAGCGCCAACAATCTTGAGCGACAAATAGAAGGCCAAAGAAGTTCATAAAGGATGCAGAATCGGATATCGGCTCAAGCCATACGAGAAAGATCCAAACCCATTACTTTCTTTGGCACATGCGAATCCAGCGATGAGATTCTTTTAAGGGGTAGTTTGTAACAACCAACTGTTTATTTCAATTTTTGAAGTGAAAAAATTATTATTAAATTAAAATAATTTGGTTTAAAATAAAAATAAGTGTTTTGGTGCCTAAATTTTAATTTTAGATTTACCACTGAATTTTGTTTTTAAAAATTTGGATTTGAAAAGTATTTAAGTAAAAACCTAAAGATATTATTAAGTAAAAGGATATTTTGATTTTCTATAAAACCTATTTCACATTAATTATTTGGAGTCAATTGGCATTTATTTGGATTTTCTGAGTTTTCTAGAGTTTAAAAATCTATTTTGAAATTAAAAGTATTTTAAGTATAAAAATATAATTCCAACTTAAGTTGGAAATATTTTTATTAAGTCCAAAACATTTCCAGGAACATCTGTGAATTTTTCTGGAATTTATTTCATATTTTTATGAGCTTTAATTGCTTTTCTAGTGTTTTAAAAATCCAAAAAGAAAATAAAATTCTCTCTCCTTCCTGGGCGGACAAGTGGCCAGCCCAGATTGAGCCACATCATCCCCTGCTCAAGATCCCCATCGCTCGCACCCCTTCTCCCTCTCTCCTCTCCCGGCTGTTGGATCTTCCCTTGGCCACGTGTTGCCATCTCCTCATCCCGCATTCCCTCTCTTACGGGTGCGACACGTGGGCGGCCCGATCCGCCCATCACCGCCTTGGGCCTGGCCCATCCCCGTCCTCCCACTTAACCTCCTGGCCACCCAATCCCTCACTTGGCCACGCGTCACCATCACGGCCGCCACGCCCCTCTGTTCTCTCTCGTTGCGCCGGACCCCACTGTCGGACTCGTTGTCTTCCTCGCCCGCCTCCTTCCTCTCGTGCTGCCGCCGAAACGCCACTCTCGCCCTACCCAGCCCTCCCTTCTCCTGTGCGAGCGCCGCCCCACGTGTCTCCCTCGTGCACTGCCCCCTCCCATAGCTCCGCCCACCTCCCCACTTCCCCACTCCCGCTCCCCTCTTCCCACAGCGGCCGCCACCTCCGCCAACCTCTAACGATCAATCCCTCCCACTCCGCTCCTCCCCGCGCCTATATAAACCCACCCCAAGCATCACCACCACTCACTCCACCTCGCCCCACCTCCCGATTCAGCTCTCGAGCACCCCGCCACCGTGCTCCTCTCACCCTGAGTCTCAGCCGCTCTCCGGCGAGCAATCGTTGCCAACCCAAGCCTCCTCCTACCCAGCCGACACCATCATCACCTTCGCAGGGTGCGTGCGAAGCTCCTCCACCTCTCCTCCAAGCTCGAGTGCATTGGAACATCATCCCGCCAACACCAGAACAGCCTGCCGCCACTTCTCGCCACCGGCCTACCTTTGGCCATTTTCGGTAAAGCCACGCCCACCCCCGAGTACCCCTCCATTTCCTCTCCCCTTTCCAAGCCTCGCCGTCGGTCGCCCGCTGCCGGAGCACCAGCAAGCCTCGGGCCCAGAGTGCTGCCCCGTCTGGCCTGGCCATGTTAGTGACCAAGCCGACGTGGTAGGTGACGCGGAAGCCAGTATGCGCTGCGTGTGCACCACCTCGGCCACATCAGCGGCACCCCACCCCCTTGCCACCTCAGCACCCCCTTCATCCGTGGACCCGGTACATAAACCCGGGGCCACATGTCAGTCACCTGTCCGAAAATTCGACCAGGGCTGACGTCATGCCGACGTCATAATTCGATTTTTCAATAGAAAAATAATTTGGCCAAAAATAAAATCCCTGCTGATGTCATAATTCCAAATTCCTTTAGAAAAATAATTCCAGAAAATTCAATTATTCTTTTTCTCTGATTTTAAACTTCCGAGAGCACATTCTCCTTCATCCTAACTCCGATTGAGCCCATTCAAATTTCTAAAATCGTCAAAAATTCCTCTCTATCCATTTCTACCATCCTTTTGAATATTTGGAGTTTATTTGAATTTTATTTCAATTTAGTGGGTTATTTTCACGTGTAGACTGCGACGATTCTGGAGATTTCTGCGACGACGATTCACACCCAACCGCGAACAAGGCAAGTCACACACCTTGATCATATTGTACCCAGTTTACAAATAAAATTATCTTGATTTAAATTACATTTCATTCTTAATTTTATTCAACGTATTTCAATTCGATTTTAAATTTAGTTAATGCCTACTTGATAATTACTCCGTTGATGTTGAATTCCTCGATACCTTGTCACCCTAGATTAAAGCTCTAGTTAGTAGTATGGCTAGAGAATTTGGTAGCAAATGCTTAGACCTACATAGATATAACTTTAGGCTTGGGATAGCATTTTCACATAAAATGATAAGCTTTTGAGATGTATTCTTGACTTGATGAGTCAAGAAGGTTTATAAAATTATTTCAAAATAAAACATAAATCTGGTTTAGACCTAGGCTAATGGTTAGGTGGAGGTGTAGGCATACTGCTTGTTATTCGGAGACACAATATTGATTGTCGTGCACGGGGGTATGTGGTGAAGCCTAAGTCAGTGCTGACTAGTGCGTGAGCTCTTGTTGCAAAGTCCTAGCGTAGTACCATAAAGGCTGGCATGGGGCAGTCCTAGGCGATTAATTCTTGGTCCCAACGAGTCATGTTGTAGGCTGAAAGTAAGCGTGGCGTGTGCCATGTGAAGTCTCACTCGGCTCAAGAGGGTCCGATCTGGTGGATTCCTTACTAGGTGAAACCTTAAAGTTGGCTTGGCGAGTTGAAGGCTTTGCATTGCGGGTGGCGCCTGTCGAAGTAAGCGCGCCGCGCGCTCAGTCCCCTACCCTTGGAGCGGGTGGCGGCGGGGCGGCGCGTGGCAGTAAACGCGCGGCGCTCCGTCCCCTACCCTTGAGCGGGTGGCGGCGGAGCGGCACCTGGCGAAGAGAGACACCGGCGCTCGTCCCTACCCTTGAGCGGGTGGCGGCGGGCTGGCGCCTGGCAGTAGGCGCGCGCGCTCCATCCCCTACCCTTGAGCGGGTGGCGGCGGGCTGGCGCCTGTCGAAAGGCAGCGCGATCATCCGGGGGCTGGAGCTGCCGCGGTAGAGGCTCAGCGGTGTAGTCTGAATTGAAACTCCGCCGCGGCGGACACGCTGCGCTGCGATGATTGCAACCTCACGATCGGGAATGCGTTGTAATGGTTCACAGGTGCGGCTGGCCTGGCTTGCGAGGCTGGCTGTCTACCGTGCGACTCGCCTGCGCGTGTGGGGCGCGTGGCGGCTTATGGCAGTGCGCGGTGGGATGTGGCGGTTGCGTGATCGCGGTGCTCGCCTCTTCCCTAGGGAGGATACGAGGCGGGCGGTGGTGCGTCATGCGGCGTGTAGCCATATTCCGCCGCCCGTCACTTTGCCGGCTGTCTGCTATGCTTCAAAGCATTTCGATCCACGATGCGGTAGTGTGCTTTTAATGGCGGTGGAATCGTGCGACACACAGCTGTCGAGAGCGGTGTCACGTCATGCGACTTTGCCTTCCGTGGGGCGGGAACGCGGCGGAATGTACTCTGCCACGGGCTTGGACCTCGGCCAAAGGCGTGACCCTTCGCGGCCTTTGCGTGAAGGGCCATCTTAAGTGCGGTCTGGCCGAGCACCGGAGCTACCTGCTGCTGCGAAGGTCGGGCCAAAGGCAGGGTATTCTGCTGGGGCGGAGGCTCGTCTTAAAGACAGCGCGGGTCGTGTGCCCGATTATCTTGCGCGGGGTTGCCACGCGGCGGGAGGACAACTGGGCGTCGCGCCTTGGCGGTCCTCACTCGTGTCCGTGTGCGCGGCGTCCGTCACGGCGCTTCATCCTGGTTATGGGAATTGTGCGGGGCGGGCCTGCATGCATGCTGCGGTCGCGTCAACCAGCGGACCATCGCGACCTCCGGCTCGCGCCGGGGTGAGGTGGCGAAATAGCCCCATAACGCGCCCCGCGATTCGGCGCCCCTTTCTGCTTGCGCGCCTTCTACACTCCGTGGTATTCTCACCGTTGTATTCTTCCTGCAGCGAAGCGATGGCATCGGTGACAAGCATGGCGAGCGGTTGGCACTTGCGGCGTTCGCGGCGGTCTTCACCGCTAGAGGTGAAATACTCGCTCGGCGAACGCAACCTGCGGCGGCGGACAAGTGGTGGTGGCGGCGGAGAAGGAGACCCATTTTCGGCGAGTTGGGCCTCGCTCGTGACCAGAAGACAATCAAGCAACTGCTGCGCGAAGTTGTCCAAGCGCCCGGCGATACGATTGCCGCGCCGCGCGAGGCAGAACCGCTCCCGAGTCGAGGCGCTTGTGTTCGTCGCCTTTTTACCGGGCTCGCATCTCGGCGGCGGCGATCGTAAACAACGTGTTGCGGACCTTGGGCTGGGTGGCGCAGCGACTCCGAGCGCCATGGCGGCTCACCGTGTCGATTGGGCCTTGCGCTCGGGACCGTCTTGGCCCGGTGCCGTTGTTTGCCTATACGCACGGCGCGGTGCGGCCAGAAGCGAAGGGCGGGGCGGCTGTCGAACCGGCGGCGTCACCTTTATTCCGGTCATCTGCGGCAAGCTCTTCCCTGCGAACTCCACTCGCGGGAAGTGGGAGTCTCACTAGATGAAACGGTGGTTCTACCACCGCGTGGCGAGTGGGAGCGGCCTCGAATGCACAGGCCGGCCGATCGCGTTCAGGACCTTGCCGGCGGGCGCTCGGCAGCGAGGCAGGCGGAGGGCGCGCGGCTCGCGGCGTGGCGCCGCTTTAAGATGCGGGACCTCGCCGAAGAGTACGCGATGTATGGCGTAGCGTCGCTCGCCCGTGACTGGCGCCTCGCCGCCGAGAAGCGTCGAGACGACAACGTTCTGCCGTGGGTCTGCTCACTGCCGGCACCCTCCGACCCTCATAGGCCTCGACCGTATCCCTCCTTTGTTCATGCGGAGTGCGTTACATGTTAATCTTACCTCCTGCTTTGCTGTAGAGATTCGCTTGGAGGATGCGGAGTGGGCCGTGCGCGTATTTCTCAGGCCGTATACCGGCAGGGAGCATGAGCAGCGCGTGTCTGCTACTGCTGCGGCGGGGCTGGGGCGGATAAACTGCGTGTGCGAGGCCTTGGGCCTTGCTGTGCGGACCGTCTTGAGCCGCCTCGCAACACCAAGATAGCGACGCAACAAGGCGGCGCCGTCTGCAAGAGGCGGCGGGCGTCGCCATGCTGGTATAGCATTGCCCGCTGCTTTGTCGCTAGATGCTCCGATGGCGCGGATCATGGAGTCGGTCGGTGAGTACGCCGACTTCGAGCTTAGATGGCGCGGGCCGCCGGCGAAGGTCTTGGGGGTGCCACGGACGGCGGGCTCGCCATAGCGGCCGGAGAGGAAGTCTCGTCTCTGCGGCGGTCTTGGGGCGAGATCCATCTTGGCCGGCGGTCTTGAGTGGAGCCTTGGCCGTGGCGCTATGATGCGGAGCGCCCTCGGTGGGGCGCATGGGCTGGGTCTTCGCCCGGCGGCGCGGCCGGCAGGTGCCCTCGCAAAGGCGCCACGGTGGGGTCTTTGCCCATGGGTGTTGTGGTCGCCACGTGCTCCGGCTAAGCGGCCGTGTCTGTGGCCGGAGCTCCACCGGACGTCGAGGGGATTCACCGTGGCGACGGGCATCGGGAGCTTGTGGGACTCCGATGCCCCTGCGGCGCACGCCCCCTCCGCCCCTCAGGCCACGCCGTCCGCCGTCGTGCGAGCGGTCGATCTCGACCCGAGCGCGAGGCTTACATTCCTGCGAGGCCACGCCCTCCGCGGGGACTTGTGCCACCGTTACCCCGCCTGGGGCTAGGGGGCGGGCCCCCGAAGCCCTCCTTCCGCTACTGAAGGTAAGGTGGCTTAGTTTGCCCTGGTGTATTCTTTGTTGTGCCTTGCGGTGCTCACCTGCATCCCTGCCTGCAGCGTCGCTTATTCGGAGGAGCCCTTGGCGGAACATGAGGTCCTCGTGCGCGAGGCGATCACCGTCTTGGCCGAGCCAGCGGACCGTGCCTCGCGACCGGCGAGGTGTGGCGCGAGATCGTGGATGGCGCGACTACCAGCGTCGGCCGGCAGCGGCTGCGGACCTACGGGTGGGGCATCTCGGGGCGCCTTAGAGGTGTCGGGGTGAGGGTAAGCACTTTATATGACAATGCACGGCCATGCTGAGCTTGCTAAGCCTTTACGCTCTGCGGACACTTGTCTTTGGGCAGGCCTTGCAAGCGGCCTATGTTCGTGCCCAAAGGGCGCTTGAGGATAAGGCTGCGGGTCACCGGAGGAGCTACGAAGCCTCGGGGCCCTCTGCCAGATACTGCATCCGCGGTGAAGCGAAGTGTCTTTGAGTGGCGCGCGCGAGGACTTGCCGTGTCGGCGCGGAGTCGGCCGTGGAGCGGCGCGCGAGGTTTGCGACAGGCGGGGCGGCCTACGCAGCAGTCGCCTCAGGAGAAGGAAAAAGCGAGCTTGCCTTAACTCTAGCGGAGCGTGACCGAGGCGCTGAGGCGAGGCCGGTAATTGCATGGGATGCCATGCAAGCGCTGAAACCATCTCCAGGGCTTGTGGCTAAAGTGCGGACGCGCCTTTGGCGGAGGAGCTCTCGGACCCTTATTTGGATCGGAGATGCGCCAACATTGCGCGGCCGCGCGATGACCTTCGGCAACCACTATGCTTACGCGGCGTCGTGCATGGTGTGCGCGCTCCTCGCTCGCGGCTGCCTTTGCTCGCGGGCTGGAGGACCCCAGTGGAATGCCAGGCGGGCGGAGTAATGTCGGTGCCGTCCGCGCCGTTAAATCGCGCCGTCTAGTACTTCCACGGCGGTTCTAGGATTACGTCGGGGAGGCTGCTGCGGGTCGAGCTTGAGTCACTTTACGGGAGGAGTCTCGGCCAATTTACGGGCGAGTCGCGGCGCGATGAGTGTGGCGAGAGCCTCGGCGCGGAGCTTCGCAGTGTGGCGCCGAAGTGGCGGTGTGGCGTGTGTTGCAATGTCCCTGCTTTTCTTGTGAATGAAATGCGCGCTTTCATGAACAAAAGGAAGTACTTAGAACGAGCTCACCTGTAAATTCAATTGTCGGCGCGAGCTCTAGTGATTGGTCCTTGAATGTCAAGTGGAGGAGTGTTGTATGTATCTCAAGAAGTGATGTCCTCATCATCCTCCCCTCTTGAAGCGGAGTTGTCCTCAACTCAGCCTCATCTTCTTCTCCCAAGTATGGCTTCAAATCTGAAATGTTAAAGGTGGGACTAACCCCAAACTCGGGAGGCAACTCAAGTTTATATGCATTATCATTTATCTTCTCAATTATCTTAAAAGGACCAGCAGCTCTAGGCATCAATTTTGATTTTCTTAACTCAGGAAATCGATCCTTTCTCAAGTGCAACCAAACAAAATCACCCGGTTCAAGTTTAACTTCCTTTCGACCTTTACTACCAGCAATCCTATATTTTTCATTCATCTTTTCAATGTTTGCCTTAGTAGTCTCATGCATTTTGACAATAAAATCAGCACGCTCCTTAGCATCATTATGAACTCTCTCACTAGTAGGCAAAGGTAAAATATCAATAGGGACATGTGGATTGAATCCATACACTACCTGAAAAGGACTTACCTTAGTGGTGGAGTGTTCCGCTCGATTATATGCGAACTCAACATGCGGCAAACACTCGTCCCACAACTTCAAATTGTTCTTCAAAATAGCTCTCAACATGGTAGACAATGTGCGGTTCACTACCTCGCTTGGCCATCGCTTTGTGGGTGACATGTTGTAGAGAACAACAACTTTGTACCCAACTTGTTCCATAGAGTACGCCAAAAGTGACTCAAGAACTTGACATCACGATCTGAAACAATAGTAGAAGGCATACCATGCAAACGAACTATCTCTTTGGAAAAGAGGTCAGCAATATGAACGGCATCATCGGTTTTATGACATGGTATAAAGTGAGCCATCTTAGAAAAGCGATCCACAACAACAAAATGCTATCCCTCCCCTCTTAGTCCTGGGCAATCCTAAAACAAAGTCCATAGAAATATCTCGCCTACGGAATAGAAGGAGCAGGAAGAGGCATATATAAACCATGTGGATTCAAACGAGACTTAGCTTTTTGACATGTAGTGCAAATGAGCTACAAACCGCTCAACATCTCGCCTCATCTTCGGCCAAAAGAAGTGTGTGGCCAAAACGCCCTCCGTCTTTTTAGCACCAAATGTCCCATCAAACCGCCTCCATGTGCCTCCTGCAACAACAAAAGACGAACGGATCCAACCGGAATGCATAGACGGTTAGCTCTAAACAAAAACCATCATTGATCATGAATTTATTCCATGCTTGTCCCTCTTTACAATGCAACAACACATCCTTAAAATCAGCATCAAGAGCATATTGTCCTTTAATAGTTTCAAGACCAAAATGCGACAATCAAGTTGAGACAACATGGTATAACGGCGAGACAAAGCATCGAGAATCACATTATCCTTCCCTTTCTTGTGTTTAATGACATAAGGAAAAGATTCAATAAATTCAACCCACTTAGCATGTCTACGATTCAAATTGGTTTGACTACGAATATGCTTAAGTGATTCATGATCGGAGTGAATGACAAATTCTTTAGGCCATAAATAGTGTTGCCACGTCTCTAAAGAACGAACAAGAGCATACAATTCTTTATCATACGTGGAATAATTAAGAGCAGGACCATTCAATTTTTCACTAAAGTAGGCAACAGTTTTGCCTTCTTGCATCAAAACACCACCAATACCAATTCCGCTAGCATCACATTCGAGCTCAAAAGTCTTACCAAAATCCGGAAGTTGGAGCAATGGTGCGTGTGTAGCTTGTCCTTCAAAAGATTAAAGGACTCCTCTTGTGATGGCCCCAATGGAACACGACGGCTTTCTTTGTCAACTCAATCAGCGGTGTCGCAATGGTGCTGAATTCTTTGACAAAGCGCGATAAAATCCTGCAAGGCCAAGAAAACTCCGCGCACTTGGGAGACTGTCGTGGCGTGGGCCAACTCCATATCGCCTCCACCTTGGCTCTATCAACCTCAATTCCTGTGGAGTCACAACATAGCCAAGAAAGAGACTCGATCCGTGCAAAACGTGCACTTGTCAAGGTTACCAAACAAACGCGCATCTTTCAAAGCATTAAAAACAGCACGTAAGTGATTCAAATGTTCATCCATGGACTTGCTATAAATCAAGATATCATCAAAGTAAACAACCACAAATTTGCCAATGAAAGGACGTAAACCTCGTGCATTAATCTCATGAAAGTGCTAGGTGCATTAGTTAAACCAAAAGGCATGACTAACCACTCATACAAGCCGAACTTAGTTTTAAAAGCGCTTTTCCATTCATCGCCAAGTTTCATTCTTATTTGGTGGTATCCACTACATAAGTCAATCTTTGTGAAAATTATAGCACCACACAACTCATCAAGCATGTCGTCTAGCCTAGGAATAGGATGACGATACCTTATAGTAATGTTGTTAATGGCTCTACAATCTACACACATACGCCAAGAACCATCTTTTTGGGAACCAAAAGAACAGGAACAGCACAAGGACTAAGGCTCTCACGCACGTACCCACGGTCCAAAAGGTCTTGGACTTGTCGCTGAATCTCCTTAGTCTCTTGGGATTGGTCTGTCGCCGCACGGTTTGGCAAACTCGCCCGAGGATTAAGTCAATCTGGTGTTCAATCCCTCTAATGGGTGGAAGTCCTGGAGGTATCTCATCGGGAAAACATCTCTAAACTCCTGCAAAGGTTAGTGATGGAAGCGGGCAAAGTGCAAGGCATATTATCAAGGGAAAATAAAGCATCTTTGCACACAAAAGCATAGCATGTATCATTAACATCATCAATTTCAGCAAGGTCTGATTTTGTGGCAAGCATAACAGAATTTTTCAAATGAATTACTTGCTGTTTTTCAGATTTATCATGTTCCTTTGCATCATTAGCAGCAGAACTCTCTCCTATCGGCCTCTATAATCTCAAATGGGTCAAAGGCAAAGTAACTTTCTTTCCCTTATGCATAAAAGTGTATTTGTTACTACTACCATGGTGTAAAGCATCATTATCAAATTCCCAAGGTCGACCCAATAAAAGAGAGCATGCTTGCATGGGAACCACATCACAATCAACATGATCAGCATAACCACCAATGGAAAAATGTACTCGGCATGTTTGCGTTACCTTAGCTTTTCGAGAATCATTTAACCACGAATATGGTATGGATGTGGATGTGGTCGCGTGGTCAAGCCAAGCTTCTTGACCAAATCAGAACTCACCAAGTTGTTGCAGCTTCCTCCATCAATGATGACACGTGCACGCCGGTTGTTGATTGCGAAGAAAGTCTGAAACAAATTATGGCGTTGAAACTTGTCGGTTTGTTGTACCGTGTGCCGAGGACTCGCTGCACAATGATGCTCCGTAGCGTCATTGTGGGCGCCCACCAAGGACTAGATCGCCATCACCACCGCCATTGTCGTCGGTGGCGGCAACATCATCATCCTCCTCGACATCCGAAGTGCTGTAGCCTCCATCTTCTGTGGCGATGTATGCCCGTTGGCTAGGGCAATTCTTCTGCACATGACCAAGCCCATGGCAGCGATGGCAGTCGAATGTCGGAGGAGCGACCCGCTGAAGCCACGGAAGAAGAACTACTCTTGGTGGAACCGCAAAGAATTTTTTGAAGGTGGCTTGGCGCGCTGCTGCAATCTTGTTCACAGTGGTGGAGAGAAAAATTCAAGAAGACTTGGCGATCCCGCCGATGTAGTCGTTCGCGGCGTTCGGTCGTGCCTTGGCGCTGATTCCTTGCGCCCTGCAATTCTTTTCTGCAAGCATAGCAAGGTGAAACAACGGCTGTGATAGTAAATTCTTTATAATCAACAATATCCTGAATTTCACGCCGTAACCCCGTAGAAACGACAAATCTTATCCTCTGTGTCCTCAACAACCCCACAACGCATCATACCCTTTTGAAGCTCAGCATAATAGTCCTGAATGTAGGCGATCACCTTGTTCTAAGCGCTGCAATTTTTTCTCAATTCAAGTTTATATGTGGGAGGAACAAAGCGATTACGATATCTTCTTTTAATTGCTCCCATGTATCAGGTTGTAAGCGCATGTTACTTAGTTCATTCCACGGATAATAGCAAAGTCCTTAAACTCACTAGTAGCTTGTCTAACTCTATGTTGTTCGGAACCAAGTGAGAATTAAATTTTTGCTCTACCGTCATCTCCCAATCAAGATATATTTCAGCATCATAAAGACCAGAAAAGATGGAATGGTAAACTTAACTTTAGCAAAGGGTCGTCGTTACCATGACGAGAGTCAGTTATTACCTTCCATACCATGTCGGTTCGGTTATTACCTCCCATACCTTGTCGGTTTCTTGAAGACGCCGACGTAGTCGTGCATCTTGTGTCGCCGCCGATCAATGTTGCCATCTGCATCATACACTATGTCATCATCATCGGGACGATGGCCGTCATTGGCAGTGGGCGAGCGTGCCTCCAATTTGTCCATTCGACCGCTGAGGTCACCAACCGCCGCTCCACCCGCCAATGCCTTCCGTGGTGTTCAACTTGGCAATGGCGGCGACGATGGTGTCCATTCTCGCCGAGTGAAGCATTTTGTTTGTCGGCGCAGCTTGTAGCCGGCGCGACTAACACACTCGTTGAAATCGACCGTGACCCGTGTCCTTCGTCTCTGCCATGGTTAGTGGAAATACAGGGAAAACAAAAGGATTATCCCTATCAACTACAAATGAAGGCGGTGGAATCTCGCAAAGGAAGTGGCTTACCAAGCTCTTACAAGTGTTCTTACCAAAGCGGGTGGTACAACCGGTGGCTGGTTCGTGAAACCATGTCGGCGTGGAGTGCGATTGCAGGAGTCAAAACTGTGCTATCCAGTAGGTATGTGGAGCTTGGCAGCCAAATATATTAGTGGAACACAAATCAATAACAGATAGTAATGCTGAATAAATGTCCAAAGCACCGATCCTAGTTGCTGGCCTAAATGTGTCCTATATCGGTATGAGATGATGAACAAGGAGCAAGAACGAATAGGAAAGGAAGGACAGCAACAAAGATGGTCAGCACCGAGAAGCTCAATTCAGCATAAGCACAAAACAAATGAATTTCTGTCACATAAAACTGTGCTCTGTTGCTTTTTTTTCCTCTTTTTTGCCTCTTTTTTTTTTTGCCCACGGATAGCACTCTCTTCTCTCTCCTCTCTACTATAGCCGAAATTTTTCTTTTTTGTATTTTTATATTTTTTCACGGAGCAGAGCACAGAAATAGGAACCACACAAAGTTTCAGCTCAATCGGATGTAAGGTGTGGCCTACAGAAAATAATGAATGTGCTATAAATTCGGTGATTCAATTTCGGAGCTCGAGTACCGCACTTTCCAGGCCGAATTTCGGAAAAATAAAATCGCCGAACCCGACGAAGTTGGGGAGTATCGGATGCAAAATTTAATTTCACCCAATTTCAAAAAAAAAGCAACTGATTTCGAGTCCGTATGCAAAAGTTACGGCCATTTGAAGTTGAGGCTCCGAGTTATGGTTTCTGTGGAGGCCGAAACGAAATCGGGTGGATGAAATTGGTGGAATTTGGTGGCGGAAGCTGGGGGAAAGGTGGGGGATGATGCAGCGTGATCACAAGATGCGAAGGATGATTCAAACAGAGGGTGGGATATGGGTGGGAAAACAAAAACAGAGGGTGGAAAACGCGATGGATGACGGCTAGGGTTTGTATGGGATGAAGCGGAAGCAAGACAAACCGAAATAAAACACAATCTAAACCAGCAACACAACTCGACTAAGGACACAAACTCAACACTACGGACTCTGGAATCAAATTGTGCAAAGGCTAAACGCGATCTAGGACAGAAACAACCTATTACTACAATTTTTTTGTAGGGCTTTTTCATGGACTCTAGGACGAAACCGCAAACAACAAAGGAGGGTAACGCGAACCTGAAGGAACACCTGAAGCTCTGATTACCACTTGATGGGAACGGGGTCCCGATCTTCCAACAGGTTCTGGATATGTTCGATTTGGTGGAGGCACGACACAATTCGATCCGGCTTCCGAGCGACGCGTTCTGAACCCGCAATCGCAGCACCACGTCTCCTCAGGTTATCAACCGTGCGCAGCGGTTGACCTCGCTAAGAAGGCTAATCTTGCCTGGGAATCGAAGAACACAAGCAAGAACAAGGAAGAACACAACTGAATTGCAGATGTATTGATTTAGCACTCGAAAGTTGGGGTCTCACAAACCGATGAGCAGCGAAACTGTTCAAAGACAGAATTAATCTAAGCAAACCCAACCCTAATGGTGGGGTGGCGGCTGGATATAAAGGAGTTAGGGGCGTGCAAAACCCTGGGCGCGCCCCTAATGGGCTCCAACACGATACAAAGCCGATCGGCCCAAAGACGGTGGCGCAGCACCTGACAGATTCTGAACGCCCACTTGTTTCGACGATTCCCGTTGACTCAGAAGGAATTTTGACATGGGACCAAAGCCATTGGAAAGGTGGTCTTCTCAGCTTTCCATACATATGTGGAACGTCAAAACGGAGTCGGATGCGATCTGGGCGTCCGTTTTAATGCGGTCGGTCCTGGACCTGAATTGGATTCGAAGTCGGTTTGAGTTGGGCCTCCAACATGATTCGACCGCCCTTGCTGGACTTGTGCGCCTTGTAGTCCTTCTCCAAGTACTTTCAGATCCTCTCCATGGTTCCTAATCATAATTAAATCATTAGTAGCAATCTATTCTCGAATGAACAAAAGGAAGTACTTAGAACGAGCTCACCTGTAAATTCAATTGTCGGCGAGCTCTGGCGATTAGGGTATGAATGCATGTTATGCTTGTTGGTCATGTATGTGCGGAAGATGTCCTCATCCCCACGTTCAAAGTGCGCTATTGGTGTAGGCGTGCGGCGTTGTTTCTGCCGTCGAGCGGGTGGCGCGAACGATGCGCTCGTGGGGCTTGCGTGTTGATTACCGTAGGGTTAGCGCGTGCGGGGCGGCCGTTGGCGCTTCGACCTGTTTAAAGTCCGTGGCGGCGCGTGCGGGGCGGACCTCCGCACTCGATGTGCTTAAAGTCCGTAGACTGGCGCGCGTGGAGGCAGACCTCCGCATTACGACCTGTTTAAAGTCCGTAGACTAGCACGTGCGGAGGCGGACCTCCGCACTACGACTTGTTTAAAGTCCATAGAGTGGCGCGTGCGGAGGCGGACCTCCGCACTACGACGTGTTTAAAGTCTGTAGACTGGCGCGTGTGGGGGCAGACCTCCGCACTACAACTTAGTTTAAAGTCCGTAGACTGGCGCGTGCGGAGGCGAACCTCCGCACTACGACTTGTTTAAAGTCCGTAGACTGGCGCGTGCGGAGGTGGACCTCCGCACTACGACGTGTTTAAAGTCCGTAGACTGGCGCGTGCGGGGGTAACCTCCGCACTACGACTTAGTTTAAAGTCCGTAGACTGGCGCGTGCGGGGGCAGACCTCCGCACTACGACTTGTAGACTGGTGCGTGCGGAGGCGCACTCCGTCACCCTACCCTCCAAAGTGGGGGTAGCCTCTGGTGTACCTCGTAGTCCGCGTGCACGCCCTCGCTGGGGCCAGCCTCTGGCGCGCTACACCGCTACTTCTTGAAGCTCTTGAAATTGGGTTTCCATAGCTCGCCTTCGTACGTTTCCCGTGGTGCGCGAAGACGAGCCTCGACGCTCTGAGGGGGTGCGCGATTGACGGCCGCGCAAGGTTCGCGCCACGTTTGCGTTTTGCCAAGCGCGCCGTGCCTTATTTATACTCCGGGGAGTATGCGCAAGGATGACATCCATGGCATGCGTGGAGTTCGCGTCTTGTTTATGCTCCGTAGAGTGCGCAGGGAGAACATCCGCATCTTATTTATACTCCGAGGAGTATGCGCAAGGACGACGTCCATGGCATGCGCGGAATTCGCGTCTTGTTTATACTCCGTAGAGTGCACAGGGAGAACATCCGCGTCTTATTTATACTCCGTAGAGTGCGCAGGGAGAACATCCGCATCTTATTTATACTCTGGGGAGTATGCGCAAGGACGACGTCCATGGCATGCGCGGAATTCGCGTCTTGTTTATACTCCGTAGAGTGCGCAGGGAGAACATCAGCGTCTCATTTATACTCCGTAGAGTGCGTGCAGAGGCGTCCCCCCACACGTCTTGGTTTATACTCATGCCCGTGTCTTCGACGGAGAGTGCACACGCGAACGTGCGTCTTCGTTTATACTCATACCCGTGTCTTTGGCGGGAGTGCCTGACGACGTCGTCCTTGGTTTATACTCATACCGTGTCTTTGACGAGAGAGTGCACCGCGACGTCGTCTTTGGTTTATACTCATACCCGTACCCACAGCTCACGGAGGTGCACTGCAGCGTCGTGCGTCTTTGGTTTATACTCATACCCGTACCCACGGCTACGGAGAGTGCACTGCGAGCGTGCGTCTTTGGTTTATACTCATACCCGTACCCACAGCTACGGAGAGTGCACACGTGACGTGCATCTTTGGTTTATACTCATACCGTACCCACGGCTCACGGAGAGTGCACTGCGAACATGCGTCTTTGGTTTACACTCATACCGTACCCACAGCTACGGAGAGTGCACACACGAACGTCGTCTTTGGTTTATACTCATACCGTACCTAGCTACGGAGAGTGCACCTGAACGTCGTCTTTGGTTTATACTCCGGGAGCCCGCACGTAGGTGAGGCCTCCGCGCGCTCTCGCCGCGTATTTGTACACAATGACAAGAGGTTGGCGACAAACGGAACTCTATTACATTCCCGTTTGCGCGGGTGAGCGATTACAATGGGCGGGGGTACTAACCACTTGTCTTTGGCGCGGTCGGAGCCTCTAGTAGTTGCACTATCTATAGGGCTTGCCGAGCCATCCCTGGATGACGCCGTGGGTCCCCGCGCTGCGATGCCGATTCTAAGCGTGCCGTTGAGTGTCGCGACGGGGATATCTGGTGCCGTACTCGATGCGCCGAGCCATATCCTGGTCGCCACGAACGGTAATGATGGCCCGCGGCCCCGGGAGCTTCATGCATAAATAGCCGTGATGTGGCACGCTCGAAGGAGTTGAGGATTAGGCACCCGGTATGGTATTGTAGGAGTATAGGAGATCGGCGACATCAAATGTGGCATCTTCGACCCTTTCATTGTCGTCTGGCGAAGGAGACACGAAGGCATATTTGGCGGCGCTCGTAGGGGTTGTCCTCGAAGCCTTGCGGCGGAATTCCCGATGGGCGAGGTGACCGGGGATCCCCATCGATCGAAGGCGCGCGAATAGGATGTTCCGCGGGCTGCTGCCGTCAACTAGGGCACGTCCCACGTCACATCCCGCTATAACGACCCGGACGACCAGGGGGTCCTGGTGAGGAAGTTCAATGCCCTGGGCATTGGCGGGTGTGAACGTGACCTCGTGATGTGCCCAGTCCGGCGGTGTCTGCGGCTGATGCGCCGCTACGTGGTGTAGCCTCCGGATGTAGGCCTTCATGCCGTGCGGCGAACTCCAGCGAGCCTCCGGAGATGACATTGATAACCACTGTGGTGGGCTGCCTCGGAGCTGCGGCTGCAGGAGGCCCTCCCGAGGCTGCTTGCACATGGGCACAGGTCGCGGCGGACCCTCATGGGGCTGCGTCCCTTGCGCCTGGATGTGCATGGGGGTTTCGTATGGGTGCTGGACGTGGGCCACCATAGGCGGGCGTGCCTCCGGGTTCCTATCCCTGGCGACGCTTTGGTGGAGCACCGCTATGGAGGTGCACGCGCGCCTGTCGTGGGTGCGCGACCGTGGACTTCGCACCACGACCCATGGTGCTGGTCATCGTAATCTCCACGCCTTTATCCTCCGGACCCGGCGCGGCGCGTCCGGCCTCGGCGCCCCGACCACCACGACCAGGCGCGTTTTCTTTGGAGCCGCCTTCGATGTCGAAGACATACCGGCCTCGCCGCGACTTCTGCTGGCCGCGCTTGGGCCTATCGAACGGCTCCTTGTGCGGGGTGTCCTTGCGTTCGGACGCGTCCTTGGGCGACTCACGCTGCGTTTTCCTTGAAGAACCGTCCTTGGCGGATCTTCGGTTTCGCCGAGCCACCGGCTGGTTGGTGTCGGATCGTCACCTTGTCTTCGCCGTCGTCCTCTTCCGCCGGCGTATTCCTCCATTTTGTCGAAGAGTTTCATCACCATCTTGATTGGCTTCCGTCGTTGTACTCGGCCATCGGGCGGCGAAGGCCTGTATGGCTGCATTGACAACGGTGGTTTCGTTGCGTCTTTGACTTGCGCCGTATCTTGCGAAGCGCTTGAATTAGTCCGGAGCTTCCACGAGGGTTTTACGCTTTCTGGCGAAGAGCTGGTCCGCGTCGACCCACTCAACATAGTTTCCTTGAAAGTTGTTGTGAAGGCGGTCGCGGATCTGCTCCCACGCGAAGATGGAGTTTGGCTCTATGGTAAAAAACTAGGAAAGCGCCACTCCTTGCAGCGCGAGGGGGAGCCCCTTCGCCTTTGTGGTGTCGTCTCCCCCCGCGGCCTCGATTGCGGTTTCGTACCGCCGCGCCGAACTTCGCGGTCCGTCTCGCCTTTGTAAGGCTCGATGACACTGGGGAATTTGAAGTCTTCGGGCCACGCCGCCTGCTGTAGTCCTGCCGAAAATGGGGACTCTGGATCGACGCGTCGCAGCGGCACGCGGCTGGATGTGGGGCGTCGCGGTATCGCGCCCTTTCGCGCGGGCTCTGGCGTGACCAGCGCGGCTTGCGGCTCGAGCCTCTTGCATGTCTCGGACAGCCTCGCGAAGATCCCCTAGCTCCCGCTGGAACGCGTTGAGGGCCGCCAGCAGGGCGCTTTCCACCGCTGGTGCGGGCGAGGCCGCCGGCGTGCCCGGCGGACGGGTCGGCACGGGTACGATCGCCTCGCGAGCTCCCGAGCTGCCGGTCGCTCCGTTGTGGCTATCTCCAACCGCCCGGTCCGCGCTACCAGCGAGCGTTGCGGCGAGGATGGCGGGGTTGGTCGCTGTCGCGTCGGCGGGGTTGGTCGTTGTAGCGGCGGTGGCGGGGTTGGTCGCTGTCGCAGCGCCAGTGGCGGGGTCGGCCGTCATAGCGCCGGTGGCGGGGTCGGTCGTCGCAGTAAAAAGCGTCAACGTCCGTGACCACCGCGCCCGCGCCGTCACCTGCGCCCGCGACAGCCGATGCCGAAGCCCTGGTACCCACGGGACGCTCTGACCCAGCCGCCTTCTTTCCCTTCGCCGCCATCGACGAAGCTTTTTTTGGTGCCATCCTTCTTCGGATTTCAGGCTTGCTCCTGTCCTCCCCACGGACGGTACCAACTGTTGTGGTTACAAACCAAACAGAGAGAGATGTGGTAGTGGAGAGTTAGGAGAGAGTTATCCCCTCTCCCCTAGCCTTCCCTTATATATGTATTCATACGGGCTGTGCTTTTACAATTGTGCCCTTACATCGATACCTCCCTGTCAGGGGTATTTAAGCCATTACACATGTCCCATTTTGGGCCCTATAATCTTCTAATAGGCCTGCTGGGTTTAGGTGGGGGCCACCCCTACAACACTCACATTAAAGAAAATCACAACAAGGTTTTTACAATGCTCCATCTCAACCCGACCTCACTCGCTAAGGTTTCGCTAGGCTAACCAACTAGTCGATAATTGCGCCCTCTTGCGCCAATAAAACATCAGTAGCACAATCAAAGTTAGGAATTCACAAATTATTATAACCCACATCCCTGAAGTGTTGACCACATTGCACAATCATTCACTCAAGTGAAAACCATTTTTGTATACCCACACCAATGACACTACCCATGTCAAGGTGTACAAATTTAATAGCTGTGGCTAACCACCATGTTACAATATATCATTAAGTCAAAATTAATTAATCATAGGTGATGATAACCCAGCGTACTAGTAATGAGCATGGCTAAGCAATTTTAGACTACAACCCATGTGACAACTATTATTACATCACTTGATAATTACCCATCCTATGGTGACAATAGAATCATGGCATTCAATTTATCAAGAAGGAATTAAATAATTTAGACAATAGCTCCCAGGTACAAAGGTTTTATAATAAAGTAGCATTGCATGATAATTTAAAACAAAATAATAAATAATAGATTTGAAAACTAGGTTCAACATAATCAATGGACATGACATGCCTTGGCCTTGCTCAGTTAATGGCTCTTGGTCTTCAAATCTTGCTTCAGCTCCTTTGAAGGCGTGATCTAATGAGAGAGAAAATGAAATGAAACACAAAAAAAATTTAAATAAAATTCAAATGAACTCTAAAATCTTCAAAACTAGAACCAAAAGGTAGAGCTCAATTTTAGATGAATTTAGGAAAAAGAATCGGGTCAATCGGAGCTAGGACAAAGGAGAACGGGCTCTTGGAAAATCTAATCTAAAGAAAAAGACTGAAAAATAGAAAAGGTTACTGTGCTGTGGACCTGGCTCACGAGATAATAGGTCTACGATGAACTCGGCTTATGAAACAGTCCACGTGTACTGGGCTTGCTGACACGGCAGACAGGACTAACGTGGCAAACACGTCGGACTAGGGCTAACATGGTGTGCTGATTTAGCTTGGTTAGCTCATGGGGTCTGTAGCACAATAGACCTAACATGTGGGACCCACATATTAGTGGCTCGGTGCACCATGGACTATGTCCACAGAGAAGCTGAAGCGTCGCGAGGCATGGGCGTAGTCTAGTGGGTGCGCGGACCGAGGCGACGGCACGGGAATCCAAGGGCAAGCGGCGCGGCGGCAAGCGACAAACCGACATGTAACACCCGGGACCCACATTACCCTGGGATGCTACTAAAATCGCTTCTACAACGAGCCAATTTACAAGATAAAATAAATCGCAACAATTACTAAACAAGATAGTATAAGCGGAAGCATAAACAACTAAGGAATAACAGATAGTGATAGCAATTCACTATTTAAAACATCCTCCAACATTTTAATCTAAAACATAGCTCACAAATTTAACATTATTAAGATAATGTAAACAAAGCTTTTAAGGTCTAGAATCCTTTCAACTTTATTACATCATAAAAATATGATTCACGTGCATCGGTGTGGTGCCGTTCTACCCTTCCCATGCATGCTCAAAGTCCACCAGTAGGGAGGGGGAAACAAGGGTGAGATAAAAATCTCAGCAAGCAAACTGTTTAATGTGCTATTCAAACTACAAACAATTATACAAAGATCATTTATAATTCCATACAACTATAACCACAATTCATGTCCACAATTATTAAACCACCACAAACTTCCATGAATCATACCTCTTCAATTTCAGATTTTATTGGCATATGAATGCAGTCATTTTATCCACAATTAAATGCAAATGAAACATTTAATCTTCCACAAACCACAATAGGTTAATCATCAACATTCTTTTACAATTACAATGTTATTATCCTCAACCTCAAATCACCATCAATGACGTTAAAGCATTAACAAATAAAATCTTGTTTGACTACTTTAAATTCTCAACCACTACAACTAGCAAAAGCAATAAAACATATGTATGTTTTACTTCAACACTTTATTATTTCTCACATCCACAATTGTTATCAACAATTAATACAAGAGAAAAGAATCTCATGCCACAATCACAAACCTTACCGTACACAAGGGATGAACCCCATTCCACGTCCACAACCATAATCCTCATACCACAAATAGCTCACATGAGCCAATTCCACATTACAACTATGAAGTTGTATAATCCACATTACAACTATGAGTTGAATATTCCACAAAATAACTTCACCACAATATATTGCATATGTATGCAAATGAATCTTTCCACAATGCAATGCATATGAATGCTATGCTCCACATCACTCTTTCCAGGGCAGGATTTGAGGTGCATCGATTACGGCAATATACGATGCTTCCAGCTGGATAAGAGGTGCATCGATTCGGCAATATACGATGCAGTACGGCATGATCATCGGCTATGTGCGGCGACATCCACATATGCATATGACATGATATGATATGATAATCACAAATCACATTAATCCATCCTCAAAGGAGCATCAACATGCTCACGACATATCCACATCCACCACATGTTATTTTCATGTTCCACATTATAACATTAAGCAAGATTTCCACATGGCTACTAGCAGATTATCAACATATCAATGGATAAGTACTTGCTACCATCTCCACAATTAAATTATCATGCAATCATGGCATAATGTATCAAATTATGATAATAATGTAAACTGCAAGTAGAAGGAATAACAAGTTAAACGGTAGCAACCACCGCTACGCTTACTTGCCTCAAACCGACGGTTAAGTAAAATCAAGAGCGCTCAGGGACAAGACCACCTGTCCAAAAGGCAACTCTCAGCACACAGCTACAGCATACAAACATGACATTAATAATTAAAAACGTCGCTAGAACCCCGAACCCGCACAAACAACTCTCCGCTCAACAATTCAGCAAATTATCCTCTGCAGCAGAGCTGCTTAACATTTTTGTAACTTTAAAAATATTGATCCATTTACAGCAAACGATATCTCTCTGGATTCATCGCTTAAAAGCCTACATTTTTCATGTAGAACACCTATTTTTATTTTGATCACAGCTAGGTGTAATTTAATGCCCAAAACAGAGGAAGAACTCTGTTCTGGCAGATTGGACAGCAATAAACAAATGCGTCCCAACATCAGTAAAAGGGTCTAAAAATTCTCACTTTTATATAGAAGCTATATCTCTAAATTATCTACAACTTTCTCAATTACGGACATGGTCATAAAAATCATTTACGACCTCTAATTCCCAGATTACCGTCGGTCTGTACCAATCTGCTCGCCTGACGAACAGCAGTATTCCCGACCCTGTAACTCCCAGATAACAAGGCATAAAATTCCGAAACAAATACAGGAGATGCGTCTGGAAGTCCTCTACAACTTTCCTTTTGGGAAGGTCTGCAGGAAAATTCGTTTACTAGGTCAAAACTTTGCGAACAGACACACTGCGCGAATCAATCTACAGGCAGATATCAGCTAATCTCTAATCGGGCAATTAATCTATTAACTACCTTCAAAATCCGTGCCAAGAACCCTAATTATTCCATAGAACAGAGGGTTTGGGATGAGGAAAAATTACCTAGATGATGGATCACCCCTTTTTTTCCTCCTCCTCCTCTTCTTCTTCCTTCTCCTTCCTTCTTCTCCTTCTCCTTCCTCTCCTTGGCTCCAATGGCAGCAGCACTTGTGGGGGGGGGGCACCAACCAGGGAGGGGGGCTGCGCCCAAGAGGGTGGGAAAGGGGGGTGGCGGCTGTGGGGGGAAAGGGGGAGAGTGGCTTAGGGTTTTAGGGGAGGGAGAGGGGGAGGTGCGGCCACCCCTTGGGCCTCCGGCCCAAGGTGGTCGGCCCACTCTCCCGATAGCCCATCCGAGTTTATTATTATAATTTTTAATTTATTTTATTCATTTTACACTGTTCTATAATTTTTATTTTTTCCTTCCCGCGATTTACCGAAAAACCGGTGACTCCGCGATTATTTTAAAACTTACGCCGAATCGACGATCAGGGTATTACATTCTCCCCACCTAAAAAGGATTCGTCCTCGAATCTAACTCCTCAAACCACAAATCAAGATAATAGCAAGAAAAGAGCAATGAAGGAAAGAACAACCACAAGAAAGAGCATCCCAAGGATAGATCATCCCAAGGGAACCACTACTACGGGTTCTCATCCGCCTTGAAGAACTCGGGTCCTTCTTCTACATTTGAACTTCAAGCTCCCACGTCACCTCCCGCTCGGATTGATTCGCCAAGAGGGCCTCCACATACATGGTGGTTCTCTTCCTCATGTCCAACTCCAATGAGTCCACGACACGCGCGGTGAACGCCGAGCACCCGCAACTCTTTGTTGGCTCGAGCGCCAATGATCCTACCGCTTCACAAATTTCTCCGCCACAACTATCAAGCCACTATCTAATACCATCCTCCTTCCTAAAACATTTTCCTCTATTTATTATAATCGGGATAATACATTGTACCCCTTTTAAAGAATTCAACCACAGATTCCACTCATAACATTACTCAAAGCACGAACAATAACTCGCAGAAGGAACCCAACCAAAAGAGGAATAAAGGATTCTCAAGCAACATACTAACAAACAACCTTCCTTCAAAGGACCACAATCCAAAACAAAGGATGCACAACAAAACCATTCACACTCTCCAAATAGACATTTGGAAAAAAACCACATCAGACGAGCCAAGAGTGAAAATCACTCGACGTACCAAAACAATCATTTTCTTTTCCTAACTGGAAAAGAATACACCACAACATATAACAACTCAATTTGCAGATGACCTCTGTCATAAACACACGCTTTAAACAAGAATCAAGAGAGTATATTATCGCTCGAGTTATTAATAATTCCCAATCCATTCCCTTTGGAAATTTAACTTCCTCGAACCAAGGATTTTCAAATCATCACCCAACACACCAACTCATTTATCTTAGGTTGGCAACTTCGACAATGCGCTCAAACTGAGTACATCATCCACACCCTTGCGGAGAGACTCTCACTGTCTCCACAAAAATACATTCTAGCCAAGCCAACGACCAATGGAATTACTTTGTGAGATAATTCCTAAAACACCTCAATCCTTTTAAGGATAACAACTCAAATTCATATCACACCCACATTCTCACCAAAATCAATCACATGACCACACCAACTAGATGCCATACACCTCTTAAAGGACTTTGCAACCCAAATTGATTACCCTTTCTTAGAAGAGGCAAAAGAAGTAAATTTCAGCACGAGAGGATGATGCTACCATCCGCAATAAATGCAAAACCAAAAGAAATAGCAACAATCTTGGATAGCAAAAGATAAGATCACAGTTGAAGGCACATGCCCTCAAGAAGAAAATACCAAATCTCAACCAATAAGAATACAGATACATTTGAGCTCAAGAAACTCTTAGGCGGCGGAAAAAATATTGCCATTTGAGTTCAAGAAGCTCTTAAGCGGCGAAATTAAGAAGTCAAACACACCTAAAAAAATTGCATGACATGACTTCAACCTCCAATACTTTTACCGCACTCTTTCTTTTAACAAAGAGAACAACTTTCTTTGATTACGGTATCACCTTGACAATTCCAACAAAAGTGATTTAAAGACCACAACACATTAATCCCTTAAGAACTAATAAAAGCTCTCAACACGTCACTTTGCTCAAACAATTTCAGCTGCCACATAAGTCATGAGATCAAAAAGATTAAACGCAAATCTCAAAACTTTTGATTTAAGTAGTATCATGGAAGTTATCAAATTCTTTTATTTAAGGAACATTCAACATTATCATCACAACCACAACTAACCATCATGCTAACATCAGAATAATACATTCTTAACAAGCATCATCATATCCACAAATCCCTTCATAAAGTTTTCCAAAAGAAACATAAGAAATCACTTCATCATATTTCTATTATCTGAGTAAGATTGCGACTACTTAATCTAGGAAATCCTAGTGCATAAGCCACCATATTAAATCAAAGCTTTTAAACAAGATGATACTAGAACATGACAATCTCACAAACATGCTAGTATGAATCTCTTATTAGATTCCATATATTCAATTCTTATTGATGCTCAACTCTAATTTAGCACAAATTGATTGTACTCTAGTCATTACTAGCAATAATTGTTATTATTTTATCATAACAACATTCATGATCCTAACTCCGTTTTACAATCATGAGCATAGATTCAGTATCCCACCTTACGTTCAAAAATTAGAACGAAATAACTTTAAACTTCAATAATACCAGCTTTGTAAGACAAGATTCTACAAGTCAATACATCCACCTTCCTCTATTTCTTTATACATATTTCAACAATTTAGCATGGTGAAAGATAGATGAATCTAGCAATTGTACATGCTCATAAAGTATCTAAATAAAGGACAGATTAAAGGTTAATATTACCAAGGCAATATTCCAACACCTCCTTACTTAATCATTCCAAACGGTCGATTAATTACTATAAACAAAAATAATTCAATTTATCCAACATGATAGAAATTTGAACAATCATAATAATCATTCTAATTCTTTTGCACACTCCTCAATAACTCCATGAGTTCCAATCATGTATAGACAAGTTCTTAATCACAGTTCTTCAAGAAACTATTACAAGGCGATATCAAATTAATCAACTATATTTCCGAGGATGCTAGTTAAATTAATTATGCACCATACTAACATCTCAACTTGATAATTCATACCTTATGAATTAGTTTATATGGTTACCACCTTCCACTTAAGCATAGCAAAACACCACAAAGGGTTTTAACACTCTCTTTCGTAAAGGAGTGAAATAAACTTCAACACTCAAAATAATCTAAACGGATTACATATATCCAAGGCTTTAACATATTAATGAGTTTGCAACACAAAACTTTCATTGGTAAAAGTACCAAGCGAACCAATGAGTCATGATTCACAACAAGACAAAATTCCCACAAAGGGACTAACCTTGCAAATCAACATATTCACAAGCAAGCAATAGTGTCTTACTAGTCCGAAAAGAAACAATAATTGCTTCAACGAATGTGATAGAGACCAATTGCAAACCCTCAACTACAATGAACCACAAGCTCAAGAGAAATTCATTAACTGCAATAGACAAAGAATTGGCCAAAATCAACTCAAGGAAGATATCAACATTTCTAAATAAACTCACTCACAACATCCGCAACTAAGTTACCCGAGGTAACTACATCGCTAATCCCCATGCTATAA
This sequence comes from Dendrocalamus sinicus, assembly GCA_036346575.1. Lineage (NCBI taxonomy): Eukaryota > Viridiplantae > Streptophyta > Magnoliopsida > Poales > Poaceae > Dendrocalamus > Dendrocalamus sinicus. Next base: position 19,028,282 of record CM070657.1, on the reverse strand, counting down.
ATAGTGGTATAACTCCGCAATGCCAAGGCAGCAAATACAACCTCTACATCTTATCATTGACAATTCTCACTCATAATACCATAGGAGCAAATCATAATCATACAAGAATATCTCATAATGTAAATCATCAATACAACATGTCAAAAGCATAAATGCAATGCTTCACCCATCCCATCCTAATGTGCACCAAAGGTGTCAATTTAATAGTTTCATTACCACGGACCTAACGCCCGCTCGATACCAATCAGAACACCCCAGACCCACATTACCCTGGATGCTACTAAAATCGCTCTACAACGAGCCAATTTACAAGATAAAATAAACGGCAACAATTACTAAACAAGATAGTATAAGCGGAAGCATAAACAACTAAGGAATAACAGATAGTGATAGCAATTCACTATTTAAAACATCCTCCAACATTTTAATCTAAAACATAGCTCACAAATTTAACATTATTAAGATAATGTAAACAAAGCTTTTAAGGTCTAGAATCCTTTCAACTTTATTACATCATAAAAATATGATTCACGTGCATCAAGTGTGGTGCCGTTCTACCCTTCCCATGCATGCTCAAAGTCCACCGTAGGGAGGGGGAAACAAGGGTGAGATAAAAATCTCAGCAAGCAAACTGCTTTATGTGCTATTCAAACTACAAACAATTATACAGCATCATTTATAATTCCATACAACTATAACCACAATTCATGTCCACAATTATTAAACCACCACAAACTTCCATGAATCATACCTCTTCAATTTCAGATTTTATTGGCATATGAATGCAGTCATTTTATCCACAATTAAATGCAAATGAAACATTTAATCTTCCACAAACCACAATAGGTTAATCATCAACATTCTTTTACAATTACAATGTTATTATCCTCAACCTCAAATCACCATCAATGACGTTAAAGCATTAACAAATAAAATCTTGTTTGACTACTTTAAATTCTCAACCACTACAACTAGCAAAAGCAATAAAACATATGTATGTTTTACTTCAACACTTTATTATTTCTCACATCCACAATTGTTATCAACAATTAATACAAGAGAAAAGAATCTCATGCCACAATCACAAACCTTACTGCACACAAGGGATGAACCCCATTCCACGTCCACAACCATAATCCTCATACCACAAATAGCTCACATGAGCCAATTCCACATTACAACTATGAAGTTGTATAATCCACATTACAACTATGAGTTGAATATTCCACAAAATAACTTCACCACAATATATTGCATATGTATGCAAATGAATCTTTCCACAATGCAATGCATATGAATGCTATGCTCCACATCACTCTTTCCAGGGCAGGATTTGAGGTGCATCGTATTACGGCAATATACGATGCTTCCGCGGGATAAGAGGTGCATCGTATACGGCAATATACGATGTCAGATCTGCATCGCGGCTATGTCTTGGCGACATCCACATATGCATATGACATGATATGATATGATAATCACAAATCACATTAATCCATCCTCAAAGGAGCATCAACATGCTCACGACATATCCACATCCACCACATGTTATTTTCATGTTCCACATTATAACATTAAGCAAGATTTCCACATGGCTACTAGCGATTATCAACATATCAATGGATAAGTACTTGCTACCATCTCCACAATTAAATTATCATGCAATCATGGCATAATGTATCAAATTATGATAATAATGTAAACTGCAAGTAGAAGGAATAACAAGTTAAACGGTAGCAACCACCGCTCGCTTACTTGCCTCAAACCGACGGCTTAAGTAAAATCAAGAGCGCTCAGGGACAAGACCACCTGTCCAAAAGGCAACTCTCAGCACACAGCTACAGCATACAAACATGACATTAATAATTAAAAACGTCGCTAGAACCCCGAACCCGCACAAACAACTCTCCGCTCAACAATTCAGCAAATTATCCTCTGCAGCAGAGCTGCTTAACATTTTTGTAACTTTAAAAATATTGATCCATTTACAGCAAACGATATCTCTCTGATTCATCGCTTAAAAGCCTACATTTTTCATGTAGAACACCTATTTTTATTTTGATCACAGCTAGGTGTAATTTAATGCCCAAAACAGAGGAAGAACTCTGTTCTGGCAGATTGGACAGCAATAAACAAATGCGTCCCAACATCAGTAAAGGGTCTAAAATTCTCACTTTTATATAGAAGCTATATCTCTAAATTATCTACAACTTTCTCAATTACGGACATGGTCATAAAAATCATTTACGACCTCTAATTCCCAGATTACCGTCGGTCTGTACCAATCTGCTCGCCTGACGAACAGCAGTATTCCTGACCCTGTAACTCCCAGATAACAAGGCATAAAATTCCGAAACAAATACAGGAGATGCGTCTGGAAGTCCTCTACAACTTTCCTTTGGGAAGGTCTGCAGGAAAATTCGTTTACTAGGTCAAAACTTTGCGAACAGACACACTGCGCGAATCAATCTACAGGCAGATATCAGCTAATCTCTAATCGGGCAATTAATCTATTAACTACCTTCAAAATCCGTGCCAAGAACCCTAATTATTCCATAGAACAGAGGGTTTGGGATGAGGAAAAATTACCTAGATGATGGATCACCCTTTTTTCCTCCTCCTCCTCTTCTTCTTCCTTCTCCTTCCTTCTTCTCCTTCTCCTTCCTCTCCTTGGCTCCAATGGCAGCAGCACTTGTGGGGGGTGGGGCACCAACCAGGAGGGGCTGCGCCCAAGAGGGTGGGAAAGGGGGTGGCGGCTGTGGGGAAAGGGGAGAGTGGCTTAGGGTTTTAGGGGAGGGAGAGGAGAGGTGCGGCCACCCTGGGCCTCCGGCCCAAGGTGGTCGACCACTCTCCGATAGCCCATCCGAGTTTATTATTATAATTTTTAATTTATTTTATTCATTTTACACTGTTCTATAATTTTTATTTTTTCCTTCCCGCGATTTACCGAAAAACCGGTGACTCCGCGATTATTTTAAAACTTACGCCGAATCGACGATCAGGGTATTACATGACAAGATGGCGAACGGCGGAGACTCATCGGCAGCGAGGCAGACGGCAAAGATGACAGCAGAGGACGACGATGAGGCACGGTGGCTTGGGCTCAACGGCGGCGGCAACGGCGGCGAAGGCGACAAAGGCGGCGGCGCCAGCGGCGGGGCTCAGAAGATGAGGCGATGGCACTACGGGATGAGGAAAACAAGGAGCGGCTCAGGGATTTATAACCGGACACTGAGGATGGCTGACTCGAGCATGGCTCAAAGTCCGTGGTAGACACAAGCGGCAGCGGTGCTCAAGACAGACACGGCGACGAGAGACCAAAACGAAGACGATGAACAGTGCATTCACCATCAGGTAGACAACACGTGGCACTGAGGAAGATCGGATGGCTGAAGTTAGATAGCACAGATGAACAGTGCAGCTCTCCAATGCCTAGCACGTGGCGATTGGACAACTGATGCTTGTGTGGGCTAGGGCAGGCCGGGCAGGGCGGAGGGACAAGCGGACCGAGCTGGGTTGGGTCGGCTGGTGGGCTTCATCCCACTTGGCCCTTTTGGGACTTTTCTATTTTTTAGAAATTCAAATAAATTCATTTAAGCTCTAGAAAATAGCAAATAAGTCCAGAAAAATCCAAGAAAATTCCAGAAAAATCCTTGAGACCCAAGGAACTCAAATAAAATACTTTCACCAAATGCTAATGTTTAATTTAATCATATTAAATTCTTTTAATTAATGAAAATTCATTTTTAAGCTCGAGTGAAATCCAAAAAATCCAAATGGTGAATTTTATTTTAAAAGCTTCAAAAAAAACCTCTAAAATCAGTTAGTTACAAACCTCCCCTTAAACGGAATCTCGATCCCGAGATTCTGGCTCACTAAAGGAATAGGTTTGGAAGTTCTGCTCTGAGGTCCTCCTCGCGCTCCCAGGTGGCTTCCTTCTCGGAATGATTACTCCACTGAACTTTGCAAAATCGAACAACCTTTCTTCTAGTCACACGTTCTATTACTTCCAAGATTTTGACAGGGTGTTCTTTGTAAGACAAATCCTTCCGAAGATCCACGGCTCCCACTGACACTGCCTCCTCTGGCACCCTCAAACACATTAGTTGTGACACATGAAAGACATTGTGTATCCCACAGAAGGTCTCAGGTAGCTCCAACTGATAAGCAACCTCTTCCCTACGCTTTAATATCTTAAATGGCCCCACATACCTTGGCGCAAGCTTTCCTTTTATTTGAAATCTTTTAACATCTTTGAATGGTGTAATCCTGAGATATACATAATCCTCTGGCTCAAAACTTAACTCTCTTCGATGAGTACCAGCGTAACTTTTCTATCTAGCTTGAGCAGTTCTTAACCTTTCTCGAATCAACTGCACCTTCTCCTTAGCTTCCTTTAAACATTATGGCCCAAAGACTTGAATTTCCCCTGTTTCTTACCAATTGAGAGGGGTTCTTCACTTTCTGCCATACAGAGCTTCAAAAGGTGACATCTGTAAACTGACCTGGTAGCTATTATTGTACGAAAACTCTGCAAAAGGCAAACAACTGTCCCACTTGGCTTCGTGGTCCAATACACAAGCTTTTAACATATCCTCAAGAATTTGATTCACATGCTCAGTCTGACCATCGGTCTGGGGATGGTACGCTGTACTGAAATTCAAATGAGTAACCATTGCTTCATGGAAACTTCCCCAAAATCGTGAAGTGAACTACGACCCACGATCTGATACTATTTTCTTAGGCACTCCATGAAGACTCACAATCCTAGACAAATATAGCTCTGCCAACCTATCACCTGCATAGGTTGTTCTGACTGGTATAAAGTGAGCAACCTTCATCAAATGATCCACAATTACCCAAATGGAATCTAAACCATCCTTTATCTTGGGCAAACCCATAATAAAGTTGTTGTGGCTCTTGACCAAGCAGAGAGAGATGGTAGTGGAGAGTGATGAGGATAAGTGTAATGGCACAGGTCCTCCCATGGCTTGTACTCATATATATATACACATGAGGAGTGCTTTTACAGTTTTACCCTCACATCTGGTTATCCCCTCTGGGGCAGTTATGTCATTACACATGGCCTATTCTGGGCCTTATAATCTCCTACCGAACTGCTGGGTTTAGGTGGGGCCATCCCTCGACGAGAGCCTCTCATGGTAAAGGGCTTCACAAGGCGAAGCCATGTTGCCGAGTCCTTTGGCCCCCTCCGTCCCCGCGGCCTGTGAACTTTTCCAAACTTCCGGGGCTGCGCTGCAGCCGAAGCAGACGTGCGCGTTGCTGCGACGCTCGGACTTCCGGCCGTCCACGTGGTGCAACGTGCTTGGCGCGGTGCGGGCGTTGAGGCGTCGTCACCATTAATATGGCGGCGGACTTCCGGTGGTTGGACTCCTGCCGATTGGCCTTCCGCCGGTTGGCTCCCTTGCTGATTGGGGTATATAAATGGCGCTGGTGCGGCGTTGCTCCTGCGTATACTGTGATAGAAGCTGTTCCCCTAAAATGGGCCTGCGCTGCATCAACATTCTGGTGACGCTGGCGGCAGGGAATGTTGATGCCTGAAGATCCCCTTTTTGGGAGCTTGATCGCGCGCGGTTATCGGCGGCCGGCCGCGCCTCGCCTCCGCATCATGCTTCCGTGGCGGCGGCGAGTGCGCCTATTTTCTTAGCGAGCCTACCTACGATCGATGTTCTTGATGGAGCCGCGGCATTACCTTGTATGTTGATGCAATGTAGGTGGCACGTTAAGGAAAGCGGGTAGATTTTGCGAGACAAGACCCCGCCTTTGCTGCGCACGCCCGAAGTGGGCGCGCGCTCGTCCCCACCCTTGAGCGGGTGGCGGTGAAGCGGCGCCTAGTCGAAATGCGCGCGCTCCGTTCCCTACCCCGAGCGGGTGGCGGTGAAGCCGGCGCCTGGTCGAAATAGGCGCGCGCTCCGTCCCCTACCCTTGAGCGGGTGGCGGCGGTGGCGCGCCTGTCGACGTGACGCGCGCATTCCGTCCCCTACCCCTCGAGCGGGTGGCGCGGCGGCGGTGCCTGGTCGAGTAGCAGCGCGCTCGCGCCCCTACCCCTCGAGCGGGTGGCGCGGGCGGCGCCTGGTCGACGAGCCAGCGGCGCTCCGTCCCCTACCCGTCGAGCGGGTGGCGGCGGCCGGCGCCTGGTCGAAATAGATGCGCGCGCTCCGTCCCCTACCCCTCGAGCGGGTGGCGGCGGCGGCGCCTGGTCGGGAGACGCGCGCTCCGTCCCCTACCTCGAGCGGGTGGCGGCGGGCGCACCTGGTCGGCGACACGCGCGCTCCGTCCCCTACCCGCCGAGCGGGTGGCGCTGCGGCTGGCGCCTGGTCGGCGACACGCACGCGCTCGTCCCCTACCCTCGAGCGGGTGGCGGCGGCCGGCGCCAAGTCGGCAAAGTGAGCGCGCGCTCCGTCCCCTACCCTCGAGCGGGTGGCGGCGGTGGCGCGCCGCCTGCGGACACCGCCGTGTGGCGGTAACGGGTCGCTTTGATGCGGCCTTGCTGCATGCGGGTTCACGGACTCATGCCGGCCCAGTGCAGCGAGGTTGGGTTCCGTGCCGTGCGACCCGGCGTGCGGGGCGCGGCGCGCCTCTGGCCGGTGGGCGGCGGGATGTGGGCGATTGCGTGTTTGCGCCGCTCGTCTCTTCCCTAGGCAAGGGGGACACGGGGCGGGCAGTGAGTGGCGCCTGTGATCATGACCTTCCAGCGTTAGGTGGGGCGTTGCGCTGGACGGGCGCTTGTACGACTGCGGTCGCGCCTCATGCACGGACCTCCGCGACCCTTCACTTTCGATTATGGGGAATCGTGCGGGGCGGGCCTTTACACCGCTGCGGTTACATCCGGCACGCGGATCGTTGTGACACTTCAGTAGCGGCGGTATGGGCGAGGTGGCTTGAAATAGCCCCGTAACGACATACCCGCACCTTCGCCCTCTTTCTGTCTCGCTCGCCTTCCACACCTCGCGCTATCTTCACCGCCGGTCGTCGTGGAAGCGATGGCCTCGATAACAGCGCGCGGCGGTTGGTAGCCTACCATTCACCGCGATCGGCGCCGTTGGAGGTGAAATATGCGCTCAAGCGCGACCCGCAGCGGCTAACGGAGCGCGGTGGTGGCGGAGGAGGAAGGCACGTTCTCGGCGAGCTAGGCCTCGCTCGTGACCGAAAGACGATCCAAGGGCTCTTGCGCGATGGGAAGTTGTCCGGCGCCGGGGCGTCGATTGCTCGCCGACGGCGAGACGGAACCGCATCCCGAGAGGTTGGGGCGGTGCGTATTCGTTGCCTTTTTCGATGCGGGCTCCGGATCCTGCGGCGGCGGCGTGGTGGGCGATGTCTGCGGACGCCGGCCGGGCGCACAATCGACTCCAAACACCGTGGCCCGACTCGCGGTGTACAGGTGGGCCTTGCGCTCGGGGCCCTCTCGGCCCGGTAGCGTCGCGCCTATCTCCACCGAGCACGATGCGGTCGAAGGCGGAAGGATAGGACGCTGTCGAGCTTCGGTAGCGTCTCTTTTATTCTTCGCCCGTCGTGCAAGAAGCTCTTCCCTGCGAACTCAACTCGCGGGAAGTGGGAGTCTTCTGGATGAAGCGGTGGTTCTACCACCGTGTGGAAGCGGGGCGGCCTTGAGTGCACAGCCGACCAATCGCGTTCAAGCCCTCGCCCGGCGAGCGCTCGATGATGAGGACAAGCGGATGGTCAAGCGGCTCGTGGCGTGGCGCCCACCTCAACATCGCGCGACCTTGCCGAAGAGTGCGTGATGTGCGGCGTGGCACCGCTGCCTCGGCGGCATCTTGCGCCCGATAGGCATCGAGGCGACAATGTTCGCCGTGGGTTTGCTCGCTACGGCGCGCGCCCGTCCCGTAAGCCTCGATTGCGCCCCTCCTTTGTTGGCGCGAGATCGTTGTATGCTGATGTTGTTCTCCTTTGCTTGGATTTCCTTGGAGGAGGCGGAGCAAGCCGCGCGCGTGTTCCTGGTGCCGTACACCGCCAGGGAGCACGAGCAGCGCGCGTCTGCTATCGCCAAGGTGGGGCTGGGGTGAATAAACCGCATGTGCGAGGTCCTGGGCCTTGCCGTGCCGGACCGTGTCGTTCCAGCCGATGGTGGAGTGAAGAAGAAGGCCTCGTCTCGGAAGAGGGCGCGGCGGCGCGCGCCGCGCATCTTGCCGGTGTTCAGAGCGCGGCGGGCGACGCGAGTCGATTCGGCAAATACGCCGATTCGGCTTAGGTGGCGCGGTGCCGGCGAGGTGTCTTCGGCAAGCGTCGGACGTCGGGTTTGCGCGGGCGGCGGAGAAAGCTCACCACCCGCCGGAAGTCGCGAGTGGACCCGTGCGGACGGCGATGCCGAGTGGAGCCCTCGACGCGGCGGCCGTGGTGCGGCGCCCTCGCTGGCGCCGCGTAGCCGTCTTTGTATTTACCAACGGCAGCGAGGACCGAGGTGCCCCCTCCGGCGATTGCCACCGTGGAACCTTCGCCCCGGCGCGGCAGCGCGGTCTTCCCGACCACGGCTGCGGGGGCGGTGGCGCTGCTAGCTGCCCCGGCCAAACGGCCATGTGTGCGGCCGGAGCTCCACCGGACACCGCGAGGGTTCGTTGTGGCTACGGGCATTAGAAGCTTGTGGGATTCAGCGCAAGCACCGGGGCCCGTGGCCTATCGCCGCGCCCCTCTGCCCACCCCACCCACGCGAGGACAGCCGTCGTCCTCCCCGAACGCGGAGGCCTCCGCTCGCGGCGGGACCATTCCTTCTGCTACCGAAGGTAGGGTGACTTAGCTTACTCTGGTGTATGCTTTTATGCCTTGTGGTGATCACCCGTATCCTTGTTTGCAGCGTTGCTCCTTCCGGAGGGGGAGCACCCGACGGAACACGGGGCCTCCGAGCACGTGAGCCTGCGGACCGTGCCGCCTCGGAGCGCCGAGGGCGTGGCGCGGGATTGTAAATGGCGCGCCACGGCGTCGACCGCAAGTCTTCTGCGAGCCTACGGTCTGCGGGCGCTGGGGGCGCTTTCGAGGTGTCCGGGGTGAGGTAAGTACTCGTGCGACCACGTCGAGTTTAGCCGAGTGTGCTAAGTCTTTTCCCTTCTCTGACACTTGTCTGGGGGCAGGCCACGCAAACGGCCTATGCTCGTAGCCAAAAGCGCTCGAGGATAGGCTGCATGCCGCCGAGGAGGAGCTCTGCTGCCTCGGCGCCCGCTCGCCAGGGCGCCGCATCCGCCGGTGGGCGGAATGCGCCCGGCGCGGGGTGCGCCGAGGGCTTGTTGCGTCGGCGCAGAGTCGGCGTGGCATTGCTGCTGAACAAAAGTTCGCGCGGAGCGGGACGGGTTCTGGAGTAGGTCTCCGCGCTAGAGAAGGAAAAGCGAGCTTGCCTTGACTCTAGCGAGCGCAACCGGACGGGCGCGGCGCCTCGGTGGTTGCTTGGGACGCCATGCAAGCGCTGGAGAGCCATCTCCAAGGGCTGGTAGCGGAGGTGCCGGGACGCGCCTTCGGCTCGGAGGAGCTGTCTCGGACGCTCCGCTGGATTGGGGATGCCGCCAACGTCGTGCGCGATGCGGCGACGTCCTTCGGCACCCACTGCGCGTACACGTCGGCATGCTTGGTGTGCGCGCTCCTGCAGCACCGCGGTTGTACGCACGTCGCCGCGCTGGATGATCCCAGTGGAGATGCTGGCGGGGCGGGTAATTGAAGGCAGCGCGTAGGCTACGATAGCGAGAAAATAAAAATTTCTACCGCGCACACGGGACATCATGCTAAGGAGGGATCATAGATGCGTTACCACTAGGCGCGCTAGCGAAAAGAGTTGGAGAAGCCGATCCAACCACGCGGCGTCGAGTAGTAGTGGAAGTAGCCGATCGTCCCGAACGATCGTCTCTCCACGCGATCAACCACACCACGAGCGGATCAATCGCAGATTGTCGATGCCGATCAACGCCGCCAGGCGGCGCCTCACCGGTATCCACACGTCGGAGTGGGCGCCGATCGCGAGTGTACCGGCACTCGCGGCGGCTAGGGTTTGCTCGGGAGGTGGCGGCTAGGTTTTGCTCGGGAGGAGCAGGCGTACATCCCTCAGCCCAGCCTCCAAATATAGACCTCCTCACTTGGGCCTCATGGACCGAGGCCCAATAGGAGTCTATCAGGATCTCTATCCGAATTGAGCCCACATCCGAATCACATTGAATTAGTGTTCCAACCCGTTAAGTGTGCGACCACAGCAGGTTCACGTATACTTGTGCGACCGAAACACCTTTCGGTCACCACAGTTAATAGCGGCCTCTAGCAAGACATATTAACCCCAAAGTATACGTAAAGATCATATCATTGCTGAACTGTAATGTTCTCATGTACGAATCCCTTTGCCTCACGATATAGATTAAGCTCAAGGCGAGACTGTGTCATCCTCTTAATAGCTCAATCACTCTCTCGATTCCGTGATAGATTATAAACTTGTGATTGACTCCTCAATCACATTGGCATGGCCATGCACTTTCATAATCCATTACATCGAGGGCCGGAGATATCTCTCCCACAAGGAGGGCAAATTCTATCTTGATCATTCACATCCCACTACATGTTTCATAGCAAACCCGAAGACTACTTTTATGACTACCCGATTCGGAGTAGTGGTTAGTAGTCCCAAAATAGGCTACTACATATTGGGAACCATGATGATCTCAAGTCTAAGGATTCTACATAAACACTACTTGAGACCAACTAATGACACATGGAATCTCTGCGGTGTCTCATGGCGGGTCTATCAACATATGTTCACTAACACATGTCCATATTATTGATTTGGTATCTCCATACCATGATCCATGAGACATGATCATCAATCAATACATATGCTGATCTTTGAATCATATTTGTTCCTCATATGATATATGATCGGGGATCATTTAGAAATAGCAACATTTTGGCATTAAGAGTCTCATGAATAAGTCACATACTCATTGATCAATAATGATAATGTCTATTTCAAGGAACAAAGCAATGTATCATAAACATAGTATGTGATATATTCAACATCTCCATGTTGCCTCTAGGGCATATCACCAATCTCCCACTTGCACTAGAGTCAACCATGTAGGTATCTAATACCCATTGCCTAGTGTGAGCCTCATGCTTTGGTGGGAAGCGGCTTTGTCAACGGATCTGCAATGTTCAAATCCGTTTGTACTTTGCATATCTTCACATCGCCTCTCTCACAATCTCGCGGATGAGATGAAATCGCCGTAGAATGTGCTTGGACTTTTAGTGCGATCTAGGCTCCTTGGCTTGCGCAATGGCCCCACTATTGTCACTGATGAGGTCCATTGGGCTGGAGGCACTAGCCACCACACCAAGCTCGAAACAAATTTCTTGATCCAAACGACCTCTTTAGCGGCTTGAAGCTGCTATGTACTCGACCATTGTAGAATCAGCAATCGTCTCTGCTTGGAACTCTTCCACTCACCGCACCGCCATTCAGTGAGAACACAAATCCAGTTGCGATCTAAAATCATCTTTGTCGGTTTGAAGCTAGCATCGGTGTAACCATTTACAACGAGCTCTTCCTCACCCCATAGACGAGAACACATCTTTAGTTCTTCTCAAGTACTTCAAGATGTTCTTTACGGCAATCGGTGACTTTCACAGATCGGCCCGTATCTACTTGTAGCACTTAAAGCATCTGAGACATGCGGGCGTGTACAAAGCATGGCATACATAATGGATCCCATAGCGAAGCATATGGAATCGCATTCATTTTATCCCGCTCATCGGTGTACTAGGACACGACTCTTGCTAAGATTTATACCATGTGTCATAGGTAGGAAGCCTTTCTTGGAATCCTGCATGTTGAACCTTTTCAATACCTTGTCAATGTCGTATCTTGGCTTAATCCAATTAGCCTTCTTGATCTATCCTATAGATCTTGATGCCCAGAATATATGCGCCTCTCTAAGTCTTTCATAGAGAAACTATTTTTCAATGAAGACTTAGAGTTCGAGCATAGGAATGTCATTTCCGATCGGTAATATGTCATCCACATATAAGACCGAAACAGTGTGCTCCACTAGCCTTTTGTAAACACAAGGCTCTTCTTAGTTCTTGATGAAACCAAACCCTTTGATTACTTCATCAAAGCAGATATTCCCAACTCGAGATGCTGCTTTAATCCATAAATGGATCTTTGCGGCTTGCATATCTTTCGGTGATTGCGGATCGACAAAACCGTGGGCTGTGTCATGTACACATCCTCACTCAGATTTCCATTAAGGAAAGCTGTTTTGACATCCATTTGCCATATTTCATAGTCGAAATATGCAGCAATCGCTAGAATGATCGAATAGACTTTAGCATTGCGGCGGGCGAAAAGTTTCATCATAATCAACACCTTGAATTTGTTTGAAACCTTTGGCCTGTCGCGCTTTATAGATGTGAACATTTCCATCTATGTCTATCTTTTCTTGAAAATCCATTTGCACTCAATGGTTTTAACACCATCGGTGGATCAACCAAGTTCCAAACTTGATTCTCGTGCATGGATTCAATTTCGGATCTCATGGCTTCAAGCCATTTCTCGAGTCCAGTCCCACCATCGCTTCTTCATAGGTCTTAGGCTCATCGTTGTCTAACAACAATATGTCCGTTGTTGAGTAGTCAAGAACATGTACCTCTCGGTGCCGCAGCGTGACCTCTCGACCTACGTGGTGCGGTGTGTCCACAGCAGGTTCTTCAACAGTTTGTTCATCTGTTGTGGTTCTGTAGGAGCTGAAACGTTTTGGTGTTTCTCGAATTTCTTCAAGTTGCACCGTGCTCCACTATCCCTTCTTGAGAGAAACTCTTTCTCTAAGAAGACACCATGCCAGGGCGACAAACACTTTGCCTTCTCCTTGATTATAGAAGTAATATCCTTTTGTTTCCTTAGGATACCCGATAAAGAAGCATTTATCAGATTTAGGACTGAGTTTATCAGATTGTAAGCGTTTTACATAAGCCTCACATCCCCAAATCTTAAGAAAAGACAAGTTAGGGCGTTGTCTGTCCACATCTCATATGGTGTCTTTTCTCACGATTTTGATGGAACCACATTTAGTGTGAAAGCAGGTGTTTCAGGCGTACCCCAAAAGACAACGGAAGATCACTTTGGCTCATCATGGGCGCACCATATCTAATAAGGTACGATTTCTCCGTTCGATATACCCATTCCATTGAGGTGTTCTGGCGAGTCAATTGTGGAACAATTCCACAATCCTTGAGATGATTGCCAAACTCATGGCTCAAATACTACGCCTCCACGATCGGATCGTAGAAACTTGATTGTCTTGCCTAAATGATTTTGCACTTCATTTTGGAATTCTTTGAACTTTTCAAAGGATTCAGACTTATCTTCATCGGTAGATATACCCATATCTACTAAAGTCATCGATAAAGTTATGAAGTACGAAAACCCCTCGGCTATTGAGCTCATTGGTCCACATACATCGGAGATATGCAGTGCCAATAAGTCACTTGCCCGTTCACCTTGACCGGTGAAAGATGCCTTTGTCATCTTGCCAAGTAAACAAGATTCGCATGTCTCAAATGATTCAAAATCAAATGAGTGCAGAATACCATCTCTATGGAGCTTCTCCATGCGTTTCTCATTTATGTGACCTAGCGGCGGTGCCAAATAAGCGTGGGATTTAAATCATTGAGCGTTGCCTCTTTGCATTAATGTTATAGACCGGTGACTCTTCAAGAGTAAGAACATATAACCCATTCACCAATGGAGTATGACAATAGAACATATCTTTGAAATAAAGAGAACAACCATTGTTCACGGATCTAAAGTCATAACATACGCTTGCAAACATGAAGCGAAATAATGTTCTTGAAAGAGATGGAACACAATAACAATTATTCAATTCCAAAACTAATCACGAAGGTAAAGACAATGGCATGGTGCCAGCAGCGCCGCGACAACTTTTGCTCCATTGCCAGCGAAGATCCACTTCGCTCCTCCTCAAACTTCTACTTCTTCTTAGCCCCTGCAGCGATTTGCAAAGGTGAGCAACCGATCCGGTATCAAATACCCAAGAATCGGTGGATGAAGTAGCAAGATTGATCTCTATAACATTTATACGGAGAGGAAGTCGTACTTCCTTCTTCTTCTCAAGATCCTCCAAGTACTTTGGCGTTCCTTTTCCAATGACACGATTGCTTACTGAGTAACAATGCATTAGGAAGCAGCGCCCTTCTTGACTTGCTTGCCTTAGAAGCGCTCGCGATCTCATCGAGGAGCTAACTTTATTTGACCGCGCCTTTCTTGACATTGGGCTTGCCCTTGCCTTTCTGCATCATCATCACATGATTGCTGCTTTTCTTAATGCTTTCCTCGGCGACTTTTAGCATCCCATGCAACTCTGCCAGGTCTTATCCATGTTGTTCATGTGATAGTTCAATATGAATGGCTCAAAGCTCGGGGCGATGGAGAATCACATCGGTAGCCAACTCTTGGCTAAGGAAAACCAAGCTTTCAGGACTCTCAATGTAGCCAATCATCTTGTAACACCCAGGACCCACATTACCACAGGATGCTACTAAAGCTGCTCTACAACGAGCCAATTTACAAGATAAAATAAACCGGCAACAATTACTAAACAAGATAGCATAAGCGGAAGCATAAACAACTAAGGAATAACGGGATAGTGATAGCAATTCACTATTTAAAACATCCTCCAACATTTTAATCTAAAACATAGTTCACAAATTTAACATTATTAAGATAATGTAAACAAAGCTATGCAAGGTCTAGAATCCTTTCAACTTTATTACAGCATAAAAATATGATTCACGTGCATCGGTGTGGTGCCGTTCTACCCTTCCCATGCATGCTCAAAGTCCACAGGGAGGAGGAAACAAGGGTGAGATAAAAATCTCAGCAAGCAAACTGTTTAACAGGCTATTCAAACTACAAACAATTATACATCATCATTTATAATTCCATACAACTATAACCACAATTCATGTCCACAATTATTAAACCACCACAAACTTCCATGAATCATACCTCTTCAATTTCAGATTTTATTGGCATATGAATGCAGTCATTTTATCCATAATTAAATGCAAATGAAACATTTAATCTTCCACAAACCACAATAGGTTAATCATCAACATTCTTCCACAATTAAATGCAAATGAAACATTTAATCTACCACAAACCACAATAGGTTAATCATCAACATTCTTCCACAATTACAATGTTATTATCCTCAACCTCAAATCACCATCAATGACGTTAAAGTATTAACAAATAAATCTTGTTTGACTACTTTAAATTCTCAACCACTAGCAAAAGCAATAAAACATATGTATGTTTTATTCAACACTTTATTATTTTGTCACATCCACAATTGTTATCAACAATTAATACAAGAAAAGAATCTCATGCCACAATCACAACCCTTACTGTACACAAGGATGAACCCCATTCCACGTCCACAACCATAATCCTCATACCACAAATAGCTCACATGAGCCAATTCCACATTACAACTATGAAGTTGTATAATCCACATTACAACTATGAGTTGAATATTCCACAAAATAACTTCACCACAACATATTGCATATGTATGCAAATGAATCTTTCCACAATGCAATGCATATGAATGCTATGCTCCACATCACTCTTTCGGGGCAGGATTTGAGGTGCATCGTATTCACGACAATATCGATGCTTCCGCGGGATAAGAGGTGCATCGTATTCTGACAATATCGATCTTTGTGCGGTCTGATCGCGGCTATGTCTTGGCGACATCCACATATGCATATGACATGATATGATATGATAATCACAAATCACATTAATCCATCACGAAAGAGCATCAACATGCTCACGACATATCCACATCCACCACATGTTATTTTCATGTTCCACATTATAACATTAAGCAAGATTTCCACATGGCCACTAGCAGATTATCAACATATCAATGGATAAGTACTTGCTACCATCTCCACAATTAAATTATCATGCAATCATGGCATAATATATCAAATTACGATAATAATGTAAACTGCAAGTAGAAGGAATAACAAGTTAAGCGGTAACAACCACCGCTCGTTTACTTGCCTCAAACCGGCAATGCAGTAAAATCAAGAGCGCTCAGGGACAAGACCACCTGTCCAAAGGCATCTCTCAGCACAATGCCACAGCATACAAACACGACATAAATAATTAAAGATGTCGCTAGAACCCCGAACCACTTTACTCCTCTCCACTCAACAATTCAGCAAATTACCCTCTGCGGTAGCGCTGCTTAACAATTTCGTATCTTTAAAAATATTGATCCAATTACAGAAAACGATACCTCTCTGGATTAATCACTTAAAAGCCTACATTTTCATGTAGAACACATATTTTATTTTGATCACAGCTAGGTGTAATTTAATGCCCAAAACAGAGGAAGATCTCTGTTCTAGCAGATTGGACAGCGATATTAAAATGCGTCCCAACAACAATACAGGGTCTAAAATTCTGAATTTTATACAGCATCTATATCTCTGAATTATCTACAACTTTCTCAATTAAGTCCATGACCATACAAATCATTTACTACCTCAAATTCACATATTACCGTCGGTCTGTGCCAATCTGCTCGCCTGACGAACAGCAGTATTCCCGACCCTGTAACTCCCAGATCCCCACGGCAGAAAAATCCAAAACAAATACAGGAGATTCTTCTGGAAGTCCTCTACAACTTTACTTTTGGGAGAGTCCGCAGGAAAATTCGTTTACTAGGTCAAAACCTCACGAACAGACGCGCTGCGCGAATCAATCTACAGGCAGACATCAACTAATCTCTAATCGGGCAATTAATCTATTAACTACCTTCAAAATCCGTGCCAGAACCTAATTATTTCGAAAATCAGAGGTTTGAGATGAGGAACAATTACCTAGATGAAGAATCACCCTTTTTTCCTCCTCTTCTTTTCTCCTTCCTTCTCCTTCCTCCTTCTCCTTCTCCTTCCTCTCCTTGGCTCCAATGGCAGCAGCACTTGTGGGGAGGTGGGGCACCAACCAGGGGCTGCGCCCAGAGGGTGGGAAAGGGGTGGCGGCTGTGGGGAAAGGGGAGAGTGGCTTAGGGTTTTAGGGGAGAGGAGGGAGGTGCGGCCACCCTTGGGCCTCCGGCCCAGGTGGTCGACCCACTCTCCGATAGTCCATCGAGTTTATTATTATAATTTTAATTTATTTTATTCATTTTACACTGTTCTATAATTTTTATTTTTTCCTTCCCACGATTTACGAAAACCGGTGACTCGCGATTATTTTAAAACTTACGCGAATCGACGATCGGTATTACATTCTCCCCACCTAAAAGGATTAGTCCTCGAATCTAACTTCTCAAACCACAAATCAAGAGAATAGCAAGAAAAGAGCAATGAAGGAAAGAACAACCACAAGAAAGAGCATCCCAAGGATAGATCATCCCAAGGGAACCACTACTACGGGTTCTCACCCGCCTTGAAGAACTCGGGTCCTTCTTCTACATTTGAACTTCAAGCTCCCACGTCACCTCCCGCTCGGATTGATTCGCCAAGAGGGCCTCCACATACATGGTGGTTCTCTTCCTCATGTCCAACTCCGATGAGTCCACGACACGGCCGGTGAGCGCCGAGCACCCGCAACTCTTTGTTGGCTCTGAGCGGCCAGAGATCTGCGTTCTCACAAAATTCTCCGCCACAACTATCAAGCAACTATCTAATACCATCCTCCTTCTAAAACATTTTCCTCTATTTATTATAATCGGGATAATACATTGTACCCCTTTTAAAGAATTCAACCACAGATTCCACTCATAACATTACTCAAAGCACGAACAATAACCCATGAAGGAACCCAACCAAAAGAGGAATAAAGTTCTCAAGCAACATACTAGGAAACAACCTTTCTTCAAAGGACCACAATCCAAAACAAAGGATTCACAACAAAACCTTTCACACTCTCCAAATAGACATTTGGAAAAACCACCTGCTTTGAGCCAAGAGTGAAAATCACTCGACAGACCAAAACAATCATTTTCTTTTCCTAAGCGGAAAGAATACACCTAACATATAACAACTCAATTTGCGGATGACCTCGCCATAAACACCTGATTTAAACAAGAATCCAGAGCATATTCTGCTCGAGTTAGTATTAATTCCCCAATCCATTCCCTTTGGAAATTTAACTTCCTCGAACCAAGGATTTTCAAATCATCACCCAACACACCAACTCATTTATCTTAGGTTGGCAACCGACAAAGCGCTCAAACTGAGTACATCATCCACACCCTTGCAGAGAGACTCTCTGTCTCCACAAAAATACATTCTAGCCAAGCCAACGACCAATGGAATTACTTTGTGAGATAATTCCTAAAACACCTCAATCCTTTTAAGGATAACAACTCGAAATTCATATCACACCCACATTCTCACCAAAATCAATCACATGACCACACCAACTAGATGCCATACACCTCTTAAAGGACTTTGCAACCCAAATTGATTACCTTCCTTAGAAGAGGCAAAAAGTAAATTTCAGCACAGAGGATGATGCTACCATCCGCAATAAATGTAAAACCAAAGAAATAGCAACAATCTTGGATAGCAAAAGATAAGATCACGATTGAAGGCACATGCCCTCAAGAAGAAAATACCAAATCTCAACCAATAAGAATCAGATTGCCATTTGAGCTCAAGAAACTCTTAGGCGGCGGAAAAAATATTGCCATTTGAGTTCAAGAAGCTCTTAAGCGGCGAAATTAAGAAGTCAAACACACCTAAAAAATTGCATGACATGACTTCAACCTCCAATACTTTTACCGCACTCTTTCTTTTAACAAAGAGAACAACTTTCTTTGATTACTGGTATCACCTTGACAATTCCAACAAAGAGAATTGTGACCACAACACATTAATCCCTTAAGAACTAATAAAAGCTCTCAACGTCACTTTGCTCAAACAATTTCAGCTGCCACATAAGTCATGAGATCAAAAAGATTGCGACTACTTAATCTAGGAAATCCTAGTGCATAAGCCACCATATTAAATCAAAGCTTTTAAACAAGATGATACTAGAACATGACAATCTCACAAACATGCTAGTATGAATCTCTTATTAGATTCCATATATTCAATTCTTATTGATGCTCAACTCTAATTTAGCACAAATTGATTGTACTCTAGTCATTACTAGCAATAATTGTTATTATTTTATCATAACAACATTCATGATCCTAACTCCGTTTTACAATCATAAAACAATCATGAGCATAGATTTAGTATCCCACCTTACATTGAGAAATTAGAAACGAAATAACTTTAAACTTCAATAATACCCGACTTTGTAAGACAAGATTCTACAAGTCAATACATCCACCTTCCTCTATTTCTTTATACATATTTCAACAATTTAGCATGGTGAAAGATAGATGAATCTAACAATTGTACATGCTCATAAAGTATCTAAATAAAGGATGATTAAAGGTTAATATTACCAAGGCAATATTCCAACACCTCCTTACTTAATCATTCCAAGCGGTCGGATTAATTACTATAAACAAAAATAATTCAATTTATCAACATGATAGAAATTCAAACAATCATAATAATCATTCTAATTCTTTTGCACTCCTCAATAACTCCATGAGTTCCAATCATGTATAGACAAGTTCTTAAACACAGTTCTTCAAGAAACTATTACAAGCGATATCAAATTAATCAACTATATTTCCGAGGATGCTAGTTAAATTAATTATGCACCATACTAACATCTCAACTTGATAATTCATACCTTATGAATTAGTTTATATAGTTACCACCTTCCACTTAAGCATGGCAAAACACCACAAAGGTTTTAACACTCTCTTTCGAAAGAGTGGAAATAAACTTCAACACCAAAATAATCTAAAAAATACATAGATCCAAGGCTTTAACATATTAATGAGTTTGCAACACAAAACTTTCTTTGGTAAAAATACCAAGCGAACCAATGAGTCATGATTCACAACAAGACAAAATTCCCACAAAGGGACTAACCTTGCAAATCAACAATATTCACAAGCGGCAATAGTGTCTTACTAGTCCGAAAAGAAACAATAATTGCTTCAGAGCAGATAGAGACCAATTGCAAACCCTCAACTACAATGAACCACAAACTCAAGAGAAATTCATTAGCGCAATAGACAAAGAATTGGCCAAAATCAACTCAAGGAAGATATCAACATTTCTAAATAAACTCACTCACAACATCATAACTAAGTTACAGAGGTAACTACATCGCTAATCCCCATGCTACAAACGATTGGTATAACTTTGGCAATGCCAAGGCAGCAAATACAACCTCTACATCTTATCATTGACAATTCTCACTCATGCTAGATCATAGGAGCAAATCATAATCATACAAGATTATCTCATAATGTAAATCATCAATACAACATGTCAAAAGCATAAATGCAATGCTTGACCCATCTCATCCTAATGTGCACCGGTGTGTCAATTTAATAGTTTCATTACCACGGACCTACGCCCGCTCACGATACCAATCGTAACACCCGGGACCCATTACCAGGATGCTACTAAAGCTGCTCTACAACGAGCCAATTTACAAGATAAAATAAACCGGCAACAATTACTAAACAAGATAGCATAAGCGGAAGCATAAACAACTAAGGAATAACAGGATAGTGATAGCAATTCACTATTTAAAACATCCTCAACATTTTAATCTAAAACATAGTTCACAAATTTAACATTATTAAGATAATGTAAACAAAGCTATGCAAGGTCTAGAATCCTTTCAACTTTATTACAGCATAAAAATATGATTCACGTGCATCGGTGTGGTGCCGTTCTACCCTTCCCATGCATGCTCAAAGTCCACAGTAGGGAGGGGAAACAAGGTGAGATAAAAATCTCAGACAAGCAAACTATTTAACAGCTATTCAAACTACAAACAATTATACATCATCATTTATAATTCCATACAACTATAACCACAATTCATGTCCACAATTATTAAACCACCACAAACTTCCATGAATCATACCTCTTCAATTTCAGATTTTATTGGCATATGAATGCAGTCATTTTATCCATAATTAAATGCAAATGAAACATTTAATCTTCCACAAACCACAATAGGTTAATCATCAACATTCTTCCACAATTAAATGCAAATGAAACATTTAATCTACCACAAACCACAATAGGTTAATCATCAACATTCTTCCACAATTACAATGTTATTATCCTCAACCTCAAATCACCATCAATGACGTTAAAGTATTAACAAATAAATCTTGTTTGACTACTTTAAATTCTCAACCACTACCACTAGCAAAAGCAATAAAACATATGTATGTTTTATTCAACACTTTATTATTTTGTCACATCCACAATTGTTATCAACAATTAATACAAGAGAAAAGAATCTCATGCCACAATCACAACCCTTACAGTACACAAGGGATGAACCCCATTCCACGTCCACAACCATAATCCTCATACCACAAATAGCTCACATGAGCCAATTCCACATTACAACTATGAAGTTGTATAATCCACATTACAACTATGAGTTGAATATTCCACAAAATAACTTCACCACAACATATTGCATATGTATGCAAATGAATCTTTCCACAATGCAATGCATATGAATGCTATGCTCCACATCACTCTTTCGGGGCAGGATTTGAGGTGCATCGTATTACGGCAATATCACGATGCTTCCAGCGGGATAAGAGGTGCATCGTATTCGACAATATCGATCTTTGTACCCGATGATCGCGCTATGTCTTGGCGACATCCACATATGCATATGACATGATATGATATGATAATCACAAATCACATTAATCCATCCTGAAAGGAGCATCAACATGCTCACGACATATCCACATCCACCACATGTTATTTTCATGTTCCACATTATAACATTAAGCAAGATTTCCACATGGCCACTAGCAGATTATCAACATATCAATGGATAAGTACTTGCTACCATCTCCACAATTAAATTATCATGCAATCATGGCATAATATATCAAATTACGATAATAATGTAAACTGCAAGTAGAAGGAATAACAAGTTAAACGGTAACAACCACCGCTACGTTTACTTGCCTCAAACCGACGAAGCGAAGTAAAATCAAGAGCGCTCAGGGACAAGACCACCTGTCCAAAAGGCATCTCTCAGCACAATGCCACAGCATACAAACACGACATAAATAATTAAAGATGTCGCTAGAACCCCGAACCCGCACTAACTCCTCTCCACTCAACAATTCAGCAAATTACCCTCTGCGGTAGCGCTGCTTAACAATTTCGTATCTTTAAAAATATTGATCCAATTACAGAAAACGATACCTCTCTGGATTAATCACTTAAAGCCTACATTTTTCATGTAGAACACATATTTTATTTTGATCACAGCTAGGTGTAATTTAATGCCCAAAACAGAGGAAGATCTCTGTTCTAGCAGATTGGACAGCGATATTAAAATGCGTCCCAACAACAATACAGGGGTCTAAAAATTCTGAATTTTATACAGCAGCTATATCTCTGAATTATCTACAACTTTCTCAATTAAGTCCATGACCATACAAATCATTTACTACCTCAAATTCACATATTACCGTCGGTCTGTGCCAATCTGCTCGCCTGACGAACAGCAGTATTCCCGACCCTGTAACTCCCAGATCCCACGGCAGAAAAATCCAAAACAAATACAGGAGATTCTTCTGGAAGTCCTCTACAACTTTACTTTTGGGAGAGTCCGCAGGAAAATTCGTTTACTAGGTCAAAACCTCACGAACAGACGCGCTGCGAATCAATCTACAGGCAGACATCAACTAATCTCTAATCGGGCAATTAATCTATTAACTACCTTCAAAATCCGTGCCAAGAACCTAATTATTTCGAAAATCAGAGGTTTTGAGATGAGGAACAATTACCTAGATGAAGAATCACCCTTTTTTCCTCCTCTTCTTTTTCTCCTTCCTTCTCCTTCCTCCTTCTCCTTCTCCTTCCTCTCCTTGGCTCCAATGGCAGCAGCACTTGTGGGGAGGTGGGGGCACCAACCAGGGGGCTGCGCCCAGAGGGTGGGAAAGGGGGTGGCGGCTGTGGGGGAAAGGGGGAGTGGCTTAGGGTTTTAGGGGAGGGAGAGGGAGGTGCGGCCACCCCTTGGGCCTCGGCCCAAGGTGGTCGACCACTCTCCCGATAGTCCATCGAGTTTATTATTATAATTTTTAATTTATTTTATTCATTTTACACTGTTCTATAATTTTTATTTTTTCCTTCCCACGATTTACAGAAAAACCGGTGACTCGCGATTATTTTAAAACTTACGCCGAATCGACGATCGGTATTACACATCTTAATCACATGAGGGTGTGGGATTCCCTTACGCAAGCTGCGCAAAACAAGGACTTTGAAGTGTTGAACCTCTCAGCCCTTGCTTGGTTCTCAAACATACCACACAACCCCACAATGATATTGTAGGCATCTGTGTTCTCATATTATACGAAGCTCGAGAGGACATTGTGGCAAGCATGAGACAGACTCACATCAAGATAATCATTCGTTTGCTTCTCATAAGCTCTTCGTGCGCCGCGATAGCATTATCGGGCAAGTCATCGGGATAATGAGACTCAAGGACATACTCCTTGCGCTCTTGCTTGAGAACAATTCTCAAGTTGCGATACCAATCCATAAAGTTCGTTCCATTGAGTTTTTCTTTCTCAAGAATAGATCGCAAATTAAAAGAAGCTGGATGCGGCATTAGTTGACATGATCTACAACAAAGAATATGCAAAGTTTAGCACTATGTTTATGTTCATCTTTTATTAAACTATTTAACAAAGACTCCCACTATGTGTTTTGCAACAAAACTCCCTCTAAGTTACATAGTGGGTCAAGATCCTCATTTCACTAATTCCTAGTGAGCTTTGGCATCACGGCTAGAAAACTAGTGACATGGGTAAGCAACACCTTGCTAATCACATCCCTATGTGACTCTTGCTTGTTGGGTGACATCAACATGTCCCGCCCCAACCTATGCCCCAAGGTCCAAAGCTGTTTTGATAACCTTGTTAAGTAAACCAAATGCTTCCGCATGTAGATGTCAGACATCTACCCCAAATAATGATGATAACCGTGGCACTCTACTTTGGTAGACCTACCATGCGGTGATCATCATCTTTTAGTGCAACATATGGAAGGGCATGAACACCTAATTCTATGAGGATTCTATCCTACCAAAGCAACATATCACAAATATCATTGCATAAGAATAAGATAGATAATATCACAGATAAACATATTTAAGCGTGAAGTAGTATGGCCCAAAAATGGTGATCTCCATCTCCATGTAGGTGTAGACGATCTCCATCCTCCACATCACTCCTTTAGGCCACCATGCTTGAAAGCGTGTAACCTCAAAACTAGGCTACTACCTATAATAGCTAGAAATTGAAGATTACAAAGATAGATTCAAGCATTAAGGTCACACTTGAGTCGTTAAATACAATAAAGACAGCTAACAAAAGCTGAAATAATCATGACACGAGGCCATGAGCAGATGTTACATGCATCACATACATCTCATACATTCCAATAAGATATAGGGCCATACTATTCACATCATTCTCTGCAAAAACAAGTTAGGCGTAGAATCGTATTCTACCTAACGATGTGAACCTCTGAAATTCTGGATCAATCTATGAAATCGCAATGGAAAAACTATTCGGCACAACCACCTTATGCCGATCAGAGACATTCTCTAGGAAGCTAGTTTTCCAGCGGGCGAGCCATCGGATCCGTAACCTACTAGTATTGACATAACCACCTTATGCCGATCGAGACAATCTCTAGGACACTAGTTTTTCATTGGCGAGGCTATCGATTCATATCCTACTAGTATTCGACATAACCACCTTATGCGATCCGAGACAATCTCTAGGGCACTAGTAGTGATACAATCTGCGCCTCATCTAACCCGATTCACCGATTGATCTCATCAACCCGTGCTACCATCGATTCATCACATGAACCGATTGATCTAGGCGTAATAGATCAATCTACTACAACCGCATATCAACATATCGCGATCCGAATCGCAAACTAAGCAAGATGGCTCGATACCGCTGAAGGAGCGCCGCGTAGGCTACGATAGCGAAAATAAAAATTTCTACCGCGCACACCGGACATCATGCTAAGGAGGGATCATAGATCGTTACCACTAGGCGCGCGTGCAGTGAAGAAGAGTTGGAGAAGCCGATCAACCACGCGCGTCGAGGTAGTAGTGGAAGTAGCCGATCGTCCGAACAGATCGTCTCCTCCACGCGATCAACCACACCACGGCGGATCAATCGCCCAGATTGTCGATGCGATCAACGCCGCAACGAGCAGCGCCTCCACGGTATCCACCGTCCGGTGGGCGCGATCGCGAGTGTACCAACACTCATGAGCGGCTAGGGTTTGGCTCGGGAGGTGGCGGCTAGGGTTTTGCTCGGGAGGAGCGAGCGTACATCCCTCAGCCCAGCCTCCAAATATATAGACCTCCTCACTTGGGCCTCATGGACCGAGGCCCAATAGGAGTCTATCCGGATCTCTATCGAATTGAGCCCACATCCGAATCACATTCGAATTAGTGTTCCAACCCGTTAAGTGTGCGACCACAGGTTCACGTATGCTTAGTCGCGACCGGAAACACCTTTCGGTCACCTGATAATAGCGACCTCTAGCAAGACATATTAACCCCAAAGTATACGTAAAGATCATATCGGTGAACTGTAATGTTCTCATGTACGAATCCTTTGCCTCACGATATAGATTAAGCTCAAGGCGAGACTGTGTCATCCTCTTAATAGCTCAATCACTCTCTCGATTCCGTGATAGATTATAAACTTGTGATTGACTCCTCAATCACATTGGCATGGCCATGCACTTTCATAATCCATTACATCGAGGGCCCAGAGATATCTCTTCCATAAGGAGGGCAAATTCTATCTTGATCATTCACATCCCACTACATGTTTCATAGCAAACCCGAAGACTACTTTTATGACTACCGATTCACGGAGTAGTGGTTAGTAGTCCCAAAATAGGCTACTCGCATATTGGGAACCATGATGATCTCAAGTCTAAGGATTCTACATAAACACTACTTGAGACCAACTAATGACACATGGAATCTCTGCGATGTCTCATGGCGGGTCTATCCAACATATGTTCACTAACACATGTCCATATTATTGATTTGGTATCTCCATACCATGATCCATGAGACATGATCATCAATCAATACATATGCTGATCTTTGAATCATATTTGTTCCTCATATGATATATGATCGGGGATCATTTAGAAATAGCAACATTTTGGCATTAAGAGTCTCATGAATAAGTCACATACTCATTGATCAATAATGATAATGTCTATTTCAAGGAACAAAGCAATGTATCATAAACATAGTATGTGATATATTCAACATCTCCATGTTGCCTCTAGGGCATATCACCATGATAATGTCGGCGCCATCCGCTCGCTCGCCTTGCCCTCGGGCCCTTCTTTGGCGGATCGGGGTCACGTCGGGCGGATGCTGCCGCGGATCGAGCTCGAGTCGCTCACGGGGCGGGAGCCTCGGCCAATTTCTGGGCGGAGTCCTCGGCGCGGCGATGGTGGCGGCTGGGCCTCCGGCGCGAGAACCCGCAGTCGGCCAGTGGTGCTTAGGTGTAGGCGTGTGTTGTCTTGTTCCTTGTCTTTGTGAATAGAGTACACACTTGCTACTTTCATTCGACTTTTACCTACATCCGGGCAGCTTCCTTGCTGGGACCGGCCGTCGCGGCCGACCTTGCAACCGCGGCGCCGGCGGCGAAGGGCGAAGAGTCGCTCGACTTTTGGGCGAGTCGGCCTTCTTCAAGCGAGGCCCCACTTTAGCGCGTGTTAAGGGCGAACCGCGGGGTAGCGGCAAGTGGCGGGATGTTGCGGACCTTTGTACATGTGATCTTCGGTATGCGAGCTTCACGGCATTTTAAGAATGCGCTGCGTGTTGATGCCGCTGTTGGCGAAGTAGCTATGCGAGGGTTCCGTAAAGCGGACAGTCCGCGGACTGACGTATGCGGAGGCAGACCTCCGTGGTGTGCCTTGCTTTATAGTCCGGAGACTCGCACGTGCGGAGCTAGGCTCGGCGCTCGTCTTATTTAAAGTCCGTGGACTGAGTGCGTGCGAGCGGACTTGGCGCTTCGTCTTCTTTATAGTCCGGAGACTCGCGCGTGCGAGCTAGGCTCGGCGCTACGTGCTATTTAGAGTCCGTGGACTGAGTGCGTGCGAGCGGACTTGGCGCTCGTCTTCTTTATAGTCCGGAGACTTCGTGCGTGCGGAGCTAGGCTCGGCGCTTCGTCTTATTTAAAGTCCGCGGACTAGTGCGTGCGAGCGGACTTGGCGCTCGTCTTCTTTATAGTCCGGAGACTTCGCGCGTGCGAGCTGGGCTCGGCGCTCGTCTTATTTAAAGTCCGTGGACTGAGTGCGTGCGAGCGGACTTGGCGCTCGTCTTCTTTATAGTCGGAGACTCGCGCGTGCGGCTAGGCTCGGCGCTTCGTCTTATTTAAAGTTCGTGGACTAGTGCGTGCGAGCGAACCCGGCGCTCGTCTTCTTTATAGTCCGGAGACTCGCGCGTGCGAGCTAGGCTCGGCGCTACGTCTTATTTAAAGTCCGTGGACTTGTGCGCGAGGCGTCCCCGGTGCGCCTTTTGTTTATCTCAGACCCGTCACCTAGCGGCGGCGGTGCACTGCAGCGAGCGTCGTCTTTGGTTTATACTCGAGCCCGCCCCACGGCGGGCGAGTGCACCGCGACGTGCATCTTTGGTTTATACTCAGACCCGCCCTCCCTAGCGGCGGCGAGTGCACACGCGAGCGTGCATCTTTGGTTTATACTCGGTCCGCCCCGGCGGCGGCGGCGGTGCACCGCGACGTCGTCTTTGACCGCGAGGGCGCGCGTTAGCCAAGCTGCGCGCGCCCTCACCGCGTGCTTGCGTGTGATGAAGAAAGATTAGCGGCAAGCGTCGATCTTCATTACATCCCGTTTGCGCGGGTGGCGACTACAAAGGGTGAATATCTTGACCGTTTGCCCTTGGTGCTGCGCGGCCTCTAGTCATTAGGCGTCTGCGGGGCCGCGCGGCGCTATGGATGACCCGCGGACCTCCGTGCTGTAGCGCCGGCTCTGGCGTCGTTGGGCGTCGCGGCGGGCACTGGTGCTGGCTCGATGTCGGGCCATATCACAGTCGCCTCGGGCGGTGATGGTGGTCGGGGACCGGGATCTTCATGCCGCAGATAGCGTGATATGGTACCGCACGAAGGAGTTGAGGATTGGGCGTCCTAGTATGGCATTGTAGAAGTGCGGAAGGTCGACCACGTCGAAGGTGGCGTCTTCGGTCCGCACATTGTCATCTCGGCGAAGAGACTTGAAGGCGATTGGCCCGGCGCGCGCGTGTGTCCCAAAGCCTGCGGTGGGATTCCCGAGGCCCGAGCGGCCGAGGATCCCCATCGGTCGAAGGCCACCGCAAACAATACGTTCACGGAGCTACCGCCGTCCACCAAAGCGCGCCCCGCGTCGCATCCGCGATGGTGACCGGATAACGGGGTCTGGTGAAAGTCCACACCACGGGCGTCGTCGGTGTGAATGTAACCGTCTTTGTGCCCAATCCGGCGGTGCTTGCGGCTGGGTATGCCGCCACGTGATGTAGTCTTGGCGCGTAGGCCTTCTGCTGCTGCATGCGGCGAATTCGGTCTGAGCCTCGGATATGACATTAATGACCTGCGGTAGGTTGCGTCGGGGCACGCAGCGGCGGGAGGCCCTCCGGGGCTGCTATCGTGAGCTTGGATCCGTAAGGTGCCTTCACGAGGTTGCATCCCTTGCGCTGTACTGCATCCCTTGTGCACAGTACTGCATGGGGGCCTCGTATGGGAATGGGCGTGGGCCACGCGGCGGGCGCGCCTCGGGTTCTGTCCCTAGCGGCGTTGTCGCGAGCGCGCGATGGAGGTGCGGCGCGGGTATCATGATTGCGCAGCCGTGGACTCGCACCACGATCCACGATGCTTTGTCGTCGTAATCCCCGACCCTTATCGTCGCGGCCCACCCCGCGGCGCGCCCGACCACGGCGCCCCGACGCCTCGGCCGGCTGGAGCACCCTCGTCGGACCGCCGATGTCGGGGGCGTGCCGATTTCGCCTCGACCTCTGCGGCGCGCTTGGGCTGATCGGACGACTCCTTATGCGGGTTGTCCCTACGGTCGGCGCGTCCGGGGCGACTCTGCTTCGCTTTCCTTTGAACAACGCCCCTCGGCGGGTTTCCGGCTTTGCGAGGCTCGGCTTTGGTTGGTGTCGGAGTCGTCACCTTGCCTTCGCCGCGCGTCTTCCTCCGCCCTAGCATATTCTTCCATCTTGTCGAAGAGCTTACGCCACCGTCTTGATTGGCTTTGGGTGTTGTACTCGGCCATCGGGCGGACGAAAGGCCTGTATGGCTGCATTGGCGATGGTGGTCGTTGGCGTCTTTCACGGCATCGAATCTTGGCGGCGTTTGAAGTAGTCGGAGCTTCTCGAAGGTTTTGCTTTACGGCAAAGAGTTGGTCGCGTCGACTCGGTCAACGTAGTTTCCTTGGAAGTTGTTGTGAAGGCGGACACGGCTGTTCCCACGCGTAGATGGAGCTGGCTCTATGGTAAAGAACCAAGAGAGCACCACTCCTTGTAGCGAGAGAGTCCCTTCGCCGTGGTGTCTTCGCGCCCGCGGCCGATTGCGGTTTCGTATCTGCGCCACGAACTCACGGGGCTCCGTGTCGCCTTTGTCTCACAGTCGATGGCGCTAGGAAACTTGAAGTCTTGGGCCATGCCGCTGCTGCAGCCCGCCGAGGCGAGGACTCGGATCCACGCGCGCGCGGCCGCGGCTGGGCGTGGGGGCCGCGACTATCCACCCTCTCGGCGTGGGCTCGGACGCGACCAGCGGCGCGGCTGCGACTCGAGCCTCTGCATATCTCGGCGGCTCGCGAAGGTCCCCTAGCTCCATTGAAACGCGTTGAGAGCCGGCGGGGCACTTTCCATCGTCGGTGCGGCGGGTCGCGGTACCCCGGGCGGGTCGGCGCGAGGGCGACAGCGTCGTGAGTCCCGAACTGCGGTCGCTCCGTCGTGGCTACCTCGCGCCGCTGGTCGCGCCGCCGGCGAGGTTCTGATGGGGCGGCGGTCGGCTATCGTTGCGTCGGCGGGATCGGTTGTCGCTGCGCCGTGTCGGCGTCTTCGACGCGGGGCCCGTCCCCCTGCGCCGTGGCGGGGCGGGTCGTCGCGATGCCGGTGGCGAGGTTGGTCGTTATCGCGCGACGTCGGCGTCTCGGCTACGCGCTGCGCCGGCACCGCGTCTGCGCTCACGATGCGCAGCCACGGTACTCATCGGCGCTCGGCCGGCCACTGCTTTCCCGCCGCGCCGCCGGTGAAGCTTTTGGTGCCATCTTTTCCTTGGTCTTGAGCTTGTCTTCGTCCTCCCACGGACGGCGCCAACTGTTGTGGCTACTGACCAAACAGAGAGAGAGATGGTAGTGGAGAGTGATGAGGATAAGTGTAATGGCCTGGGTCCTCCCCATGGCTTGTACTCATATATATATACACATGAGGAGTGCTTTTACAGTTTACCCTCACATCTGGTTATCCCCTGCAGGCGATTATGTCATTACACATGGCCTATTCTGGGCCTTATAATCTCCTACCAGGCCTGCTGGGTTTAGGTGGGGGCCATCCCTACGACAAAAGTCCAGGCCCAGTTCTTCCCACTTCCACTCGAGAATTTTCAGTGGTTGCAGCAAACTTGCCGGTCTTTGATGCTCGGCCTTCACTCTTTGACAGACATCACAAAGTGCGACATACTCTGCTATCTCTCACTTCATATTGGCCACCAACACTTATCTCTGATATCCTGATATATCTTGGTACTACCTAGATGGATCGAGTATAATGACTCATGAGCTTCCATGAGCGTAACTTTTCAACTCCTCTTTATTTGGCACACACAATCGTGCCTTATACCACAAGTACCCTTGTTGTCTTCTATAAAGCTGATGCTTTGCCTTTACTCATGCCAGTCTTGATCCTTTGAATACTTTCATCCCCTGCCTGCGCTTGACGAATCTGATGATCCAAAGTCGGTTGCAATTGCAATGTGGCTAAGAATCCTTCCCCAACCAACTCTAGAATAAGCTTCCAAATTCCACGTGTAGGGCTGGCTGACTTCCCTTGACCATTGCTGTATTGCAATAAACATTTCTGCTCAGAGCATTTGCTACCACATTGGCTTTTTTGGGGTGATAGTGGATCCTGATATTATAATCTTTTATCAATTCCAACCACCTTCTCTGCCTGAGGTTGAGATCAGCTTGCGTAAAGATGTATTTCAGGCTCTTGTGATCTGTGTAGATTTCACAACGATTACCCATGGGATAGTGACGCCATATTTTTAAAGCATGCACTAGGCTGCCAATTCCAGATCATGTGTGGGATAATTCTCTTCACAAGGCCTCAACTGGCATGATGCATAAGCTACCACTCTTGTCTTGCATTAACACACATCCCAAACCTTTACGGGAAGCATCACAATAGCTCTCAAAATCCATGTTAACGTCTAGCAATACTAGCACTCAGGCTGTAGTTAGACACTCCTTCAACTTTTGGAAACTCTTCTCACACTCTGGCGTCCATACAAATTTCTTTTCTTTCTTTAGTAACTGGGTAAGAAACCTCGCCATGCTGGAAAATCCTTTAATGAAACAACAGTAATAACCAGCCATTCCAAGAAAATTTCTAACCTGTGTCACTGACGTTGGCACCTTCCAATTAAGCACATCCTTCACTTTCCTAGGGTCAACTGCAACTCCTGCTACTAACATGACATGCCCTAGAAATGCAACTTCCTTCATCCAAAATGCACATTTACTGAAGTTGGCATCTAACTTATGCTCTCTTAGCTTTTGCAACACCAACCTCAAATGCTCTTCATGCTCTTTCTCGTCCTTGGAGTAGATCAAAATGTCATCGATAAACACCATGACAAACTTGTCCAAATATTCCATAAACAACTTGTTCATCAGGTACATGAAATAGGCTGAGGCATTGGTTAAGCCAAAGGAAATCACTGTGAACTCGTACAGACCATAACGAGTTGAGAATGCAGCCTTAGGTATATCCTCTTGACGAATTTTCATCTGATGGTACCCTGACCTCAAATCAATCTTGGAAAACACTCTAGCTCCATTAAGCTGATTTAACAAGTAATCAATTCTAGGCAAGGGATACTTGTTGATAGTAACCTCGTTGAGAGCTTGGTAATCTACACACATACGCTGACTACCATCTTTCTTTTTGATGAACAAAACTGGCACTCCCCACCGAGATGTACTAGGTCTGACACAGCCTTTGTCCAACAACTCTTGTATTTGTATCTTCAACTTTACTAACTCATTGGCGGGCATCCGTCGGTCTGCAGGAAATTGGTGACGTGCAGTACTAGCTCAATCGCGAACTCCACATCTCTGTTAGGCGGCATTCTGGGAGATCATGCAGGAATACATCTAGATACTCTCGACAACTAGCACCTTCTCTAACTTGATCACTTTACTTTGGCAAACTAAGACCCTCCTTTGGTGACTCATGCGGCTTCAAATTTCACTTTACCCCTTACAGGCTGTTCAAGGTATGACTCTACTTCCATAATCCAGCACTGCTTGGTGCCTCTTAAGCCTATCCATTTCCAATATTACATACAAAGATTGGATATCCAACACCACAAGGTCGGCGGAGAATTCTACTCCCTGGATGGCTATCTTGACTTCAGAACAACCTAGGTTTGTACTCAACTCGGAGCCCAGGGATTGAACCAACAGAACAGGTACAAGAATCACTGTTTTCAACTGGTGCCTTAAGGAAAAACTCCGAGAAACAAATGAATGTGAAGCTCTACATTGAATGGCCTTGTGTGCGGAATGGCCTTGTGTGCGGTTCCTTGCGTGACCACTCCTCACAAGCACCGTGCACTTGAAGCTATGGTGTAGGACTTGACTACTAATCTTGGTGGTGAAATCGATGCAGTGCTACTTCTGTCGTTGCCCCTTAGCTTCCCATCCTTGGTGTAGTAGACCGGTGTCATCTTTAATCCAAAACTTAGCAATAGAACTTGGAGAAGTCCCGCCATCCTCAATCTTGCTATAGGTAACTTGAGACATCTACAAGGTTGCAAGGAGAGAAGTCTAATTAGAAAAATGACTCTTTTAGAATAAGGCGAAGAGTAAGAATCCTTAAGAACAAGGGAAGAGAATAAGGAGATTACTTAATATCTAGTTTAGTTGGTTTGCTTTTAGAAAATAGATTTTGAATTTTTGCTAAAGCGACCATGCTAACTAGGGCTTAGTCCTCTGAGTCAATATAGCTCGATACCACCTATGTTGAGACCGAATATACAAATTCAGACTCACATGTATTTTGCACTAGTCTGGATCACGCTAGTACACATAGTATAAACAAAGAAGAAATATCGATCATATCACGATTAACTAAGGAAAGACTCCAATATTATTAATTATTAGATTTGCGACCTTATGGCCAAACTTACAAATAATAGCCTGAACAGTTTAAAGAAAATAGCAACGGAAAACAAGAATTAAGCGTAGTAGCCACTCAACATGCCCACAGGCACTCGATTGGGGAGCAAAATCGTAATCCGTGAAGTCGTCGAAGTATCCTCCTCCAGGTACCTCCAGCTAATCTGGTCCTTCTTCTTCAACTAAGCAAATAGGGATATACCCGCGAGTACATAGAGTACTCGGCAAGTCATTTGTATCAAAGATGCAATATAGTATGTCAGGCTTACCAATGGATGACTGAAAGGTTAATTTTGCAAAAAGCGATAATTTAATGTAAATACAATAAATAGATTGAAAAGCGAGATTGGGGAAATGATTAATAAATAAATAATCAAAGGAATTGAGAGAAACACAAGTGAACTGACCATTCACTTCAATGGCCCACACGTGAACTAACCATTCATGTAATGAACCACCAGTGAACTGACCATTCACTCCCCAAACTTGAGCCAACTAGGTTTTATGAAATATCTACCCCTTGTGTGAAATCACTGAGCATTGTCCATAACCGGGGACACGGCTATTTGAATAGTTTTACACTCTGTAGAGGTTGCACAACTGTACCCACATGATGTGATAATCCTCACATTAAAGAAAATCACAACACGGCTTTTACAATGCTCCATCTCAACCCTACCTCACTCTCTAAGGTTTCGCCGTCGACTAGGCTAACCACCTAGTCGATAATTGCCCCCTCTTGTGCCAATAAAACATCAGTGGCACAATCAAAGTTGAGACTTCACAAATAATTGTGCCAGGTCTATCCAATACTAGACATGTGGTTTACACGGTAAGGCTCAGATCAATGGCGCACAAAGTTAAGTCCTTAGACATTACCCAAGTGAAATATCCACATCCCTAAAGTGCTGACCACACTTCCCCCTTTACTGCACGATCATTCGCCCAAGTGAAAACCATTTTTGTATGACCCACACAATGACACTACCCCTGTCAAGGTGTACAAACTTTATAGCTATGGCTAACCACCATGTTACAATATATCATTAAGTCAAAATTAATTAATCATATGTGATGATAACCTAGCATACTAGTAATGAGCATGACTAAGCAATTTTGGACGTACAACCCATGTGACAACTATTATTGCATCACAAGATAATTACCCATGCTATGGTGACAATAGAATCATGGCATTCAATTTATCAAGAAGGAATTAATCAATTTGGACAATAGCTACCAGGTACAAAGGTTTTAGAATAAAGTAGCGATGCATGATAATTTAAAACAAAATAATAAATAATAGATTTTAAAACTAGATTTAACATGACCAAAGGACATGACTTGTCTTGGTCTTGCTCAGTTAATGGCTATTGATCTTCAGATCTTGCTTTAGCTCCTTCGAATGTGTGATCTAATGAGAGCGAAAATGAAACAAGACACAAAACAAATTCAAATAAAATTCAAATGAACTTTAAAAACTTCAAAACCAGACACCAGAACCAAAAGGTGGAGCTCTATTTTAGATGAATTTAGGAAAAAGAACCGGGTCAATCGGAGCTAGGCAGAGGAGAACAGGCTCTTGGAAAATCTAATTTAAAGAAAAAGGATAAACATTGGAAAAGGTTATTGTACTTGGAGTCGGCTCACGGGATAACAGGTGTACGGTGAACTCAGCTTATGGAACAGTGCACTTGTGAATGGGCTTGCTAAGACGGCAGACAGGACTGACGTGGCAGACACGTCGGACTAGGGCTGATGTGGCATGCTGACTTGGCTTGGTCGGCTCACGGGTCTACAGCATAGTAGACCAGACATGTGGGACCCGCATGTCAGTGGCTCAGTGCACCATGGACTAAGTCCATAGAGAAGATGAAGCATCGCGTGGCACGAGTGCGGTTTGGCGGCCCAGCGTGGGCGGGCGTGCCACGAGAAACCATGGGCGGCGGCGGGTGGTAGTGGGCGAGCGAGCAAGATGGTAGCGGCAAGGATGGGCGATGGCAAATGGCGAACTCACCAGCGGTGAGGCGGATGGTGAAAACGGCGGCGAGAGGATAGCGATGAGGCATGGCGGCTCGAGCTCAGCGGCAGAAAATGATGGCGAAGGCAGCGAGGTGTGGCGCTCGGCGCGGGGCTCGAAAGATGAGCGGTGGCATTGTGGGATGAGGAAAACAAGGAGCGGCTCGGGTATTTATACGGACTCGAGCATGGCTCGGAGTCGCGCGGAGAGCAGGCGGTGGCGGGGCTCGAGATGAACACTGCGGCGAGGGCCGAAAGCGAAGATGATAAACAATGCTTTCAGCATCGGATAGGCGGCGTGTGGCGAGGAAAATCGGGCGGTGAAGTTAGGCAGCCTGGATGAGCAGTGTTGCAGCTCTCAATGCCTAAAATGTGGCGTCGGAAGGTGATGCTTGCGGCTGGGGCGGTGGGCGAGCGGAGGACAAGCGGACCAAGCTGGGTTGGGTCGGCTGGTGGGCTTCGGCCCACTTGGCCTTTTTAGGACTTTTCTATTTTTTAGATATTCAAATAAATTCATTTGAGCTCTAGAAAATAGCAAATAACTCCAGAATAATCCAAGCAAATTACAGAAAAATTCTTAAGACCCAAGGAACTCAAATAAAATACTTTCACCAAATGTTAATATTTAATTTAATCATATTAAATCCTTTCAATTAATGAAAATTCATTTTTAAGCTCGAGTTAATTCCACAAAAAATCCAAATGGTGAATTTTATTTTAAAGGATCAAAAAAATCTAAAAATCATGATGTTATAGCATGTCAAATGGCCACTCCATTTTTGTTGTGTTTCTGCTACTAGTTTGTGAAGCCCTTCTAGCTGTTAAATTGTAAACTTAGCCATAAGGTCATAACCCTAATAATTAATAATATTTGAGTCTTTTTCTTGGTTAATCATGAATATGGTTGATATTCTATCTATATTTTCACCGTATGCACTGACATGATCCCGGACTAGTGCTGTACAAGGATTTGCATATTCGGGTCTCAACAGAGGTCGTATCAGTGCCATATTGACTATAGGATGAAGCCCTAGGTAGAATGGAAAATCCATATGGATCTAAACAACTCAAGAAACCAAACACTAATAAAGATCATAATAATGGATCTTAAGCTTCTTTGCTTCTTTCTTCTCTTCCTTAGTCTCTTGCTCTCCCCTCTATCTAAATTATTAAATTGTTGCTAATCATCTCCCTGCCTTAAATTTTGTAGATGTTGTTCTCCAATTCGAAGTGATGAAGGTGGTTTTTGTGAGGAGTTGTGGCTCATACTTCAGGACTTGGGTTACACGCGCTGCCCTTAGTTGCATGGATTAACTAACATCAGGGATGGTAGGGAGGTCTGCAGATATCGGGATCACTATCTTCTCAGAGTGGATGACAAAGCTACCCATATCGCTTCACCATGGATCGAGAGACTTTCAAGCTAGGATGCCAAAGCTACTCGAGTAGCCCTCACACATGAGTTCCACTCCTTTGTCATTCTCTGGCGGTACTCCTTTCGTTACTTTCCTATCACAAGAAGGGAGGTCTTGACAGAATAAAAGCACATAAAAGTAGATGTTAAAAGAAATGCACATAGAAAGGGGATGGCGGGTGAACTATCCTTGTAGTAGAAGGGTGGCCGTGGTGCAAGCCATGGCGTGAGCTCGGACCTATAGGGAGTGGTGTCGAGCGGTAGTGGCATCGAGTGGTGGCGGGCCGGCGATGGCGTTAGAGGGCTCGGACCGAGGTAGTTGGCGCTAGTTACCGACCATTGGTGACAACGTCCAGCGGGCGAGCCGATGCCGGGAGGCGGAGGAGGCGAGGCAAGCAAGTATGGGAGGCAATGCTTGGGGCTCGGACATGGCGGCGGGTGAGCCACAATGTCGAATCTTGACGGCGCAATGTGGTGATGAGGGAGAAGGATACAACAAGATTTTGGAATTCAGATTTCTAATTTTTGTTTCCAATTCGGAATACTCAAAATTAAATTCAAGTTTGAGTTCTCAGGTCAATTTGATTGAAGACCGATTTTTTATTTAATTCAATTTTTGGATTTTGGTTTTTTAGAGTTTTAAACTTACATTTAAATTAATTCATATCTTTTATCGTCATGATTGTTATTTGTATTAGAGAATTATTTTTGGTTATTATTTTGCTTAGCAAAAAATCGGGAAAACCCAACTAGGATTTTGACAAGATTTTCAAATAACAACGAGATGCAAATAAAAGTTTTAAATTCTTCACAATTTCGAATGTTGTGGTTACAGACCAAACAGAGAGAGAGGTGGTAGTGGAGAGTTGGGAAAAAGTGATGCGTAATGGCCTGGGTCTTCCCCATGGCCTGTATTCCATATATACATACACATGGGGAGTGCTTTTACAATTGCACCCTTACATCAGAGTATCCCCTTTAGGGGCACTTATGTCATTACACATGGCCTATGCAGGCTTTACATTCCTCTAGCGGTGGCTGGGCTTAGGTGGGGCCACCCCTACAACGAGCCTCTCATGGTGAAGGGCTTCACGGGCGAAGCCATGTTGCCGAGCCCTTTGGACCCTCGTCCTGCGGCTGTGAGCTTTTTCGGCGTTCGTCGAGGTGTAGTGTTCGCGCTATCGTGAGGTGTGGCGGCGGCGGCGTGGCGGCGCGCGCCATCTCCGAGTCTCTTTGTGGCGGGGTCGGGGTTGCCGGGCAGTCGAGTCAAGGCGAGGTCAATCTTCGACCAGGGCCGATGTCTCGCGAGAGGTGGACTTCAATTTGAAGCCGCCTCCGATTTGTGGTCGATGGTTGCGGGCGAGTCGGGCGTTCCTCGGCGTAGGTAGGCGTGGCGGGCCTGATCGCCGCTGCGCGTCGGCGATAGCGGGCGGGCTGCGGCGCTCCTTCTTACGGCCGTCCACGTGGTGAAGTGTGTTCGGCGGTGCGGTCTTGAGCGTCGCGGCCATTTAATGCGGCGGCGGACTTCCGCGGTTGGACTCCTGCCGATTGAGCTTCGCGGTTGGCTCCCGCGATGGGGTATATATATGCGCGAGTGCGGCGTTGTTCTACATCGTGCCCTTGGATGAAGCTGCTCCTAAAATGGGCCCCGGTGCATCCACATTTCCTAGTGGCGCTACAGCGGCTTGAGGATGTTGATGTACTTCATTTTTGCCAAGTATGGGAGGTGCCAGCGGCGAGTTCGTGCGGGCGGTCGGCTCCTCGAAGGCAAGGTCGAGTGAAGCGCGGCTGCGCCAAGGCGGTGTGGCGACCATAAACTGACCTCCTCTGCGCGCGTCGTGTTAGCCGAGTGGCGGCTGCGCTGCCCCGGGCGAGCTCCCATCAAAGTGTCGGCGAGGTTGCTGCTCCGGCGGCTTGGCGTTATACTCGGCGCGAGGCCAAGGCGGGTGTGATTTTCTCGATGGCGGAGACCGCCCATCTTAAAGCTGCCGAAGTCGGCGGTGGGCGGCGCCGGTCGAAGTAGATCTTGCGCGCTCCATCCCCTACGCCGAGCGGGTGGCGCGGGCTGGCGCCTAGCCAAAGTAGGCGCGCGCTCCGTCTCCTACCCTTGAGCGGGTGGCAGCGGGTGGCGCCTAGGCTGAAGTGAACGCGCGCTCCGTCCCCTACCCTTGAGCGGGTGGCAGCGAGCTAGCGTCTGGCCGAAGTAGACAGCGCGCTCCTCCCTACCCTTGAGCGGGTGGCGGTGGGTGGCGCCTGGCTGAAGTAGGCAGTGCGCTCCATCCCTACCCTTGAGCAGTGGCGGCGGGGCGCGCTGCTGGCGTGTAGGCGCGCGCTCGTCCCCAACCCTTGAGCGGGTGGCGGCGGGCGGCACCTGCCAAGTAGAACAGCGCGCTCCATCCCTACCCTTGAGCGGGTGGCAGCGGGCGAAGTGGCGCCTAGCCAAGTGGCAGGCAGCGCGCGCTCGTCCCTACCCTTCAAGCGGGTGGCGGCGGGCTGCCGCTGGCAGTAGGCGCGCGCTCCATCCCCTACCGTTGAGCGGGTGGCGGCGGAGGCGGCGCTGGCAGCAGACGCGCGCACTCTATCCCTACCCTTCAAGCGGGTGGCGGCGGTGGCGCCTGGCAGAAGTGAGCGCGCTCCGTCCCTACCCTTCAAGCGGGTGGCGGCGGAGTTGGCGCCTGGCCGAAGGAGGCAGCGCTCCTCCCCTACCCTTGAGCAGTCGCGAGGAGGCGGCGCCCGGCCGAAGGAGGCGCGCGCTCCCTCCCTACCCTTGAGCGGGTGGCGGCGGAGCTGGCGCCTGGCCAGCGAGCGCGCGCTCCGTCCCCTACCCTTGAGCGGGTGGCGGTGGGCTGGCGCCTGGCTTCGCGAGC
Source organism: Dendrocalamus sinicus (assembly GCA_036346575.1). Lineage (NCBI taxonomy): Eukaryota > Viridiplantae > Streptophyta > Magnoliopsida > Poales > Poaceae > Dendrocalamus > Dendrocalamus sinicus. Next base: position 18,988,343 of record CM070657.1, on the reverse strand, counting down.
GCGCGCTCCGTCCCCTACCAATCGAGCGGGTGGCGGCGGGCTGGCGCCTGGTCAGCGAGCGCGCGCTCCGTCCCCTACCCTTGAGCGGGTGGCGGCGGGTGGCGCCTAGCCGCGAGGCGCGCGCTCCGTCCCCTACCCTTCAAGCGGGTGGCGGCGGGCTGGCAGCGGACTGGCGCCTAGCCGAAGTAGGCAGCGCGCTCTGTCCCTACCCTTGAATGGGTAGCGGCGGGCTGTAGCGGGCGGGCGCCTAGCCGGTAGGCGCGTGAGCTCCGTCCCTACCCTTGAGCGGGTGGCGGCGGCTGGAGCCTCGCCGAAGTAGGCGCGCGCTCCGTCCCCTACCCTTGAGCGGGTGGCGTGGGCTGGCGCCTGGCCGAAAGAGGCGCGCGCTCCGTCCCTACCCTTGAGCGGGTGGCGGCGGTGGCGCCTTGCCCGAAAATGAGCGTGCGCTCCGTCCCTACCCTTGAGCGGGTGGCGGTGGAGTGGCGCCTGGCGAAAGTAGGCAGCGCAGCGGTGATGCAGTGGAAACCGCACAAAGCGGCGCCACGCTGCGGTGATTGCGATCTCACGATCGCGATGTCTGTTGTAAAGGTTCACAGAATCGCGGCCCCGGTTTGCGAGCTGTGTTGTCATCTTGTGCAACTTGCCTCGGCGCATGTAGGGCGCGGCGGCTTGTGGCCCAGTGCGCGGCGGGATGGGAGGCGGTTGCCGCGATCGCGGTGTTCGGCCCTTCCCTAGGGAAGGGGACACGGGGCGGGCGAGGGATGGTGCAGCTTTGAAGCTGTTATGATCCCATGGTCTGTTAGTGCGCTTTTAATGGTGGCTGGAGTCGTGCCGACGCCTGGCCTCGTGTGCTACAGCTATCTCGTGTGGGGGTTGCCACGCGGTGGGAGGCCACTGAGCGTCGTGCTCTGACGGTCCTTACCGCCGTGGTCACGCCTCTCCGTCTTCGGTTATGGGGGATTGTGCGGGACGGGCCTTTGTACGACTGCGGTTGCATCCAGCACGCGGACCATCGCGACATTTCGGCATCGGGGTGAGGTGGCTTGAAATAGCCCTCGTAACGCGCCCCGCGATTCGCCCCCTTCCGTAGTATTCGCGCTGTACTCCTTTGCGGCGATGGCATCGGTAGCAGCGTAGCGGTGGTGGTACTGTGGCATCCGCCGGCGGTCATCACCGTTAGAGGTGAAATACTCGCTCAGCGAAGCGACTTCGGCGCGGACAAGCGGTGGCTAGCGGCGGAGAAAGCTTGTTTTCGGTGAGTTGGGCCTCGCTCGTGATCGAGAAGGCGATCCGGCGATGCTGCGCGCAGGAAAGCTGTCGGCGCCCGAGCGGTGCGATTACCATTGCCGCGAGGCGGAACCATGCCCGAAGTCGGGCGGTCATATTCATCGCCTTCTTGGCGCGGCTCCGCATCCGGCGGCGGCGATCATGGGCGGCGTCTTTGCGGACGCCGGGCTGAAGGCGGCGCAGCGACTCGATCGCGTGGCGGTGGCGGTGTCTGATTGGGCCTTGCGCTCGAGGCGTCTGGACGGTGCCGTTATTTGCCTACGCACGAGGCGATGCCGGCCCAAGGCGGAAGGGCGAGGCGGCGTCGAGCCGGCGGCGTCACCTTCATTCTTCGGTCAACTTGCGGTAAGCTCTTCCCTGCGAACTCCACTCGCGGAAAGTGGGAGTCACACTGGATGAAACGGTGGTTCTACCACCGTGTGGTGAGCGGGATCGGCCTCGAGTGTACGGGCGGCGATCACGTTCAAGACCTCGCCGGCGGACACTCGGCAGCGAGGGCGGCGGAGGGCCAGCGGCTCGTGGCGTGGCGCTCGCTTTAACATGCGCAACCTCGCCGAAGAGTACATGATGTACGGCGTGGCGCCGCTCGCCCGCGACTGGCGCCTTGCCACCGAGAAGCGTCGAGACGATAATGTTCTGCCGTGGGTTTGCTCGCTACCGGTGCCCTCCGGTCCTCGTAAGCCTCGGCCGTATCTCCCCTTTGTTCCGCAGTGCGTTACATTTGATCTTATCTTGTGCGTTGCTTTAGAGATTCGCTTGGAGGATGCGGAGCGGCTGCGCGTATTCCTCGGGCCGTATACTGGCGAGGAGCCTGGCGATGCGTGTCGCTCTTGCCAAGCGGGGCTAGGCGGATAAACCGTGTGTGCGAGGCCACAGGCGCTGCCGTGCGACTGCGGCCCGATCGGCCCGCAACATCAAGGCAGCGGCGCGAGAGGAAGTGCCGTCTCGCAAGAGGCGAGGCGGGCGTCTGCCGTCTTTGGGTGTAGCGGCGCCCGCTGCTGCGCCAGCGCTCGGCGCGGCGAGCGCGATCGATCGGTCGGTGTGTGTGCGCCGACTTCGGGCTTGGATGGCGAGGACACCGGGGGCGAAGGACCTTCGGCGGGTGCCCTGGACGGCGGGCTCGCCACGAGCAGCCGGAGAGGGGAAGTCTCGTCACCCGCGGTGGTGAGGTGGAGCCCTCGGCCATGGCCGCTATGATGCCGGAGATGCCCTCCGTGGGGGCGCACGGAGCTGGGCCTTCACCGATAGCGGCGGCCGAAACTGAGGTGCCCTCCGCGGAGGCTGCCACGGCGGGGTCTTCACCCTCGGGTGCTGCAGCCGCGGGGGCCTCTCCGGCAGCGGCTACTGGAGTGGTGTTGTTGCCACCTGCTCCGGCTAAGCGGCCGTGTCTGCGGCCGGAGCTCCATCGGAAGTCGAGGGGATTCGTCGTGGCGACGGGCATCGGGAGTCTATGGGACTCCAATGCGTATGTCGAAGCCCCCGTGGTGCACGCCCCTCTGCCCCCCAGGCCGCGCCGTCTGTCGTGCAGGAATGGTCGGCGCTGGCCCCGAACGCGGAGGCTTCTGTTCCTTGCGAGACCACGCCTTCCGCGGGGACTTGCGCCACCGCTACCCCGCCTGGGACCAGGACGGCGGGCCCCCGAAGCCCTCCGTCCGCTACTGAAGGTAAGGTGGCAGCACCTGCATTCTTCGTTGCACCTCGCGGTGCTCACTGCGTCCGTCTGGCGCGCTTATTCGGAGGAGCCCTGGCGCAACATGGGAGCCTTCGCGGCGGGGCGACTCGTGCGCCGAGCCAGCGGACCGTGCCTCGCCGGGCGCTAAGGGCATGGCGCGGGATTGTGGATAGCGCGGCTGCGGCGTCGGTCGACAAGCGCCTGCGAGCCTCGGCGGGGCGTCTCGGGGCGCTTAGAGGTGTCGGGAGTGAGGTAAGCATTTTCTTGTATGACAATGCGTGGCTATCTTTGGCGTGCTAAGCCGTATTGTCTGGAACACTTGTCTTTGGGCGAGGCCTTGCAAGCGGCCTATGTTCGTGCCCAAAGGCGCTTGAGGATAAGTGCGGGTGCGAGGAGGAGCTCTGCGAAGCCATGGGAGCCCGTTCGCCCGGGATGCCGCGTCCGCCGGTAGGCAGTCTTGGCGGCGAAGGTGCAGCCGAGGGCTTCTGCGTCGGCGCCAGAGTCGACAGTCGACATGCGGCGGCACGGGAGTTTGCGGCGGGCGGGGCGGCCTTCGCAACATGTCACCTCGCTAGAGAAGGAAAAAGCGAACTTGCCTTAACTCTAGCGGAGCGTAACGGGCAGCAGGTGAAGCCTCGGTGATTGCATGGGATGCCATGCAAGCGTTGGAACCATCTCCAAGGGCTTGTGGCTAAGGTGCGGACCGCACCTTTGGCGGAGGAGCTGTCTCGGACCCTCCATTGGATCGAGAGATGCGCCGACATCGCGCGCGCGCGCGACGACCGGCAACCATTGTGCATACGTGTCGTCATGCACGGTGTGCGCGCTCCTGCGGCACATGATTTACACGCCTTTGTCGCCGGTGGAGGACCCTCGGTGGAGATGCTGGCGGGGCGGGTAATGTCGGCGCCGCCCGCGCCGCTTCGTCGCGCCGTCAAGTACTTCCACGAGCGGATGCGGGATTACGTCGGGAGGCTGCGTCTTGAGTTGAGCTCGGAAGTCACTTTATGGAGAGGAGCCTCGGCCAATTTCTGAGGCGGGTCCCACGGCGCGGCGAGGTGGCGGCGAGGCCTCCGGCGGCAGGAACCCGCAGTGTGACACCGAGGTGGCTAGGCGTGGCGTGTGTTGTAATGCTCCCTCCTTTTTGTAAATGAAATGCGCTTGCTTTACAAATTCGACTTTCACTTGTGTCGGGCAGCTTCCTTGCTGGGGCCAACTACTTGCGTCCGACCTTGCGACCGGCGGCGCCGGCGTTGGCAAAGGGCGAAGAGTCACGAACTTTTAGGCGAGCGATCTTCTTCCAGCGGAACCCGGCCTTAGCGCGTGCTGGGCGAGCCCACGAATAGCTACACAACGAAAGATATCCTACACAACGATGGGTTAACACTTGGAGAAAACAAAAGGGAATAGAGCAAACTTGTTCTCCTAGGTAGGTTGTAGGTTTTTAGGCGCTCGCTCCTTGATATCATCGTAGAATGGAGTGGTTGTGTCGTTTGCTAGTCTCATAATGGTCAAGTAATTTCTATCAATAGATTGATAATGATGGCCTATTTCAGGAGGAATAGATGGCCTATATCTGATGGGATAGACGGTCTTGGGGGATGTTGGTATGGCGATTAGTATATCTACGTGGTGGTCTTTTGTCCTTATTTGAGTTTGTTTTTTCTTCTTTTTGCTAAACATGGTAATTTAAACTCCCAGACACTTGAAATCATCACCACCAAAAGATTCTTGGCTTTGCGAATCTTATTGTACTAGTCTAATTAGTCTTAATACAAGTTGTTGCATCTCCAAAAGTAATTATACATCATAGTAGTTCTCCAACATCCTTGTCTATTCTTACTACCCCCTTAAAATAAATGACAATTGACATTAGTTGTCTTTTCTAGGTCTAGGTATGACGAGTCCTATGGCAATCTGAAGGCTTATCCATTGTATCTCAGTTGCCTTATTCAGCAATAGGTTCAGGGAGCAATCTTTGGGGTAGTGGTCTTGTCCTTCGCAGAGAAAACAGGTGACCTTGCTCATTGAGCACTCTCCTGGTGGGTAGTCTTCTTCACAATTAGGGCAATTTGTGAAACATTGACTTTCCTCATGTCCCTTCTCTCCACAACACCTATAAGCTATTAGGTTCATGAGGCAATCTTCTGGGTAATGGTGTTTCTTGCACCATCTTCTGGGTATTAGGTTCATGAACAGTAGGGAATTGGGTACTTATAGCAGTAATGTCTGGTTTGCCCGCATGTGTAATATCCTGAACGTCGTTACGGCGTAAGTTTTTAAAACAATCGCGGAGTCGCCGGTTTTTCAGTAAATCGCGGGAAGGGAAAAAATAGAAATTGTAGAACAGTATAAAATAGATAAATTAAATTAAAAATTAAATTAAAAACCAGTGTGCTGCACAGGGAGTGGGCCGACCATACAGGGCCAAGGCCCAAGGGGTGGCACCCCCTTAACCTAGAGCCCTTTCCCCTCTTCTCCCAAGCCAGCCGCCACCCCTTCCCTTTCTTCCCCTGTGGCCGCCTCCCGGAGATTGGCGCCCCATTGCTGCTGCCCTTGGAGCCAAGGAGAGGAAGGAGAAGGAGAAGAAGGAAGGAGAAGAAGAAGAGGAGGAAAAAAGGGGTGATCCCTCATCTAGGTAATTTTTCCCCCATCCCAAACCCTCTGTTTTTCTGAATAATTAGGGTTCTTGGCACGGATTTTGAAGGGATTAATAGTTTAATTGCCCGATTAGAGATTACCTACTGTCTGCCTGTAGATTGATTCGCGCAGTGCATCTGTTTGCGCAGTTTCGACCCATCAAACGATTTTCCTGTGGATCTTCCCAAAGGAAAATTGTAGAGAACTTCAGACCTATCTCCTGTAGTTTTTCAGAATGTTTGGCTGTGGGATCTGGGAGTAACAGGGTCGGGAATACCGCTGTCTGTCAGGGGAACAGATTGGGGTAGACTGTTATTAAACTGTGATTTAGAGGTAGTAAATGATTTTTATGATCATGGCCGCAATTGAGAAAGTTGTAGGGAATTCAGAATTATATCTTCTGTATAAAAATTATATTTTTTGGACCCCTGTACTGTTGTTGGGACGCATTTGAATCTTGCTGTCCAGTCTGACAGAACAGATAATTTCCTCTGTTTAGTGCATTAAATTACACCTAGCTATGATCAAAATAAAAATGTGTGATCTACATGAAAAATGTAGGCATTTAAGTAATGAAACCAGAGATATATCGTTTGTTGTAATTGGATTAATATTTTTTAAAGATACGAAAATGTTAAGCAGCGCTGCTGCAGTGGGTAGTTTGTTGAATTGTGGAGCGGAGAGGAGTTTGCGCGGTTTCGGGGTTCTAGCGCCGTTTTTAATTATTAAGTCATGTTTGTATGATGTAGCTTTGTGCTGAGAGATGCCTTTTGGACAGGTGGTTTTGTCCCGAGCACTCTTGATTTGTTTCGCTTCGTCGGTTAAGGCAAGTAAACGTAGCGGTGGTTGCTACCGTTTAACTCGTTATTCCTTCTACTTGCAATTTATATTATTATCGTAATTTGATACATTATGCCATGGTTGCATGATATTCTAAATGTGGTGATGGTAGTAAGTATTGATCAATTGATATGTTGATAAACTGCTAGTAGTCATATCGAATTTTGCTTAATGTGCGAATGTGGAATATGAAAATAAACATGTGGTGAACTTGTGGATGTGGATATGTTGTGAGCATGATGGTGCTCCTTGGAGGATGGATTAATGTGATTTATGATTATCATATCATGTCATTTGCATATGTGGATTCGCCGCACCTAGCGCGGCCAGTCTGGTGCTGACATCGTATATTGCCGTATCGATGCACCTCTTATCCCAGGAAAGAGTGATGTGGAGCATAGCATGAAAGCATTCATATGCATTTATTTGTGGATAAAATGACTGCATTCATATGCCATATAAATCTGAAATTGAAGAGGTATGACTCATGGGAGTCTGTGGTGGTTTAATATTTGTGGACTCGAATTGTGGTTGTGGTTGTATGGAATTATAAATGATGATGTATATTTGTTTGTAGTTTGAATAGCTTGTTAAACTGTTTGCTTGCTGAGATTTTATCTCACCCTTGTTTCCTCCTCCCTACGGTGGACTTTGAGCATGCATGGGAAGGGTAGGCGGCACCACTGCGATGCACTTGGATTATATTTTAATGCTGAAATAAAGTTGAAAGGATTCTAGTCTTTTGCTTAGCTATCTTGTTGATGATTGTTTCATCTTAATAATGTTAAATTTGTGAACCATTTCTTTGGTTATTAAGTTGGAGTTGATTATGAATATTGAATTGTTATCACTATTCTGTTTTCCCTTAGTTGTTCATGCTTAAAATACTATCTTAATTAGTATTGTTGCGGTTTATTTTATCTTGTAAATTGGTTAATTGTGGAGTGGTTTTAGTGGCATCCCAGGGTAATGTGGGTCCTAGGGTGTTACACCATGTGAAGCATGCTCCTCCTTTAACTTGCCGTATTGGAGAACATGATTGTGAAACATGTCTGTTTTACCGCACTTTCGAAACATGTAGCACTTAGTGGAGCTTCACAGTGCAGTAGCGAGAACTTGATGGATGCAGCTTGTTCCTTGTTGGGGCTCTTGAGATTGATGAGTCCTTCCTTGCTGAAGTTGAATCGGTGGCGGCGACACCATTTCCTTGCCTTCTGGTTTTGAAGGGGCAACTTTTCGCGTAATGTCTGGGTTGCCACAGTCAAAACATTTGCCTTGCTTCTTCTAAGGGCACTTTACGGAGTGTGCCTAGTATTCTTGCAATAGAAACAAGTGGCATCCTTTTGGCGTTTATTTGGTGCAGTGCTACTTGTTGTAGGGGTGGCCCCACCTAAGCCCGATGGGTCTGTTAGAAAGATGTAAGGTCGAAATAGGACATATGTAATGACATGAGTGCCCACAGGAATACTCACGTGTAAGGGTATAAGCTGTACAAGCGCTCACCATTTGGATATATATATATATATATATATATATATATATATATATATATATATATATATATATATATATATATATATATATATGGCATAGGCCACGAGGAGGAACCGAATCCATTCACTTACTCAATTCTCCACTACCACACTCTCTCTGTTTGATGCGTAACCACAGCGATTGGCGCCGTCGTGGGAGGACAAGAGCAAGCCTCGGATCTGAGCGAGGATGGCACCAGGAAAGCTTCAACATCGGTGGCAAGGAGCGAAGGTGGAGCGGTGAAATCTGTCAATACCAAGGCTTGGCTTTAGTAGGCTGTAGGTGCGGGTGGCGGTGCGGATGTGACGGCCGTGAGCACGGCGTCCTGACGCGACGCGCGACCAGCCACCACTACCCGACCACCAACCCGGCGGTGACAACGCGGGGTCCACTTCTTTCTTGGCGCGGGAGGCGGTGGCGGCCCGGCGGCGGCGAGCCGTCTCGGCCCGGGGTCCTCTGCGCTAGCGCTGCGGGCAGATCGGGCGCACAGACCGTGGTCGCCGCCGTCCCGGTCGCGTCGCCGAGCGTGCCGACGGCCCCAACCACGCCCACGATGGAGATAGCCCTGCTTGCAGCCCTCAGCGCATGCCAACGGGAGCTGTCAGACCTCCGCGGAGCCGTGCGAGACATACAAGAGGCTCGGAGCCGACGCGCAACACCGGTGGCGGCGTCTCAGCCCACCTCGGAGAGGGCGAATAGCCACGACTCTATTACGCCCAATCGCGTTCCCCTACGGCGCATAGACCCGAAGTCCACGCTCTCCGTAGACCTGCAGCAAGCGACGTGGCTCGAAGACTTCAAGTTCCCGAGCGTCATCGAAGCGTACAAGGGTGATTCCGACCCACGCGAGTTCGTATGCGTGTATGAGACCGCCATCGAAGCTGTTGGCGGAGATGACACTACGAAGGCAAAGGGACTCCCCCTCGCGTTACAAGGAGCGGCGCTGTCCTGGTTCTTCACCATCGAACCACGATCCATCGTGTGGGAACAGATCGCGATCGGCTCTATAACAACTTCCGGGAAGCTACGTCGGCGTGTCGATGCGGACCAGCTCTTCGCGATCAAGCGAAACCGAGGAGGGCTCGGCCTTACTTTAAACGCCGCCAAGGTACGCTGCCAAGTCGGGGGCGTTGGCGAGGCAACCATTATCAACGCAGCGATACAAGGTCTCCGCTCGGGACCGCTCGCTAAGTATAAGCGCGCGAAGCCACTCAAGTCGAAGCGAGCTCTTTGACAAAATGGAAGCGTCGCCCAAGCCAAAGAGGACGCGCAGGGTGCAGCGGCACCGGCTCGACGCCGAGCAAATGAAGGACTTATCGCAAAGGAGCGGGACAGAGACAACGAGGGCGAAGCACAAGAAAGTGTCGTGGCGACACTCGTGAGCCGTCGGCGGCGGGTACACAAACCTCACTAGGCGACGGCGTAAGCCCGGCGTAACCGGCGAAGACCCCACAAGGCCCACCACGTCCTCGCTGCACAAGGCGTCCCCGGGAAGCCACGCTAATCTCGCAGCGTCGGAGGCGCGAAGGAGGCCGCGATGAGAAGCGCGTGTGGGCGGGAACTCCTAGAATACGGCGAGATGGTGCGAGGTGCACGGTTATGGGAGCCATTTCACGGGGACATGCACCAAGGTTGCGGCGTTACGACAGCGGTGGCCCATGTGCGGGCCTCGGAAACACGGACCCCGCAATAGCCCACATACGATTATCGCAAAGACGGTCCCTTGCGTCTTTGGGTCCCCGGAGAGACCAGGTGCGTGGTATTAATGTCATCGGCGGCGGCTCTTCGCCGAGCACTTCCTCGGCGCAACTACCTCTGCGGGCGTCCCATTGCGGCATCACCTTCCGTCGATCGATGCCGGGCGTGAATTCCCCACCAAGATCCCTTGGTCATCGGTGACATTGCGAGGTTGCGGCGTGGCGTATCCTCATTGACGGAGGGAGCTCCGCAAACATCTTGTTCGCGGAGGCCCTTGATTGTATGGGAATACCTCGGAGCCTGTTAAAAGCTTCGGAAGCCCCCCTCCAGGGCCTCGGCGGGCAGCCTCTGAAGGCTCTGGGTCAGATTCGCCTCCAAGTCTCCTTGTGCCAGGCCGACAACGCCAGGACCGAAGATGTCGTCTTCGACGTCGTGGACGTCTCGTATCCGTACAATGCCATACTGGGCCAGCCTGCCATCAACTCCTTCGAAGTGGTCCCACACTACTTATTCTTATGCATAAAGCTCCCGGGACGGTGGGGCATCATCACCCTCTTCGGCGATCAGGATATGGCTCGGAGCATCGAAACCAAAGCTGGACGCTTGCACCGCAAGGTGTACGCCCTCACCGACAAATACCAGGCGGACACGCCATCTGCTCCGGGATGGACACCTAAGCCCCACCCGGAGGGCGGGGTGAAGAGGGTGCCACTCCAGGCGGAGGGGCAGTTCGTATCCATAGGCGAGGGCCTCCCTCCGGAAGTAGAGCAAGACTTGCTCCGAGTCCTCCAGGCCAACATAGATGTCTTCGCATGGTCCCCGGAAGATATCAAAGGAGTGGACCGCGCCCTCATCGAACATAACCTCGCGATCCGCCCTAACGCCAAGCCCGTCAAGCAGAAACTTCACCGTATGTCCATGGACCAGCAGCAAGCGGCCAAGGTGGAGGTGGCGAAGCTCCTTAGAGCGGGGGTTATCCGCGAGGTTCAACATCCGTACTGGCTCGCCAATCCGGTGTTGGTCAAAAAGGCCAGCGGCGCATGGCGCATGTGCATCGACTTTACTGCCCTCAACAAGGCATGCCCGAAGAACGATTACCCTCTACCGCGCATAGATCAACTGGTCGATGCTACCACCGGATGCGAGCTCATGAGCTTCTTGGACGCCTACTCCGGCTACCATCAGGTCTACATGGCCAAGGATGACGAGGATAAAACCAGCTTCATTACGCCGATGGGGACCTTTTGCTTCATAAGGATGCCCTTCGGCTTGAAGAACGCGGGCGCAACCTTCACCCGCCTCGTCGCGCTGGCCCTGGTCGTCCAGCTAGGGAGGAATGTGGAGGCCTACGTGGATGACGTGGTAGTAAAAACCAGGCAGCTCGCCTCCCACGGTCGGGATCTTCAGGAGACTTTTGACAACCTCCGGAAGGCGGGCATTAAGCTCAATCCGGACAAATGTGTCTTTGGTGTACAGGCGGGCATGCTCTTAGGCTTCCTCGTATCCGGGCGAGGCACTCAAGCGAACCCCAACAAGGTTGACACTATCCTGGGCATGGAACCTCCCAAGACGACACGGGAGGTCCAGAGGCTGGCAGGCCGCATGGCGGTCTTGAGCCGTTTCCTCTCCATAGCGGCGGAGCGGGGCTTACCATTTTTCAAGACTCTCCGCGGTTGCGATGGGTTTCATTGGGACGGCAGCTGCGCAAAGGCCTTCGGCGACCCCAAGAAACACCTCGCAACCCTTCCCACTGGTGGCCCGGCACGAGGCTCCTCCCTACTCTACCTCGCCGCCTCGGCGCGGCGGTCGCGCCGTCCTCGTCCTTGAAGAGGCGCGCTCCGATGGCGATGTACTTTGTCTCCGAAGCCCTCCAGGCGCCAAGGCGCGATATACCGAGCTCGAGAAGCTTGCTTACGCGCTGGTCATGGCCTCAAGAAAACTCGGCATTACTTCTGGCGCACCGATAACGGTGCCATCCTCGTTCCCTCGCGAGATCTTTGCACAACAAAGGAGTCCACGGGCGAATCGGTAAATGGGCGCCGAGTGGCCCCATTCTCCCTAACATCGCCTCTCGAGCGACAATCAAGTCTCAAGTTCTAGTGGACTTCCTCGCGAGTGGACCCCTCGGCTCAGCCCACCCTCGGTCGATGACCGGTGTGGGCGCTTTACACCGACGGAGCGTGCGGTGTTGCGGGGCGCGGGGTGGCGCCGTTATCACCACACCGGAGGGCGCTGTTGTACTCGGCGCGCCTAGCGTTTCGGCTACGAACAACACGGCCGAATATGAGCGTTACTCTTCGGCCTCGAAAAGCTCAAGCGATGGGAGCGAGGCGAGTCCTCGTCGCGATTCGGTTGGTGGCGGGCCATGTGGACAAGTCATACCGGGCCAGGACCGGAGCTAGCCAAGTACCTAGCAGCCATCTGGCGAAGGAACGGCACTTTTGGGTGTCACGGTGAAGGCCATCCCTCGGCGGACAACGAGCAAGGCGGCGTCTGGCCAAGGTTGCGGTCGGCGGCTCCCAACTCCCGAAGGGCATTTCTGAAATCACGCGGTGGCGCCATAGCGCGAGATAATCGGGATGCGGCCTCGTCCACCGGATCACCAGCGGGGTGGCGGTAGAACCCTTTTCGCTTTCTGCGGGCATCGCGGAACCGGATGACCCCTCAGAGCTCCGGCGTTTGCAACACCGCGCTAGGTCCTTCTAGGTGCTCGACGGGCGCTCTACAAGAAGGGGGTCTGCGCACCGCTCCAACGATGCCTCCCGCGCGAAGAAGGAAAGCGCCTCCTCGCAGAAATTCATGCGGGTCTCTGCGGCTCGCACCTCCAACCAAGGTCTCACGGTGGGCAAGGCATTGAGCGGGGTTTTATTGGCCATGACTATCGCGGATGCCCAGGATCTCGTGCGCCGTTGTCAAGGTTGCTAGTGGATGGGAAGGGCTATCCACAGGCCCCCGACAAGCCTCCATCCCATACCCCCGGTATGGCCGCTGGCGCGGTGGGGCATCGACGTCGTGGGACCACTTCCCAAGGCCGCAGGAGACCTGCGATTCATCACGGTCGCTCTGGAGTACTTCTCTAGGTGGCCGGAGGCGGTAGCTCTGGCCAAGATTACCTCGGCAGCTCTGCAGCACTTCCTCTGGCAGAACATCATATGTCGATTCGGCGTGCCTAGGGAGATCACCGTCGACAACGATCTGCAATTCGATGCAGCCCCATTCAAAGAATTTTGCGGCAACGTGGGCATCACCCTCCGGTTCGCATCGGTCAGATACCCACAGTCCAACGGGGCGGTGGAGCGGGCAAACGGTGCTATCTCCGCCGCAATCAAGAAGCGCCTCGTCGGGCTACCAAAGGGGAAGTGGCCGAGCGAGCTCCACAGCGTCCTCTGGTCCCTTCACACAATGGTCACCGCGCCCAGCGGGTTCACGCCATTCAAGCTCCTCTTCGTGACGGGCGGTCACACACGAAGAAATAAAGGCGGCTCGCGGCGGGTCCTCGTCCAAACACGGAGCGAGCGCCAATTGTCCATGGATCTCCTTGACGGAGACCGGGCAAGCGCAACACAGCACGTCATAAAATACGCGCGGCGGATGGTGCGCGGTCGCAATCGTTCGCTGTACGCGCGAATTCAGACCAGGAGACCTCGTCCTTAAGATGGCACTCCACGCGGAGACAGTAGGCAAGATCGAGTCCAAATGGGAGGGCCCGTACATCGTCGCGGAGGCCCTACAGAAGAGAGCGTATCGCTTAGCCACCTTGGAGGGGCACACGCTCCGCCACACGTGGAATAAGGACAGGCTGCGGCGGTATTACGCCTAAGTTGAGCACACGAGGGCAAGGGCCTTCCACGGCTTCGGCGGACACAAGCGGCTAGCGGTTAGTGCCTTAACCCTTGTAACCGCTCACCCGCGCAAACGGGAATTTAATAAAGTGCATCGTTCATGCAAATTCTCTCGTTTTCATACCAAAAGCGTGCGAAGGATCACCTTCGTGTGCACTGTGCATGAGCATGAATAAAGGCGCGTGGGGGCGCCTCGCGCGCTTCTGAGTATAAATAAGATGTAGCGTCGAGTCGCCTCGCACGCACTCTGAGTATAAATAAGGCGTGGCGTCGAGGTTCGCCTCTGCACGCACTCTGCGGAGTATAAATAAGGCGTAGCGGCGAGGTTCGCCTCGCACGCGCAATTTCACCGCCGCAACACGCGGAGGCTCGCCTCGCGCGCGATCTGGACTCTAAATAAGGCGTAGCGTCGAGGTCCGCCTCGCACGCACTCTCACGGAGTATAAATAAGGCGTAGCGGCGAGGTTCGCCTCCGCGCAATTTCACCGCCGCAGCGCGCGGAGGCTCGCCTCGCACGCGATCTGGACTCTAAATAAGGCGTGGCGTCGAGGTCCGCCTCGCACGCACTCTCACGGAGTATAAATAAGGCGTGGCGGCGAGTTCGCCTCCGCGCGCAATTTCACCGCCCGCAGCGTGCGGAGGCTCGCCTCGCGCGCGATCTATGGACTCTAAATAAGGCGTAGCGTCGAGGTTCGCCTCGCACGCACTCTCGAGTATAAATAATACGTAGCATCGAGCTCCGCCTCCGCACGCACTCTCCGGAGTATAAAAAAGATGCGGATGCTATCCCTCCGCACTCTACGGAGTATAAACAAGACGCGAACCCCGTGCACGCATGGGCGTTGCCCCAGTGCATACTCTTCGGAGTATAAATAAGACGTGGATGTCGATCCCATGCACTCTATGGAGTATGAACAAGACGCGAACCTCACGCACGCATGGCGTTGCCCAGTGTACTCTTGAGTATAAATAAGGCGTGGATGTCGATCCCACGCACTCTCGAGTATAAAAAGACACGGATGCTATCCCGCGCTCTACGGAGTATAAACACGGCGTGGTACTCCCAAGCACGCGCAGCACTCGCCATTGTGCGTACTCCCGGAGTATAAATAAGACATGGTCGAGGTTCCCACGCATGGAGCGACTAGGCGCCACCTCGCTACCACCACTTGAAGGGTAGGGGCGGGCGCTCGCACCTCGACTAGGCGCCACCTCGCTGCCACAACCCGAAGGTAGGGGCGAGCGTTCGCGCGTCTACCTCGACTGGCGTCGGCTCGCCGCCACCACTTGGCGGTAGGGGAGCGCTCGCGTGTCTACCTCGACTGGCGCCGGCTCGCGCCACCACTTGGGGTAGGGGCGGGCGCTCGCGCCTCGACTAGGCGTCGGCTCGCCGCCACCACTTGAAGGTAGGGGCGGGCGCTCGCGCGTCTACCTCGACTAGGCGCCACCTCGCTGCCACCACTTGAAGGTAGGGGCGGGCGCTCGCGCGTCTGCCGACTAGGTGTCGCGCACCGCGCCACCACCGAAGGTAGGGGCGGGCGCTCGCGCCGACTAGCGCCCGGCTCATTGCCACCACTTGAAGGTAGGGGACGGAGCGTTCGCGCGTCTACCTCGACTAGGCGTCAGCTCCGCTGCCACCACTTCTAAGGGTAGGGGACGGAGCGCTCGCGCGTCTACTAACTATTGGAAGGTCGAGAGGTCTTTGCTTGTCCTTGATTGCCTTTGTTTGGCTATCTACTGCGTCAATCCTTGGACCTGGTGGGGTTTTCAGAAAAATGGTGAGAGGGAATAGCATGAGATAAGGATTGAGTCGTGGAATAAGGTAATCTAAACCCATTCTAATTTCAAAAGAGCATACACCAGAAGCTGGGGTGGCACACAAATCACACAAGTTTTGAAATAATCTTTTCTGTGACTACCGAATATAACACCTAAGGGCAAGAAGGTAGTGCACATGATCCAAGTAAAATCTTGTGACAGTATGATGTCTATTCAGGGGAGCTCACATAAGAGGGCACAGGGTTCAACATATATAATCCGTTTTAGAACAAGACCATCTTATCTTCATGAACATCTTCGACATTCCTAACCTTAAATTTTAGAGTAGGGGTAAGAGAAGGTGAGAGACCATGTGGGCGTGACCACATGCTTGTGATGAGTAATTGACGAGTGTTCGAGAAAGATTGAGTTTGATTTGTGCATTTCATGCCATGGCGGCATTTGGCTCGATCGGTTTGAGGCGTATTCTTCTTCCCGTTTGAGCTTTTGGGTCATTTTATGCTTGAGCATGATTAATTGATGCTAATTGTGATTACTTGTGTTGAGCGGTGCTATGTGATGTATTTCTTGTCTATGATGGCTGTAGGACATCGAGGTGGAGTCGTGGCGAGGCACGGGATGACCGGACTAGGCACAGGCAGTGTCGAGGTCAAAGCGGTCGAGGTGTGCCGAAGACGGCGAGGACTCGAAGTAGCTGCAAGGCTTGGAAGGCAAGGAATGAGGAAGCTTCTGGAAGGTGCGCAAGGGCGTTTTGGTGAATACGCAAAGCTGCACTAAAGGAGGTGGATTGTGGATAAAGCACTAGAGTTGGTGGAGGCTTAATGGGCAAAGCATGTTGCAAACCCATTAAGCAAAGCTATAAATAGGTGCATGTATCACTGTTTGTATGCATGCATGAAAAAGGAAATGGCTTTGGAGAGTTGGTTTTGCTTTGTGCTTTAGTTGTTAGGAGTAGTTGAGAGAGTGCAGAGAGTTGGCTCTTGTTCCTCCCGTGTGTGTTCTTGTGTTCTTGAGCTTTTGAGAAGGAGGCAACGGGTTGATCCTCCATGTAATCATTCCTCTGTATTCAATAGCGTATGGGGACTCCTTCGTGATCCCTGTGTTCATGGGAATGAATCTTTTAAGAAGTCATTTGAGTTCTTGCCTCTCTGTTGGTTTTTGTCTCACGATGCCCTCTCTGCTTGATTTCTCAGATTTCTGTTTTTGTGTTGATTCTTGCTAAGGAGTAGCAAAATGGATTGCTCTGTGATGGGATTGTATTTCTAGACCCTTTGGTCAGCTAATTCCAAGAGCAAATTGATTGAATCTCAAGAATCACATTTTTCTCTTTTCTGCGTTCTTGTTTTTCTCAGTTCATAGTTCTAGGGTTTGGTGTTGTTTTAATTTTCTCCTCCAAAGGTGGTGCCCTGAGTTAAGTTCTCAAGCCCTGAGATTATTGCTTAGGTGATTACCAAGTTTCATGAGCAATAGATCAAGGAATGGCAGGAATTTGAGATTTTGTGCTGCACCCCTATATCTTTTCGCTTTTTGGGCAAAATCTTAAATTCTTGCTCAAATGATCAAATCTCGGTTCCAAAAGAGCTTAATGTTATTTAAAACATATTCGTGCTCTTCTGGATTGAAGAAAACAGAGAAAATCCATAAACTTCTTTGATTTGGTCAAGTCCCTGTTTATTTCAGCCTGCAGCCTGATTTCTGTCTCTGCCCGAAATTGAGGCCGGTCTGACCAGTACATAACCGGCGGTCAAACCGCCTCTCGGCCTGCGGTCAGACCACCTTTGGACCTACGGTCAGACCGCCGGTGTGCGGGCGGTCAGACCGACTAGCGCACACCGGTCTGACCGGCCTATTGTTCTTAAGGGCTAATTTCTTCTGGCTCATTTTCTACGGCTTTGTTATCTCTGTAGTTTTATTCACTGATGTTCCTCTGCTAAAGTAAACTTCCAAAGAGCTTGAACCCTCGACTTTGTAGCTTTCATAGCTATCGGAGTGAAGTGTTTCTTGTGAATTCTTTTGGGGGATCGTTTTTGGAAGAGGCACCATTCACCCCCCCCCCCTGTGTTGCCGATTTCGATCCAACAGAAGGAAAATTAATTTCCTTTCAAAATCAACAGAAGGAAGAGGAGAGTCATTCAACAGAAATTTGATCGATATCAATACTCTCTTTTATTATCATTTTTGGTGAATGGGGTTTTGTGGCAAAAATGTTTTTTAATGGTGATTTTACGATACTAAATTTTGGAAATATTCATTTTTGGAAAAATGAAGTTTACTTTTGGAAGGGTATTCTAACATCTATCAATCTTCAAATATCAATCACGGACTAATTTACTCCCATATTTCTTCTATACGTAGGCTTAAGATCTGATGGCATTATTAATTGTGCTTCCACTTTTGCAAATTATACCTAGGATATCTTCCTTCATAACTTAGTCACTGTATTATTGCTGTCTAAAACTCCAAACAGCGAGTGTGATTATTTACTTGATCCATCGATCATACACTTTCATTGTGTCATCCACAGTTTCATTAATCCAGCCAAGGTTATCTAATTCTCACATAAATATTAAATTCCACCCTAAATTTGTGAATCAAATCTCAGATCCGCTATTTGTCAACTATTCAACTCCACATTCTAATGAAAATCTAGTATTCTTTATTTCAGATCCACCAATATCATTTGTATCATGACTTCCCAAGAACCTAATCTTCCTATCACTGATGCAAGATCATAATCTGTTCATCTACTAATCAACCTTGCTATCTACAATCTTCTTCCAAACTAATTCATTGTCATAAACATCCACCAAGAATAATGTGATTAATCATGTATATAATTCAATGGTTATTATCATTTCTTCCAACCTTTCAAAATTCCATTAATCCCTCCAATAATCAACTATATTATGTTATTCCACCCTTGTAAACACTGAATAGGAATTATAGAATTTATCAATGTCGTAATCCAATAATTAGTTTCACACTTCCTATTTCTCCAAGAATAAATTAATTCACCTATCCAGTCAATTTAATCCTTTAAGCTCCACCAATTTATTCTTTCCAAACTCACACTATTGTTTCCTTCCAATGATCAACATGAATCCACCAACATTCTTGTTTATTCACCACAAACATCTATCTTCCTTGCTTACGTTTCTATTTACTCCTCTCCATTCATTTTTTTTCTGTAAGAAAAGAAGTATTTTTCTAACCAGGGGTAATAAAACCAAGCATGGGGAATATGTTTTTACCAACATAACTTTTTCAAAAGTAACACTTCTTTTTTTTTTGAAAAACTAAGGTCCTTTTTGGGGAAAAGTTTTTGAGAAGTAACTTTGTTTTTACTATTTGAGAAAACAAAGTGAATTTTGGTATAAATTTTGGTAAGTATTTAAACTTATAAAAATTTCCTTGGAAGATCAGGTTTGTTGAAATAGAGTTTGAAAATGAATTTTGTAAACAATTCGATATTCGATCCCCCAACGATAAAATAATTTTTGAAAATAAGTTTAAAATTTAAGCCTTGTGATTTTGGCCCAAGTAGGTTTTCAAAGGGAGTTCACAAGAGGAGTCCTAAATTTTTCTCATTTCGAATTCGGGATAAGAGAGCTTTAGAACAAAAACAATAGCTAGGACAACATATAGATGAGGGGGAATCATCTAAGAGAGATGAGAATGAGCAATGATACTTATATTTTTTAAAACAGATTTTGAAGAAATAATTCTAGTCATAAAACTAATGGCTAGGCTAACTAAGGTCATGATTTACAATCGATATGCTCTGATACCAGCCCTATTGGACCCAGATTTGACAATCCAGAATCCTCTGTAATTCCACCGCACTATTCCCTGGATTAGTACATAGTGCTCACAGATACAGTATTGAACATCAAAATACATATCAATTGGAAGCGTAAATATAATAGTAGACTTACACATGGGCCAATCAAGCTGAAATCAATAAAATGCAGCAGTGAAAATGAAACACACACATGGGACCCTCAGGACGCGCCCATAGGCAGCCGACCGGGCTTCGTGACCTAGTTCTTAACCTCTTCATCTTCTTCACCATCACGGCTAGGTGTATGGCTAAAGCATAGCAATCTGACTCCTAATTCTGAATTAATTGAGTGAGTGAAGGTGAGCACAAACCACCGTGCTCCGCAAGCCAATACACAGGATGTAATGGATAACATACATGGCTTATCAAGGGAAGGCTCGGATTGTTTTATTTGCCATAAAATTGCTTTTAAAATATGATACATAGAAATTTCCTGAGACCTAACACTTTGAACTAAAATATGATATTGGATAAAAAGAATACAGTAATAATAGTAGCACAGATTCCATCCACCGTTGCATGGCTCCTGCACCATATGCTACCTTTCAGCATTATAACCGCCTACCTTATCACTAGGGCGACATCCAGGACAACACAATCAGGGCTTTTCACTGCTCGCCACTTTTTCCAATCCCACCCACAATATTTTCTAAATAAAACTATATATGGTTAAGTTCCCATGTCCGCCCCTGACTATGGGTATAGCTATTCGAATAGTTTTCACTCTGCAGAGTTTGTACACTTTCACCACAAGAGACAATCCGCCCGTTACTCCACATGATTCCTTAGTCATGCGGTTGAGTAGAATATCATAGTGACTTTTTAAAATATCTGACCCCTTTTGCCATCTCACCCTATGGTCTGCTCCCACTTGCGGTGGGTCCCACACGTTGCACAGGATGTTTACCACGGATACTAGCGCATTCCAACTCGCTCTCCACAACGCTAGCACGACAGGCAAACTTCATCCTCTACTCAGTGTCCCTTTAGCCCCACATTGCCCTTGCACTATTCCACTCCATTCCCCTACATGTGAGATAAGTCTGGGGGTTCGATAGATTTACTTAGCCAAGTTGCATTTTGCAGACTTGTGGTTGTGCTATTTTACATAGGTCATGATAAAATTCAGTCCTTAGAGTTATCTGGGCAGTTCTACCACAATCCACACTCGTGCATCCGCCGCACCAGCCCCTCTTACCATTCGCCAAGACATTTAAGCAGGTTGGGATTTTTGGGAGCATAAAATATTCATATCAAAATATACCAGCCATTTCCACCCATGATTTCCCAAATTAGTTTCTCATGATTAAAAGTGAGGCTTGGGGCATTTTGGTGCCCCCGAGTATCTAAGCAGTACTAAGTATGGCGTGTAACTATAGACTTATTTTTGAAAGGATACATTTATAATTTCCCTAGGGTGACAAGGCTCAAATGCTCAAATGTTCCAAAAGAGTGTAGGGCCTATTCTTTTTAGCTGAGGCTTATGGCTTTTGGCTCTGCTTTTGGCTTTTAGGCTGTTCGTGCGAGATATTACAGAGTAACAGAAACTCACGTGCGGTTTTTGCCGATATAAATGAAGTCGATATAGTATGCACTACAATTAACTAGTAGAACCTATCTTGAAAAGACACTCCATTTAAAAGCTAGTTATTGTAGAAAAGTCAAAAGCAGAAGCCAAAAGATGAAAAAGAACAGGGTTGTAATACTAACAAGTTAAATAATGGGCATGAAACTAGAATCTTAAAACAAACATAGATTTGCATATGAAATAACAACATGCAATTTGATAATTTAAAACAGAAATAATTTGCAGAAAATGTAGGTGCAACTTGATCAAAGTATTGACTCACCTTGCGCGGTTTACCGCGGTCTTGAACTCACTCAAAGCTTTCTCATCCGATGGCCTTGAACTTCTGGTCTTCATCTTCATCTAGATCTAGGTCTCGCTTGATCCATTGATTCTTCAGAACTCCAATTTGTAAATACTCGATAAACAACTGAATCCAAATAAATCCAATTAACTCAAAAAGTCCAAATACATCCAAATAACTCAAAAAGTTTTGCTGTGATTAATTGGATGATCTGAGATAATGTTTACTATGCGCAACGTTTTGGTGGTACGGAACGAGGTTTGACCAAAGCGAGGAATGACAAAAGAATAGTTTGCCGAGTGAGATATCAAGGAAGGTTCACAATAAAGGAGTATCCACGATGATATTCCACTTCGGATTTGAAGATAGCTAGACATAGCCAACTCTAGGATACATGGCTCGCTCTTTTAATTTAATATCTTCTTTTATAATTTTATATTTATTAAGGGAGTTCCATAAGTCGTGTTAGACCTATGGATAGGTGCATGAGTTTAGTTGCATATTAAGTATTATATTGGTCGAGTGTTAATATTTACAAATTAGGGCATGTATTCCATACGATGTATGTGATTTTTGGTTATCAAATTAATCTTATAATACTAGCGATTCGGTACATGGTACTTTAGGTGGTCCTAACTATTAATTAATGGCATAATTAGTTAAATATTTAACTTAATAGTTTTGTTAATGCATAGGGTTATTTAGTTATTTAATGGCCATTTAATGGTTAACTTTAGATATGCCCCTTTTTTACTAATATACCATGACTAACATTTAGCATCAAGATTATTCTTAATGACTGATGACCCAGGGGCTGCTATACTTTAATTAACGAATGAGATTATATTCTAATGCAACCTTTAATTTGAGATGTTTTTAGGATTAAACATCATTGACATTTTATGTATATTTTGTTGTTATTCAGCACAAGCTTAATTCTAAGAATAATCCTATTTAGGTGGGACCTGGCCTGTTATATTTGTACTTCAACATCACCACTAGTTAAGTTCACCGCTAAGATTTTATTACCGCCGATAGGCCAAATTGCAAGGCATTTATACTTGTAATAGGGCCTTTGGTAGACAGTGGGGACACCAAGTTAAATCCTAGTTAATTATTTTGGTTTTTCTTAATATACTTTCTAAATAATTCCTTCGTGGATATCCTTAACGCTTGAATTCTAAAATTTGGATTTTATTGTATCACTATTTGAAAAAGGGCTAGATGACCTTTAAGATATATATATGTGTGTATAATATTAATTGTACTGACATGTAAAGAATTCTTAAGATTTATTCTTTAGGAAATCTTTTCATTTACCAATTTTCTCATTTCTCGGAAACATCAGCAAAGAGATGCATTCCCTAACTCAATTCCTTTCTAATTTCACTGGCTATCCATTAGCTATGTATCAGTCCATTACTTAACTCAAGGACCTACCTGTCAGATAAATTAGAGAGAAGAGCTTGAGCAGGGTGAGAGGAGTCAAAATAGAGGATGAGAATGAGGATGAGAGCAGGGAAGGTGGCGACGCATGGTTGGGTGGCTTTGCAGGTGGAGGACGATGGCTGGGAGGCTAGGGGAACTAGCAAAATGGGTCCCTTGGAAGGTAGTAAGGCCAAGGAAAGTGGCATTTCGGCCGGAGGTGGCTCCAGGCTGGCGGGTGGTGGTAGGTGGGCGACCACGGGGCAACGGCGGCTGGAGCAATGGGAGAAGAAGGGGAGGGAGGTAAGAGCATATGAAAGGTGCCATGATGCTTACCACATGGGCCATGGAGGCTGGGAAGTGGCGAAAAGCTTTGGCGCCAATAGCCTTTGTCGGCTCAGGAGGTTGATGCCGCCACCGACTTGGAGTGAGGAAGGAGCATCGGCGCTGCTTGGGGAATCTAGGGGGCACCTCAGAGATGCCTCCATAGAAGGAAATTGGTGAGAGGTTCGCCGGAGAAGGAATGGGAAGATGCAGGTGTCGTTGGTGGGAAACAGGGAGGTTGGCCAGCGCGACGTGCTTTAGTGGCCAAGGCCTGAAATTTGCTTGGGGAAATTGCACTACGGAGGTTGGGACATGAGGTAACACAGTTGCTTTTGGAAGAAGATGGTCGGACTGGCTAGAACACCGAGGGACCACACGGCCAGCACTCGGGCTTGGCATAGGCAAGCGCGAGAATGACATGGGTTGAGCTCAGCATGGAGGGGAAGGAGGAGAAGGGGAATAGGAGGAAATGCGGGAGGAAGGTAGGGATGGGGAAACTACTTATAGTTTATGAGGGAAGAGCTCAGTGGTTTTGCTATTGCCGGAGACTGGGCAGCAGTACGTGGGATGGCCAGTGATGTGGCCATGCGAATGATGGCCTGGCATGGCGCAAAGGCAAAGGCAGGGCATGGCAGAGGGGGACGACAATGCAATGGGAGCTATTGGCGCAGGGCATGAGGTTGGCGTGGCAAGGTGACGCGGGCGTCAGGGTCAAGCTCAGGCGGCAGTGCGTGCAACGGGTGTGCTGTGGCCACGCGGCGTAGACGTGCGGTGAGGTGATGGTGTTGGCATGGGCGCAGCACGGTGGGACGTGCGCGCGACATGGCTATGGTGCATCTCGGAGTGGCTCACGTGACGAGACGGCCGGCAGGCTATGCGGGCATGGCCGAGCGTGACACCAAGAGGAAGGGAAGCAGGGAAACCAGCTGCCAGAGAAGAAAAAGGAGGGAGAGAGAGAAAGGAAAAAAAGAAAAGAAAGGAGGGGGGCCCACATGGAAGAGATAGGAAGAAAGAAAAGGAGTAGCTTTTGCAAACTTCCAAAATTTGAATTCTAAATTGCAGTTCTATTATTTTTTAGACTAAAGTTTGTAATTGAATTTTGAATTCCAACTTTGAGTTTTGTACATTAGTTGTATTAAAAGAATGAATTTTTGTTTAATCATTTTACACAAAAATTCAATATTCCTTGCCTGTGATGTTATTTAATTTGCTTTCAGATTTTAACTTCCGATTTTATTTTACTTTAATAGGTATTCATATTTTAGAAGTTAGCTCTAATGTGAGACTAGCTCTGAAATTGGTTTATAATTTATATTCTTTATTTCTTAAATTCACTACATAAATTAGCTTTTGATTTTAGTCTTCCTTCCTTAAACTTTTAGTTAATTTCAAATTTAGTATTAGCATCTTAAACTTGAATTTTAGTTTTTATACTTGCAATTACTTGCCTTAATTTATTTCGTGTATTTTGTTGTTTTGAGTATTACTTGTATTTGGGAATTATCCCAGTTATTAACTCGCATTGCATGAAATTTGGAAAATCTCAAATAAAATTGCAAACGAAATTCGAATGGCAACACTATGCAAGAAAAGTTTTAAAATTTCTATATTTCTGAACATCCGAATTTTTAGGATGTTACACTTATGGGCCATATTCAGCTTCCGTGGTGTTATGGTTGGCTTTGAAAAAGCACTTGTCAACTAAGGCAAAAGATTTTTTTTCTGGTTACTAATCAAAGATAGACTCAACACAAGAAGTTTATTATGCAGGAAAAAATTCAGTCTAGATGATTACAGTTGTCTATGTGATCAAAAGAATGAGGAGAACATATATCATCTATTTTGGAGCTGTCTGTTTGTAGAGCCATGCTGGGATTATATCTTCTCTTCAGGAACTCACGGCATTTTGGTTCATGAGTCCATCCTGGAACTCAAACAAAATATTGCTCAACCTTTTTATATGGAGATTATAGTTTGTCTACTTGGGTAATTTAGAAAACAGGGAATAATAGGATTTTTCAACAAATCAACCCAGAGTTCTCAGGTTGGAGGAATATTTTCAAGCACGAATTTGCCATGGTTATCTATAGGGCAAAGAAAACTTACAAACCATTCATTGAGGATTGGTTCAATAATCTGGACTGATTTTTTTTCTCTCTTTTTTTCTTCTTTTCTGTTTTCTTTTGTAAATATCGCTTGTAAACTTTGCTTTTTTTAATACAATATCTCAGTAGGATCCTTTCCTACTATTTCTATTCAAAAAAAAATTGTTCCTAGTCTGGTGAATGATAATGGAATAATCCAATGTGTGCTTTTTTTGCAGACTAAGTTGATACGGATTGGGTCTTGATGATAATCCTTCTTTTGGGTCTGGATGATAACAACCAAATGGGTCTTGATGATGAATTTTTTGTACGGATAATCCATTTTTTATTCGAAATTACAGAAATATACCCGCGGGAAAATTTTTTACAGAAATAGGCTCCAATCGCCTAATGGTTGGGCGACTTTAATCTAGTCGCTCTACCGTTGGGCGACTGCATCCAGTCGCTCAACCATTGGGCGACTGCACTCAGGACCCCGTGAATGTTTTAAATTTTGTCAATTTTATAGTTTTAAACTGGTAAAAAATTTGCTGAAGTTGTAATAAAAGTTTATGTTCATTGTATATTGTAGGAGTGTAAAAAATTTTGGGAAACTTTTTTTAGGAACAAATGACAATAGAACAATTGGTACATACGATGGTAAGTAATATTTTGATTTAGTGAGAATTTGGAAAGTGCATCAAACCTTCGCCAAAAAAGTGAAAATTGGTGGAGCTGTTCTTCATACATCCAACAGCCTCTAGAAAAAATTTGAGCAATTTCGGTTACAGGATCAAAAGTTATAGCAGTTTCCGTCTGTTTCGACACACCTTCAGAAAACGGGCATAACTTTTGCATACGGTGTCCGTTTTCGACGTTCTTGTACTCGTTGGAAAGCTAACGACGAGCCCGATCCAATAAAACGACCGCTTGCGCCTGTCGCCCTCCAAGACCCCGAAAATCGGTCATCTTTGGACCTAAACATGCGTCGTAAGTTTTAAGTTTCTGTTTTGCCCTTTTCTTGGTCTTCCTTTCGAATTTGGATTTTGCTTCAACTGAAAAGTTGTAGATCTCGTCGAAACCTTTGAAATGAGTATATATAAGCCATATACAACTTTGCTATTTTATCTTTTCAGACTAATTATTTATATTGCATCGGTATATAAAACTTGTGATAAAGAGTATTACAGACGGTTTGTATGTAGAACCGTCAGTGATAATCTGACACTGCCCGTCTATCCTCCTAAACCCAATCCTAGCCCAGAGACACGAATTCTCAATAATATTAAAATATCACTTACCATCGTATGTACCGATCGTTCTACGGTTAATCGTTCCTAAAAAAAATTTCCCAAAATTTTTTACACACCTATAATATACAATGAACATAAACTTTTATTACAACTCCAGCAGATTTTTACCAGTTTAAAACTACAAAATTGAAAAATTTAAAACATTCACGAGGACTTGAGTGCGATCGCCCAATGGTTGGCGATCGCATTTAAGTCGCCAATGATTGAGCGATCGATGCAATACCAACAGTAGAGCGACTAGATTAAAGTCGCCCAATGGTTAATGAAGGCTCCACGCGCAACCATTAAGCGATTGGAGCCTATTTCGTAAAAATTTCCAGGGTATATTTCGTAATTTCGAATAAAAAATAGATTATCCGTACAAAAAATTCTCTTGATGATAGTCCTTTTTCTTTCGAAACAACCTAACCCAAACGGAGCAGAGAGAACCACAACAGTCCCTCTAGTTAAAATCTAACTGGTTCGAGTAAGAGTTTACCAAAGGCCAAGTGTTGTCATCGGGAAATGCAAGACAAGCTCAGGTGGGCAAGCCTTGACGTCAGGAAATGTCAGTGACTAGCGAACTAATTGGCGTTGCTAGTGCATCATGATGAAATAGGTGATTACCCTCCTTGCACTGATCGAACTTTTAAGGCTGATTTTGATTCAAAATTCGACACCTGTTTCTCTTTAGAAGGAAAACAATTTCGACACACGACTCACAAAAATGTTCTCATGCAACTCCCGCACATACCCATATGTGCCAAAATTCATATATACTCCCTCCATTTTAATGAAAAAATTGATGCTTTGGACATTAGCACCAATTTGCACCCCACCCCCCAACCCAATTTGCATTTGCATTGTAATATATTTATATTTGTTAAACCTACCATTAAAGTTATAATACCTTGGAGGTATTTATCAGGACAAACTTACCCATATAAGGCCACGTTTAGAACTCGTGAACTTTTCCCAATTCCTGCGGGAATTGACTGTTTCCTGCGATATCGTGCGTTCCAAACGGCCATAAAATCAATAAAACCAATCGAAATATTCATACAGATGCTGTTCACCAAAGTTAAAATATTTGTACTGCGCATATCGTAGAACTGTCAATTTCTTTGTTTCGAATGAAAGGAAACACGGCTCATGGCCGCTCACATCGCGTGCGAACTGACCGGATCGTGATGCCACTACCTGCAGGCGCGGCTCACCGAGTCCCGCCTCCTCCTCGCGGACATACCAACGAACACCTGGCCTCCTCCAGCCCGGCCTCCGTCATCGAAGACGAAGAGGCAGACGAGACGACGGCACGGCGCGAGAGGAACTCTCCCCCGGACGGGCGTTCCAGCGAAGAGCCCCCGCGCGCGTGCCGGCGGCGGCGCGCCGTGCGCCACCCCGCCCATTGGTGCAGGCGCGCACGCACCGACAAGAGGGGAGAGAGAGAGGCAGTGGAACTAGAAGGATACGCGGTGCAACGCAGTTGTGGCAGAGTCGAGGATGGAGAACAGGCATGTGGGGAATTCCGCCCTACCCGGCCCAGCCCAATTCTCGCCATGGCCTGGACCACTGCATACCTTGGTCTAATATAAGCCTAGCCGAGTACACGTATTTGTGTTTTACCCAATTTATGTGCTCTTGTTTCACCATTCACCGCTCATTCTATAAGTTGGGGTAGAAATAAGTGGAAGATAATGTAAGTTAGATTGTAGCCAAAGGTTGTTTATACATCACAGGCACCCGGCATTTTCATATTCTTTTTTACATTCTTTTCACAGATAACCAACCGAATTACCTACGTAACTACGTTGCTAGATACACATTACGTTGTGTTTGTATCAAAGTATAGATTTGTACTTGCTATATAACTATAATACTTATGATAGAAATATAGTTTTATTTATTATTTTAGCCCTTGAGAGAGAATGTTATGACTTCTTTCTTTTTTGTTTTAATTAACACTATAATAGATAGATATAGTAGTTATTGGTGATAGCATCTGTTCTGTCGACAATGAGCGCTTCTTACATGACATAGGGTCGTTCATCACATTTTGGCGAGCCTGAGGCGTAACAAGAGTGGAGGTCCTTTGTTCTAACCTAAATATATAATAATATCTTTTTATTTCAATTGCAAAAGTTAAAGTTCAATCCAGTAACAATTAGATTTAGTGTATCACAAAAATACAAAGTACTAATTGGATACAATCCACTAGCACATTAATATTGTGAATAAGTCTTAAAAAACTACAATGCGTTACTTAAGACAAAACAATTTAGGAGAATGCTACATTAGCCAAAGCACGCTAAAAAAGAGCCATAAGCCATCATCTATCAACTACCGAACAAGCAAGCGAGTTGTCAATACAATGATCACAGAAAGCAAATTCTTTAAACATTTCTAAATGCAAAGTCATTGATAATAGTATCAACATCAATCTTATCCAATATATCCTTCTCAGCATAAAGTGGCCTTTCATGTGACATTGATGACTTTAAATAGTTTTTCAATGATTTTAACTTTGAAAACTTCTTTCAGCTGATGCTACAGTCACATGAACAATAAACAAGATTTCATAAGCAAATTGAACATTTCGATAGCAATCTATATCTCTAACAAACTCAAAAAATCTCATTAATAGACATGGGCACATCTGGTAAAGTCATTTGCATCATTCTTGATTTAGAAAAAGTTTGTCTAACTCAACATCAAATAAATCATTTTGAGAAAAAGTACCTGCAAATTTAGTGCAGCATTTTCTTAGTTCGACATCACCCAATGACTTCATGTTTTTTGAGCTAAGTAAAAAACCCAAACATACTTTTAAACACTTAAAGTTCTTCAAATTTATTTTTCAACGAAGCATATGCCACATCCACCACAACAAAAAAGTAACTAACTTCAGAAGCCTTCTCAGCCCATAGAATTTCTTCATTATGAATACTTTCATTGAATTGTTTTTCCTAATAGCATGACGTTTTATTAGAAATGATGGATCTATATTCATAACAGATGCAAGGGCTTTAGCAAAAGCCAAACTAGATGCAAATCCTTATTTATGTACTTATCGAAATATTGCATTATACCTTCAATCTGCTACAAGGTAGAGTCAATGCATATGGATGGGGATTGCAACTTCTTACTCATCATATTTATAGCAAATAAAATGTCATGCCCATACCAAGTAAAAAACTCAAAACTACCAAGTACAGCAAATAATGCAAATAAAGCTAACCTTAGCTGAGGAGCTTGATATCTAATAGCTTTAACACTTTTGATTTGACTTTTCCAATGAGTACTACACAATGGTTTCACAGTTAAATTGGGAGCATGGTGAAGCAACACCTTTCCTCTTTTAGGAGAACTTGAAAATAATACATATATTTGTTGCACAATTCCAAAAAAAAATGAAATAGCTTTACTAAAAAAAATTGCTATGTCACAAAGAGTAAGATTAAAACAATGACAAGATCATGGCGCATACAAAGCTCTTGTATTCATATCAAGCAACCTCTTTTGTACCCCCTTGTGTTTACCTTTCATATTAGAACCATTGTCATAACCTTGACCCCTTATATCATCAATATTTAGACCAAAAGACTCCATAGCATTATACAATTCATTAAAAAGCCCCAAACCAAATGTGTTATCGACCTTCAAGAATTCCAGAAAGAACTCTTCTATTTTCCTTTTGTTATTTGATATACTAACACATCGAACAATTAGAGTCATTTGTTCTTGACAACTCACATCTAGAGCACAATCAAGGATTATGGAGAAATATTTGGCTTTTTAACTTGTAATACTACTTGCTAACAGAGAAATCAACTCATTTTGAATGTTATGACTAAGATAATGATGATAAATTTCATTATTTTTGAATATGTCGAAGATGATTTTGCATTACTATGTTAAATTCTGCAATCATTTCAGACACCCTAAGAAATTGCCATTACTATCTTCATAAAGTTTCTCACTTGATTCTCAAATGCTAAATTACATTTACCAAGATATTTCACAACATCAATTATTCTAAGTAAAACCCATCTCAAGCATTTCTTTCTCTTTAGTGATTTGCTGTTGCAAATCATTGTCAATTGTTTGATTTTTCCTATGTCTAATTCTTAATTCATTCCAAGTGTTCGTGTTAGTAATATGCTCAACACTTCTTCCTTGTTCTTCAAGCCTCCCACTAAGATGTTTCCAGTCTCTTAATCCATCAGCGCTACGAAACTCATATTGTTATTAGATCCAAAAAGCTTACAACAAAAGTAATATACTTTGTCAACATGTTTAGAATAAATTAACCATTTTCTATTATGTACCTCTCCATTGCTCATTTTTCTAGAATAAGAAAAATATGAAAATGCCTATTGAGATTATTAAAAGGAGAATCTACATTTTTTTATTACGCCTTGTGTTACACTAACATCATGGCATTCTCTCGCCACAGGTCCATCGTCAAGATGCATCTCTTTTGCCGTCTGCACCACCTGCACAGGCTACTACTCCCCGTCGTTCATCTTCGCTGCACATTTGGAAGGTATGAGGTTCGCATTGTACATCCAGAATATTTGTTGCGACTAATATCGTTTCATCTTGCAGCCTTCAATTCAACATGGAGGTGACGATGAGTCCACTGATGACGACACGGGCCTCCTAGATGCTTCTAGAGAGCAGTACATGATGCCAAGGTTTGCAGTGTATGCAGGGCAAAGCTCAGCGTTCTCGGCATACCAAGGGTATAGACACTTCGGTGGGCAGAGCTCCTCCGGCTTCGCTGCCGCATCATTATTGCAGACAGCTCACAGTTTGGCATGTCTTAGCTGGACGACTTTGACCCTTACTAGACCCAACCTACTATACCTCAGCCTACTAGACCACCGCCGGCCACTGAACAGATAGAACAGTCTCCATACCTCCTCCGACCCGATACGTAACCTCTAGACTTACTGACGTACCCAATGGGACATGCTCGTGTGCGACGGAAGATAAGGCCACTCACAGGCAGGCAAGCACGGCGAGAAGATAGCAGTGGCTTAGATGAGTGAGCTATATCACATCTAATGTGATGCATTTTTATACTATTATAATTACTTTTAATTGTACAAATTCCTACTCTATAAAATTGTAAATAAACATGAAATATTTGTAAATTCATGATTAAGTTAACTTGAATAAATATGGCAAATTTGGACTACATAAAATTCCTAAAATTACACAATAACTAATACCATATCGAAGGCTTCACATATAATTTTGTGATTTTTGGAGCTCGTTTACTATATGTAAAAATTCATAAAAATATCAAAATTGTATGAATTTTTGAGCAACATTCGCAATGGATAAAATTACCCAAAATTATACTGCAAGGTACATTGTGTCGGAAGGCCGTAAGTAAATTTTCATAATTGTTTGAGCTTATTTGATATATTTAAAAATTCAAACAAATACTAAATGAAAAATTAAGCAAGTAATTAGGCGGCTAATTAGCCAACCTAAATACCCGCCCCTCCTAGACGGCAGGCTTGCCTCCGCCTCTCCCGAGCAAAGAGCGCTGCGATCTAGTGAGGGGCGGCGGCGCTACCGCCCGGCAAAGATCACGCGTCGCCTCGCGGTGCGACCACCGCTCCTGACGGCAGAACGACATTTTGTTAATACACTTGGTATACTGTTATTTTTATAAATACGGTGCGAAACAATACCAAAAGTGACTTTGGCTCTCTGAGTAGGCTTATGTAAGGATCTTTGGAACCAAGGGCTTTTCTTCTATGTGCTATTGGATGGAACATTTGTATGTTAAACCTTCCAGCACTCGTAGACTCTAGCATTGGACGTCAGCGTTGGCCACACTTTGGAGTCTAATTTACAGCTATATATTTTTATGGGGTTTATTGTCCTATTCTATGTTATTATATGGGTTTTCTTTTGTGAAAAAGCTATTGGTGTCTTTGAGCCACTGAGCCTGCTTTTTATGTTGCTCTAGCTACAACAGTACAAAAGGTGAAATGTCCTATGTTTTACTTTTTTTTCAGCTATTTTTTGACTTTAGTTTCTATCAACTGATACTATTTATTAGACATACCTACTGCATCTAAAGCCATTAGCTATAGCCAAGGACGGAGGGAGGGGTGCTGGTAAGAGGCCAGCCCCGTCGTGGCTACATAAATTTGCACTATAGCACATAGAAGATTTGGCTTTTTTGATGACTAGAAGTTGTGATCAAAATGGCTTGAGCTTTTGGCTTCAGCTTATTTTTGCACTATTCATAAATTTCGTCTTTTTCTGAACTTTTGGCTTTTTTTTGAGTTTTTTTACCGGTTCTTTTTTTCCTCGTATTTG
This sequence comes from Dendrocalamus sinicus, assembly GCA_036346575.1. NCBI lineage: Eukaryota > Viridiplantae > Streptophyta > Magnoliopsida > Poales > Poaceae > Dendrocalamus > Dendrocalamus sinicus. The sequence goes on along the minus strand of CM070657.1, from coordinate 18,955,870 downwards.
TTTGTATTATACGTAATGGGCTAACATGTTTTTTCTATTTTTAAATTTTTTTAAATTTAATTATGGTAAATAAGCCTCTGTCACTCTGGTGCTTTTTCACCACTCAGATGTTTTCAGCCATAAACCACAGTCTTTTCAGCCATTTTGATCACAACTCAATCCTGGGTCTATCCCTGACTGCAGCACAAAAGAACGGGCCAAAGCTCTGGCTGAGCTCGAGAGTCGAGAGTACCATCACCAACTATCCCAGTCATGGATATTCATCGGATTTGAGCACTCATTTCGCTATTTTGCTTTCACCTGCACTAAGAAAGACAATAAGTTAGGCAATTAATTGCATGATAAACTAGGGTTATGCTCTATGACTTTTGGCTTTAAATTTTAAATTTTAATTGTTTATAAATGAGAGTACAGAGAAAGACACGCACATGTAATTTTAACCGATATAGATGGATTCGATACAATATCTACTGCAATCAACTTCTAGATCTTATCTTAAAAATACATTATTTAAAAATTAATTATTAAAATCCAAAACCGTAAATTTAAAATCTAAAAGAATCCAGCGGCATCTAGCCTCTAGCATGGCAAAAGGACTACTAAAGTAGTACTGTAAAGGCTTCAAATAGGGCTGTAAAAAAGCTCAAGCTCGCGAGCTACTCGAGTTCGGCTGCGTTCGGACTCGGTTCGAGCTCGGTTCGAGCTTTAAACGAGCCGAACTCGAGCTTGATCTCGAGCTCATGAGCTTCATCGAGCCGAGCTCGAATAGTTCGCGAGCCGATTCGAGCTCAAATAGTAATACATATTAATTCTTACGAGCTTACTCGAGTAGAACTCGAGCTCGAGCTTTTCTTATTGTTAAAAATTAGTGTATATTTGAATTATTTTGACTGTTATCGAGCTTACTAGAGCCGAGCTCGAGCTTAAAATTTTTTTATTATTGAAAAATAATGCATAATAAATTATTTTAATTGTTACCGAGCTTCCACGAGCCGAGCTCGAGCCTACTCGAGCTTAGGCCGAGCCGAGCTCGAGCCCAGGTCTAGACTCGGACCTCAACTCGAGCTCGGCTCGAGCTCGGCTCGAGCTTCTACCGAGCTCGAGCCTGAAAGGCCAAGCTCGCTCGAGCTCGGCTCGTTTACAGCCCTACTTCGAAAGCTACTATGCTATTTTTGACATTTTCTCATGCTGCCCACAACAGGACAGGACTGCCATCTACTCCACTTCTCTGAATGTGATCTCATTAGTCACTAGCTCAAGTGATTACTTGTCAAACATTGATTTCCATACTATTTGGTAGGTGAACATTGCAGAGGTTCAAACACCAACTTTTGCTTTGAGACTGCTTGTGCATTCAAACATCTAACAAAGTACCGTACTAAGGATGCACCTACACAATTTTGGTTTGTGCATTTGTGCACTTCAAAATATTTCCAAAAATATATGGTTGTATATATTTGGAATATGTGTACTTGTGGGTAAAGGGTTTTATTATATGTGCACTGAACAAAAAATACATGTAAAAAATGTAAAATCGACTTAATTATATTTCAAAATATGAAACTACTTGAGGGTGTAAGTTGACTGATTTTATATTAACATTTTGAGAGGAAGAGCGGACGACAAGTCCCCCTCACTGAAAATGACATGAGCCCTTCATTTCCAAGAGAAAAGTCAAGCACGGAGGAGAAAATATCACAGGAAGAGGAATTACCATCAACAGCTGCATTCACAGAACTTAGTTACGTTCATCCTGCCACGACAACTGCCGCACGTCCCTCGCCACATCCATCTCCCTCAAGCTCTCCAAGTACGCCAAGGCCACTTGGGAGCTCACCGCTGTCGTGGATCTCGGCTCCCCTATCGATGACATCCGTCACGCTAGCGTGTGCACCGAGATCTCCCAGACACCCGCAGCCTCCCTTCTGGAGCGTGCCCATGAGATGCTCGATGAAGGGTCCGTGGGGTGCCTAATGCTGATCACAGCGCACTGCTACGACTAACAAGGGAGAGGATTGCGTGGTGGATGGTGGTTGGTGGGGAGATTGGGCTGGCGAGGTGGGCTGAGATGGGGTTCAGCTAGGCGGAGGTGGTCACCGAAAATGACATGAACCCTTTTATATCCAAGAGAAAAGTCAAGCACGGAGGAGGAGAAAATATCACAAGAGGAATTACCATCCACAGCTGCATTCACAGAACTCGCCATCATCTGAAGTCCTAACCTGTACAAGATTCTTTCGATGGAGTCGCCGGAGAAGAGCAGGATCCTGGTCATCGGCGGCACAGGGCACCTCGGCCGGTTCATCGTGGCGGCGAGCGTGCGTGCCGGCCACCCGACCTTCATCCTCGTGCGGACCACCACGCCATCCGACCCCGACAAAGCACGGCTGCTGCAAAGCTTCAGCAACTCTGGAGTCACTATACTGCAGGTACAAGGTTCAGTTAACATTACTAGGATGGTACTTGTGTGGTGTTCCTGAAGTTGATCTGAACTCCCTTGGCTGAATCGTATACAGGGTGACATACATGACCACGAAGGGCTGGTGAAGGCGATCAAGGCCGTTGACGTCGTGATATCGGTCGTCAGCTTCTTCCAGGTCGCCGAGCAGACGAAGATCATCGCCGCCATTAAGGAGGCTGGCAACGTCAAGGTCAACGCCTGAGCTCTGAAGCTGCTGCCCCCATTTTGCAGAAAAATTCATACAAGATAGGAGTGCTTTGCTTTCATGCACTAACTGAAGCTACATATGGCATGGATCTTGCAGAGGTTCATCCCATCGGATTTCAGTAACGATGTTGACCACACGCGCACTGTTGAGCCTGCGAAGACCACCTTCGGCATCCTCGCACAGATCCGGCGAACGGTGGAGGCTGAGGGGATCCCACACACAGTTGTCTTCAGCAACTGCTTTGCAGGGTACTATCTTCCCACATTGGTGCAGCCTGGAGCTACTGGCCTCCCAAGTGACAGTGTTGTCATCTTAGGAGACGGCAATATCAAAGGTAGAACACCTGACAAGAGAACTTGTTATACGAATTAATTCAAATATGACATTTAACGAATTTAAGCTAGTTTTCAGTAACTTTGCATTATGCAGTATTCTTTTCTTTACAACAGATTTTGAAATTTCAGATTACTTTATCAATTGTCACAGCAATTTACGTTGACGAGGAGGACATCGCAACCTTCACCATCAAAGCAGTTGCTGATCCAAGGACATTGAACAAGGTCCTGCGTATAAGGCCACGGGAGAATATCTTGTCGATGAATGAGCTTGTGTCGCTGTGGGAGAAGAAGATAGGGAGGACCTTTGAGAGGGTCTACCTCACAGAAGAGGAAGTCCTGAAACAAATCAGAGGTCTGTACTTGTACTTGGCTCAGCATTTAAATGCTCTCTTATGTTTCTGCAGGTAGTAATGAGAGGTAAATTTGTACATGGCCCAAAACATGCTCTCTCTATGTTTCTGAAGGTAGTAAGCATTCATTCTGAAAGTAGTGCTAGGCCGGGTTTTGGTTACCGGTGGGGAAAGAGTACCAGAGTTCACTGAGATTTCCCATAGCCGGCAGTAGGCGGAAATCTCGGATATCCTCTCGGCCGAGATTTGTTCTAATTTGGTCACCGGCCAAGATCTCAGTAAAATCTCAGAAATCTCGACAATCTCGGCCAAAATTTTGAATTAAAAAATATCCATTTTTTTTTTGTTATAGCTGGTTCAAAAATGTACCATCCTACCAAGATATTTGCTGGTGACCTAACTAGTAGATACCGGCCGGTAACCAAAACCCAGGTACTAGGACATGGTCAAATACTTTTATTTAGAACCCCCCCCCCCCCCAATTTTTATTAATGAAACAGGCAACACAATAGTTTAGGTTCTCAATATTGCTGTCCAACATTTAGCAGAAAGCTACAGTTCAAACCTTGCATCAAATTTGCCTTCCCCTCACTCGACCATAGCTTCCTCTGACATTTGCATCTCTTGCTTGTCCGCCTCATTGCACTTGACGAGCCAGACTCTTGAGCTAGCTTAGAAATATAAAACTTTATCTTTCACTCGCAAAAAAAATAAAATAAAAACTTTATCTTTAGTTGTATCCAATAGCTTAGGTCGTTCTGTTGATTTAGTACAATATTGTGCATATAATGTGACCAGGGAAATGAACCTTATTCTTGTCTGACTGTTGCTTATCGACATGATACATTGATTGTCACAACAAGTCTTAATAACGTTAGCATGATTCAAACATATAGATCGTTGTATATTTGATCTTGCAGAGTCTCCACAACTAAGCACGGATCTAGCGCTGCTTCATTCTGTATATATCAATGGAGATCAGACCAACTTCGACATCGAGGAGTCAGTTGGAGTCGAGGCTACTGTTATCTACCCAGACATCAAATACACTACAGTCGACGAGTATCTGAATAGGCTTATGTAAGGATCTTTGGAACCAAGGAGCTTTTCTTCTGTGTGTTATTGGATGGAACATTTGTATGTTAAACCTTCCAGTACTCGTAGACTCTCTAGCATTGGACGTCAGCGTTGTCCGAAATTCGGAGTCTAAAAAAAAAACTCGACCTGCGGGGGGAAGAAACCCCCGGGTATTCACCCTTAAGACAGAAGCTCGAACTTCTCTCACAGATCGAGAAACCCCCGAACCCCTACCCACACCACGACACGGGGCCACGTTACCAGAGAACGACCTCGACCGGGCGGGCCTTGACGTGCTTTGGCTTGTGAGGTAGGCGAGGGATTTTTTCCTTAGCCGGTTCGTCCCCACTCGGGAATCGAACTTGGGACGTAAGGGGTGCTACACAGGCACTCTACCGCTACGATAGAGGCCCTTTCGCAATTCGGAGTCTAATATACAGCTATATATTTTTGTGGGGTTTATTGTCCTATTCTATATTATTATATGGGTTTTCTTTTGCGAAAAAGCTATTGGTGTCTTTGAGCCACGGATATGTTGCTCTAGCTGCAACTGTATAAAAGTAAAATATCTTGTTTTTTGATTTCTATCAATGAATATTGTTTATTAAATCTATTAATTATAGTTAAAACCTACCAACCGTAGCGAGGAAAAAGCAGCTCTAGCCGAACTCGGGAGTACTTGCACCTGCTTTCCCAGCCGCGTAGATTCATCGGGATTGAGCACTCATTTCGGCATTTTGCTTTCACCTGCGCTAAGAAAGAGGCAATTAGCGGCATGATAAACCTACTCCGTCTACTCCATCTAGCCTCTAGCCTGGTAAATACTACGCATGTAGCAGACTCTGAAGGCTTCGGAAGCTAATTAGGAGTATAATCAGAGTAGATATGACAGATATTATATATTCTGTATTCTATTATATATTATTTTTAGAGTCGGAGTTGGAACGGATAATATCGGATATCTATTTCTTCATTCCATATCTGTTACATAATCTTTTTGACAGTTGGTCGGACGAAAATTATCTACTTTTTTATATAGGATATTGGACAGTATAGTACAATCATAGTGACATGGAGAGATTAATTACTGAGATGTTGAAGGAAGAACACTCGGTACTCCTGTCTGTTTAGATGTGACAATCTATTTATATGTTATCTTGTTCTTAGGTGAAGTCACAATAGACTTTCTCATATCACTTGACATACAGATATATACAGACGGACATCACTTATTCCGTATTTTATTCTATATTTTTTTCCTTATAGTCAGAGTCGGATACAAATAGTACTAGATACACATCTATCCCTTCTATATTCGTTATGTAAACCTTGGATCCATCGAATGAAAAGAAATTATCCGTTCCGCACTCTAGTACTATGCTATTTTTGACCTTTCCTGATGCTGCCCACTACAAGACAGGACTGCTGTCTACTCCATCAAACATAGATTTCCATAATATCTGATACGTGAACATTGCAGAGGTCCACACACCAACTTTCATGTGCATCCAAACATCAAAGTATGGGACCAAGGTAACGTTCATTTTGGGTTGAAAAAAGTGACTTTGGCTAAAATTTTATTGTAGTTGGCTAGAATTGCACTGTAGCTGACGGTTATTTATTTGGCATAATTAAATTTTAAAAATAAAAATAGAAAAAATATGTTAGCTCATCACGGATAATATAAACGAATATGAAAAAAGAACCGGCAAAAAAGCCAAAAGCCATAAAAAAGACGAAACTTAAAAATAGTGAAAATAAATTAGAAACCAGAAACTTAAGCCTAAACGAGCGGGGCTTAAGGGTGCACCTACACAATTTTGGTTTGTGCATTTGTGCACTTAAAAATATTTGTGCATGGTAGACTGACTCCAAAGCCCAATAGGACGACACTACACACCTTGAGATCTAGGGAGAAGCTGCGTGTGAGCCAATACAAGACATTTCCGACTAGAGCATTCTACGCATCCGGGTGTATACTGAACTTGCCGAAAATCACTTAGGTCAACACCGTATGGATCTTCACGAATAGCACCAACACCGTATGCACTTTTAATATTGTGGGTTTAGACATGATTGATTTCTCACTACAAATATTACCATTTATCAACATGCATTCACTAAATACGTGCTAAAGAAATAAGTAGCAACACGCTACCTACATTCGGATGTGAACAAGAACGGATGAGACTATTACCTTCACGCGAAGACCTTTTTTTTCCTTATCAACGAGTTTCCTTCATCTTCGTCTCTAACCTCACGAGCCCCTCTCCTTTTCTTCTCTCCTTCTCCCGAGCTCCTCTCCTTTACTCCCTCTCTTGAGCTCCTCTACTTTTCCCTCTCTCCTTCTCTCCCTCTCTCGAGCTTCTCTGCTTATCCTCCTCTCACATCCTTCTCCCCCTTTTCACTTCCCCTCTCCTCTCTTTTTTCTCTTCTCTCAAGCTTCTCTCATTCTCTTCTGTGAGAAATGGTGAGGGAGACCATGAGAGGGTTGGGTCAAAAGGAATTGGCAGCAAGTAGTCATTCCACCGTTGGACGGCTAGAGACACCAGTCACCCCACAGTTGCGTGACATGGGCTAGTTGCCCAACTGTTAGGCGACTTGGCCACGTGTCACCAACGGTTGGGCTACTAGCCCATGCGCTCAACCATAGGGTGACATATGACTATTTCTGTAAAATAAAAAATACAGATATATTATTGCAATTCAGAATAAAAATATATTATTTAAAAAAATTCAAGATTTTGGTATCAGTCGATCCTTTGGTAGCAAAATTGACATGCTTTGGAGATCAAGAGACATTTCTCATGGTGGTTACAGTTTGGTATCAATTGATCCTCTCGTATAGCAAAATTAAAAATGCGTTTTGGTCCTTTTAAGATAGGAGCCATTGTTTTGGGGGGATACAGGAGAGATCGATTTCACGAAGCCAGCCTGTGTTTTAAGCACTGCTCGTGCAGAACTGCACCAACTAGTTTAGCTGTAACTTGTAAGGGATTGTCCGAATATTTCTCCCTGTTATTATTGACTACAAAGCAATCCTCCTGATTGATCCACATCATCAAGAATTTAATGATCGTTTGATCTATTTTCCAAATCGCAGCCCTGTGATTTCCTTTGAATGAATAAACTTATTTACCACGTGGAAGATAAAGCGAAAACATCTCATGCCGTTTGGTGGCTGCATAACTGCTTTCTTTCAGTTACTTTTTAAGACGCCCCTTGGTTAGTCGTCAGCCCCTGATCAAGTGCTAGAAGAATCACTACATTTATTTCCTGATGGACATCGCAATACCGTATTGCATCTCTAGACCAAAACCTTAATCGACATACTTGCTGAATGCTGATGTCCTTGCTTTGAATGCATGCGCTTTCGACGATGCAACCTCCTCGCCGATGCCTTCTTCTCTAGTTGAACTTTGACATTTTGGTAATCAAGCGCATTTGGGGATGCCTCTGATAATCGGTGAAAGTGAATAGTTTCCACCGATCCACCCTAGCAATGAATCTATCCCTCGGTCCCTCTATCCGTCATTCGTCTCTCTTGGTCTCCTTCCTCTATCCCTCTCCCCTCTGGCTTCCTCCTCTTCTCTGGTGGTCACATCTGACATCCCCTCCCCTCTGGCGGCCTTCCTGAACCACGCTGCCACCGTCCTAGGCCTCATCACCTGTCCACCCACCCATCACCACTGTCCACAGCATGGGTGGAGCTCAGCGGGCGCACGGGCGGAGAGCTCACACATAGTGAGGAGCATGCGCACAACTCAATGATGAGGAGTGCGCCACGCGGCACGTGGCTCGACAATGAGTAGCGCAGCCAATCTTCCCTTCCACTGCTCCTCCTCCTTTATTCACCTCTTAGATCCCGTTGGCATAGATAATCCATGTGGGTCCACAAAACGCGGCATATCGACACCTATTTTGCTCCACGAGGGTGTCTATAGATGTCAATGTGACTTTATCCTCTCAAACATGTGAGGTCTTGGATGAGGATATTGCTCTTATCTCTCTCCCCCTTAAACAATCTTTCACATCAGATTCTTGTTGTAACAATCTAAAATTCCCAAAACCAATAGAATTATATTAAATAATCTTTGGTGCATTTTTGGACTTTTTTAGATTTTTTTTAGCATTTCTTAAATGGTTTTGCATTTTCAGCAGCCGAAAATGAATTTCTAGAAATTATTCAAACTTGACCAGAGCCTGAAAATAATTTATTTGAGTTCTGCATATTCTAAAGTGCCTCTTTAAAAATTTCATGAATTTTGAAGTAGATTTTCTAATTTTAAAATTCAAAGTTACTTTTTAAAATTAAATCAATTAGAAAACAAAATTTAAATTCCTTTTGACCTGTGGGCTGAATTTCCTTCCCTCGGCCTGGCCTGTTGCTGTTTTGGCTCAGCTCGAGCCCACGGGTATACCCCACCGATCTGCCTTCCCTTTTTTCATTTTCACCGCACGAAAGCGTCTTTCACCGAATCAGTTGTCTCTTTGTCTTCCTTTTCCCTCTGTCGCCGACCAGTGGGCCCGAGACCTACCTGTCAGTAATCTTCTTCTACCTCCCACCGCGCCACAGTACCCCTATGCCAGTGCCACACTGAGCGCGCCACAACAAGCCTTTTGTGAAAAACAACGTACTTGTCACTGCGTTGGTACTATGTCCGCAGCCCCCTTATCGCCTAACGTGTCTGCTCGAGTTGTCCTGTCAGCCACAACACTCATGAGCACCATGCCCATATCACTGCCTAAGAGCCTCATGGAGCGAATCTGCATGTTCTGCCTATTTAAGCCCCGTCCAAGCTCGCCATTCCCTTCACTTTCTCTCGCCGTCTCTATTTTCCCCCTTGGCTGAGTTTCTCCTTTACTAGTGCCCCAGAACACCCTCATCGTCCACAACTTTGGTGTGCATCGCCGTTGTGCTCCACTGAACTCATCTTCAGTTTTGGTGAGCTCTGAGCCCTCTCTTCCACATCATCTTGTGCCTTCTCATTCCCTTCAGCTAGCCCTACACTTTATTCATGTTTGGTACAGTGAACTGCTGGGAATCCTCCTTCATCCTCAATGCTAGTCACTATCGTTGTTGTGCTTGATTCTGTCGCTCCGGTGAGCCATAGACCCATGTTATGGTCATTTTTACCATCCCCTAACCCCCTCTGAAGACGTTGTTGTGCGTTTTCGCTATTCTCGCTGTTCTCGCTAGTCAATAGGTCTAGGTTGCAACCTATTCTCGCTGTGGTGAGTTGTCACCGTGGAAGCCACACCGCCACCTCGCTTCATTGCCGCGGCTAGCTCCACCACCTCTAACCTCTTTGACCTCACCGGTAGACTCGTGGTGAGCCATTGATGCTCAAGCATTCCTCCCTTTAGCTTGGGAGAGCTGTTTTCACCATCGTCACCATTACCATCCATGGCGTCATCACGATGGCATTGCACCATCATCGCTCGAGTGACCATTGGACCCCGCGTCCCCCTTAGTGTCGTAGCACACCATAGAACCTATCCCAGTCCATGCCTTGCTTGGCTCTAGCTCTAACACCACCGCAAGACCGAGCTACCTCGCTTTCATTAACCACCACAACATCGCCTTCGTCCACCTTTCTACCCATCACCGCCACCTCTAGGTTCATCTTAGCCATGCCATTCCAATCCACCAACCTCTGAGACCTTTCCACTGCCCCTCACCACCAGCGAGCTCAGCAACGAGCTCGGCCACCTGTTGCCTTTAGTTTCCCCTTTTCCCTCTCTCTGACCAGTGGATCCCACAAGGAGTGAGATTAGTTTAACACAAATTAAACTTATTTGAAACTAATGAGTCTATCATATGTAGGCCCAATTGGATTAATCAAGTTAAAATTTTAATTTAAACCAATTTTAAACAATAAGTCACTAACATATGGACCTCACTTAACAGTTATTTTAGAAATTAATAAAACCCTGACAAGTAGGCCCCACCTGTCAGCCTAATGATGCAATAAATCTATAATTTCCTTTAGAAATAAAAATAAAATTAAAATAGAAATCCATGCACAATGTTTTCTTTTTTTAGCATTTTCAATCCAAGCCAAATTCACATGCATGTAACTTTTACATATGAACTCCAAATTGAATGATTTTTGTCTCAAAAATTTTATAAAATCATTCACTTTCATATTATGCAAAAATAGATTTTCTCTGTATTTAAATTTATTTGGGTCTTATTTATGATATTTGGTATTTGCTAACTAGATACCGACGTTCCAGAAAACTTTATTGATGAGCCAATACAAGAACAAGAGTTTAATAAGTAAGACAAGCACCCCCATTGATTATGTTGATCACATATTTGAATGTTATGTATGTTATGTTCAAAACTATTATGCATACGCGTAATTTCGGTAAAAAATTGTTGCATTATTAAGATCGATAGTTATACCCAATTGTTGCATCGATCCCATCTTAACAAATTGTTACCCTTTCTGTTGTCGCCATAGCCATAATATCCGTTGTTAGTAAAGAGTGGAACTATCGGCGTCAAATTTCTAAATCAAAACCTTCTGTGTATTATCGTACTAGTCCTAGATTAAAACTAGTGCACACAGTCAAACAATGATGATTACATAACCAAAGATAATTTATTACAATAATAGAGTATCAACATTATGGCCACTTAGTACCAAAGAGGCTATAAAACCTAACTGAAATACAAAACTCAAGTGAAAGCAAAAGAAAATAAGCTCAAAACAATGAGAATAGTGAAAACTCACCACATGTAATTGACTAGGAAGCGCAATCTAGACATCCAAAAGCCTTCATCGGATCTACACGCGAAGTAGTCATAGTCTTCTTCTGTGTCTTCATACTCCTCTGGTATGATTTGTAGATTGCAAGGTGAGTACATAGAGTACTCTGTAAGTCTGGAAAAAATGCAATTATATGCAAGGCATAACAAAAAAGGATACTGGTTCTTTTGCACAAGCAGCATTTTTAGGTCGATTACCATTATAGATTTCCAAAGCATCAATTTAACAAAGTAATTGCAATAACTGAAACTAAATTAAATTTTCTAGTGATGGTTCCAACCACCTACACTAGTAGATAAGCTCTAACCGCCAAGATTCAAGACTATAGGTTTCATCCACTCACACTAGTTCTATCCGTTAGGACACACACCCGAGAGTTCCAATCACTCCTGAGTTCCCAAAGAATTTTACTTTGAAACCAAAACAAAAGATCTATCATGTGAAAGCGCATATTGCCCGTCCTTGACTATGAGCATGACTATTCGAAGAGTTTTACACTCTGTAGAGATTGTATGACTTTATCTATAAGACATGATCATCTCATATTGCTACACGATAAGCACACTTTCTTTGGTGTGCAGCGGAAAGATTATGATAAGGCCTTTACAATACGCAGGCCTAACTAGACTTCGCCTGCTAAGGTTTCATTGTTGAAGAGTTGCATCCAGCCAGTTAGAAGCCCCTCTGGTGCCATGTGGGACAATTGTCTATATTCGACACCCACTCATACCACTAGCATATTATAAGCTAAGCTATTACAAATTAATTAGCAAGATCATACCAATATAGACTTGTGGTTGTACAATAGTACTCAATTTGGACAATCACAAGCGTCAGTCCTTAATTAAATTAACTAGGGTGATACATGCACAACTCAAGATCACGTACTCCATCCGAACCAACCCAATCTTACAATCCACCTAAGTCTAAAATCATCTTGCGACAAAGTTATTAGAATGACATATGATATCAATTTTCCGCTCCTAGGGTTATAATGACTGATTAGCTTGTCTTAGCAATTCTATCATTTTAAAATTATGAAACAACATTATAATATCAATACTGAGACAAGGACATCCTAATATGACAAGGGTACAGGGATATCAACATCAAATGAGGGTATAACAATATTGGTTTAACTAATAACATCAAGACAACTAATCATCATTACTATTACAAAAAAATGAGTTAGTGGTCATACGTCCCTTCTTTTCTAATCGCCTTATTCTCAACTTCTCATCACTCTCTACTTTTCAACCGATCGAGTATCCCTGTTCTATAGCATGATTCTCTCTATATCCAATAAATTTTGTTGCAACGCATTTGAGCAAGTGACTAGTTTTATATGAAATAGCAATGCATGTAAATTTAAAATAGAAAATAACTTTAAAAAAATAGAATCAACATGGTCAAGAAAGACTTCCCATCTGTGGCTAGGATCATTTCTTGCTGGTTGAAAACTTCTTCGGCGATATCGGGTTCGACACGCAAAACGTGAAAGCATAAATAAATACAAATAAAATCATAAAAATATAAAATGTACATTGAAAGTTAGATTAATATTTTAGATGAATTTAGAAATTTAAATCACTAGATTCGAGTTCGGACGATGGAGAACGAGCGCGATCGTAAGATCGATCGAAAGAAAAATAATGAAATTAGAAAATAAAAGAATATTCCAGGGAATCTTCTTTCTTCTAGAATTTTGATTTATTTGTGTGTATGATAGATGGGGCCCAGCTGTCATATACTTGAGACAAACTCATGAAGAATCAACATAGAGCTATGTCTATTAGAACAAAGGAGCTGCATGGCTACAAGTGGCAGCCGCTATGCCATGGCGGCTCACCGGTGAGGGGGGGTCAAGGCGGCGCGACCAAGGGCAAAATGGAATGGCAGCTCACCAGGGAATGGCTGGCTGGCGATGGCACCCACTAACGTGGCCCACGACGGCGACAACAACACCAAAACAGTGGGCGGTGAGGCTCAGGTAGGGAACATGGGAAAATAAGGGGAGTACTAGCAGGGACTCAACCCAAAGAACGTGAAGGTGTGATTGGTTCAGCCGAAGGATGGCCAGATTGGGCTCGCAACGGTGATAGGCATGGGAACAAAGTGGTGCTTCGGTGGTGAACATCCTCAACGATGCATTGGACAAACAGATGTATGGAATACGTAGAGTAGATGATGGTGATTGTGCGGTAGCGAAGAATTGGGTTTTGGCTCACCGGAGGCGACGAATCGACAGTAGAGGATGATGTTGATCGGTTTTGGAAAAAATTCGATTCCCGTTGCATGTTTTCCTATTTCTTTCTTGAAGACTTTTTCTCATGTTAGCTTGCGTTTGTCTAGCTGTAGCAACCTCTAGCATTAGTTTTTGCGGAGACAAAATGGGAGGTTGACTCATTAAGGTACTTGCTTATATAGTTTTGATTTCTGTTACAACGTATGGGCATAGGGTTAGCGGCTCGATGTGTTAATTTAATACAATTTTTTAGTCCATAGTAAAGTGTGGGCACTGAATAGTTCTACGTAGAAACTAACTAAGGTCCTACTCGGTTGGTGCGAGAGGTTTATGGCTGAAAATGCACTATAGTCGGCTGAAATTTTCTCAGAATCAAGGTGACTTATTTGGCGTAATTAAATTTTAAAAAATTAAAAATAGAAAAAATATGTTAGCTCATCTCGGACAACGTAAACGAATACAGGAAAAAAGAACCAGCCAAAAAGCTTAAAAACCAAAAAATCAAAAAAAAGACGGAATTTATGAATAGTAAAAAATAAGGTAGAAACCAGAAACTGAAGCTGAAACGAGTATGACCTAAACTTACCTAGTGTGATTTATGCAATGTTTTTGTGCTAGGCAACAAATAGCGAGCTTTTCGGCAAAAAGGGCAAATAAAACATGTAAGGGAGTGCACATTAAGTTATTTTGTATTGAAATGGTGCTAGAAAGTGGACCGTAAGAGCATGTACAATGAAAGATGCTTATATATGAGTGCTTAAAGAGAGAATATAGCCACATCATCAAGCATCCATGCAAAAGTTATTTCCTCCAATGCAAGCATCTCTTCCATAGGTGCTTAGATGCTATATTATCTATTAATAGATATAGTTATACACATAAGCACCTACTAAGCACCGATGCTTAAATCTTCAAAATAAGCACCTTATCTATCCTATGTGGCAAGAAAAATCAGTTTTTTATTACTAAGCATCTCTTTAAGCGCCTGCATTGGACATTCTCTAATGATGCACTGCATGTGTAAGCGCCACCCGTGGTGGTCTCCTCCGAGGCAGCTGATAGGTGAGGTGGGCTTTTACCTTGCGCCGTCGGATACTTTCCCGTGGTCATCGCTTGACGCTCGACGCGTGTCCAGTCCACACCGGCTTAAAGGCACCGTCCACCAGTGAAAGTGTGGCGTGTCGTTGAGGTGTGTAGTGGAGGCTTCCAAGTTCGGAGCGGATCTCGAGCAGGTGGTTTGTTCAAGATTCTTTTGGCTGCTGCTTCCTTGTAATGTTGATCTTAATTTATTGGTGAGCACTCCCAATGCTGGTATTAAATAAGGTGCCAAGTAAGCAAAATACTGATGTGTCATTGGAGTTAAGGAGGAGAGGTAAGGAAATGATTTCTTTATGTAGAAATCATGTCTACACAGGAACCAACATAGAAAGAGCTGTGAGAGCAAGTTTAATAAGGCTGACTGTACTAGCTATAAGGGAATCCATGTCAGCATAATCCTATGTGGAGGGGAGAGAAAAGGAGAGAGAGAGAGCCAAGCCGGCTCCCATGCAAGAGTCAGGCTATAGCACAGGAAAAGAGACGTTATCCATGCATGTACCAATAGAACTAACTGCTATAGCCATGCATGTATTAAATTATCAATACCCATGTATGTATTAAATGATTGAGAGCTCTTGTGGAGACAACTTATAGCCAGCTTATTGTATGAGTTAGTTGCATCATTATCTTTTGATGACATGGAAATGTATTGGAGGTAGCAGCTATCTATACTATTAAACTTGCTCTGATAGGTAGATGATAGGAGAGAAGATAGATGATTGGATGAAAATTTTATTTGTAGAAACTATCCATTGGGAGTATAGTTTCTATGAGTAGTGTCTACATTAATTGGTAAGTATAGAAACTATCTCATAATTTCTGCATTGAGAGTGCCTTTAGTTACATGCTTCACTGCAGGAGCTAGTATAATTAATATTGCTGTGAAGCACGAGCTAGAGATCTTCCGATTATCCTGTACTTGGTGCAGGTTCTAGTACCAGTGCGAGGTAGCACCGATCATTTTGCAGGATTTTTATTATACTAACTAGAGTTGACCAGAAATATGGAATCTCGCACACTTTATATATTGTGTGTACTAATAAGTTAGAAAAAAAAATCAGATCTTTTCGATCAAAGATTGGGACATTTTTTCTGCATGCATCGAAACAACAAGCATTACTTAAGAAAGGTACTCAGTTTTGTGGGCGCCCGTGAGTCAGCGAACTCATGGACTTGCCACGCCATCAGAACGATCATCCTGCTTGTGCCCACAATCGTTGGATTCATATTTTTGCCACGGTGTTGGGTGTCCGCGAGCATGGATCATCTCCCGCACATCGCCTGTTCCCCTTCCCCCTAGAGACAGATCACAAAAAAATTGTGCTTTTTTTAAATATTTTGATTTCTCTTGCTTCCTTTCCCGATCTTCTCCGCCGCTACACACCTTGCCACTGGTGGACATGGTCTCACCACGCGCACCCATGATTTGATGTGAAATCCCCCACCAAATCGAGTGGCAAGTTTGTTTGGATCCAAACAATCGAGCTGAATGTTGCCGAATCTAGTTGGAAATGTTTTGGGTCTGAGGTTTTTTTTTGCCAGGGGTGGAGAAGAAGGGGTGTCCGTGAGCCATGCACTCTTTTTAGAAAAATAGTACGATCTTGATGCGGCTTTTCTAAACCCTAGCTTGGCGTAAATTCATGCTTTGCTCAAACTATACCTACATGGTGCAACAAGGTTGCATTCCAAAATGCCTGCTATAGGATGCCACATGAGGTCACTCGTAGAGAAGATTTCCCATGGACAGATCCATGAGCAGTATGATGCGATGTGTGCCCTTGATCTTTTCACCACCTAACAACACATCGCACCGAAGCTCGCACACAAACTCTTTATCCCCTCTCTGTCTACACAACTCTCCTCTCTCTTTTGTGTTCTTTCTCACCACAATTGTGTCGCCGGTGCTACCGAGGAACAAGAACTTTTGCCTCCTCACAAGCCCCTCATCCCTCCCCTCCCTCTATGCTCGTCCTTCATCTCGCCTCCAATGATATTCCTCCTCTTCTCCCTTACCCACAAACCCTAACAAATTACTGTTACATACATGCAGGCATGATTGGTTCCTCACTGCCATCAGGACACCGTCATCAACATCCTCAGCAAAGAAGGGAGCGTCATTTTAAGTCTAAGTGAATCCTCTCTCCTCGATTGTCCCATAGGATGTTTTCATTTTTAGTTGAAATTTCTCTAGTTGTATGTTTTCAAAGTTGAGTTGAAATTTGTCCGTTGAAAGTTTTGAGTGCCAATTTGGAAGTTCTTGAGTTGAGTTCTTTTTGAATCTTAGTTAAAAGTTCCCACATTTGGAAAATTTTATAATTCAATTGAAAGTTTTCAAACCTAGTGTGAAAATTCCCGAGTTGAATTGAGTAGTTGGTGGTTGTGTGCACGTGGCGCCTATGCTAGAGTAGTTGGTGGCATAGTGGGTATGCACAGGCACACAACCACGGAGCACAATAAGTTCTTGATTTCGATGGGTATGCACGTGCACACAACCACGGAGCACAATAAGTTCTTGATTTCGATTTGCCGATTTGGGATTCGGGGATTTGGAATTTAGAGATTTGCCTATTTGTATTGTATGTTTGGCAAATTTTGAACTTATATGTTGGAGTTATGTTGTTCCAAAACCATTGTACAAAATTTTGGAATTGTATGTGTAAAGTATGCACATCTATTATAAAATTTTCTAGCTCCACTACTGTTAGGATGTATATAGTCCAGCCTTTGTTGTAGCGTAAACTTGACTTTCCGTTGAATGACGCTACTGTACAAATCACATAATGCCAGATCTACACTAATTACGGCACTAGGGTCTGTAGGCGAGTGAAACAATTAGACAAAGTTAGCAAACTAAGGAAACAGAGCTTTAGTCTTACTCCAGTAGCCATAAGCCCATAACCTGACGCGTGCGTTTTTCCCCCTCTCTCTTAACCTGTTTGGTGGCCAAACTGATATGCATCCAAACAAATCAGGGGTAGACCACCCATGCTTAAACTAGATTTTAGCGAAGCAAGATAAGCGGATAACTCAGAGCAATTTTACCCAGCACAAAAGAACACTGTTAATTTCCCAAAAGAAGAAAACAAATAATTAGACGATTATGCATGCTATGCAATCACCCTTTTATGTATGGTGTACTTATGCAATTGCTTTCCATGATGTAGTGTAAATGAATATGAAAATTCCGAAAAAAAGAAATGCTAAATGTACATCTCAATTCACTTAACTATATATAAAATTACAAGTTCAAATTCATTCTACGTTAAAATATCTGAGAAATGGTAAATCAAAAAAAAAAAGAAACAAAAGGATAGAAGCTACTGTTCACAGCACACTTCTCTTTTTTTCTTCCCTTCAAACACATTTTCAATTTCAAGTTAACATTTTACAGATGTTAGAACACCCCATAGACAATATTGCCAATATTTTTCAGAATTTTTCATGTTAATTTGATGCCAAAATTAAAAGCTAATTGCATGAGCGCACCAGCATTGGTGGTGATAGCATAAAATATGTTGTCTGCTCCCCCGCAAAAAGGGAAAACATATGTTGCTGTCTACTTGGACGCTAGTTTTGCAGTTGGTATCCCGTTCTTTTGCCGCGACCCTAAGGCAGTGTTTGGTTCGAGAGACAGGGACGTCCCAGGTAGGATATCCCACCTTGGGGTGGTGTTTGCTTCTGGGACAAGTAGAGTTAAGGACATCCCGCTAGGAATATTCCTTGTAGATCCGGGACCAGGCAATCCTCTTTTTTTCATGGGACAGAGTCATCCCACGTGGGATAGAGTCATCCCACCTCTTTGTTTTTTTAAGTACTATTTTGTTTAAATTTTTTTTTTAAAAAAAACTCAAAGGCTTATGTGTACAAACATATCAACAATAACCTTCAATTTTTTTTTAAAAAAAACTCAAAGGCCACACATGTCCCACCTTCATCCTTCAATCCAAACAAAGGATGAGACCATTCCATCCCACTTTATCCTTCCAACCAAACAAAAAACAGGGATGACTCTATCCCCCTAACCAAACAAAAAAAGGTATCATCCCATCCCAAAACCAGGGACAGGACCATCCCATCCCACCTTGTCTCTAAACCAAACACAACCTAAAGGATCCCAGATCCGACGTCAAATCGGGCCACCGTGTCCGCCGTGCCGACGGCACACGCGGCTCCGGTAGCGGGAAATCCACGTTACAAAACGGGGACCCACCTTCAACCCGCTCTGCTCACAGCGTCTCTGAATTCTGGCCCTGTTCTTTTCGGCTTCTAAAAACTGCTTTTAGGTTTTTCTACAGTAACTAGATTTTAAATAGAGTATTTTTTTCAAGATAGAGTCTACTAGTTAATTATAGTACATACTTTACTGACTTTATTTATATCAGCAAAAATCGTATGTGAGTTTCTGTTACTTTGTAATATCTCGTACAAACAACTCAAAAGTCATAAACCACAACCAAAAACCATAAACCGCAGCTAAAAGCCATAAGCCACAGAAAAAAAAAAAAAGAACAGGCCCTCCGCAAGTCTCAACCAACGCACGCACGAACAGTTGCTTTCCTTTCCCCACTTCCCACTTCCCAATACCCATCCATCCATTCCAGGTCCCCTGCTTCCGCTCCAGATCTCCGCTTCCAGGCGTCGGAGATGGAGGTGCTCTGCATCGGGACGGCGGACACCAAGCTGGAGGAGCTGCTCTTCCTCGCCGCGCGCCTCCGCTCCAGCCTCGCCGCCTCCTCCGACCCCAAGGTATACTATACTGTACTGTTTCTCTTGTCTTCTTGTCCTCCCCACTGCTAGCAGACGAGGGGTTAAGCCCCTTTTGATTTGGTTGTTACCACAAGATTTTTGGACCTTGTGGATCTTGATTGCCAGATCCTCAGGTTAGCTCTGATGTCTAGCTTTCTTTGTTTTAATGGGGAATTACTGTTGGTAAATATTCAAGCCTAGAATTGGGGACCAAATGGCAGGGGAGGGGGTGGGAATTCTAGTGCTACATTGTTTTGATGGGCCAATTGATGCCGTCACCTAGTAATAGTATGGGGCTAAAAACAAACTATACTGTAATTTGAGAGGGGGCTCCTTATCTACCACCAGAAATTGCTTCATCAAATTGGGCTTTATCAAGGGACTAAGGGATGGAATTGGTCAAATATATGCTTGCAAGTATACAAGGATGAGTATATTTTATGATAAACGGGTTTTCTTGGGCCTATTAATTCAATTGGCAAATTCTAGATTGTTGTATGTGAAGAAAAGCAAATCTTTAAGATTTAAGACCAGTTTATATAACTGTACTGGCAAAGAATGAAATCTTGTGATATGTGTTGTTTGAATTTAGAAAAATTATTGCATTCCTAGCCTTGACAATCCTTGTGGATGCTTAGTCAACAGAAGGCTATAATCGCCATGTCTTCAATGTTTTACCATTGAAGGAATTTTTATATAAGTTCAACAAAATAAATTTCTTGCTTAAAGCTCAGAGTACATGAGTTCTTGATTCATTTGTGCTAGTCACATACAAGAACCATAAGTAATTGGTTGTATTCTCTCAGCAACAGACAATCATTTACGGGGCATCAACAAGTGCTACTAAACATGTTTTTCATAAGGGAATGCAAAACGTCTGAGATATGCAGCATCTTCATTCACACTTACACAACCCCTTGGAATTATACTGTACGTTGTTGTTTTTGTTTGTTAACTGAAGCACAACATGTGATGTATTGAAATGGCAGGTTCAAGTAAGCATAGTGGATGTCTCCACAACTAAAGCGATACCAGCACTGGATTCTAAAGACATTGCATTTATTGCAAGAGATACAGTTCTTTCATGTTATCCGGGTATCAACCAACAAGATCTTCCAGATGACAGAGGTGAAGCAATTGCAATTATGTCAAAGGCTCTTCAGAGCTTTCTGAAAAACAGATATGAGAGCTGTACTCTGGTGGGCGCTGTTGGCTTGGGAGGCAGTGGAGGAACCGCACTGATTGCTCCTGCTCTAAGATCCCTGCCACTCGGAGTGCCTAAGCTTATTGTATCTACTGTTGCTAGTGGCAATACTGCACCCTATGTTGGAACATCTGACTTGGTATTGTTTCCTTCAGTTGTTGATATATGTGGAATAAACAGTGTCAGCCGTGTTATATTGTCTAATGCCGCTGCAGCCGTTTTGGTATGGTCCATGAAATATTAATTGCTTCCAGTGAATCTGATGAAACAGCCACAAAGCCGACTGTTGGTATCACAATGTTTGGTGTTACAACACCATGTGTAAATGCCGTCAAAGATAGAATGAACAAAGAAGGGTATGAGACGCTTGTATTCCATGCCACTGGTGTAGGAGGCAAAGCAATGGAAGAACTTGTTAGGAGTGGTTTCATACAGGTATTTTCATGATTACTTACATTTTTGTTTCCACATCACGGTCTTTCTTGCCTATTTTGCTGTAAGATCCTATCCAGATGGCGATGGGATGGGAATATTGTGTTTTGATGTGGTTCTTCTGCAATTTATGTTTTTTCAGTTCTTGAACTCTGATGATGTACTCAGTCTCAGATACCAATGCTATTCATGTAACTGTTTCTGTTTGTAGAGTTTCTCATCTTACTTCCATTTGGTTGCTTATAGGGTGTTTTAGACATAACAACCACAGAAGTTGCGGATCACATTGTAGGTGGTGTCATGGCTTGTGATGAGACCAGGTTCGACGCAATTATAGAGAACAAGATCCCTCTTGTTCTGAGTGTTGGAGCCTTGGATATGGTTAACTTTGGAGCTCGAGATACAATACCTCCTGCTTTTATGGACAGAAAGATCCATGTACATAATGAGCAGGTTAAGTATAATACTATTTTCCAATCCTTATCTTTCATTTTGTTACCAAAATTTGTTGCATGCCCTTTGCCAAATTTCCTTTATCATATATTTTGTTCACTATGAAGATAGAATCATAAACAGCTAGTTAGGTGAACACAGTGCTATGTGATCAGACTGAATATCGCTAGGGATTTTGTTATATAGAATGCTAAGGTAACAAGATGATATTATACAGAGCATAGATAAGGATGTTCTTGTCTCCTGTATGTGACGTGTGATGAACCTTAGTTCACCACTGGAAGTACAGTGATAGATAGATAGGAGAGGGAGAGGACTTTAGGAAGCGAGACTTCACTGCATTTTTGCTTTCTTAATCTGAGTTACACATCACCTGTCCTTATATACAGGAGAGTCCCTAACTTTCAATCAAAAGATAAGACGTAATCTAATCAAAAACTATTTCTAACAAGTCATGTTATCCCTGAAACCAAATCTTATCTCTAAAGGGCAGGGGCTTAACGAGCTAATCCTATCTATCTGCGGTAATGTTCACAAGCTGCACGTGATATGATGGCTTTATTTCCTGCCTCCTGAGCTGGCTGAAATTTTCCAATGCATCCCTGTGACATTTACACAAGAATTGTTTTGTGGATGACTGTAGAAAAATCCATCCTTTACATGCAAATTGCAATTACCAGCTTATAAGTATGTACTTTGTGTGCCATTGTTTACGAGGACTTTGCACATTTCCTGTTTTGCTTGACATCAATGAAAACTCTGTAATTCTTTCAGGTTACATTGATGCGGACTACCGTGGAAGAGAATAAGAAATTTGCTCAGTTTATTGCTGACAAGATGAACAAGTCTTCATCCAGAGTTACTGTTTGCCTGCCACAGAAGGGCATCTCGGCAATAGATGCACCTGGAATGCCATTTTATGCTCCGGAGGCTACATCTGCACTATTGGATGAATTAAATATTCGTATAGAGAAAACTGACATCCAAGAGGTTTCTTAATGTTTCATAATTTTCTATGCAGTTGTGTCTCCAGGGTGTCTTCAGATGAACTAAGCTGGTTGGTTTATTGACAGGTGAAGATGCTTCCTTATCACATAAATGATCTTGAATTTGCCAACGCCTTGGTGGATGCTTTCTTGAGTATGGATATAAAGGCTTCTGATACCATAACTCAGAAAAACATGGTTCTACCTAAGAAAGATGCAAAAGCAAATGAATCTTGTTCTGGACAGAGGACTTCAGATAGTTCTATTATATGGAGACCTCCTGTGGATTTTCCTGATGCAAGACCAGGTTAGCGCTGATTCTATTTGCATCTCATATGCCCAAAAAGATTTGTATGCTCATACAAAAAGAGTGTTGAGTTTAACAACAATCAACAAGTATCCAATGGTCCAAATGGTCAAGACTGTTGTGACTATAAATGGGGCTGTGCTTAAAGAATCTGCAGTTGGCTTCACCAATTGCCATTATCCATTTTTCTCTATTGTAATATCGTGAAATCTTCTGCCATAACAATTTTGGAGCGAGTTAGCATTAGAGCTTCCACTGTGGTCTTAACAACTTGTATTAATGCTATGATACCATAATGATTAGTAGTTTAGTACAACATCGTTGCAATTTACCACCACCCACATGCACTCACATGGCAAATTATTTAATACTTCAAGCTGTTTTTTTATGTCTTCCCATATAAAGTAAGCTAGGTGAATTGAATGATTAGTTTAAGCTTGTTGCACAAGCTTGTGTCACTTATTGTTGAGCAGACATCTTGGCTGTTATGTGTAAGTGCGGCTAAGTTTTGCTTTATTTACAGTACAAGATGATGCTATACTTGCATCCCAAAAGTATAATGTCAAAACTCAAATGAATGGAAAAAATATATAATAATGGTGTGCCACAATGAAATTATCATCAAAGCTCATAAAGTGGGCGCTAAATGTTAGTGCATAATGAGCATTCTGCACATTTGCAGTCTCACGTGATACCAATCATGGCAGAAAAATAATCAATAGCCCCATGAGTGCCATGAATCTAATCGTTTTGATTTCAGTTTATTACCAGGACGTTTGGTACATGTTGAAGGATGCAGTTCATTCATTTCATGGTCTTGAGAGTTATTGACAACAATTTTATACCCTAATGATTTGTTCTTCAACGCTGACAGAAACTTTGCAAAAGACAAAGTCAATACTATATCAACTAAAGCAACAAATTGGCAAGGGTATTCCTGTTATTGGAGCTGGTGCTGGCACAGGTATATCTGCAAAGTTCGAAGAAGCTGGGGGGGTTGATCTGATAGTGCTGTACAACTCCGGCGGTTTGAATGGCTGGAAGGGCTCATTAGCAGGACTCTTGCCATTTGCTGACGCAAATGCCATTGTACTTGAGATGGCCAATGAAGTGTTGCCTGTAAGTTGTTTAGAAACAAACATCACTCCGATGCCTGTCAACCAACTGAGTGCAACTAAAAGTTCATGACATGCTAATTCAGGTCGTTAAAGGAGTTCCTGTTCTTGCTGGGGTTTGCGCTACTGATCCGTTCCGTAGAATGGATTACTTTCTTAAGCAGCTAGAAGCCGTTGGATTTTGTGGTGTCCAAAACTTCCCTACAGTTGGTCTGTTTGATGGAAATTTCCGACAGAACTTGGAAGAAACTGGAATGGGCTACAGGTATAATTCATCATTTCCTTAATTTTCGAAGTATGTTAGCATGAATATAATTGCTACATGATAAATTACGTACTGAATTTTGGATATAGTGGTTGTCTTCAAGGCTTTATTATAGTTAGCATTGAAAATTTTCCTCTGAAGGGGAAGAATTTGCGTATTGGAAGTTTTGTTGACTTAATCTTGTCCTTTTGCCAGCTTGGAAGTGGAGATGATCTCAAGAGCTCACAACATGGGTTTTCTGACGACTCCGTATGCATTCAATCCAGAAGAAGCTGCTGCCATGGCCAAGGCTGGAGCTCACATCATAGTGGCTCATATGGGTCTAACAACAGCTGGGTCTATCGGGGCAAAGACAGCTGTCACTTTAGATGATAGTGTTGTACGTGTTCAAGCCATCGCCGATGCAGCACTTGGGGTTAATCCTGACATTCTTGTTCTCTGTCATGGAGGTGCACGTTCTATTTCCTGCAGTCCTCTTAATGCTCTGTTGAGAGCTTTTTTCATCCTGCAAACCATCTAATTCTCATGCACAATTTCATCAGGTCCCATATCAGGCCCCCGAGAGGCGGCTTTTATCCTGAAGAGTACTAATCGGGTCCATGGATTCTACGGTGCGTCAAGCATGGAAAGGTTGCCAGTTGAGCAAGCTATCACAAACACTATGAGGGAATATAAACGCATTTCCCTAAAATAAGGACGGTAGTTTAGAGGGGTGTTTTGCTCTCCACGTTCCTGTTCTTATACACTCGATATCTGTTTCCGGCGAGGCAATCTGGATCGGTACATTGGCGTATGAAGTCGGGTGTAACATGTACATTGTTCCCAAATGTACCTTCTGTGCTTGAATAATAATAAAAAGTAATAAATGATTTTTTTGCAATGCAGAGTAGTCTCAGTTTTTTTTATAAAAAATAATAGTCTCAATTTACCACTCAGTAGAATCGAACGCATTGTGCGGGCTGCTAATTTGCGCTTCACATGTCCACCTTGCTCTGCGCTGCGACCGTGTAATTTGTTGTGGCATGCATATCCTTACATTATCTTATGGGATATAACACTAACAAAATCCAAAAAAGTAATTTGTGCAAACGGAAGCACTGTGTTTCTTCCTCTCTTCCGTTTTTATAACTCAAAACTGTTGTCTTAGCAAGATGCCTTTTGTTTTGACCTTCAACTCGAAATTTGAAGTTTCAACTGGAAAAATTTTGAACTTCCAAATCGAAATTTCAGACTTCCCAATCGACAATTCAAGTATCAACACAAAAATACGAAAAGTTTCTGTAACACCCCGATTTTTAGAATCAGGATGTTATTATTTAATTTGGCAATCTATTAAATATTTGATTGTGTTTTAGAATTTTCTCGGGTTAAGTAAAAATATTGTTTTTAAAATCAAATCAAATTAATTAAAAGGTTTGGATTTTAAAGCTAAATTGAGTTGTCAAAAAGTTGTATAATAATAATAATAAAATCAAATGGTTGAAAGATCGCTTTTAAAAATTAAATTATTTTTATTTCTTATTTTCAAATGCTTTTAAAAAATCATGTCATCCTACATACGTTAGTATCCTTGCTATATTTTTTTTCCGTTCAATTGATGCCTGCATGTCCCTTCTTTTTCCCAACTTCTCTCCTCGCAATCATAACTCATCGTCGCGAGTGTGTTCCATTTTAGCGGTTAGTTGGTGCATGCAAGATCATTTGTGTGAGTTGGAGAAAAAAAGAAGAAGAAATATACTGCTAATTGTTTCCACTGTTATTTTTCCTGTTCAAACCAACTACCATTCTCCACCCTATTTCTATAATCTCAGGCAGCACCTCCAGCATGCACAACCTCTTCACTGCCATTCATTTTCCTCTCAACAGAACACACCACTGCCTTTCATTTTTCTATGCCTAGCTAAACCATTCACCCCTTTTGGAGAGCCGTTTTCTTCACTTAAAATCCCACTGCCAGCACCAAGCCACATTCCCATTTATTTAGTCCCAGCTGAATCATTCATCTCACTGCCTTGTTCCCCAACGGCCGGCGGTGGCAGCAGGTGCGCAGCGCGGTGGTGGCCGGAGGAAGGCCGCTGGCGCTGGAGGTCAGCGAGGCTGAGGCGGCTGCAGGCAATCTGTGCGGTGCGCTAGGGCGAGCTGGAGTCCAGATATGACGACCCTTATTTTTACTATAGGGTAAAAACACTAGTCAACGGATTATTATTCATTTTAGCTGATAGAACATCGCTCTAACGAATAATAATTAGAGACACAACACGATATTACAAGAATATCGCCACGCAGGACTAAAGTTTATTACAAAGCCTCAAGGGCTCGAAAATCACAATCTTCAGACAAGAAAATATTCTAACTACCTTTTATTAAAAAAAACAAAGACAATAGAACTACCTCCAATCGTACTCGGCTTCACCAGAGACGTTTTCTAGCTATTGCCTACTTCACCCAATCTTCACACGGGGTGTCCGCCTTGTACTCATTGTATTCCGAGTCCACGGTATTCCATGCAGGTAGATTCCACCTGGCTCTAGCTATTCTTTGAACTAACATACTCCTAAACAAGAGAAGATAATAGCAAGGGTGAGTACAGAAGTACTCAGTAAGCGTTATTAGCAAAATGCATAGAATGCTTATCTTCCACACTTTTAGGAATATCCATTCCTATCCCCAATCTCTTGCTCATTCTTATCCTCATTTTCTTTCCCATGATTTATAGAAAATAAGGTTCGGTTGTTAGGTTTTGAAAGAATTCCATATTATTAATTTAGAAAACTACTGAACATTCGTATGAATAGCAAAAAACCCCCTCATAAGTTTCTGTAATTCTTCTTCCCAAAGACAGGCATGAATTCATGATCTGTATAGCATTACGCAAGCTTGTATCACTTTACCCATCACTACTCTGATCCTGGTGGCTCCTAGATCTCCGCATTTCATTTTCTAATTAATTTTGCTCATGCAATTATGCCTATTTAATTTTGCGTAGGTACGTATGTATTTATCTACTTTTCTAATTAAGGATTATTCAAATAAATTCTTCCTTCTTAATACCGGTGCTTTTCTCATATTTAGTACGCGTATGCCGAGTTAAATTATAAATCCAAAAGAAAATGATTTTTAACTAATTAATTACTTAATTCCTTAATTAAACTATACTTAGGCATCCTTATGGGATTCATAATTTTTACTTTAGTCACTTGTATATTTTTACAGCTTAACTGCTATTTAAATCGCCGCGTATAACTTTAATCGCTACGCGTAATCTTAAATTAGCGCATGCTATTCTAATCGTCGTAAACAGTTTTAAATCTCCTGATGGCTATGAATTTATTCTAATAATTCAGAATACTTATTAGTGGATTTCTATAGTTTATAATCGACTAATAAGAATTAACTCGGCATTTAACTACGCGACAGGGCAATCTAAATGATATTCTAATAATTTAATTCATAAACATACTAAATTTGCTCATGGACGCCACCTAATTTATGTATAATAGCCATAATTATTTACTAGGAAGGTTTTGCAATTTAATACCACTAGCCAAGGGTTTCAACAACAATATTCTAATCATTGTAAATACTGATTAATTGTTTTCTACTGTTTAGATGAACTCAACCAAACTATCTGGGTATTCAAACCTGCAACAAAATGGTCTAGACTATAGTACCTTAATTTAATCTGTACGCGTATAAGTTTAATCGACGTGTATATTTTAAATTGTCGGACCACAATTAATTTGTTCTAATGATCCAGAGTAATCAGGGGTGGATTTCTATAATGTAAATGCTATTAACCAAATTGTCTGAATAATTAAATATGCCATTGAGTGGTTTAAACAACAATACATGGATTTTAATATACACGCGGACCAGTTCTAGGCCATTGACACGCTTGGTTTATTTATAATGATCAAGAATATTTATTAGGGAAGTTTCACAAGTTTATACTACCAACAGGGTTAAGTAATTCAATCGATCTCGTCGTGAGGGTGGCCCCACCTAAACCAATGAGTTCGGTAGGAAATTATAAGGCCCGAATAGGCCATGTGTAATGACATAATCGCCCCTGAAGGATAACCGGATGTAAGGGTATAATCAGTAAAGCACTCCTCATGTGTATATATATATATATATATATATATATATATATATATATATATATATATATATATATATATATATATATATATATATATGAGAGTAAGCCATGGGAGAGGCAGGCCATTACACTTATCTTCATCACTCTCCACTACCATCTCTCTCTCTGTTTGAGCAGCCACAACGATTGGCGTCGTCAGTGGGAGGGCGAAGACAAGCTCAAGATCGAAGGAAAAGATGGCACGAAAAAGCTTCACCGTGCGAAGGGAAAGAAGACGGCTGGTCGGAGCGCGCGAACACGGGGTTTCGGCATCGGCGCCAGAAGGAGTTAGCGGCGGCGTCGCGCGTGGTCGCGAGCATCGGCGCCGCGCGCAACGACCGACCCACCAGCGCCGCTACGCCACCCTCGCCGATAAGCGCGGGTCGACGGCGGGGGTAGCCGCAACGAACCATCCGGCGGATCTGCGGATCGTGAGGCGATGGTCCTGCACCGACCGTCCGCGGGCGTTCGGCGGTCTCAACGACACCGGCGGAAAGTGTCCTACTAGCAGCCCTCAACGCGCTCCGGCGGGAGAACTAGGGGCCTTCGGGCCGTCCGAGATATACAAGAGGCTCGGGCGGCGAGTTGCGGCGATGTCGCGCCCGAGTCCACGCCGAGAAGGCGGACAGCCGCGGCCCCCACGCCTAGCGCGTCCGCCGGTGCGTAGATCGAATCCCGCTTTGGCGGGGCTGCAGCAGCGGCGTGGCGAAGGCTTCAAGTTCCCGGCATCATCGACCGTCAGGCGACACGGATCCTCGCGAGTTCGTGCGCGTGTACGAAACCGTGATGGAGGCGCGGGCGAGACGACACCACGGCGAAGGACTCCCCTCGCGCCGCGCGGGGCGCTCTCTTGGTTTTTCACCATAGAGCTGGGCTCCATCTACGCGTGGGAGCAGCTTCGCGACCGCCTTTGCAGCAACTTCCAAGGACACCGTGTCAAGCGAATCGATGCGGACCAACTCTTCGCTATGAAGCAAAGACCCTCGGAGACGCTCCGGGGCTACTTCAAGCGCTTCGCCAAGATGCGAGGCGGGTAAAGATATTAATGAAACCACCGTCGTTAATGCAGCCATACGGGGCCTTCGCGGGCCCGATGGCCGAGTACAGCGCGCGAGGCCAATCAAGACGATCGCCACGCTCTTCGACAAAATGGGCGAGTGCGCGCGGCGGAAGAGGATCTTGCGAGCGCAGCGATACCGTCCTCGGCCTCACCCATGAGGCGCCCCGCGTGAAGTGGGGCGGGTGGCCTCTCCTCAGTCGGGCCGCGGCCAGAGCCTCGAGGAGGCCCTCCCGAGGCGGCAAGGCGGGTGCGGGAAGGCTCTTCAAGGAGCGAGCCTAAACCTCGGCGCGCGCCGCAGCAGTTCTGACGGCCCGTCATGTCTCGACAGAGCGCGCCAGGACCCGCCCCGCCTCACGGAAGGGAGCGAGGGACCGGACGGCGGACTTGATTGCGGCGACCAACCCCACGCAGAACAAGAGCTCCTACACTATGGCAAGTGGTGCGAGGTACGGCTCGGTGATCATTACACAAGGGCATGCACGCCGTTATGGAGCTGCGGAGGGTGACGGCGGGTCTCGGACTCGGCCTCCTCGGCCCCGCCGAGCCCGTGGGGCACCAAGGGATAGCCCCATCGAGCCACCGCAATCGAGGCGCGACATCGCCGCCGTCGGCGTCATCACGAGGCTCCTCTTCAAAGGTCCCGGGAGCGCGCGCGGTGTGGATGCCGCCCGCAACATCACCTTCGACTTGAGCGACGCCAGGCGTGGAGTACCTCACCAAGACCCTCTAGTCATCCAAGTCCACATAGCACGCCTGTGATGTCGGCGCGTCCTCGTCGGCGGGGAAGCTCGCTAATATCTTGTTCGCAGAGGCCCTCGACCGCATGGCGATCCCCGGCCGGCTAGAGCGGCCGGAGCTCCACTTCAAGGCCGGGGCCAACCGTGCGAGCCTTGGGGCACGTGTCCCTTCTGTCACTTTCGTCGGAGGGCAACAAAGGTAACATCCGGACGGCGGTCACCTTCGACGTCGTAGATATCCCGCACCTACAACGCCATGCTGGGGCGACCGCCATCAACTCTTTCAAGCGATCCGCACCACAGCGTTTTTGTGTGTAAAGCTCCGGGCCCGGAGGTTATCACCGTCTTGGCGACCAAAACACGGCGAGCGTTCGGCGGCAGCCGTGTTCTGCATCGCCGGTGCATGCCCTCTCGGCGCGCTCGAGATGGGCCCTCCGCCCGGTGGGCGCCAAGCCTCGGCCCGGCGGAGTTAGAAGGTGCGCTCGAGCGGAGGCGGTTTGTGTCCATTGGCGAGGGCTCCACCGGGGTCGAGCAGGATCTGCTCAGTGCTTGAACAACGTCGACATCTTCGCATGGTCCCGGAGGACATCAAGGCGTGGGTGGCGATGTCGAGCATCGCTGGTGGTCGCCCGACGCCCGAGCCAGTCAAGCAAAGGCTTGGCGTATGTCGATGGATCGGCAGCGACAAAGCGGTGGCGAAGCTTCTTGGCGGGGTCATCCGCGAGTCCACCATCGAGTGGCTCGCTAACCCGGTGCTAGTCAAAAGGCCAGGCGGGGCTGGCGCATGTGCATCGACTTCACAAGACTCAACAAGGCGTGCGAAGGACAATTACCCCGCCGCGCATCGATCGGTGGTCGGCGCCACGGCGGGTGCGAACTCATGAGTTTCACGGGCGCCTATTCCGGCTACCACCGGTATACATGGCGAAGGCGGCGAGGAAAAACCGTTTCATCACACCACTTGGGGCGTTACGCTTTGTCGAATGCCCGGCTTGAAGAACGCGGCGCTACCTTCACCCGCCTGCGTCGCCATTGCCTGGCAGCCAGCTCGGGAGGAACGTCGAAGCCTATGTCGATGGCGTGGTGGTCAAAACTTCGGCAGCTTGCTGCGCAGTGGGACCTCGAGAGACCTTCGATAACCTCCGAAGGCGGGCATCAAGCTCAACCCGACAAATGTGTCTTGAGTGCGGCGGGCAAACTCCTAGGTTTCCTCGTATCCGGCGGGGCATCGGCGAACCCCGACAAAGTAGACGCCATCACGGGTATGGAGCCGCCCGGGACAACGAGGAGGTCCAGCTGGCGGGCGCGCATGGCGACGATAAGCCGCTTCCTATCCGGGCGGCGGGCGGGACTGCCGTTTTCAAGACACTCGCGGGTGCGATGGATCGTTGGGGCGGAGGCTGCGCAAGGCCTTCAACGAGCTCAAGCGGCACACGGCAAGCCTCCCCACTCTGGTCGCCCGGCACGAGGCTCCCCTCTGCTCTATCGGCGCGTCGGCCACCGCGGTCGGCGTCGTCCTCGTCTTAGAGGAAGGCGCCATCTGGCGGCCCGTCTACTTTGTCTCGGCTCTCAAGGTGCCAAGACAAGATATACGAGCTTGAGAAGCTCGCGTCTGCGCTCGTCATGGCCTCGAAAGCCGGCATTATTTTACGCTCACCGATCCACGAGTACCTTCCTCATTTCCCGGCGAGATGCTACACAACAAGGAGTCCACGAGGCGCATCGGCAAATGGGCCGCCGAGCTCGCTCCTTCTCCTTGGCGTATGCCGCGACGGCAATCAAATCCCAAGTCTGGCGGATTTTCGCCGAATGGACCCGCCGCCCAACCCGTCGGGCGCGCGATGATCCCGCGGGCGCCATAAATCGGCGGAGCTTACAGCGTCGCCGCCGCGGCGTAGGGCGGTGATAAATCACGCCCGAAGGACAGCGTTTGCTGTACTCGGCGCGCCTTGCCTTCCCCGCCACCAACAACACGGCTGAATACGAGGCACTGCTCTTTGGCTTGGCGAAGCTCAAGGCAATCGGCGCGAGACGGGTGTTGGTCCGCACCGACTCGCGCTTGGTGGCTGGCCATGTGGACAAGTCATATCAAGCCAAGGACCCGGAGTTGGCCAAGTACCTCGCGCGGTGAGGCGAGGAAAGGCACTTTTTGGGTGTCACTGTCAAGGCCATCCCCCGTGCGGAGAATGAGCAAGCCGACGCCCTCGCTAAGGCGGCCAGCCAGCAGCTGCCCCGAGGGGGCGTTCTACGAGATGTTAGCAAAGGCGGCCATCGCGCAGGACAACCGGGACGCGGCACTCGTCCATCGCATTGTCGGCCGGAGATTGGCGAGAGCCCATCTTCAATTTCTTGCAAGGCATCGCCGAGCCGGAGGACCCTGCCGAGCTGCGACGCTTGCAGCACCGCGCACGGTCCTTCCAGGTGTTCGAAGGGATACTCTACAAGAGAGGGGTTTGCGCACCGCTCCTGCGCTGCCTCTCGACTGAGGGGGGAAAGGAGCTCTTGGCGGAGATCCACGCGGGCGTATGCGGATCCCACCTGGCACCAAGGTCATTAGTCGGCAAGGCGTTCAGGCAAGGCTTCTACTGGTCGACTGCCATCACCGACGCCCAGGACTTCGTCCGTCGGTGCCAAGGGTGCCAGTGGATGGCGCGCATCATCCGCAGGCCCCCGACGAGCCTCAACCCCATTCCCCCGGTGTGGCCACTGGCACGCTGGGGTCTTGATATAGTAGGACCACTTGCCCGAGCTCCAAGGGACCTTCGGTTCGTGGTAGTCGCGCTGGAGTATTTCTCCAGATGGCCAGAAGCGATCGCTCTAGCCAAAGTAACTTCTGCGGCCATACAGCGCTTCCTATGGCAAAACATCATATGTCGTTTCGGTGTGCCCCGGGAGCTCACGGTCGACAATGGCTGCGATTCGACGCCACCTCTTCAAAGATTATTGTGACAAGATGGGCATCACCCTCCGATTCGCCTCGGTAGGGCATCCCGATCCAACGGCGTCGAGCAGGCGAATGGCGCCATCTCTGCCGCCATCAAAAAGCGCTGGTTGGATTGCGAAGGGCAAATGGCCAGCGAGCTTCACAGCGCACTTTGGTCGCCGCTGCTGATACGCGCCGACGGGATTCACGCGCGTTCAAGCTCCTTTCGGTGATGAAGCGGTGGCGCGAGAAATCAAGGCGGCTCGCGGAGGGTCCTCGTCCAAGCACCCGAAGAGGCGCGCGTGTGTCCTTGGACCTCCTCGGCGGGACACGGCGGGCGCAGCCCACCATGTCGAGAAATGCGCGCGGCGGACAATGCGTGCTCGGGACGCTCTATATGCCGCGGGGTTCAAGCACAGGGATCTCGTCCTCGAGTGGCGCTCGAGCGGAGACCGTTGGCAGGCTGGAGTGCAAGTGGGAAGGCCGTGCATCGTGGCGGAGGCATTGCCGAAGGGCGTGCCGCCTTGCGATGCTCGAAGGACAAGCCTTCCGCATACATGGAACAGCGGACGAGGTTGCGGCGGTACTACGCCTAGGAGCGGGACAGCGGCGTAGAGCCACCACCCTTTGTTATCGTTGCTCGCGCGCAAATGGGAGTTCAATAAAGGTCGCTGTTCCTAGAGCATCCCATGTCGCGGCTGC
The DNA here is from genome assembly GCA_036346575.1 of Dendrocalamus sinicus. NCBI lineage: Eukaryota > Viridiplantae > Streptophyta > Magnoliopsida > Poales > Poaceae > Dendrocalamus > Dendrocalamus sinicus. Next base: position 18,922,243 of record CM070657.1, on the reverse strand, counting down.
GCGAACAAAGTCCACGGACTTTAAATAAGGCGTGGCGTCGAGGTCCGCCTCCGCACACGAGAGTCTGCGGACTATAAATAAGGCGTGGCGTCGAGCCTAGCTCCGCGCGCGCGATCCACGGACTTTAAATAAGGCGTGGCGTCGAGGTCGCCTCGCACGCGAGTCTGCGGACTATAAATAAGGCGTGGCGTCGAGCCTAGCCGCGCGCGCAGGTCCACGGACTTTAAATAAGGCGTGGCGTCAAGGTCCGCCTCGCGCGAGTCTGCGGACTATAAATAAGGCGTGGCGTCGAGCCTAGCTCCGCACGCACTCTCGGAGTATAAATAAGGCGTGGCGTCGAGCCTAGCTCGCACGCACTCTCGGAGTATAAATAAGGCGCAATGGGGAAGCCTCGCGCGCACTCTGGAGTATAAATAAGGCGTAGCGTCGAGCCTAGCTCCGCCGCGCGATCCACGGACTTTAAATAAGGCGTGGCGTCGAGGTCGCCTCGCACGCGAGTCTGCGGACTATAAATAAGGCGTGGCGTCGAGCCCAGCTCGCGCGCGCGGTCCACGGACTTTAAATAAGGCGTGGCGTCGAGGTCGCCTCCGCGCGCGAGTCTGCGGACTATAAATAAGGCGTGGCGTCGAGCCTGGCTCATGCGCGCGATCCACGGACTTTAAATAAGGCGTGGCGTTGAGGTCGCCTCGCACGCGAGTCTGCGGACTATAAATAAGATGTAGCGTCGAGCCCAGCTCGCCGCGCGCGATCCACGGACTTTAAATAAGATGTAGCGTCGAGGTCGCCTCGCGCGCGAGTCTGCGGACTATAAATAAGGCGTGGCGTCGAGCCTGGCTCTGCGCGCGGGTGCGGACTTTGAATAAGGCGTGGCGTCGAGGTCCGCCTGCGCGCGAGTCGCGGACTATAAATAAGGCGTGGCGTCGAGCCTAGCTCGCCGCGCGCCGATCCACGGACTTTAAATAAGGCGTGGCGTCGAGGTCCGCCTCGCGCGCCGAGTCTGCGGACTATAAATAAGGCGTGGCGTCGAGCCTAGCTCGCCGCGCACGATCCACGGACTTTAAATAAGGCGTGGCGTCGAGCCTAGCTCCGCCGCACTCTACGGAGTATAAATAAGGCGTGGCGTCGAGCCTAACTCCGCACGCACTCTCACGGAGTATAAATAAGGCGTAGCGTCGAGCCTAGCTCGCACGCACTCTACGGAGTATAAATAAGGCGCAGCGGGGGCGCCTCGCGCGCACTCTCTGAGTATAAATAAGGCGTGGCGTCGAGCCTAGCTCCGCGCGCGCGATCCACGGACTTTAAATAAGGCGTGGCGTCGAGGTCGCCTCGCGCGCGAGTCTCACGGACTATAAATAAGGCGTGGCGTCGAGCCTAGCTCCGCGCGCACGGCCCACGGACTTTAAATAAGGCGTGGCGTCGAGGTCGCCTCCGCCGCGAGTCGCGGACTATAAATAAGGCGTGGCGTCGAGCCTAGCTCGCGCACGCACGCGATCCACGGACTTTAAATAAGGCGTGGCGTCGAGGTCCACCTCCGCGCGCGAGTGCGGACTATAAATAAGGCGTGGCGTCGAGCCCGGCTCGCGCGCGCGATCCACGGACTTTAAATAAGGCGTGAGTGTCGAGGTCCGCCTCCGCGCGAGTCGCGGACTATAAATAAGGCGTAGCGTCGAGCCCGGCTCCGCGCGCACTAGTCCACGGACTTTAAATAAGGCGTGGCGTCGAGCCTAGCTCGCATGCGCGAGTCTCCGGACTATAAAGGAAGTCGTAGCGGCGAGTTACGCCTCCGCGCGCGCCGCTCCGCAGAGTATAAGCGAGATGCGCGACACGCCCTCGCGTTGGCGGCGGGTAACACCAAGCATAAAGTACTACTTGGTTCCATTATAAAAGCAAAGGGGTTACATGGTTACAAGCGTCAGCACCAGTACACCATCCCCCTGCTCCACCCGCCCAACCGCTCAGCCTTGGCGCGGTGCGAGCGAGCCGAGCCCGTCGTCGCGCGGCGTGAAGGACCCCTTCAAGCCAGCGGAGGAGGTCCCCTCCCCATGCAACGTCTGCTGCACGGCGACCCTCGCTGCACCTTCCCCGAAGCGGCCCGAGATCCGTTGATGGAAGTTCTGCAAGCTGGGCCCGATGGAGCGGATGGCGTCCGACATAACCTGCGGTCGGTTGGGAGGATCCATTGAGGATTCGCTAGCTCATGGGTATGCCTACACCCACAGTATGAAGCGAGCGCGCGAAGCACGCACCAACATAGCTGCGATGCTTGACAAAGGTTACGGCGCCACGAAGAACAGCGGCCCCCTCCTCGATCAGCCCGGCGTCTCGGCAGGGCCTCGGCTGTGTAGTGTCGGCACTTCGGACGCCTGATCTCGGAGGGCTGGTTCGGGGACTCCATGGCCCGCCATGCCGACGAGGATGCATTTTCCAAGACAAAGCGGTTCTCGGCGAACTCCGCCGGTGGCGTTCTCCCCTTCTAGGGCGGTGATACTGCTGCCGCAGCGCGCGCTCCCAGCCGCGGCGCTCGAAGCCGTGGCGCGGTTGTGCGGCCACGGGCGTCCTCCAGCGCGCGGTCTCCATCCTTCGCGGCGAGCGATGTTGCCAGCGGAGGCGGCTTCGAGCCCTCGCTCGAGCGGGCCTCGTCAAAGGACCGGTGAGGCAGCGTCTGCGAAACAACAAATCAGCGGCGTCGGCGGTACCTTACAAGCTGAAGCGCACATGCTTACTCTCATCTCGGAGGCTGCGGCGGCGCTAGGAGGTCCCCACGCGAGGGCAACGGCACCTCTCGGTTGAGGCCGTTGTCGGCCGCTCGCTCTGCGGCGGTGAGGTCGCAAAATATCTTCGCGAGGAGGAAGTCCGGCGGCGAGCCCCGCCCCAACGCGCCAGGATTTATCGTGGCCACGACCACGTCGGCGGCGGACACTGCGGGGCATCTGCGAGGCTCCGACCGCGCGCATACCTCATTGCTCGATCCTTCGCCACGTCACGGAGGCGTCGTCTCGCTTTGATGTCGGCGAGAATGGCGGCGGTCGAGAGAGTCTCACGAAGTCGGTGAAGAAAGGATTCACACCTACCTCCTGCGCCTCGTCACGGTAGGAGGTGGCGCGGTTCGACCACCCGGGGAAGCGGGCGCCTCGGCGGTCGGGAGAAGGTCTTCTCGGCGCGCCCGATCGCCGTAATCCAGCGGCAAGGCCCGCAATGAGCGTATCGACCCTCGTTGGCGGCGGGATCTGCGTCCAAGCGTTCGCTGCGGTGGCACAGCGATTCTTCGCGGCGGGACCGGCTCGGTCACCGTCACCCCACGGTTTCCTCAGAGAGGCACGCCCTGCGTCGGCGCTGCGGTTGATAACGCACCTTCCCCGTGGTTTTCGCCAGAACAACGCCACCCCGGGTTGACGGTTCCAACTCAACGAGGGCCGCGAGCGAGCACGGGCTCGTGGCGTCGGCGAGAAGGTGCCGGGGATCCGCGGCGCTGCGCCCCTGAGCGATATGGCGGGCCCACCGCCGTCGCACGCCCGTCTCGGTGGGCTAGCCGCCGGGGCTGCCGGTCGCATACTGGCGGCCGAGAGCGGGCGGCGTCGTGAAGATAGCACCCCGTAGGGCTATCACCGTCTGGCGCCGGAGCCACGGCGAAGCTCTTCGGCACCACACGCTCGGGCGCGGCAATGCCCATAGCCTCGCAGTGCGGTTTACCGCCTGCTCGGCCGCCTGGATGCGGCCTCGCGAGCCGGTGCTCCCGGCGTGTACGGGCGAGGCGCCGCAACGCGCGCTCGCATCTTCTAGCCGAGCCATGCGCGGGAGATCACGGCGATCGGCGGAAGCCAAATAGATACAATGGCGCGCGTAAAGCGTCTTTGGGCGACTACAAGGGGCGGAGGCGGCGGCGGCGAGACACGGATGGTCGAACCCGTCCTCGCGGGCCATTCTCGTCCAACATACTTCCCGGGAGAGAGTGGCGCCGCCCATACATCGTGAACTCCTCGGCCGGTCGCGCCGCGCTCATTCGGCGGGCGACACCGACAAGGCTCTGTAGCTTTGCGTGTCGTCGATCTCGCCTTGGACTCAGCGTCTTTGTTAGCGAATCGGCCCACCTCGGCGCGCATTACGCTCTTGCCGGTCCGCGGTGTAATAGAACCACCACCGCGTCCGGTGTACGAGGAACAACGTCGCGCATGGCGCCGAGCACGAAGTCCACTGCGCCGAGTTGGACACCGCCCGTCAACCTTTACGGGTCGGCGGTGTGCGTCGTCGAGGTGGCGAATAAGCTCGTGTTGGGCGCCACCCCTCTCCGCGATCGCCCACGTGAAGACGGCCAGGCGGAGTATCGCGTGGGGCATCAGCCAGGCTAGCTCCACCTTGTAGGTGCGAGGACTTCGCCCACGAACAACGTGGAGGGCATTCGAAGGCGGCATCGAAGAACGCGACGAAAACAATCGCCTCCATGGCCCCGGGCCGGCTCGTCTCGTCCCGCGGGTAGGCGAGCCCCATTGCGATCCACAATCTTCCCCTCATCCACGAGTCGCTGCAGCGTCCCTTCAGTCATGCGGCTCTTCCCCAGCCTGCGGGAACACGAGCCTCCCGAGTGCTCCATGGCGTTCCACCATTTGTCGGTCGCGAGCTCCCGCGGCACCGTTTGTACTCCTTGGAAGGATGGGTCGCCTCGCCACAGCTAGGCAAGGAACCGCTGCGGGTGGTGGGTGGCGTCGTCATGGCTAGCCATTGCTCTCGCGACAAGGGAAGAAGAAGCGGCAAAGGAGCAAGCTGGCGTGACAATTAGCACGCGCAAGCAAGCGGCGGATCAAAAAGCAAAGCAAGAAAGGGTGCCTCGCCTCAACACTAGCACCTTATAAAGGCCGCTCACCGCCTTGTGGCTCAACGCACAGCGGATCAAATTCTCGCGATTTGGTGTCAGAGATTTGGAAAGAAGAACCGCAGGGACCTAGAGGCCATGCCGGGTAGGTGGCCAAGCGGCGCTGCGCCCCACATCTTCAACACGCGTCCAACTTCTCGGGGCGAGGCGAGCGGCAGCGATCACGCAACCGCTCACATCCCACGACGCACGATGCGTGAGTCGCCACGTGCCCCTGCGGCATGGCGGTGCGCACGACGACGCGGCGACCTCTGCCGGGCGGCGTCGGCGTGATTCGGCCGCCATTAAAAGCGCACTACGGTGCAAGGTCACAACAGCCTGGGCGGCGCGTCTGCCGGCAAGCGCCGGCCTCGCGGCCACCGCTCGAAGGGTAGGGGGCGGAGCGGCGCGTCTACCGACTTCGGCGCCCGCTCGCGCCACCGTTCGAAGGTAGGGGCGGAGCGCGCGTCTACGCCGAGGCGCCAGCCAGCGCCACCCGTTCGGGGTAGGGGCGAGCGCGCGTCTACCTCAGCGGGCGCCAGCTGCGCGCCACCGTTCGGTAGGGACGGGCGCGCGCATCTACGCCGGCGGCGCCCGGCTCGCGCCACCCGTTCGAGGGGTAGGGGCGAGCACGTCGCGTCTGCGACCGGCGCGCCCGGCCGCGCCACCCGTTCGGTAGGGGCGGAGCTCGCGCGTCTGCCAGCGCCATTGCGCGCCACCCGTTCGAGGGGTAGGGGCGGAGCGCGCGCGTCTACCGACCAGGCGCCAGCTCGCGCCACCCGTTCGAGGGGTAGGGGCGGAGCGCGCGTCGCCGGCCGGGCGCCAGCTCGCTACCACCGTTCGAAGGTAGGGGCGGGCGGCGCGTCTACCGATTTGGCGCCCGGCTCGCGCCACCCGTTCGAAGGGTAGGGGCGGCGCGCGCTGCTTCAACTCGGCGCCGACCTCGCTACCACCATCCCGGACTTGAGCTCCCACCGCGAGCTTGGAGAAATTCACGAGCGCGGGGATGGAGGGCCAAGGACTTCGGCGACATGGCCCGGCCTGTGAAGCCCTTCACCATGAGAGGCTCCTATCGTAGGGGTGGCCCCCACCTAAACCCAGCAGGCCTGGTAGGAAATTATAAGGCCCAGAATAGGCCATGTGTAATGACATAACTGCCCCCCAGAAGGGATAACCAGATGTAAGGGTATAACTGTAAAAGCACTCCTCATGTGTATATATATATGAGAGTAAGCCATGGGGAGAGGCCAGGCCATTACACTTATCTTCATCACTCTCCACTACCATCTCTCTCTCTGTTTGGTCTGTAGCCACAACAGATACGTGCCAAACTTTAATTTACTGACAGCCCTTAATTAAGTTTCAATAGTCGTAAATACTGATTAGTGATATTTTATAATTTAACATGATTAGCATAATGCTATCGAGTAGTTTAATCTGCAATGGATTATGAGTTAAATATTTACGAAGACAAATTTTTATTATGCGCACTTTTCTCCTCTCTCTTCTCTCTCTATCTTTTCTCATTTTTCTTCCCTTTTTTCTTCCTTTCTTATCCGTTGGCGCTCTCATTTCTTACCCCTCCCTCTCCCTCCTGGCTGCTTCCTCCTCTCCCAATCCAGATTGGCTCCCAGCGCCGTGCCTCCGGCTCTTTGGCTCCACGCCTCCTCGGCCTCTCCCCGGCTCTAGTGCCTCCACCGGAGACTCCTGGCCCGACGTCTCCTCCTTCGACTCGGCTTTGAGCCGCTGCTCCGCCGTCCTTATGTCTCCTCCCGGCCTCTCTGCCGCCGTCTCCTCCCCGTGGTCGCCCTCTCGGCTGGCGCCACCGGTCCCCCTCTACGTTGCTGTCTCCAGTCCCTCGCTGCCCGAGCTCTCGCGCTTTCCCTGGTAACCCTAGGTTTGGGGCTATTGCCCGTCGGCTCCAATTTGTCTTGAGTTAGTATTAGCTCTTTGTTCTTGAACTAAGATAAGAAAATAAAAAATGATCACTTTTGCATAAAAAACTTATCTCACCAATTCTTTCTCATGAGACCGTTTGCCATTGCGCTAGGCACAAACTCAGAGAAACTTTTAGATGATCTTCTATACTCTCTTAAGCTTATTACTTGGAATGGTCATAGCATGGTTTAGATCTAACACATGGCTAAGAAAACAAAAAATGTGAAAAATAGTTGAAACTTAGGAGGCGGTTACGGATTGCTCCTAGTCTAGGACATGGTTTTGCTAAGATAAAATAAAAAATGAATTTTAACAAGTGCTAAATGTGCTAAATTTGCTTAATTCCAAGTGCTTGAATAACATGATTCAACATTAAACTTGTAACACTCTGAATTGACTTAATTGTAGCTTCTTGGTTCCATTTAGTATATTGACATGGTTTGACTCATTTTTAGATACTTTTAGCTAAACTTTGATCTTGAGCAACTTAACATGCTAAAAATATTTTTAAATTCAGATTATTGCTAATTTAGTTTTATCTTTGCTATATATGATTTATCATGATCTAGAGTAGCTACATTACTTAATATGGCTTGGTTTAATATTTATAGAGTCACTTTAGATAATTTTCATGGCTCCTTTAAATAAAATACAACCACTTTATTTCATTCATTTTCTATCTTCCTTTATGTATTTTGATGACTCCATTATCAAATGGGAAGAAAGATTGGTAAAAATGCATATCTAAAGTTTGATTTGGAGTTTTTGTGCAAAATCTCGCTAATTTAGAGCTTTAATGTGTTTCCATGATTCTCTTGGTCTTTTGATCTCTACTCAGCATAACCAATGTTAAATAGAACAATTTTCTTTTATATGGACTTAGAGTGAAATTCCCAATTCATTTGGTGGATTTGAAGCTTTTTGTGGAAATTTTGTCACTTTTAGTAGCTTTACTCTATTTTTGCCTCATATGGTTATTTTCAGTCTTTGCATTCTCCTTGTAGCCATTTTGAACCTCTCTTTGCAAAATTCTCTTTCTATATCTAAAACCACCTCCTATTTGCATTTTTAAATAATTGCCAATGGGTTCATCAAGGTGAAGATTGAAGGACTATGTGAGAAAATCAAGGATAATGTTGTGATAAACCAATGCATGTTTTGTGGAGTAGTTGTTTGATTTTGTAAAGATTGCATTTTATCTGGAGCATTTTCTGAATTTTTCTGCAAAACGGTAGTATTGTGGCTTGGAGGAGATCGTACCGCTATATGGTAATATTGCAGCATGGTGCCAGTCAGACCGCTAGGCAGCCCGGTAGCTTTTTCTAAAGAGGTCAATTTGCATGGTACCTTGCATGGTGCAAGGTGTGGTAGTACCGGCTGAGGAAGAAATTCTTGGATTTTGAGAAATGGAGTTAGGGCTTGAGTTGGATTGACCTAGGTCAATGAATTACTCCTACATGAAGTATATTTTGACAACATAGGTCAAGTTGTAAAGAAGTTGTGTCCAAAAATAATTTCTTTATCCTTGGATGTGTAAGGTCGTTTGGAGTTAACCATGGTCAACAGTGATAATTGGGGCTATGCTCATGGATGAGTTGAGGCTCAAAATGATCAAAAATGCCAGGTGAGGTGGTGAGCTCAAGCATGATACGAGAAAGGCGAAAAATATTGAAGGTGAGTTCGAATAGTAGGGTTGCACCATATGGCTTGATCGATTCAAGTAAGGCGTGGTTTAGTGGAACCGGAACGGGAGAGACTTGTCGACGCATGACAAGTCAGTGGCGCACCTACTTGTAGTAAGCGTGGCGATTGCTTACATTGAAAGATGAAGACTGGGTCAAGAAAGTGTATTTTGGTAGTTTGGTCAAAATACCGGAAACTATAGTGGATTAAAACCACGGCGCTTGAGAGAGCTGTTTAGCTCAAGGGGAATCTGGTTTGATCAAGATGGATCAAGGCTAAGGACTTAGTGGATTCAGGATTATGTGCTTTGAAAAGGTGCATAAGTGAACATGTGGGAGTAAAACCCGTGTGTGTGGGGTTATAGGGTTTTCTCCATTGTGCTAAGTGTATAGTATCCACTAAGAGTTTGATGTGGCTGACTGGCCCATCTATTTAAAGGGTTGGGATGGAGACTTGTGGTTAACCATCCAACCTATCTCTCTATGCTCTCTTGTTTAGGGTTAGGGTTTGAGAGTTGGGTGCTTGGTGTGTTCTCTGTTCTCCAAGATAGAGTGACTGTAAAACTTTGCTTCTCAAGAAGCAATAGAATCAATCTTTGATCATCTCCTTGGATCTTTCATGTTTTGATTGATTTTGCTCTTGATTTAGTTGGTTTTAATATCTTCTCTTCCCTCTTCTTGATCTGGTTGTGCCACCTATGCACTTTGATAGCAGGTTCATGAAGAAAATTGGTTTTTCTTGATTTTGGCCTCAATGAGTGATTTTGTGATCCAAGGGTTTTTGAAGTGATTTTTTTGGTTTTCTTGGTTGCTGTGATATTTGATAATATATTCAAAGATATCTTGGGTATCCTCTACCCACGAGCAGGTCTTGGTCATTGATTTTGGATTTTGATCAGTTTTGGTGCAGTTTGAGTTCAAACTGAAAAGATCTTAACTTTGGCAATGATTTCAATAATTATTTATTGGAATATGTTCTTAATATTCTAGATAAGATCCTGCAAATTTTCATGCCATTTAGATCTACGAATTAAAAGTTCCATCGATTTTAGTTTTTAAAATGGCACTAGTTTTACTATTCTTGTGCAGATTTTACCGTAGCAGCGGTAGTACCAGATTTACTATAGCAAGTAGTAATACCATAGTACTATAGCGGCACTACTGAAATTATTGTTCACTCAGATTTTCAGCTTCTTGATTTACTAGGTTTTATGTTGGCTTTTCATCCTAATCTTCGTAGCTTTGTAGTTATTGAAGTGAAGGATTAGTGAATACTTAGGAAAAAATTTTGAGGCACTATTCACCCTCTGTTGTTATCATCGATCCTACACAAATAAATTACGAATGCTCGATATTTACCCCTTCCAATCATTTACCCCATCCAATGGGTAAGACTGAAAGTTGGACCTGTCATGCTTAATTTACTTAATAATTCTAATTAATCCCCTTAAATGCATTCTAATACTCGTCGTGACAATATTTTCCTCTCCCACTCCCACTGCCAGGGGCGAATCTATGGGGTAGGCTTCATCAGGCTGAAGCCTAACCTCCACCGGTTTGCCGACCACCCCCCCTCCTGCGGCGACCAGTCCCTGCCTCCTCCCTGGTGACAACGCCGACGCCCGACGAGAAGAGCTATGAGGAGAAGAAGAGCACGGAGCCACTAGAGAAGAAACAAGGCCGAACCGCAAAGAAGTAGAAATGCAGGCCCACTGGCCACTGGCCCACGGCCACGGGCCCACCGCCCACACATCCAATGATCCAATACATGTTGCGGTGTTGCCCTAATGCCCTGTTCAGCTGTTCTCCCAATTCCCAAATTTCCCCAAATCCACCAAAATCCCTTCCCGAGCTCCCGATCCTCCAAATGCCAAAATCCCCAATCGATTGCTCACCCGTGCCGCGTGCCGACGAGTGACGAGCCAAGGCGGGACGCTGGTCACCGGATCCGAGGGGGCGGGGAAGGGCAGCGGGTCGCGCCGTCGCGGGACGCTGGTCGGTGGCGGCCGGTGCCGGCTGGCTGGCCAGCGCCAGCGGCCGAGCGCGAGCCGGGCCGCCGGGCGGGTCGCGCGCCGCGGCCTCGTGGGGAGGCGGGGCCACGGAGCCCGGGCGGCCGGGCCGGGGGCGGGAGCGGGAGGCGGAGGCGGCACGCGCGCGGCGGCTCTGGCGGCGCTGGCGGCCGGCTGCGCCTCTGCGTGAGGCGGAGGCGGCGAGGCTGCCGAGTAACCGAGACCGTCGAGTGTCGAGTGACCCTGTGACCGACGGCTCGATTGGAGTCACTGGCCAGTGCCCATTGCCCCTGAGTCCCTGACCGCCGTGACCGGCTAACCTAGACACAGAGTCACCGAGTGACCGACAGACCGAGACTTCATTAGGTTTGCAAATTGCAAATTACAATTCATTTCTAAATTAGTCCTCTAACTTTAGAATATAGATATTTCTTAATGTATATACTCAATTGAAATTTAATTCATAGGTTTGCAAAAATGGATAAGCGATTCAAGGGAAAGTTCTTAATGTACATATTTAGATCCATTGACGATGATGCAATCAGAAAATCCTTCCAAGGCAAGAAAAATCACAGAATGAATTTGCCTCGTGAAAGTCGTGATTCAAGCTAGTGGTATGGTTCTTTTATTTGAAATGTTCATGATCATTTAAGTAATTAAGTACATTTTGCTAATTGCTATTGTATTACTAATTTTTTATTTTGATGTACAGATTGTTATCTACCGGAATCATATTTACATGTTTTTGGAATTCACTTGCTATTAGTGAGGTACCTCCGTTGTATCTCTCTTTTTACTTTGCTTTTATTCATGTATGAAGTTATGAATTTGATTGCACAAGAATACAAAACTATATTTCTTACAAAGTAGTTTATTCATTCGAGGTGTAGAACCAATAATTCTACAAAAACTTACGATCTAGGATAAGAATGTATAATTTTTCAGTCCACCTTTATTTTTCATCCTGGATTCGCCACTGCCCACTGCTCAGCACGAGTGGAGAGGAGCGGAGTATTAAGGTAGCTTCATGTGTTCTGGGGCACATGCATGTTTGTTAATTTTTCTCAGAGAATGGTTTTCCAACTAATGCATGCAGTGCAGTTTTCCCACCATTACTTTTGGCTACAAGGACTATCGTGACCGTCTATTATGCTCTGGAATCCATGCACCTCTCTCTCCTTCCTTAAACCGCGCTTGGGCCACCTCTCGAGCGGCGCCACCGCCGGAAACCCCGCCGCCAGTCACTAATATCCCCGCCATCGGTCGCCGAAAACCCTGCCAAACCTCGCTGCCAGAAACCCATCCTTCCCCGCGCTATGTCGCCGCCGGAAACCTTGCCCCAATGCCAGAAATCACGCCAAACCTCGAGCTTTCCCACGGCGCGCGCGAGGGTTTTGTGGGGTTTCTGGTGGGCGAGACGGGGTTTCCGGGGAAGCGTGACTTGGGGAAGGAGGGGATTCTGACGATGGGGCGGTAGTGCGGCGAGTGCAGCTGCTTGGTGCAGGAGCGCAGCTGGGGGGGAGAAGATAGGGAAAGAGAGATGGAAGCGCACGGATCTCAGCGCAAATGGACAGGCGTGATAAGACATGTAGCCACAAGCAGTGGCAGGAAAACATTTTCGTTAGTGCATGTACTATTGCCAATATCAAATATGCCGACATCTACAATCGGTTCTGCATCATTCTCTTTCTCGACATGTTTGTTTTTTGCGCACTTTTTTCTTCCACATATAGGCTTTAGCATAGCGTCTAGGAAATGATCCGTCCCAACATACTGTGATGTACAGTATACTGTAGAGAGTCGTAACTGAAGAGCAGCAACAAGCAAGAAAAGAACGGCTGCAAGTAACGCCAAACTGGCTTAGGACGAGTACCATCGATCGAAAAAGGCAATAATGCAACTGTACAGCATTGCAACAGTGGCTGTCAGCCAATCCCTGAAATATCCATCAGACATTAACGTTGAGCCATGGGGGCCGCCAATCACAACTCGCAACGGGCAGATGCTGCTGCTGCCGTAGCAGGAGTTAATACATGAGGTGCAGTTGCATCCCTAAAACTTTTTTGTGCAAAAAAAGATATACATGTTGCTTATTTCGGTTTGAACTTCTAGCTTCTGGTTTATTTATTACTATTCATAATTTTTTTTTCTGAAATTTTGGCTTTTTTGAGCTTTTTTTCCGGTTCTTTTTTCCGTATTCGTTTGTGTTATCCATGATGAGCTAACATATTTTTTCTATCTTTAAAATTTTTTAAATTTGATTATGCCAAATAAGCCACCTTCAGTTACAGTGTAATTTCAGCTATAAGCCACTATTTTTTAGCCCAATCGAGCGGGGCCATACTTTTCCTTAATATACAAAATGTACACTATATATACTAATATACTTCTGAAAGCCCATTAGGCCTAATAGGCAACAAGTCAAGCCTATTAGCCTAAGTGCCCACACCATCCTCACTTCCTTCCTCAGTCGATCGGCCACCCCACCGGAGATTCCCCAATTGACCAAATCCGTCAGGCTTCTGGCCTAGTGCAGCAGCCAAGCTCAAGCTCAGGCGCACTGCTCTGCTCATGCATAGCTCATCGCCGCCACTGCTAACGACCACTAGGCACCAGAGAGGAAAAGGTAAACCAAAGAAGTCATCAAGTCGATCCCGTGCTTCCCAATTTGTAGATATATTGTCCTGATTTTTCTCAGCTGCATACTCCGGTTTAATTGTAAAACGGTGACAATCCTTGGCGACGTTGGCGTCGAAGCTGCAGTCCAAGATGTGTGAGGCGACGAGGTTGGCGGTCAAACATGGGCACTCGTACCACAAGACGCACTCGTACCACAAGACACTTATTAAGAGGAACAAGCAGTACATCGTCGACCCGCCCACCATCGAGAAATACTACGAGCTCTCCAAGCAGTTCGTCTACACCCGCCTCACTACACTCCTAACTTATTGTGCCTTGTTTTTTTACCACCTAGTTCTTCTATGCACCTGAGTCCTTGATGTCGATAGCTTCTTAAATCTTAAATGCTGGTAGATCATTTCCTGATATTCATGTGTCAACTAGCTCGATGGAATGGTTTTCATGGTAGTCATAGATTGTTATATATAGATTGATCCGAGACACGAAAATGCATTATTCCTTTTTGCCTTTAGGTTTAAAAGGATGATATCAAGAACTAAAACCCAAAAGGAAGTTGCGAAGTTATGATTAATTCTAACAAGCTAAGAAATGGCATATGTGAATAATATTTTAATGATTATTTAGTTACCTACATTGAACTTTCATACTATATTATTTAAATTTATCTTAGAACAGATATATCTTAAATTCATAACTCCATCATTTAAATCCTTGCACCACCGTCATTCGCAATAACTCCTAGAAACAAAACAGATTGAGAAACAGACGGACACCTTTAATACTCCTCCGACTCATGTCGTATGTGCATTTCGTTTCATTTTGATGAACCATGTGGAGGTGATCACATGTGGATGATGAGTAATTGACATTGGTTTAGTTTAGTCGAGTTTGGTTTGAGTGGTTTGGACCATGTCGTTGCGTGGTGCGACGGACTCGGTCAGGTTTGGTCATTCCTGGTCGTATGGGATTAGGTTGCATATTCAGATGATTCGACAGGTTTGGACTTCGGCATGAGTAAGTATGATGTGCTTATGCTATTTACGCTTTCATGTATCGGCGGTGCTATTTGATGTGTTTCTTGTCCGTGTGGTGCGGGGCGTCGAGGTGAAGTCGTGGCGAGACACGGTGGACGGACTAGCGCAGTGGCGGAGGTCGAAGCGGTCGGGATGTGTCGAAGGCAGCGTGAGACTCGAGGTGGTTGCGGCGTGCGAGGCAAGGAGCGCGAAGCTTCCGGAAGGTGCGGGAGGGGCGAATCGGGAAATTCGCGAGGCTGCACAAGCGGGAGCGAGCGCCGTTGGATTTAGCAGGCGTAACGGGGCGGATACCCGTTAGCCAAGGCTATAAATAGGATTGAGGGGCTGCATGCCCACTAGAGCACTTCATGGGAATTAGGGTTTGCTAGTCAAAAGAGGCTTTGGGAGGTTATTTCTCCTTTGCTCTTTAGTGGGTGAGAAGTGGGTGAGGTTACTGGGAGCTGTCCCCTACGTTCATCCCCTCCAGTGTTGTGTCTCCAGGAGAACCATGTAGAGAGGAGAGTTCTTGAGGAGAGGATTAGGATGAGTTGAGAGCTTGCAATCATACTTCTTGCATCAATCATGTATCTCTCTTCCTCTTGATCAATATGAGATGGTTTTGGTTGAATTTATTTGAGTCTCCTGTTCTCTGTTGCATATTTCCTTCGATGCTCATTTCTGTGGATTTCTTGCCTTTTTGATTTCTGAGTTCTTGCTTGCTCGAGTGTGCCAAAATGGGTTGCTTGATGATGGGATGTTGGTTTTAGACAAATTGGTCAGGTTCCCCTAAGAGCAAATCAAGAGTAATCTCAGTTTTTCAGATTTGGCCTCCTCTGTTCGTGCTTCTGGATTCTAGGGTTTTGGAGCATCTTTTGATTCCCTTTATGTGAGGGCCTGAAATTTGAGATGGAGAGACCATGGGCTATTAATTAGCTACCCTCAAAGTTTCATGGCCTGAGGATCAAGGATTTGTGAGAAGTTTGGATTTTTGGCTTCTCTTCTGAAGCTCTCCTTCATTTCTAAGGTTTTGGTCCAGATTCTATTTCTCACCTTGAGATGACTTGAAATTTGGGCTGTAGACTCTAGAGGATATTGCTATCATATCCCCAAAATTTCAGAGTCAAAGGATCAATGGTTAGAGAGTAATTCAATTTTTGGTGCTACACTTTGTAAGTTTCAGGTTGTCGGGCATAATCTGAAATTCTAGCGTGTCTGTTGAAATCCTTGCTATTCTCTAGTCCCAGGGTTATATGGTTCATTTTCTTGAGGTTCTAGTCTGAGGAGTTCATGTTCTTTCCTTTCTAATTCTCCTCTTTTCTCTTGTGCTAAGTTAGTCTGAAGTTCTCTGCAGAGGAGCTGTTTTCGGTTGATATTCAGTCTTCTGTTGGCTGTAGTGTTCAGCACAGTCTTCCAACCTTTACTAGTCTGCAGTACTAAAATTGCCTCAACTACATTTGGCTAGCAGGGAGCAGCTACTTTGTCATGCATTGATTCGGCCAAGGGAGCTGTAGTTTTCTTTTTTATTACTTCCTGGAGATCTTCTTGCCGAGTAACTATTCTCTTTCCAGGGGGATTTTCTAGCTACAGTTCCTAATGGCTTAATGAAAGCATGTAGTAGTTGTTTTTCTTTTATTTCTTTTGCTAATCTTTGAGCATTTTGTTTGCATACCAAATAGCATTATTTTCAGTTAAAATTTTTGCTGGTTGATCTCTGATTTATACTGAATTTTTCAGTGTCGCTTGCATTCCAAATTTCAGCAAAATTAAATTTAATTTTCTGTGAGGTGCTTTGTACTACATCTTTTTAAAAATCAGTGTTCGATTTCTCGGGGGTGATTTTGAAGCGAGCGATATTCACCCCCCTCTGTCGCCATTTCGGTCCTACACATTTATTTCTTCCAACTCTTGTACTCGAGAAGTAGAGCCATGTCCTTTTGGACTGCAGCTGGCTAGGTTAATAAATCGTGGTGCTGAAAAGATGAAACGCTAGTACTACTAGCTTGAGTAAAAACATTCACAATTTGATTACTAGCTTATTTTTCAGGGTCTAGTGTACAAGTACTATGTAGGAGTACATACACAGCAGGCACGAAAGAATTAAGAAATGTGCACTTGTTACATGTTACTCTTCGATCATTATTAATTATCGTCGATCAATTGATCTTTCTTCTACAATTAAGGGGAGAAATACACTGGTTCGTACAATTAATTAGAGAGCCGCCTCTCGATAGACATGGCACTAATCGAGACGGAATTAATCATAACAAGGCCGACGTGGATGATGTGGCTGCTAAATTTGTTGCGCAATGCAGAGTTCGTAGCTAGGTATACTATGCCGGCCGGTGTGCGCACTCTGGCGTGAGGGAGTGGTCTCTCTTGGGGTCGCGGCAGTAGTTGTACACCATGTACCGCTGCTGCACCCGCTCCATGGCCGCCACCTGCTGCCGGCTGAGCTGTGCCCCCGCCGATCCGTGGCGGCACCGCGGCGGGGCGTCGGCGGCGCATGCCCGCACGACGAACCCGGAGAAGCGCGCGACGAATGGCTGGTAGCGGTAGTCGGCCCGGTACCTGCCGTTGTCGGTGGCCCAGGAGGAGGCGTCCCAGATGGTGCCGTACACCCACATCGGCCGCGCCGGGAACGTCGCCGTGGCCATGCTGGCGAGGCGAGGGTAGCGGCGGATGGGGACGCCGTCGACGAAGAAGGCGATCTCGGAGGGCCCCAGAGGATAGCGTAACTGTGGGAGGCTGCCGTGGGGTCGAACCAGAGGTGGAACTTCATCTCCCGGCCAATGACCCGGCCGTCACCACTGCCGCGGACGTAGACGTTGGTCTGCAAGGTGTAGGGCCTCCGGGGTGGTGCCGAGGAACTCGATGTCGACCTCGTCGTGGAAACCGGGGTGCGCCTGGTTGTTGGAGAGGTAGAAGGCGGTGATGACCCCGGCGGTGTACCCGGGCTGCAGCCTGATAGAGGCGGCGAAGTAGCCGGTGCGGAAGGCGCGCCTCGACCGGAAGCCGCTCCCGGAGTGTCGGTCCAGCCAGATGGTGACGGTGCTCCCGTCGCCGGAGACGGTCTGGTGCTGCGGGCCCCAGAGGTTGGCGAAGTCTCGGGAGAAGCCAGCAGCAGCAGGGGATGACCCGCACGATGCTAGAAAGGCGGCCGCATGGAGGAGCGACATTGCTAGTAGCAGATGAGGAGCGTTCGCATGGCTGCCATGAGCGAAGAGACAACCCATCACCATGGCCACGTACGTATGCGCGGATAGCGCGACTCTCTGGCTTAGGTGGAGTTGAGCAGCCACCCCGTTGGCCTTAAATTTGACGACAAAGACGACTGGTGGTGCCGTCAGCCATGTGATACTGATGCAGCTCAGTTGGGAAGGATTGTCCGGCCGACCGTTAGATACGGAGAGCCCATTCATCCATCAAAACGTTTAATTTGGCTCACTAACTAGTAAGGTGCCCGTGCGTTGCAACGAAAAACCAAATAAAAGTGATACATACTATCAAATATGATCTCAAACTAAATAATAAACATCAATGTTACCTTACGTCATCATGTATTAAACAAAATATACATGTTCATACTCATAAATAAATCAAGCATCATATTAGTGAAGCATGATAGAACAAGTACCACATACAACAATATATACAAAAATGGTAGTAAATAATATTATTCCATAGTATTCTTAATAGATAAATAACTGTCAGACTGTCTTGGATAATAACAAACCAATTGATATGTCTAGGACCAACTCATGAAAGTGGATGCACCTACAAAAGGTAAATCAACAACGACATTACTTTTTGTGTTAAATGTACATTAAGATACATAAAGAATGAACTTAAGAAAAATTAAGAATATACATAAATGTGTCTTCAAGAACACTTATCTAGACTGGAATGACATGTAGACATCAAAGTGAGCATAGACTCCTCGAGCAGCAGGTGGCTAAGTACTAATTCCAGCAGCACACCTAGCATAAAAGGGATCATGATTTTTTTTTTCCAAAAAGTACAGTACTTAGACAACAACATGCAAACCTATCTAGCTCCAAAGATTTTTAAAGAAATAATCCCATGTAAGAAATAATCTTCTTGGACTAATAAATTCTTCTCAGTAGGATCCTTGGCGCCAACCTTGCAGTGTCATCTTGAGGTGGTCACCTCTTTTACGTCGCAATAGCGCTTTCTCGATCGTCACCCACTCTGCGCGCTTTATCTTCCCTTGCGGCATGGTGCATGTCGGCATGCACTCGTCTCGCTTTGGCTCCAAATCTTTCGTACCAAATGCATGAATCATGCATTGGCTTCCTAACTTTTAGCTATAAGACTCCTTATATTAGTTTACTGGCTGAACCTCGTCGATCGCAAGTTCACAACAATGTAAACCGCAAACGATTTGTACAATCCGAGTATGACATGAATTCTGCGGTAGCCCATGAAAGGCCAGCAGACTAACAATTACCATTCAGTACAAGTCTATCAAAGAAAAAACAATTCTTTTATAAATTATTCTCATGCATATTCGCAACATGATCTACAAAGTCCAAACAATTATAATATAGAGATTAAATATTACTTGACATGACATTCTTAACATATGAAAGAATATAAGGGAGCATCTATATTCATCACAGATTTGTACTGATATCTATTTCAAGACTGAGATGCAACATGAAATGAATTGTACATGATCCACCGCCAACAAGGAAAACCATCCCTTGACCTCTAAGCTTCTGTTTTAGGATCATCTGCACAGAAAATTTGCGTTTTTAATTTCCCAACAAGCAAACTGACCGGTAGCATGCAAAGAAGAACTAAAAAACCTTGAAGATCCCACATGATCTGCAAATCAGTAAGGTACCTCGATAATAACCCTACCTCTGCACCAATTTCAATGTTTTGTAGCCTCTGATCAACTGGACCTATGACTGACACATCATTGACCAAGCAGAGAAAAGAATTTTCCTGCAAGCATAATTTGGTATATTATGAGGTTAACTAACTTGAAGACAAAATTTACCTGGCTAAGATGTTCTCCACCAAAGTTCGCTAGGTCTATCTGCCACAAAAGCAATAAATTATAGTGAGACTAAGATAGCAGTTTTGGTCAATAATACAAGTACTCTCTTCCTTGGGATAATAAGAGTATAATACAACTAAATCAAGTATATAAATTCACAGAGTTCATTAGTTTGCTGGTTTAACATGATAACACCGCATCTAGCCAGCCAGGTATCTACCTCTTGTGCAGCTTAACAGATGCAAGCTTACAACCAACATCCACAAATAGACTCCTTAAACAAACTCACACTTACACGAAATTTTGATGTTAATGCCTCCCTAGCTCTGAGAAAAATTATATCTTATTATTAATTGTTACAGGACCAAATTTCAATGTTTTCAGGCAAGGTTATTGGTGACTAAATAGCTAATAGTGCAAGACACTTGACCTTTTATTAATCAGTAAATCATATAGCTCGGAGGTAAAGATTGAAAAACAATTGACAGAGTATGTTGGAAATCGAGGTTTAACATGAACAAAAGAATTAGCAAGTCCTTATCCAACGATTAAAAGTTCTTAGATAATTGTTGAGGAATCATGGGAAATTCACATATAGGATATGCAACATTGTTTATGATAAAAGAGAATAGTGATGTAATCCGCATGAGCAACCTATAGCTTTGCATGGAAAGTAGAGAAACAAATCGAGCTAAGCTAGAAAGAAGAACAGTGTTATGAAGATTGGAAACGATGTAATGACTTCACTGAGAACAGATACTAATAGGCGATATCCTCCCAAGAAATAGCATGGAAACCCCAACATATCATCATCAAGGCCAGGATTGAAGAAAACAATGTTGCTTGTGCTTTTCCAAAAATCCACCGCCACACACCACCATCGTTTTCAGGCAAGTAATTATTGTCCATTTAAACGTTCCCATACATGTAGCACATTATACCTAGAGAATGTAACAATGATATAAATTACACACTAACAATCTCTAGGACATCACGGACTCACAACAAGCAAATAAACAATATATCGAGCACCTTGTATCAACAACTATCAAAATATGGTTGATGCACTATGATTTTTCAGACAGAGTTACATCAAAAGTCTTTGTTGAGCAGGACCATGATGAAATTTCTCATAGATAAAGATTAGATTTAGATGATTTCATCATAGCATACAATTAGCGATATGGCAATAACTCATATTTTCTGCCACTGTGCCACATTATTACAAGGCTAGCACATACTACTAACTAAAAGTTAATTCACCATCTAATACTACAAGGTATACTTGTTAGCGGGAAAGCTATAAAGATTTCAGTTGCAGAATAGAATCGAGTCAATTAAGTTACCTAGCTTCACAGTCAACTTCTCCGTGACTTCACCATCACCTAAAAATCAATTTCCCCAATAGTCACAAATCAGCACGGCCAAATTCTTACGAAGAGAGAAGAGGAGAGTAAGAAATTAAGCACCACAAAGGAAATTACCTACACAACTGCACTCTCCACCGAATATATGAAATGCCATCACAGATCCTGTTGGCTCTGAAAACAACCAATGCAATTCAAACCGAATCAGATTAGGAGGGATCAAGCAAGAACCCAATGCTACGGATTGGGTGGATCCACCCACATCCTCGAAACTAACCCTAACATCTACGCGGGATGAGACCGTGTGAAAAAGGAGGATCGATCGTGCATGGGAGGAGCCCACACCTAGTAGATGTAGGTCGGAAGGGTTCATAATTACCTTAAGATGCTGCGCCCACTGCCTCTCCTTGACCGGTGATGGCGGCATGGACAAAGGGAGACGATAGCACGAGGAAGGAGAAGGCGCGAGATCGGCCGGAGGCCGTGGCGGCGGCGTGGGGAGGGCCATCGGCGATCCCCATAGACATGGTGCCTCCGTGCCGCCCTCTTTCCCCTCTCCAGTGTCGTTATGGCGGATCCGGTCGGATCCGCGGCTGCCGGAGTAGATCCGAAAGGATCGGACCATGCCGCCACGGTCCCCTCGACGGCCTGCGCAAACCTTCGACATGTCCTCGTCACGGGCTGGGCCACACCACCTTCTCCCATCGTCGCCGATGTGCATCGCCTCGGCGTCGGCAACGCGAAGGGGATGAGTGGCGAGGAAGGCGGTCGAGCTCGGCCTCGGCCTTGGCGGAGGAGACCCACTTGCGGGCATAGGCATGGTGGAGAATGGGGAGCTTGGTGCCATGGCTGCGATGGTGAACTCTAGGGTTTGGTGAATCGGTGAGGATGGGTTCGAGTGGAGATCGGGATAGGAGGATAGGGAAAGTGGAGACCGCCGGGAGGCAGAGCGGCGGCGCGCGCGCGAGATTGGGGCATGAGGAGTTTGCGGGCGCGGAGGAGGTGGGAGGCGAGCCGGGGCGACGCGAGGGTGGGCGGGCGTGGAGCATCGGAGCGGCGACGGCGCTTGGGACCGGTGGTTTTGAAATTTGGAGAACGTGGGGGTCGGAGGAACCGCTATGTATGTAATGGGATTGGCTGCGTCGGTAGAATAGAATGGTTCAGATGCTTCGTGGTGAGATTGAGCGGTGGTAGAGAGTCGAAGGAGAACGGACGGACTGCCACTAACTCCAATTTTTAAGTAGTAGAGATAAAGCATATTTTGTACCCAACCGAGCCCAGTGCTGGCCTCCAAAATCTATATTTAGGAACAACCGAGACTGGCGTTGACTCGGTGGGAGGGTGCGTGGTGTGCGTTCCTCCGGCCGATGTTCCATCCTCGGATCGGTGGCGGCTTCTCATTCTCGGGCTACTATTCCTTGAACAGTACCCTTTTGAGAGGTATACACACGGTGTATAGTGTATGTTCATGGGATAACGTGTGCCTATGTTCGGAGGTTGTTGAGCCTCCGACTAGATTTTAGCATGTGTAGGGAACATGCACACGCACACCTTAACGAGACATGTATAATATGTAAGTCTACGCTACAAAAGATTTCGTGTGATGTAGGGGAGAGCGAAAGATAATACCTCCTATTTAATAGACAATTTTATAGACGGCTTTGCACTTTGTATATGTCTTATTGGCTTGTTTCTATTGTGTATACCATTGTATAGACTGTTGGAAATGTATGTAATATTTTAATTCTAAATTTTACTAGGAAGCAAATATTGTAAATAACTAGTCATGCAAAGCTCATAGCTAACAACAGATGGTAAATCATATTATACTTCAAATATACGTTCTGCATAATAGTACTCGCAAGACGTGTCTTTTCTGCATCCTGTAAATATGTTCAACAAGCAATAGTTGAGTATGAAAAATTGTACTTCGCAAGACTTTTAAGCAAAGATATATAGTATGTAGGCTGAGTCAAAGATAGCTGTCTAGTCTAGTTTGATTTGTGAAACATACTTTCAATTGAATTAACGAGTAATAGATTGTAAACGAAAGTTGTAAAAGTATTTAAATGTGATAAGTAAATAATTATAAAGCATATATTACATAATTTAGAATAAGAGGCTTGCTGCCCTAGAATCTTGAAATAGAGGCATAATCTTTGTCGAACCAAACTATGCATAGATATCCTATCCATACATTCCCCAAAACTATTTTGTAAAATATAAAGCTACTTATTGTAGAATTTCACCAAGTTTTATCCATAACCAGAGACACGGCTATTCGAATAGATTTACACATTGCAGAGATTGTATACTTTATACGTACGGCATCATCCCACCATGTTATACATGTCACGCGATACCATTGGTACCCAATTTGAGAGTGCAAGACGTGGCTTTTACTTTACCAGTACTAACAACAACCGTGCTATGATTATGTTCTTAGGACGGGTAGTGCTCTCCAGCATTCCAAGACCCATATGGTGTATTGGGTACCTTCCAACATGGGAAAGGTCCTACACCATGTCCTCACTAGCTCAAGAATCTACCTACAATCTACCACCTATGGTGAACTTGCTAGCCCTAGTAACTCATTATGTTAAGGTCTTTCCACAAAGGTATGTGTTGTTGTACGACTGTACTTGGATCTATAGCACAATATAGATTAGTCCTTAGTGACCCGGGCAAGATATCCACAAACCACATTCTTGTGCGACTTCATTGATCTCTACAACCACTTGTCCAAGTCTAAAACTTGTTTTCCATATTCTTTGCTAACCATAATAATAGAGGTAAACTCCTCTAGATCAATTCTTGAGTATTTCCCATTTTTGAACATTTTGACCAATTTCTCATCTAGCACATCTAGCACCGTTATGAGCATGGTGAAGCATCAACTACCACATTTAATTACTAAGTTCCACATTTTACTGCCAGTGAGTATTATAACTATGGTGACAATAATAGGGTAACAATTTGTCAAGGTAGGATTGATGCAACAATAAGGTTTTTACCAAAATTACGCACATGGATAATAGTTTTCAACACAACATACATAACATTGAAATATGAGATCAATATGATAAAAGAGAGTACCTGCCTTACTTGTTGAACTCTTGGTCTTGCTTGGATTCCTTAACGAAGTTCTCTGGAACATCAATACCTAATCATCAAATGCCAAATATTGCAATAAGAGCCAAATAAATTAAATTAGAGATCAATTTCAAATATTACTATATAATGTGAAATAGCATGATTTTAGAAAACTTTAGAGACAAAAATAACTTAATTTAGAGTTCATATGCAAAAGTTATGGTCATTTCAATTTTATTTGGTTTGAAAATTCTAAAACAATGGAAAAACGTATTGTGCCCGAATTTTTTATTTTTATTTTTGTTTCTAAAAGAAATCCTAGATTTACTACATCATTAGACTGACAGGTGGGATCCACTCGATAGGATTTTATTATTTTTTGAATTAGCTAACATGTGGGGACCACATGTCAAAGACTCATGTTTTAAACTGGTTTTAAGCACCAACTAACCATTTAGGTCCACATGTCAGTGAGCATTTAGGATTAACCGAGTCATTAGCACTAGTTAATCTTACGCTGGGCCCACTAGTTAGAGAGAGAAATTCAGCTGCTTGACAGCGGTGACAACCGAGCTCTTTGCTGACCTCGTCGATGGCAAGGGAGCGGTAGAGGGGCATGGGCGACCTCAGGAATGGGAAGAGGAGTCTACAATGTGTATCTAGGTGGTGGTGGCATTCGGTGAGGTGGTTGGTGGCAATGGTTAGAGGATATCAATGGCGAGCACTACTACAGAAAAGGTCATCACAGACGGTTCGAAAACATCATCACAGACGGTTTTGTGAGCCGTCTGTATTTATGGGTCGATGATAATCGAAGGTCATCACGCAGGCGGTTTTGAACCGCGTGATTATGAGTTATCACGACGGTTTTTACTCAAAACCGTGCGTGATAGCCGATATCCTGACGGTTTTGAGTAAAACCGTCTGTGATTATCAGCTATCACGAGCGGTTTTTGAGTAAAAACCGTCTGTGATTATCAACTATCATGACGGTTCTTGGTAAAACCGTGCGTGATATTCCTTCGACCCATACATATATTTCTCTTATTGGCTAGCCTCGGGAATGCTAGCCATGCCCTCTGAAACAAGCGAGATAATCACGGACAAAAACATACAATTCACACATCTCATTTGCTTTGATACATTTCACGGACATAAAACATCCAATTGACATGGCACTTCATTTCACAAACATAAAGCATGCATCCATTTCGCAAATCGATTAATTGAATTGAAATGAAATATCCATTAACAAATGCACGATTAGAAAAGATCTACACCGCATTTACACTTAGTGATAAGACCAATAAGAAATCATGGTGCGCAGATGGAACCGTCCTCCGGCTTTATGACTTGAGTCGGCAAAAAATACGCCAACTCTCCTTGAATCCTCCAAAATCGATCGTTTTAATGCGCTTGTGGGATGGACACAAACTGTCGATAGGAATATCAATGTGCATATATATGTAATGTGATAAGTATGAAGTAATTATGGAAGAGTGACAAACCTTGCGATTGGTGAGCCTCGAGGAATCGAGAGTAGTTCCATATGATGGCAAACGTAGTATCCACATGTGTTGCCACATTCTTCTTTGTGGCACCGCAAAAATAGAATGTGTTAGTTCAAGAGGCATTAATACCAACTGTTGCATAGGATTAATTAATGTGAAATAGCGAATACCTTAAAATCTCGAACATGTGTCAGCAGGCCTTTGGCCCCGCGCTTCGAGTCACCTCCCTTTTCAATGTACATCGCGAACGCCCTACGTAATTCGAAAAAGTTAACCTTAATCATTCGGAAGGAAAGAAAGAGTACAATGTAGATATGTATGGGAATATGTGCTTACCTATCGATTACTTGGTAGCAATCGTGAAGTCCATTTTATTCTTACTTAGGAATCAAGGTAATATACCTTGTTCCATTTTGGTACAATTACTATTAAAATCCAATGAAAGTTCGATTGAAGGGCATAAGTACATAGTCCTTATTGCGGCAACCAGCAGATCTGATGCAATGTACCTCTCGACGAGGGTGTCTCTGGTCGATGGTATCCTTGGCGACCAATTGTGGGTCCAAGAATCCAGCTGATGAGTTGGATAATCTAGCTTTAATCAGCATGTGTCTATATATATACACACGAAAGCAAAAAATTAGATATGGCATTTATCGATATGACATTAACGGAGACTGTGATTGTACACACTTACAGCGTCCAGCATTGAATGATTGAGACGTCAAGAGCGTTGAGCGTGAACAGATCGAATAAATCCTTAAAGGCGACCACGAACATACACTCTTGAAGATTGTGGTGTAAATCTTCCTCGGTGAATTTGACAGTGATACTTGAAGTCCGTTCTCCCTCTAGCTTAATGGACTGCTGCATATACCACGTGTGCAATTGCATGCAACTATGTGGTAGCTTTTGGAGGTCTTTTTGCTCGAGCAACGGCTCGCCAAGCACGAATTTGCGGGTCAAAGGGTGGTACGGAATATCATCATTGGTCTTGTTTGCTTTGCCCTTGCTGGCCTTGCTGCCTCGGCTATAGGTCGACTTCACGGAAGTCGACTTTGAAGGTAGCAGCGGTGCAAGTTGCTCTAGCGAGAATAGGGCCCGTGGAGATAGCACCGGTGTAGTATCCGGTGGTGGAACCGACTGGTCTTGTAATGGAGATGGCACCAGTGCAAGTTGCTCTGGTCCTGCCACCGGTGAATAAGCCTCCAGGGAGATGTCGCTTTTGGGCCACTGGATGAATGTTCCAATGGCCTGTCCTAGAGTCACGATCTCGTCGTTGGGGGGCTTCGGTAG
This sequence comes from Dendrocalamus sinicus, assembly GCA_036346575.1. Taxonomy (NCBI): domain Eukaryota; kingdom Viridiplantae; phylum Streptophyta; class Magnoliopsida; order Poales; family Poaceae; genus Dendrocalamus; species Dendrocalamus sinicus. The sequence continues at coordinate 18,895,822 of CM070657.1, read as the reverse complement.
CGGGACCACCTCAAAATTGACATACACACCATCCACATTAACTTTTGTGAAGCTCGGCGCTACTGCTTGACCGTGCACCATGGCCCCGATACTGACGAATATGCACCCTGCAAGCGTACAAGGAATGGAGCCATATCTCACTTGGAGCACGCACTTCGTAGGCTCCTACATAACGATACAAAATTAGCTACTCGAATAGGCCTACCAATGGAGCAAGCATTCGAGAGGTAATAATTATTACGGGATGTCGTCCACGGAAATTTGGCACGGGATTGCGTCGGATTCGACGCGCCTACTCGGACGGTTGGGCGGGCTAGCTAGCACGGAGAGGCGGCGGCGCTCGCGACTTTCTCGCTCTGTTTCGCACCTCATCTCTCGATTACATCACCAATGAATCCAAGATCTCCTCTCTAAGAGATGCCTTGATCTCTTCTCGTAGCCGCAAGTCACGCTCGCTTTGTTTCTCTTCCCGCGCCGATACATGTCGGAGTCATCTTGAAAACCATGTTTCCAAGGAACGTAAAGCCCAAGGCCTCTCAGACGCCCGGGTGCTCCTTGTTTCCAGGGCCACGGAGAGCATATCATTCTCCTTGTTCCTGGAATGATCCTGTAGATTGAAAACTCACTCTTCCCGCAAGAGCACGACATGTCATTTCAATTAAATGCGGTTGTGGAGTAATTACAAGCAACGTAGTTCGATCGATATCTTACCAGCGCCGGTCACTTGCTGGTCTGCAGGGTTTCAAACGTGATGTCCCCGATGTCGTTGTAGATGACCTTGCTCTAATCCAATTTCGAGCGCGTCACCCGGATATTGGAAAGCGGCGGGCGATGTCTGTGTAGCTGCCACTCATCCTCCTTCCTCCATCGGCGGGATTTTACCCGCATACCCAGTATGCCAAGTGCGTGAGGTGTGTATTTTTTGCACGGAGGGCCTTGTGCGCCACACTTGTACTTTTGAAATCTTCGGTCGTTTTCATCGCCTTGAACTCTTCCCATTGTGGTTCCGGGAATGGGTATTTATGAACAGCGCTTTCGTCCGTCTCCACGTATTTCCGACAAGCGTGCTCTTGAAGTTCTTCCATGCTTTGCACGCCGCTTTGTAGGTTTGTTGTTGCACACGTCCAAGTGTTCTTACGGGAACTCGAACGATACCAAAATTTCGGTCCACACCACGTTTCGAGTGTCGAGCACGTTCTTCCACGAATTGTATGTGATCTCAATTGCTCTCGTGCAACTACTCCGACCATAGTTCGAATGCGTTCATCGCTTTTGAGGAAGGATAGGGACCCCAGATGCATTCACCGCTGTGATGGTCTGTCGGCCCTCAGGCTTCTTTGATAGCCCTCTTTCTTGGCGTCTTGATGTTGGAGCGGACGCCTCCGGCGATGATGTTGAAGAATGCGCGGGTGACATGTTGCTCATTTTGTGGGTCTATTAAGATAAGATGAGAAAGTGATCATATTGAATTGCAAGACAAGAGAGGAGTAGAGGGGAGGGGGAGAAGGGAGGGGGTGATATGGACATAGAGAGGGGGTGATGTGCCTATCTTACCAATGTATCAAGTCCTTCTTTGTTCCGCAAAATTCAAGGCAATTGTATTACAAAAGTGCAAAAAAAAAAGACATTCCAGATTCTTCGGTGAGCAGCCGACATAGCCGACTTCTTCGGTGAGTGACTATCCATCTGCTTCTTCCCACTCCTTCTCTTCATCTCTGGTCTCTGGACCACGTACGCCAGTAGCGATGATTCATCTAACTGAATCATCGCTACTGGCGTACGTGATCCAGAGACCAGAGATGAAGAGAAGGAGTGGGAAGAAGCAGATAGATAGTCGCCACCAAGAAGCGCTCACCGAAGAATCAAGAATTTCTTTTTCCAACTTTTATACTAAAATTGCCTTGCATTTTGTAATACTATTACTACAAGGGTGATGTGCCTATCCTAGCACCTACTTTAGTTGCTAATAGTATAAACCAAATAGCAAAGTCCCTACACAAAGGTTTATGAAGCAAATTACACAAACTAGTGTATCTGGTTCATTGAACGGATACACTAGAATGTGTTACTTGCTTCATGCCCTTTGATCATATACTCTTCCTTGATTGGTTAATTTGTGCTCTCAAATTGTAAGGTTGCACATGATAAGATGAGGAAGCAAGAAAAGTGAGGGGAGAAGGGAAGAGAGGAGAAGCAAGCTCTCAAATTTGTGCTCTCAATGTTAGGAAGAGAGGAGAGGAGTAGAGGAAGGGGAGAAGGGAGGGGTGATGTGGACAGAGAGGGGTTATGTGCCTATACTATATACTATATACTAACACAACAAGCAATGTAATATGTACCAATGTAAATTAAGCAATCATAGAGAAACAATGTACCAATGTAGTATGTACCAAATAGCAAATTAAACTAAGCTACTGCAGAAAACAATGTACCAATGTAATAAGCATCAAGCATCAACCCTAAACACTAACAGTAAGCATGAAGCATCAACCCTAAATATGTACCAAGCATCAAGCATCAACCCTAAACACTAACAGTAAGCATGAAGCATCAACCCTAAATATGTACCAAGCATCAAGCATCAACCCTAAACACTAACAGTAAGCATGAAGCTCGGGGAGGGATTTGATGACCTTAGGGTTTTGGTGACCTTAGGGACGGAGGAGGAGGAGGCGGCGGCGACGGAGGAGGAGGAGGAGGCGACGCAGGAGGAGGAGGCGACGCAATTGGAGGCGGCGACGACGACGGAGGAGGAGGAGGCGGCGACGCAGGAGGAGGCGGCGGCAACGGAGGAGGAGGCGACGGGCTCGGGGAGGCGACGACGGAGGAGGAGGAGGCGACGGGCTCGGGGAGGCGGCGACGGAGGAGGAGGAGGCTGCAGCGACGTCTTTGTCCGGGGACGACGGGCTTGGGATTTAGATCTAATCGAATAACTGCAGTGCACACGGAAAACCCTAGCGAGAGGGTATATGTAGGTAGATTATCACAGACGGTTCTAAACTTAGAACCGTCTGTGATAAGCCTATGTCGGCTGTTGCAATTAAGACAACACCAATAACTACACAGTTGCATTCATATCAACCACCAAACAGCTGCATCCATATACAACACCAACCAGCTACAATATACATTTTCACATATACATCTCAAAATTGACTACATCACACATTTTCACATATACATCTCAAAATTGATTACATCACACATTTTCACATATACATCTCAAAATTGACTACATCACACATTTTCACATATACATCTCAAAATTGACTACATCACACATTTTCACATATACATTCTTATTGTACTTGCTTATTTCCTTTAAAAATTAGCCCTTCATCATGATCAATGCGTACGTAACTAGTTTCGTCCACGTTGTTCATCGTCGACCATATGCCATTTCCAAAAGGAGGTAACTCGTCAAATTGATTGTATTCCTCCTCGTCCACTACATTCTCCACTCCGACAATTCTCCTTTTCCATGAAGAACTACATGGTGTTTCTTATTTGCCGGTCGGTTACATAGAAAACTTGAACAACTTGATTGGTGAGTACGAATGGTTCGTCTTTGTACCCGACACGTTGGAGGTCCACGGTCGTGACACCGCACTTGTCAACCTTCACCGTGGGAGATGCACCCAACGGCAATAAATAAGGGGATCTTGAAAACCACATAGTCGAGCTCCCAAATCTCTTCTATGAAGCCATAGTACGAGTTTCTCGACCCATCGATCTTGAATGCATCTATGCGGACACCGCTGTTACGTTAGTGCTCTTGACATCCCGAGATCACGTATAGAATGTGTACCCATTTATGTCATATCCTTGCCATGTCACAACTATAAATGTCGGCCCTTTGCCAACCATGTCGCGTCTCACTCGGCAAGCTCCTAGCGATTTGCTCCTTCAACCATTGGTTGAACCCACGGTTGTGTTGCCTCATGATCCAAACATCCGGCGCTCCGGATTCATTGCGAAGCACATCCTTGTCTTTGGTCCACATAAGGGCCACTTGGTCATGTGTTGCAACACCGTGAAATGGGCTTGAGTATACGTGTCCATATCCGGAGTGATTGCTTTCCTTCCGATAGTTCCGAGACCCTTCACCTCCCCTCATGACGAGATTGAGGACACCTATCGGTTGAATCGAGCCATATAATCGACACAAAACTCAATGACCTCTTCGCTTGCATAACCTTCGACGATGCTGCCCTCCGCGAGAACGATTCCGTCACGTCGACTTGAGAATTCCCATGAACCTCTCAAATGGGTACATGCTACGAGGAATATGGGGCCGCACATTTTATCTCCCACACAACGTGAACAATGAGATGGACCATGATATCGAAAAACGAAGGAGGGAAATACATTTCAAGGTGACATAGAGTCATCACCACCTCGTCCTCTGAGCATCTAGTCCTTCGGGATCGATGACCTTCGAGCAATTGTGTTAAAGAAATAACATAGCCTCATGATTGTCTCTCGGACTTTGATCGGCAAAATATTTCTAATTGCAATAGGGAGCATCGTGTCATCAAGACATGACAATCATGAGACTTCATGCCATTTAACTTCAAATCTTGCATCGAAACAAGTTTCTTCACGTTGTCGAGTAACGAGACGGAACTTTGACACCATGCAAGCACCGCACAGTTCTGTTTTCTCAGCCTTGGACAGAGTGTAACACGCAGGGGGAAGATACGTTCGTCCATTATCAGTGCGTGTCGGTGCTAACTCAGGCCTGATGTCCATATCAGCCAAGTCAAGCCGTGCGTTGACGCCGTCCTTTGTTTTATCACGGATGTTCAATAAGAGACCAATCAAGCTGTCGCACACATTCTTTTCTACGTGCATGACGTCGATGCGATGGTTTAACATCTAGGTACTCCCAATAAGGTAAGTCCCAAAATATTGATATCTTCTTCCAAGTGTTCTTCTCATGAGCCCTCAATTTACGTCCCTTTCCGAGGACAACATCTAAATCCTTAACCATATCATAAACCTCGTGTCCCCTTAAATGGCTTGGAGCTGAACCGTCTTCCTTCTCTCCGTCAAATTGTTTCTTCATCTTGCGGTATGGGTGAGCCCTCCGAAGGAACCGGCGGTGACGCATGTAGACGGTTTTGCGTGAGTGTCTCAACCACACACTCTCGGTACCATCTAAACAGTGAGTACAAGCTTTGGCACCTTTTGTACTATGGCCCGATAGGTTACCAAGGGCAGGATAATCATTTATGGTGCGAACAATAAGGAGCGCAGAGTGAAGTTCTCTCGTTTGTATGCATCCCATACTTGTACCCTTCGCTCCATAGTATTTTTAGATCTTCCACCAACGGTGCTAGGAACACATCGATATCATTCCCGTGTTGTTTTGGCCCTTAGATACGTACGACAAAGAAATGTACTTTCGCTTCATACACAACCAAGGAGGAAGGTTATAGATGCAGAGAGTCACGCCATATGCTATGTCACGCTCATGCTACTGAAAGGATTCATTCCATCTGTACTCACCCAAACCTTATATTCCTTGGTTCTGCACCGAACTCGCAAAACTCCTATCGATGTTTCTCCACCGCGTGGAATCAGCAAGGTGTCTTATCATTCCATCCTCCTTGCGCCTCCGAGTGCCAACGCAGCAGCTTTGCCTCCTTTGGGTTTGCAAAAACCTTTTCAAACGGGAATTATAGGAAAAAACCATGCCACCTTAGCAGGAGGTCCTTTCTTCGCCTCTGTTCCCTCGCCATCATCTGATTGATTGTTACGTTTGTATCGGGATGCGTTGCACACCGGACATACATGCATGTTTGCATACTCTTTACGGTAGAGGATACAGTCGTTCGGGCATGCATGTATTCTTTCTACTTCCATTCCCAATGGACAAAGAACCTTCTTGGCTTTATACGTGGTTTTAGGCAACTCATTTCCCTCTGGAAGCATGTCCGCTAAAAGACCTAGCAGCGCCGTGAAACTCTTGTCGGACCAACCGTTGCTTGCCTTCAATTTCAACAGTTCAAGCACGGCCGACAACCTCGTGTACTTGCAGCCCGTGTACAAAGGTTTCTCTGAGTCCTCCATCAAGCCATGGAATTTAACATACTCTCTCTCATCATAGTTCTCTTCTACATCGCGAAGCATCTGATCCAGATTATCATCGTGCAACCTATCCGAATCCGAGCCACAATCGACATCAGCCGGCGGCATGTCATTCAGTTCACCGGCGATGTCATCCGGGGGCATATCTTTCACTTCACCGGCGATGTCATCCGGCGGCATATGATCATTCACTTCGCCATGATCGGTCCAACACGTATAATCCTTTTTGAAACCCCTCCGAATCAAGTGCGATTCAATTTGCCCTCGGTTCTTAAACATCTTCAAATTCTCGCAGTCAGTGCATGGACAACACATATATTCCACCCCCTTATTCAACATATCCTCCTCGGCAGCTCTTATAAAAGCAGAAACGCCATTAATGTACTCTTCACTCACACGGCTCATGCATACATCCACTTCAGTCCTACGTTACGTACATATATAACAACTTAGTATTAAAATCTAGATTATACCGGCCACATTTATTATATTGAGACTTAATTTGCTAGCTCAATTCATATTTGAAACACAACAACTATTATATAACCAACAATTTTGCAAATTAACCATCTTCAATAACCACTCATGGATTACTTAGACCTAAATTGTAATGCAATTAAAGAAAAATAAATTTCATTACTAACCATATCTACAAGAACTGGAAAGTCGAATCTTAATTCAAAGCTCAATCTCGCCTCTTCCCACCAAATTAATCGCTCGAAATCGCCTAGCTTCCTCCCGAGTGAAAAAGTGCGCAGCGATGGCTAGATCTCGATCGAAATGAAGACAGATACTGGCTCGAGCAGCGCAATAAATGCCTTAGTCATTATCACGCAGCGGTTTTAACTAAAAACCGTCCGTGATAATTATCTTATCACGACGGTTTTTATTAAAACCGTCGTGATAAATAATATCACGATGATTTTTAATAAAAACCGTCGTGATAAGCTTCATACCACAACGCCGCGCGTGTTTCCATTGCGAAACGCCGTGTTTCAATCGTCTAATTAATGTCTCTCGATCGTTATACGGCGTCTATATCATTAATGTTTGGGTATACGAACGATGCATGCTAAAGGTTAAATATGCGCTCCTAATCCAGTCTCTTCTACGCACGTATAATACAATATACAATACAACATGGCTTCTCTCGTTCTTGTGATCATCTCCTTCCTCTCATCTGCTCATCAAGAATTGTTCGGCCGAACCTTACACAAAGCGGCCAGCAATTTGCATCCGAGCGCTCCGCACCGCCCGCTCTCCTTCCCGACTTTCTTGCATCCGTCGGCTTGACTGATCCTCCGCTGCCGACGGAGGCGTCTCGCCGCGCTCAAGAAAGGAAAACAGCCATCACCTCGGTTCTTCTCCACAATGTGCGCAAAGCGGAAGAAGCTCGCACGCATTACGAGACGATGGATAGCCTTGCCGATCAAGCAAATACGGCGGATTCTCGAGGAATCTTTTCATGCTATCCTCACGACATTATGGACGATGTTGATCATTTGCCTAGGCTGGAGGAGGAAGTACTGAGGACAAGGGCAATCTTAACGGCGTTTGAGAATTTAGCGGTTGATCCTCCAAGTCCCCAAGTCGAAGAAGAATCGTACGAAGCCCAAAAGAACACAATCTGGGAAACTCTTTACCTGTACGACTTTTGTAATAAATTTGCCTCTAATTGAAATTAATAAATTTGCCTTTAATTTGTTATCTCTTGTCTCAGTAGTTCTGTAGTTAAGTTATTAGAAGCAATGTGTACTTATACATTAACCTCTGATCTAGAATATGACAGACAACGGGACATCACAGCCGGTTCTTGTGAAAAACCGTCTGTGAATATTCCCAGACGGTTCTTAACAACAACTGGCTGTGATAGTCGACACAACACAGACGGTTTTTAATAAAAAAAACCGGCTGTGATAATCCCAGATTATCACAGACGGTTTTTAATAAAAATCCTCTGTGATATTCCAGTATCACAGACGGTTCAGCGGTAAGAACCGTCTGTGATACTCCTTTTTCCCGCCACAAATACCACAGACGGCCTTCAAATTAAAACCGTCTGTAATAGTTTACATTACAGACGGTTTCACAAAACCGTCTGTGATTTGCCGTCTACTATTAGCCTTTCTGTAGTAGTGGAGGCTACCTCTGCTGTGCAGTGCTCCTGGTACAGGAGCAAAGTTAGAGGAGAAATCAAGCATAGAATAGCCTTCAATGAGGCGTTGCGATGCTCTCGGGGATGGCATGAGACCTTATGGTTGTCGGAGCTGAACTGGTAGTGAGCAACTAAGGCGGTAGCTCTCCATGACAATGCTTAGCTTAAACTAAGTGAGGGGATGAGCTTAGGGGGGCACAGGGATGCAGAAAAGGGGCACGACAAGGTATGAAGCTCACTAGTGAAGGAGGATTTCTCAGGCAAGGGTGTCGACTGGAGTTCATAGAGATAGCGTGGATTTGGCGAGGCACTGCTGGAGAGGTGGATTCGAGTGAGGGAAATCCAATTGGGGAGGAGCGGTGCTAGATGGCATGAGCACTGAGGGGATGGCTCACTAGAAAAGCTCAGACCATGGGGGGCACGGTGGCAGGTGTGCACTAGCGCTGGAGATGACAGGCATGTTCTGGGCGCTCCAGGGAGTGGGAGGCTCTACTAAGGGGAGAAATAGAAATGACATGAGGAGGGGTAGAGAATGGCACACTTGGGCATCCTTAAATAGGGCCGAGGCATGGCAGTGCTATGTGATTCTTCCCGGGTAGCGATGAGAAGAAGATGCTCAGGGTTACTCAGGTGATGGGACTATTCGGGTAGTGGTAGGTAGAGGTAGAGGGGAGTCTGGGGAATGGAGCTCAAGGCTGGTGGCGAGCATCCAGACTTTGGCGAAGGTGTGGCACAACTCTATATGCAGTTGGCCATGGTGTGAGTGCGAGGTGGACGGTGATATGCCCGATGTGCCAGCATGGCGTGTCAACGAGAGGAGAAGATTGGTCCTGACAGGTGGGGTCTGGTCCCACTCATCAGTGATAGAATTTAATCGAATAGAGAGAAGCGTATTTTGTGAGATTATGCTTTCGCAAAGCTGAAGGCAGAAAAGGCTGAGGGATGAAGGTGGTTTGGCTCAGCTGAAAGCATTGTGAAAATTTTAATCATAGCAAATGAGCTCCAAAAATTTTTAAAAATTTTTGTGGAGGCTCCTAGAATAGTGTAGAATCTTTTGTAGTTTTTCCAATATTTTATCTACTAAATATTTTTTAAAATTCTTCAAATGCCACTATTTTTTTTTATTAAAGAGCATTATTTTGATTTGGTGATTTTTAGAAAAATGTTCAAAATTTTATTTCCAGCACTATGAACCTATTATTGAGTTTTTCAAATGGTCTTTAATGTAAATTCTCTTATGTCACCTTATAGATCATCTTTTTAAATTTGATTTTTAATTCAATTTTGAATTTCATTCATCTATATGTCTTTCCAAAATTAGTGTTTACAAATTACTTTTGCAAAGGAACTTCAATCAAAATCCAAGAAAATAAGATGCAAGCATAAAAATTTTAAATTTTACTCAGTTTTTGAACTTCCTAGAATTTGGGATGTTACAACAAGTCACGTGATTTACCGTGCGAATATGCGTGTGCGTGCATGCAAATGTGTGTGTTTAGCCAAAGTCTCCTCATGCTATGTCACATGTTTCAAGGAGTAGAAATGACTCCATGTTATAAATTGATCTCTTATATCTTGCCTTAGCAATGTGGTACTAAACCGTGATAGCTTTGGAATTATAGGAAATGAGCCTGACACTCATATGGGCCAAATTTCTAACAATCCCCCACCAATTCCCAAGCATGGAGAAAAAAGATGTCAAAGACATTGTACTAAAGTACCGTTAATATACTAGCCTTTTACTGTAAGTCCCGTACGATTTGAACTTGCATCTAGAATAGCAAGATTCTTCTTTCCATAGCTGATGAATAGACTATGCCTTGAATTCATAGCTTTTTGTGGTTATACTTCACTTGAAATTTCAACTTATATTAGACTGCCAATAAACCACGCCTAAATAGAGCGTTATATGGACATGCTCCCTTATCTGCGCATGAGCTTTCTAGAAAATACCCTATTCTTGTGAACTGCAATAACACAGTTAGTCTCAAGTTGGTGTATCTTTCTCGGTATCCTGCATGCTAATACACTTTCCTTATTTGGACAACAGAATACGTTAATGTTTATGCCAACCTTCTATACAGTCAAGAGTATTTTATTTATTAGGACACATGTACAATTGATATATACTCTCTTGTTATAACCTCAACTTATTTTTCCTATTGCCTTAGTCACGAGATCTCTGATAAAAAAGGCATGGGTTACCATTGTGATATAACTCGAATGGGCCTTGTTCTTACGTCCATCATATATGCAACGAAAATTGCTTTCTATTCTAACCCCCTTGTGAAAGGATCTGCCAGATTTTTCTTAGTGCAAATATAATTAACAACAATCACTTTGGAGTTCCATAGTTTTTGATAGATTTAAGCCTACGCTTCACATATTTGGAGGATTTCATATTATCCTCAATACTCGTAACTTTAGCCAACACCATTTGATTATCGTAGTACATTAGGATTATCGGTATTAGTTTCTCAATCAACGGCAAGTCTAACAGAAGCACTCTTAGCCATTTAGCGTCAATAGTGTCGGTGTCAAGTGTTACAAATTCTGCTTCTATGGTAATATGGTCGGTTTGCGAGAACTCTATGAAAGTACAGCATCAGCTAAAGTAAACACATAGCCATTTTGTTGTTCTGAGCTCACCTGCATCAAAGATTCAATTGGACTCATTGTATCCTTTTAATAAAGAAGGGTATCTAGTATAATTGAAGGATCAGTTATAGCAACTAGAGGGGGGAGGTAGGCGCAAACTAAAATTTTCGTAGTCAAGTATTTCTTCTCTTGAACTTTAGTGCTATTAGGAAGTTACTAGGTTCCCTTTCACTGCTGTGTGGGGCCTGATCGCAGTACTCGTCTTCCACCTCATTCACCTGCGCTAGCTCTGCCATGGTCGTGGCTTGAGTTGCCCCCAGTTTCTAACACCACACCCACAGTTCTCTCCCTACTGCTACCAACCCCGCCAACCCGTCGCCTCAACACAAGGGATTTCTACCCCCTTGTCTCCTTCCGCACCTCGTGTTCCACAACAAGTATTCGACCACGCTGCTCGGTTGCACTCTGTAACATCTGTAAATTTTGAATTCTGGGAAAATGTATAGCCCTTGAATTTATTTTTAAATGTATCTTTTGATATTTGAATTTTGTGGATTTCCTTTGAATTTTGGTTGAGGTTCCAACAAATGGAGAAAATCGTGAAAAATAGAACTAATAGAAAATTATGAAGGAAATGTGGAATTAATAGAAATTATATTTTGAAAATCGAATATGAAAAGATGATCCATCAAAAAGGGAAAGAGCATGATTTGAATCAAAATATAAAATTCAATGGGCCTAGTAATCATAATAGTAATAATAATAATAAAGTTAATAATAAATAAAAGGGGTGAATAATAATGTATACATAAACATATACCATAATAAATAAATAAATAGAAGAAAATAAATAAATAAATATATGAAAATAGATAAGCATACACATGTGGATGTATATATATATACATAAACAAATAAAAAATGAATCGGCCTGGCCGAGCCGGCCCAACCCTCCCCCCTCTGCAATTCGCTCCGGCAAAGCCGAAGCCGCGCCTCGCTCACTCCATCACCGCTCGCTCCACGCCGCCACCTTGCGAACTCCGTCGGTCGCCGCCTGCCTCGCACCCACACTGTTGACGACCGCCACAGTGCTCCCCGGTCGAACCGCCGTCGCTCCCAATTTCCCCGCCTCGTCGCATCCACCTCGGCCATAGCGTCACCAACTGCACTGACATGGCCACTATGAAGTCACGCCATACCGGCCGCAGTCGCGTCGCCTACACTATAGAAACGGCGCCGCCACGCTATTCCGGCCAACAGCCAATGACTCCCCTGTCGGCCACCGCTTTTCGTGGCTATAAAAGCCTGCCCTCCGTTCCTGGTCACTTCGCCACACTTCACTCTTTCTCCCACCCGAACCAATTAGCCTCCAGTGCCTCACAACTCGCCAGCGACAACTTCTTCCCCAAATCCGGTCGATGAGCAATCTGCCGATTGGCGCCGCCGTGGTTCGATTCCTCCTCACCGAAGAACCCCCAAAGCACCGCGACGTCGTTCTCCTCCTCTATTAGACCTCCCATCGCCTGCATTTCACCCACACTGTGCGCCTCCTTCGCCCGTCGCCGTCGCACGCCGCCAGCTCGCCACCATCATTCCCGAGCCACGCCGACCCTCAAGGTAGACTCCCGAGCTCACCTAGATACCCCCCCTCTCGTTTAATTGAGCTCCGGTGTTGTGCGCCGCCGTAACCTCCATTCCCCTGTTCCACCGCAGCCCACGATCGTTGCCGGCCAACGCCCTGGCCGAATTGGCCAGCGAGACTCCGTCTTCAGGTAGGCGCGGGCGTGAGCAACCCATTTTGGATATGCTTAGCTCCGGCCGCCGCTTCCTCTGCCGGTGGCGAGCTCGCTGAGCGTCAGCCGGAGGAAGAAGACATATAGTATCCGATGGTTCAGACAGTTAGATTATGATTAATGATGAGTAATTAGTGCTAATGCTGGTTAGTTAGTCCAAACCACTCACTGACATGTGGGCCATGCCCCTTTAATTAAAACAGTAACCTGACCCACTTTTCATAGGTGCAGAGAATGAAAAATAAAAATAAAAGAAAAATTAAAACTCTACTGTGGGCCCCAGCTGTCAGATTTTAATTATTTTTCGGATTTATTTAAACCGAGAACTTCAAAAGGGCATAACTTATTCATCTTAACTCCAATTGAGTGAAACAAATTTCTAAATTCATATAAATTCAATATCTATCCAATGGAACTGAAACCATAATTTTTTAAGCTCATTTAAATTTTTTTGAGAATTTGTTTGGTTTACTGATTTTTATCTAAATTTTTGCGCAACGTAAAATTAGCTCAGGAGGAAGAGGCTGAGGCCGAAGCAACTTTCGACGATCAAGACCAAGTCAGCTATGACCAAGGCGAGGCAATACTTTCATCATGTTGAACCTATATTTTCTGCAAATTAATTCCATTTTAAATTAGCAAATTGCATGATGTTATTTTATGTGCAATTTTATGTTGAATTTCATATTCTAGTTATATGCCCATTAATGATCTTGCTAGTATTACACTCATTTTGGACACTTGAATATCTGAACCTTGTCACCTTAGTGAAATCTATAATGATAAAATTTTCGAAAATAAGTCCGTAAATATACGCCACTGCTTAGTACTGCTTAAACAATCGGGGGCACTAAAATTACCTAAGTATTACTTTTAATCATGAGAATCTGTTTTGGGAAGTCATGGTGGAAATGACCGGTATATTTTGATATGACTATTTTATTCTCCCAAAAACCCGAACTTGCTTAAATATCTGAGTGGATGGATCGGGGGCTGGTGCAGTGGTGCACGAGAGTGTGGTTAGTAGTAGAACTGCCCAAATAACCCTAAGGACTAAATCTTGTCATGACCTTCTGTGTAATACAAGTACAATCACAACTCTGTAAAGTACAACTTAGCTTAGTAGATTTACTGGACCTTGAAAGTCATCTCATCGGTGGTGGAGGTGAGGTAGTGCAAGTGGTTGTCTGTGTGATGACTTGAATGGGACACTCGTTGAGGGTGAAGTTTACCGCGACGAGCTAGTCAATGTGGGTAGTCCAGTTGCTAGTCGCATAGGGGTAGAACATCCCGCACAACTTTTGGGACCCACCGCAAATGGAAGAAGCCCATTGGGTGAGATGGTGGAAGGGGCGAGGTACTTTGAAAAGTTACTGTGATGGTCTACTCAACCGCATGACTAAGGAATCGTGTAGGGCAACAAGTAGATTGTCTCTTGTGGGTAAAGTGTGCAAACTCCGCAGAGTTAAAACTATTTGAATAGCCGTGGCCACGATCAGGGGTGGACATGGGAACTTAACCAGATATAGTTCTATTTCAAAAATCTTTGAGGGTGGATTGAAAAAGTGGTGGGTAATGGAAAGCCCTAATTTGTGTTGCCCTAGGTGTCGTCCCAGTCATAATGTAAGCCATTATAACGTTGAAAGGTAGCATATGGTGTAGACGTCATGTAACGGTGGATGGTATTTGGACCGCTATTATTAATACATTCTTTTACACATTATATTTTAAGTCCAAAATGCTAAGTCTTAGAAAATTACTAACATATTTTAAAAGCGATTGATGGCAAATAAAATAACCCGAACCTTCCCTTGATAAACTATGCATGTTATTTATTGCATTCTGTGTATTGTCTCGTGGAGCACAGTGGATTGTGCTCACCCTCGCATTACTAAAATTAGAAACCGGGACTCAAGACCACTATGCATATGAAGATACCCCTACTGCGGATCGAGGAAACAACGATGGAAACTAGGGCAGCTTCTACGATTTCGGGTCCTAGACAAGTAGACTTAATGGAGATTGTGTGCACATATATTACCTAAGTCAAGATAATATACGTTGCACACACTTACCCCTCAGTCGCTTGCCTGTGGATTATGGTCTTATTTTGGCTTATATTTCCGCTGTGCCTTTTGTATGTAGATATTTGGCCTGGTCGGCCCTTGTGTAAAAACTGTCACGGTGTCACCTGACGTGGTGTATTTCAAACTCTGAGATGTAATATGATGATTTAATTATGCTTCATGCGATGTATGAAATTATGCAGCAATGTACCTGTGAGCACTATCTATTGATCCCGGGAATAGTGCAATGTTTCACAGGGGATTCTAGATTGAAAAATCCAGGTCCGACACGCTCGCAAGAAAGGCCCCCCCCCCCCCGACCGTGCCTTTTCTCTTCGGCTCGGTTTCTTGCGCACGATCCTGATCGTGCAAAAATTGCACACCCGCAAGTACATGGGTTGCCACTAAAATAGCGGAGTGTCATGTTCTCCACAGGACTAGATTAAGGCTACTAGTGCTCAGCTAAAACTAAGTCAATCGAAATGGAGGATAAGTGGAAAACTAAACCCAAAACGACTATTGAATCAACCAAATGAACTAAGAAAAACAATCGAACATACCCTAATTCACATGAACGAAAGACCAACAAACTAAATGATCAATACAGAACAAGACGATCGATTGTGCAAATTGACGTCGCATGACTGAACAAACAACACGACGAGAGATACACGAACAAACACGACTACCGAACAACGACCTAACTAGCTACTGACTGCAAGAAGGGAGTTGAGAAGCATGGAGGGAGTCCAGAGAGAGAGGGGAAAGATGGTCAACGGCTAAGAAGATGGTGGCGGTAGGACAACACAAATACAGAACTATGACAAACGCTGCACAACCTAACTATTGACAGACCGCAGAAAGGAGAAAAGAGGGAGTCTACAAGCAAGGAGGGGGTCGAGACAGCAATGGGAAGGGTACAGTTGCCGACTAGCTAAATCTCACGAGACAACACACAAATATTGGACATTCGTACACATGAATCACACACATTCACCATAAGCAAAGACTAACAGTTAACGTATATTCTCTGCCAACACAAATCAGAGTTATTATTACTGAACATTTGCAAACATAATCATCAACACTCACTAACACCACAAAGCATAGCACTGATCACAACCACACATATTACACATCACAATCTCAAGTGCACAATTAATAAGGATTAAAAGATAACAATAACAATCACTAAGCAGTAATTAAGAATAATAAAAAAGAGGAAGGGAATAGGGCATCAATCGAGAAATGGAGCAGTAGCAGGGGGAAGCATGGAAGGTGAGGCCGTCAGTGAAGTGGAGCCGAGGGAGGGGTCAGCAGTCGCCATTATTGAAGACAATGCAGATCGGTGCAGCAGCTGGATGTTGTTGCGGTGGACGGAGAGAGGCAGTGGCCAAGAGGAGGTGGTGGCCGGTGCTTGGTTGCGTGCTGGATGCAGAGGAAAAGCATAGGGAAGTGGTGCAGTAGCAAAGGGGAGGACAAGAATAGGTAGCAGATGAGAAGCAGTAGGGGGCTAAGGAGTTGAATGTGGCAGTGTCCTGCTAAGAGGTGGCGACGGTGGCGCAAGGGGAGAGGGAAGTAGGGTGACGGCAGCCGGTGGAGTAAGGGATTTTGGGGGTGGCGTGGAGGTAGTAGGGGGCAAGGAGGGGACACAAATTGGAGGATGGAGATGTGAGAGTGGAGGGAAGAGAGAGCAGTGCTGGGGATGGCTGAGGTGGTGAGAAGGCACAGTGGAGGAGCGGGAGGGGCGCACCGACAAGTTGTGACCCGACACTTGCCGGCGGTCAGAGCTAGATAAGAGGAGGGGAGAGCAAATGGGGGTTAAGGAAGAAGCAAGCCGGGCTTGAGCTTTTCCATGGCCAGTGACCGGGGTTTTGAGGTAGTGGGGAATTTTAGCTATTTTGCCATTTAGCCCTCTAGATTTTCAAGAATTGTAATCAAGTCCTTCCCCCAATTTGATTTCTTTTGATTTAGACCTCCAGAGTTTCGTTTTCTTCGTGGTTTGATCTTACGCGTCCGTGGTGACACGTACATCTATACGGAGCAGTCCTAGATGCCGAATTTGAAGATTATTTGCTTCAATTGCGCTGGTCTACATAAAAATTATAAAAATATAAAATAGTCCACTTCGAACAATGAATTATGGATAAGTGTGTAAATCATGTTGAATGGTCTAAAAATGTGGAAAATAATAGGGTAAAGTGACAGGAAAATATATGTAAAAATGACGCATATCATACCCCCTAAGCTTTAAACTTTTACTTGTCCTCTACGGAGCTGTGAAAAAGTCCTTTTGAGAAGTCTCTCGCCATGATTTCCAACTCTTCTTGATTTGTGCACATCGAGCCATCTTCTTTGAAGGAGTGCTAGAATTCTGTTCTGTACGTTGGGCTCCAACGGTGCTTTCATCTGGAAAGTTGTTTCAGCTGTTCACGGTATGTTGATAGCGAGTGTTACGCACGAACACTACTGTGTTGCTACTATTTTATTAATAACTACTGTATATACTATATACACTTCACATTAATCAAAACAAAAGGAAAGAATTCTGAACCAAATCCGAGTCTATGCAGATCAACCAAATTTGTTGCAAATTCGTTCAGATTATCTGGACTCACTACAGCTTTCCCAATAAAGACATCGAGCAGATGAAAGACGAAGGAAATTGTAATCTACAACGGACAGTTATACTTTAGTCAACTGACAGTCAAAGCATGTTAATATAGACACACTGGATCTCCTAAGAGACGCAAGATCTACGCTTGGTAACACAGTTATGATCGTCTGGTTTAACAACTCAATGCAAACCACCTCTGCAATGACCATGATTTGATCTATAGACCAAATAATGGGCGGCTCCTTGTTGCTGCCTCACCCTCTGTTGAAGCCGTCAATCCAGATGGTGGCGAGGATCTTGTGGAGGACTGAAGCGGTTGTTGCCGAACCATGGCAGCCAGTGATTTGTCATGGTTCGAACCACCAGCACCTACATGGATAATGCCCATCTTGGGCATGCCACTTCCAGGCATAGCTGAAATGGTGACAGCCTCACCGGAGATACCAGGTGGCTCAACCGTGCTCTTCACCTTCTTGGCCCGACGCTTTGGTGGTGCTGCTGGCAGCATTTCATGGCCAGAATCACTGCCACTCAATAAACTCTTCCTGTGCATAGAGCAAAAGTCCATTCCCCATTTTGCGCTCGTGCTGCATCCTTGAAACTTGCAGCGTCTGCCGCCACCATGTTTGATACAGTAATTACTCTGCCCTTGTGCACTCTTCCCGCATCCTTCAAACTTGCACCGCCTCCCCCCACCATGTGCAATGCAAAAATCTGTGTTCCCTTGAGCACCCTTCCCACACCCATCAAATTTACACCTCTTGCCACCACCGTGCCTCACGCAGCGGTCAGTGCGGCCTTGACTGCTGCTTCCACATGCTGCGTTGGGGCATCCAGTGACTGCACAGCGCTTGCCTCCTCCATGACCAATGCACAGAGGTGTGCCTCCATGTGCACCCTTTGCACAACCTTGAACCATGCAGCCCTTTGAGCTACTGCTGTGGACCTTGCAATACATTGTATTTCCCTGCGCTTGCTTGCTGCATCCTTGATACTTGCACATCACAACTTCACCATCAAGATTATCGATTCCTGTGCTGCCCAGAGCATTCCCAGCATTTCCCATTACTCTGAATCCACTATCTCCTTCGTACTTGATTGATAGCTCTGATTTGGTGCATGCTACTGCACTGGAACCAGGTTCACCTTGTGGGCGACCTCCACCATGGGACATGCATAAAGTTGAGCCATCTGGTACAATATGAGGGCAGCCAAGCATTTGGCATCGCTGGCCTACACGGTGACTTCTGCAGAACACCATCTGGCCTTCAACAACCTCATTACACCCAAGTCGCTGGCATCGTTGTCCAACTGTTTAATAAGAAAAAAATAGAGCCTAAGAAAGATATATCAAAACAAATTCAGTTTTATCCCTGAATGAAACCTAATTTGCTAACAATGTGTGCCTGTGTATACAATCTGATCTTTTGCGGTCTAAATTACATTGACCTAAGTTGTTGTGGTCGGTGTTGGTTGGATACGGGTCCAAAGACCGAGGGTAGGGCACTCGCCTTAAACGCCAACCATCCCATCGTCAAGGCTCGAGGCTTAGTTGAAGAGGGAGAAATTAGAAACTTTGTTTATTCATTACTTTTTTATGAATAGTGCAACTCTTCCCTTTATATAAATAAGGTTAGCCCTTAATAATATGGAAACTAACATAATTTAATGCAACCGATCAACTAAAGATAAGATTTAATGCAACCGATCAACTAAAGATAAGATCATATCAATACTATTTAAATATAATGATATGCATTTATCTTTTCATAGTATAAAGATATGCATCCAACTATTCATAATATGAAGATATACATCTAACTATGCTAAATATAAAGACATGCATAAGATTCTATCCTTAAACAGGTAGTGCCGCCATTGCATGGTAGGTGTTGCCTCTTGCTGCTTTCTATTTTGGACATTGTCACAACCGGCAACGATGGTGACTCAAAAACCGCAGCAACATGCTGCACCTTCTCCTCCATTTTGGCCATGAACTTTCATCCAGGCTATCAAGTTGGCGCATATCTCAGCGAAGGATAACTCGGCATCGGAAGCCACAGTAATTGGCTCAGTGGAGACTTCGCGTGTGGATGGAGACGGTGCGATAGTGGTGGCGAAACGGAGGTTGATGTGTTTAACAAAACTTGGCCATGTCTACACCCCGAACGCATACTCTAGCTGTTGGTACCACAGGGTAGCATTCCCTGTCAGGTGGTGCTATGCTAACCACTCCTCTCCCTCTATCGTCCGCTGCTACTTTAAGAATTGCTCAAAGAGATTCAACCAAGGTTGCGGATCTTCCTTGCCATCTAAGGTTAGAAGGCCTAGGTAGTGGAATCGTGAAGTTTGGGCCTTCATGGGATCTGAACCCCCATTGCTCGCCATTGATGGCGGACCAGCAGTTGGCTCTGATACCAAATATTGTGGTCGGTGCTGGTTGGGGGTGGATCCAAGGACCGAGGGTGGACCACTCGCCCTTGAACCGCTGGCCATGCTGCCATCAAGGTTCTGAGGCGTAGTTGAAGAGAGGAGAGACTAGAAACTTTGTTTATTCATTACTTGTTTATGAATGATGCGGCTCTTCTTTTTATATAGATAAGGTTAACCCTTAAAAATATGGCAACTAATATGATCTAATACAACCAATTAACTAAAGATAAGATTATATCTATACTATCTAAATATAAAGATATGTATCTATCTATTCCTAATATAAAGATATGCATCCAACTATTCATAATGTAAAGATATACATCCAACTATTCTAAGTATAAGGACATGCATAAGATTCTATCTCTAAACGGCTAGCGTCGCTAGAGTACCACACGGGTACTGTTCACGCGCGCTACAGTACCCACGATACTGTTCTCTCGTCTGCTGCATGTATCACTAGGATCCTAAGCCATAATATAAATACCAATATAAATATGTATATATGTATGTATATATATGGTATAATTATCTGGGACACAATGGTGCCTATATATAGGAAAAATACCTTTTACACCCGGGTGTAATTACACCCACCTCTAATATACCACCTAAACAAACTTGAAATACTCCTTTATCACTTTAAATATATTTGTATACTAATTATAAGATACTCCATTGTGAACCACATGAAAAACTTGTAAAGGAGTTCATAGTTTTTAGCGTATTTTGTAAATACCCTCATATACACGCATAAAAAGGAGTATGTCAAAAAAATGTACATACCACCTAGATGGTCTTAAATACTCATATACTACATGTACATAATCTCCATTACGTGAGATACTCCCTACATTGCGAGATACGATATAAGGTGTAATTATACCCGGGTGTAGAAAAGAGGCTTCATATATATATATATATATATATATATATATATATATATATATAGAAAAATGTTTCCATACTTTTAGAAGTATGTACTCCTACGTTTTATATGCCACTTAAATGATATTGTTACAACTCTTTATCCTTTTGAATATACTCTAATAATGATTATAAGATACTCAAAATGAGTTTCATGAAAAATTTCATCAAAATCCACTTTTTATAGTATAATTTATTTATATATACTCCTTTTATATATAGAAAAGAGTATATAGCAAAAATAAAAGACTCTTATGAAAATTTTTCAATAAAATCATATTTAAGTATCATAGAATTAGTATTTAAATATACTTGAGAGTGATAAATAAGTGTAACACATTCATTGAAATGGTATATTGTAAGTGAAAGTATATACTCCGAGAATACTGAAAAGACTTCCAATGCGTGTGTGCGCGCATCTAAAACTGGTGCACTAACAATGACAACACATTCATATAACAAACTCATCCTTAGCTCCATCTTGAGCAATAACTTTGAGCAAATAGAAAATTGCAAGAGAAAGTGTGAAAATATTCAAATATCATTGCAAAAAGGACTAATGCTCCCTTTTCTTTTTGGGAATAGTAGACTCTGGAACAAAGATGAATGTTTGCAAAAGTGCATAGGCTTTGGAAAGAGAGGTTGAGAAGAAAACATACCAAGGGAAGAATCATCTGCCATGCAATTCTGTATGCAAAAATAAACCATGAAAATATCAGAAAATGTTTATTAGACTGGATAACATTAATTATAAGTCAGCGTAGCTTACATTTAACTGAATCATATTGTCATGCTCCACAAAGCTGTTTTGTTTATCAACATCAGTGCCTAGACCAAGTGTCATGGTCAGAGATACCCGATAGAGCAGTATATAAAATCAGAAATTTATGACAGTGGTTGTGCACAATACCACGGTGAAAACAAGAATCCATGACATACACCTGCATGGAGCATTTAGCATGTTACACCAACAAAAAAGTAATTTGTGAAGATCAAATGATCTATAGACCATCAGACATTACCCCTTGCTGAGAAGGACGACCATGTCCAAACATTGAGATTGGTTGCCCTAAACGATATATCCATAGAAATTTAAAGCGCATTATTTGTCAAAAACCATAAATTTCAGTTTCAATGCTGAGAGAAGGCTCAGTAAATAGCAATTTTTTTACTAACCTTTTAGGCTATGAGTTGGATTGCTGGCCTGTAACACAGAAAAAACAGGTGGACCAGACATATCAGTTATATCATGAGAAATGAGAGGTTCATTAATACACTCCACTTGTTCCTCATTGCAATCAAACGCTGGTGTCTGTATCGAAAGCTCCAATGCACTTGTCAAAGCTTGGCAGCTCATTAAATCTATATAGAGTGCATTCTTTTAATTAGAAATGCATACTGCAAGACAGGACAAGACAAAAAAATATTTAAACAAAACGAAAGGTAGATAATATTTTAAAGGGAAAATTCCCTGAATACCACTGAGTGTTAACCCAATCCTAGATTTGCCACTAGAAAAAGTTCGGCTCCCTATATGTCACTAAGTTTCTTGTTTGTGCCCCTTCATGCCACTGCTCTCACTTCTGTTAGGTCACATTGCTGTTAACCCCCAAAATATTATCAGAATTTTCTCGATATGCCAAAAATAGCCCTGGTCCCACATGTCAGCACATTACACTTCTTCCGACACCAAGATACCTTGAGCCCAACCATGGCGAGCCCCCAGCTGCGCGTGGCGGCGTACACCACCACGTCCTCGGCATGCCCCATGCAGCAATAGCACCAGATGAACTTGCGGTCCACGAGCAATGGCCCCCGGTGGCAAGGCGTCCTGTAGCGGCATCCTCCACAACGAGGACGAGGTAGTCGCCGCCTAGCGCCACGATCTCGTCTAAGTGGGACCAGAAGGCCTCCTTAGTGAGGGGCCGAGAAGGAGAGCTGGGCGAGGTCACAGAATCCCTTGGAGAGGTCTACGAGCTCTAGCAGTCCAAAATCACCCACCTAAACACACCAAAAAAAATCCCCAAATCCAAATTCGAAACCCCTCACCTCGTCGCCAACTCGCCATGGTTGTCGGTAGTGGCGAGGTGACCCCACCACTAGACTGCCCTCCCACTCGCGTGTTCGTCCCCTCGTCCTCGTCCCAACACTACTACGCCCTACCGAGCCGCTTCCGTGAGCCGGCAAGCCCACAATACCACACGTGGGTCCTCCAGGGCCGCCTCATTGGGGCCAAGGACGCGACGTCCACTGCTGTAGCCGCACCTGCAGTCGATAGCCCAAATGAGGTGATGGTGTGGGAGCTCTTCAGCCCGCTCCACTGCGTGCTCTGGTGCGGGAGCGTTGTGGCTGGTGGGGTAGGGGGAGAAGAGCAAAGGCAGTCATGCAAGGGATAGCGCACAGATGAGAGCACTCCGACAGGTAGGTGGGGTTGTGGTGACTAGGAGAGAGATCGAGGAAGAAGTTGAAGAAGAGAGGTAGAAGGGCAAAAGTGCCATTTCACAACCCACTTAACAGTGCTCTCACAGTAGACTGACGGATGTGGCACATAGAGGCACAAACAAGAAACTCAGTGGCATATAGGGAACTGAACATTTTCTAGTGGCAAACCTGGGATTAACTTCAGTGGCATATAGGGAATTTCCCCTATTTTAAACCTCAGTTAAGTACCTTGGAACCAAAATAATGAGGTGCTGTTGAAGCATTGCATGTATCACCACTTCCATGAGTAACAAAATCCATTTTGCTCTTCATAGGCTGAGCAGAGAAGAAGCTTCCTACAAAAAAATACCACCAGAACAAATTTTAACATTTACATGCACATTCTTCCTAGAAAAATAAGATAGAGAAACAACGAACAGTTATTAAACAGTAACAGTCTGTGTTTTATGTTCTCCAGATAATGAGCCATATTCCTATATCAAGTCATTTCGGCAGCTTTCTGAGGGTGTAATAGGTCATCATTACTGTTGCAGCTGCAAAACCACTCAGCTGCAAAACCACTCATCTTCTCGAATAAAAAAGACAAAAAAGGAAAATATTAAACACTCTACCAGAATTTCACAAAACATGGTAACATTTGACTCCTCATATTACCAAAGCGTTAGAATAAAATAACAGAGTTGAATTTTTAACTGGATTAAACCACTTCTGTAATTTCATAGTCAGATGGCCATTATGATCAGGGCTTGAAATCCTGCCAGATACCGGCTGATTACCAACAGCTATCAGAAGAAATCCAGGATTTCGAAAACCACCCAGAAGTTCAAAGTTTCCAGTTCCTGGTGACCTGTTCATTTATTCAAATTTGAGTTAGGCAGTTAGCAAACCACCTGTTTTTAAATTCAAGATTTCCGATGGGAACAGGTAGTTTTTTTGAATCTTCAATCTGAGTATATTACACGACAAGGTGAACAAGAACAGAGCAATATCCTAGCAAGTTGAAGGCTAAGCATGGGTGGATAACACCCTTAAGTCATGGATTAAAGAATGGATTGAGACCACTCACAGGTAAACAGCAAAAACAAGTAAAAACAATGAACGAAACTAAATTCATCAGCTAAAAGAAAAAAAATACTAAGGGTACAGAGTCAGTTAGAATTAAGCTTGATAAGATTCCCTAAAGAGTAGAAAATGTAATAAACATATTATTTTAGGCTAAAGATGTAGTCATAATCTCATAGAAAGAGGTAAACGACCCTATCCCCAGCTCTTGCAGCAACTAATGAATCTTCCATAAAGATATGAGTGCGGTCAGTCAAATCATTAACAAGGAGTTAAGGATTGACACGAAGCACTCCCTCTAAATTTTGAGAAAGGGAAAAACAACTAAACAGTTAGCACAGCCGTTTACTTGAGGAACAAAACGAGAACTCATCCAGAGCTGGAAGAAGGTACATGTGTAATGTGTTTAAAGCCACAGCACGAACGAAGTGTCAAACTACCACCGCAAATGTGTGTAACTGATTTTGACCATTTCAAGTGATAGTCAAATCCCTACTAATTCAAAAGAGAAATTGACTGTTTGCCACTGCAAACAGGAGGACAAATGAGTAGCGCTGGTTAACATGCGCAATCCCAGTTCCACAAAATGGTGATTATGCGATACAAACTGTAATCCCAGGTACATCACTTTGGATACCAAGTGACAAGTCCAGGTGGTACAAAGCTCCATATCTGGTATTACTGAAAAGAATTGGTGCTCTGCCGCGATCCGAACCCGTCTAAAAGAGACCAAACTAATCACCAAGCTATACAGTGTACCCATCAGCAGTAACAATCTGTTGAAAGAAAACAGCGCCTCAAATAAGGCGCTCAGAGCATTCCCCAACAGTGTGAAAATTCACAAATTCGGGGCGGGATCGGAGTCTTCTCGCCCATAAACACCGCCCAAAAAATTGGCCAGGATTAGGTGAAAGTGAGATCGGTCGACCGATCAAGCAATCAACAAATCCAAGGATTGCATCCTACAAAGAACTGAAACGATAGTGGGGGTGGATCTGGGATTGGCAGATATCTCCCTCCAATACAAGAAATCGGGGGAAGGAGGAGGATACTGCTTACTCTTACTAAGTAGGCGATGCAGTGATCTCCTCGACGCTCGAAGCTCCCCTCCGCCGCCGGTTGTTAGGATGCAAGGGCGGAGATTTCCTTCGGTGGACGTGGTGGCAGCAGCCTGGCAGGGGACGGGGAGAAGCGAGAAGTAGGTAGCTCGTGTTGGACTAGAGGGCTTTATTTGTAATTTCCGAACTTGAACGGATTAAAACAGAAAATTAAGTCCCGTGAGACCCACCTGTCGTAGAGAGAGAGGTGAGTGGCCAATCGATTGGAACAATCCATCGGAAGGGCTGGCCTCTCGCGGCTCTGTCGGGCGTCTGCTCCGGCAGCGCTGCCCAAGCCCTTTTTTATATGTTGGTGAACCTCACCTAAGAAATCTAGGTCAAAGAACTATTTTTCTTTCTCCGCCCCATCTACTACCATTTGATTCTATGTATGAGATCATACTGTGGTCATTTTATTATTGTGATAAGTAATTGACTTTTGATTAAAAGATTTTACGGAGTTTGAGTTTACTTTTTAAGGGTTTGCAATTTTTCAGTTCTATTCTGTTGCTGGCAGAATGCCAAGCATTAGGGCCATAGTCATATCAGCCAGGAGCAGTCTGACCGGCCTAGGGCTGGTGATCAAACGGTAGTGGAGAGGTGGTCAGACCGGCATAGGAGCTGCGATCTAACCAGCCGGGTGCGGTAGCACCGGACTTGAATGGCGGTTGAACCAGGGTTGCGATACAACTGGATTCTAATTGGTTGTAGCTATTTTCTAGCAAGTATGTTTTCTAGTGTTACTCTCGGGGAGGCGACAGTATGACCAGCCTTGGGTTAGGTGTCATACCGGCCAAGTCCTAGCGATTAGATCGACATAGGTGTCACTGTTAGACCGCTCCCTTATTACTGAGGAGGCAACCTGGGCGGTCAGACCGACCGATGACCGGTAATCTGACTGGTGGACAACCGACAACTTGATTGGCTTGGGTTGTGCGGTCAGGCCAGTTGTTGGCGGTTAGACCAGTTGTTGGTGGCCAAAACATGGGGGAGGTGTTTTTGGCAGTTTTGAGTCATGTCTTTTGCATCGGGTATGTGCATAAGGTGAGAGACCATGTGGATAGATCTAGGTCAGTTTATGATGAACAATTAGAGTTGGTTTGAATTGAATCTAAGGTTTTATAAATGATTGCAATTTTCAAAAATTCAAGTTGTAATCAGTAGTACCGCTAGCATCCGCCGATTCTGTTGAAGCGGTATTACCAACATGGTGGCCGCGATACTAATGCAAATGCGGTTTGACCGGAGCTTATGGTGGTAGCTTTTTTTTAGAGGGGGTCATTTTCATGGTTTGATATTACCGGATGGGATCCGTAGTACTACCAGACATAGCCGTATGACCGAACTTTGAATGACGGTATTACCGGTGTGGTAGTACCAACATGATGTGAGATGTCATATTTTTGCCCTATTATCGGAATGAGTAAGGCCGTGTCTACCGCCAATGGTTGGAGGTACTATAGGAGCGAGATGACTAGCATGAATTATGTGGTTATACCATTTGTGCGATTAGGTTCTAAAAATTAGGAATTGTGGAAGATTTGATTATGGAATGATCTTGGAACTCTTGTATGGTTGGTCTCAAGTATGGCGTGTAGGACCCGGATTTTACAATCCTGAATCCTCTGTGATTCTATTGCACTATTCCCTGTATCAGATCGTAGATAGTGCTCACGAGATCTGATCTTGAACATCAAAATATATATCATGTGGAAGCGTAAATGAACTAGTAGACTTACTCATGGGCCGGTTAGGCTGAAATCAATAAAATGCAGCATCGGAAACGAAGCACACAGGTGGGACCCTCAGGACGTGCCCACAGGCAGCCAACTGGGGGTACGCAGTCTAGTTCTTGACACCTTCATCTTCCTCACCATCATGTCTAGGTGTATGGCTGATGTGTAGTGATCGACTCGATTCGAATTGATTGAGTGAGCGAGGGTGAGCACAAACCACCGTGCTCCGCGAGCCAATACACAGGATGCAATTAGATAATATGCATGGCTTATCAAGGAAAGGCTCAAGTTATTTTATTTATCATAAATTGCTTTCGAAATATGATAAATAGAAATTCCTTGAGACCTAGCAGTTTGAACTAAAACATAATGTGTGAAAGAAAGCAATAATAATAGTGATCCAGATTCCATTCGCAGTTACATGGCTTCTGCACCATATGCTATCCTTTCATTATAATAACCGCTTACATTATCTCTGGGCGACACCGGGCAACACAAATCAAGACTTTTCTCTACCCTCCACTTTTTCAATCCCACCCACAAAGTTTTTGAAATAAGACTATATCTGGTTAAGTTCCCATGTCCGCCCTTGACCGTGGGCACGGCTATTCGAATAGTTTTGACTCTGCAAAGTTTGCACACTTTACCCACAAGGGAATCCACTTGTTGCCCCACATGATTCCTTGGTCATGTGGTTGAGTGGACCATCACAGTAACTTTTCAAAATACCTCCCCCCTTCCATCATCTCACTCATATGGGTTTCTTCCGCTTGCGGCAGGTCCCATAAGTTGTGTGAGATGTTCTTCCCCTATGTGTATAGCAGCTAGACTACCTACACTAACTAGCACACCACGGAAAACTTTACCCTTTGCGAGTATCTCATTCAAGCCGTCAAACAGACAGTCACTTGCACTACCTCACTCCTCCACCAATGAGATGACTTTCAGGGTTCAGTAAATATACTAAGCCAAGTTGTACTTTACAGACTTGTGGTTGTACTTGTATTACATAGGAGGTCATGACAAGATTCAATCCTTAGGGTTATCTAGGCGGTTCTACCACTAACCACACTCTCGTGCACCGCTGCACCATACCCCTGATCCATCTGCCCAAATAGCTAAGCAATTGAGGGTTTTTGGGAGCATATAATAATCATAAAAACACATACCAGTCATTACCACCATGACTTCGCAAACCAGTTTTCCCATAATTGAAAGTGATGTTTTGGGGCATTTTTTGTGCCCCCGAATATCTAAGCAATGCTAAGCATACGAATAATAGTAGACTTATTTTCGAAAACATTAACATTATAGTTTTTGGTAAGGTGACAAGGCTCGATCAGATATTCAAGAGTTTCAAATGAGAGTAATACTAACAAGATCATTAATGGGCATATAACTAGCACTACTACAGAAAGCCTAATAGTAGACGCCTCATCACAGACGGTTTTGTGAAACCGTCTCTAATGAGCACTATTACGACGGTTGTAATTTGGAGGACGTCCGTGGTATTTGTGGCGGAAAATGGATTATCACGCACGGTTATTAACTATGAACCGCTCTGCGATACGTTGTATCCGCAGGCGTGCGTATTAAAAACCGTCGTGATAATCCCGATATCACAGACGGTTTTTAAATAAAACCGTCAGGATAACGCTGTTATCCGCAGACGGTTAATAATTAAAACCGTCAGTGATAATTCACGACGGTTTTATTAAAACCATCGTGATAATGTCGATAGGCATTTATTGCGCCGCTCGCACGCATCTGTCTTCATTTCGATCCGATCTAGCCATCTGCGCACTTTTTCACTCGGGAGGAAGCTAGGCGATTTCAGGCCTTGTTAATTTGGTGGGAAGAGGCGAGATTGAGCTTTGAAGATTCATACTTTGCTGGTTGTTCTAGATATGGTTAGTAATGCAATTTATTTTTCTTTAATTGCATTACAATTTAGTTCTAAGTAATCCATGAGTGGTTATTGAAGATGGTTAATTTGCAAAATTGTTGGTTATATAATAGCTGTTGTGTTTGTAATATGAATCTAGCAAATAAAGTCTCAATATAATAAATGTGGCCGTATATATGTAGTTATAATTAGTTAATCTAGATTTTAATACTAAGTTGTTATATATGTACGTAACGTAGGACCGGTTGGATGTATGCCGCGAGCCGTGTGAGTGAAGAGTACATTAATGGCGTTTCGCTTTTATAAGAGCCGCGAGGAGGATATGTTGAATAAGGGGCGATATATATGTGTCTGTCCATGCACCGATCATGAGAATGTGAAGATGTTTAAGAACCGAGGGCAAATTGAATCGCACTTGATTCGGAGGGTTTCAAAAAGGATTATACGTGTTGGACCGATCATGGCGAAGTGAATGATCATATGCCGCGGATGACATCGCCGGTGAAGTGAATGATATGCCCCGGATGACATCGCTCAGGAATCAATGACATGCCGCTACCGATGTCGATTGTGGGTCGGATTCGGATAGGTTGCACGATGATAATCTGGATCGGATGCTTCGCGATGTTGAAGAGAACTATGATGAGAGAGTATGTTAAATTCCGTGGCTTGATGGAGGACTCGAGAAACCTTTGTACACGGGATGCAAGTACACGAGGTTGTTGGCCGTGCTTGAACCGTTGAAATTGAAGGCAAGCAACGGTTGGTCGGACAAGAGTTTCATCTGCACGCTAGGTCTTTTAGCGGACATGCTTCCGGATGGAAATGAGTTGCCTAAAACCACGTATAAAGCCAAGAAGGTTCTTTGTCCGTTGGGAATGGAAGTAGAAAGAATACATGCATGCCCGAACGATTGTATCCTCTACCGTAAAGAGTATGCAAACATGCATGTATGTCCGTGTGCAACGCATCCCGATACAAACGTAACAATCAATCGGTTGATGGCGAGGAACAGAGGCGAAGAAAGGACCTCTGCTAAGGTGACATGGTATTTTCCTATAATTCCCGTTTGAAAAGGTTTTTGCAAATCCAAAGGAGGCAAAGCTGCTGCGTTGGCACTCGGAGGAGCGCAAGAAGGATGGAATGATAAGACACCTTGCTGATTCCGCGCGGAGAAACATCGATAGGAGTTTTGCGAGTTCGGTGCAGAACCAAGGAATATAAGGTTTGGGTGAGTACAGATGGAATGAATCCTTTCAATAGCATGAGCAAAGACATAGCACATGGCCCGTGACTCTCTGCATCTATAACCTTCCTCCTTGGTTGTGTATGAAGCGAAAGTATATTTTGTCGTCGATACTTATCCAAGGGCCAAAACAACTCGGGAATGATATCGATGTGTTCCTAGCACCGTTGGTGGAAGATCTAAAAGTAATGTGGAACGAAGGGGTACAGGTATGGGATGCGTACAAGCGAGAGAACTTCACTCTGCGCTCCTTATTGTTCTCGCACCATAAATGATTATCCCGCCCTTGGTAACCTATCGGGCCATAGTACAAAAGGTGCCAAAGCTTGTACTCACTGTTTAGATGGTACCGAGAGTGTGTGGTGAGACACTCACGCAAAACCGTCTACATGCGTCACCGCTGTTCCTTCGGAGGGCTCACCCATACCGCAAGATGAAGAAACAATTTGACGGAGAGAAGGAAGATGGTTCAGCTCCAAGGCATTTAAGGGGCGAGGTTTATGATATGGTTAAGGATTTAGATGTTGTCCTCGGAAAGGGACGTAAATTGAGGGCTCATGAGAAGAACACCGGAAGAAGAGATCAATATTTTGGGACTTACCTTATTGGGAGTACCTAGATGTTCTAAGATCGCATCGACGTCATGCACGTAGAAAAGAATGTGTCGCGACAACTTGATTGGTCTCTTCTTGAACATCCGTGATAAAACAAAGGACGGTGTCAACGCACGGCTTGACTTGGTGACATGGACATCGGGCCGAGAGTTAGCACCGACAAGCACCGATAATGGACGAACGTACCTTCCCCGCGTGTTACACTCTGTCCAAGGTGAAAAACAGAATCGTGCGGTGCTTGCATGGTGTGAAAGTTCCGTCTGGTTACTCCGGCAACGTGAAGAAACTTGTTTCGATGCAAGATTTGAAGTTAAATGGCATGAAGTCTCATGATTGTCATGTGCTGATGACACAGATGCTCCCTATTGCAATTAGAAATATTTTGCCGATCAAAGTCCGAGAGACAATCATGAGGCTATGTTATTTCTTTAACACAATTGCTCAGAAGGTCATCGATCCCGAAGGACTAGATGCTCTGCAGGACGAGGTGGTGATGACTCTATGTCACCTTGAAATGTATTTCCCTCCTTCGTTTTTCGATATCATGGTCCATCTCGTTGTTCACGTTGTGTGGGAGATAAAAATGTGCGGGCCCGTATTCCTACGCAGCATGTACCCATTTGAGAGGTTCATGGGAATTCTCAAGTCCTACGTACGGAATCGTTCTCGGCGGAGGGCAGCATCGTCGAAGGTTATGCAAGCGAAGAGGTGATTGAGTTTTGTGTCGATTATATGGCTCGATTCAACCGATAGGTGTCCTCAATCTCGTCATGAAGGGAGGTGAAGGGTCTCGGAACTATCGGAAGGAAAGCAATCACTCCGGATATGGACACGTATACTCAAGCCCATTTCACGGTGTTGCAACACATGACCAAGTGGCGCCTTATGTGGACCAGCACAAGGATGTGCTTCGCAATGTAATCCAGAGCGGCCGGATGTTTGGATCATGAGGCAACACAACCGTTGGTTCAACCAATGGTTGAAGGAGCAAATTGCTAGGAGCTCGCGAGTGAGACGCCGAGATGGTTGGCAAAAGGGCCGACATTTACAGTTGTGACATGGCAAGGATATGACATAAATGGGTACACATTCTATACGCATCTCGGGATGTCAAGAGCACTAACTGAACAATGAGTCCGCATAGATGCATTCAGATCGATGGGTCGAGAAACTTCGTACTATGGCTTAATAGAAGAGATTTGGGAGCTCGACTATGTGGTTTTCAAGATCCCCTTATTTCACGCCGTTGGGTGCATCTCCCACAGGTGAAGGTTGACAAGTACGGTGTCACGACCGTGGACCTCCAACGTGTCGGGTACAAAGACGAACCATTCGTACTTGCCAATCAAGTTGTTCAAGTTTTCTATGTAACCGACCCGGCAAATAAGAAACGCCATGTAGTTCTTCATGGAAAAAGGAGAATTGTCGGAGTGGAGAATGTAGTGGACGAGGAGGAATACAATCAATTTGACGAGTTACCTCCTTTTGGAAATGGCATAAGGGTCGACGATGAACAACGTGACGAAACTAGTTACGTACGCATTGATCATGATGAAGGGCTAATTTTTAAAGGAAATAAGCAAGTACAATAAGAATGTATATGTGAAAATGTGTGACAATTTTGAGATTTATGTATATGTGTGATGCACATGTGATGGTTGATATGAATGCAGCTGGTTGGTGTTGTATATGAATGCAGCTGTTTGGTGGTGGATATGAATGCAGCTGTGGTTATTGGTGTTGTCTTAATAACTACGATCGCAAAGCTTATCACAGACGGTTTTAAACTTAGAACCGTCTGTGATATCAATAAAACAGACGGTTCTAAGTTTAAAACCGTCTGTGATAATATGACTATCACAGACGGTTATACACTTAGAACCGTCTGTGATATTTATACTATCACAGGCGGTTTTAGACTTGGAACCGTCTGTGATATTAATATCACAGACGGTTTTTGAGTTAGAACCGTCTGTGATAACCTCCCTATATATACCCTCTGGCTAGGGTTTTCCCTGTGCGCTGCGCAGTTATTCGATCTAGATCCAAGTAAATCCCGAGCCCGTCGTCGCCTCCGCCTCCCCGAACCCTCGTCGGCCGCCTCCTCGAGCCCCTCGCCGCCGCCTCGTCGAGCCCCTCGTCGCCGCCGCCTCCTCGAGCCTCGTCGCCTCCGCCTCCCGAACCTCGTCGACCGCCTCCCGGAGCCTCGCCGCCGCTTGCCGAGCCTCGTCGCCTCGGCCTCCCGAGCCCCTCGCCGGCCGCCTGCCGAGCCTCGCCGACCGCCTCCGCCGACCCCTCGCCGCCTCCGCCTCCCGAACCCTCGTCGACCGCCTCCCGAGCCCCTCGCGGCCGCCTCCGTCGAGCCCCTCGTCGCCTCGGCCTCCCGAGCCCTCGCGGCCGCCTCCGCCGAGCCTCGTCGCCTCGGCCTCCCGAGCACTTTCTCGTGATGGACTAGGGTTTATCGCAGAGCTTAATTAGTTTGCTATTTGGTACATTAATTGTTTACTACAGTTGCTCGATGATGATAAAATCATATACTGAGATTGGTTCATTCAGTGCTTGAGCTCTAATAGCCGCGGTTCATGCGGTTTTGAGTTATAGCATGTTATTAAATTGATCTGCTCGGATTTAATCTTGACAAGTTAAAAGACTGAATTATTGGGCAAAGTTAACTTGTGTGGTCTTGATCTGTATGAATATCGTTGTTTGAATATATGCATGCTAAATATATCTTGATCTTGAGATTTTAGAGTTTGTATCTAGAGCTCAAAATACTGAATTCATTATTTGGCATAACCAATCAAGGAAGAGTATATGATTTAGTAGCGGACGGCCAAGATTAATCTTGTGCAACCCTACAATTTGAGAGCACATATTCATGTTGAGATCATTATTGATTCTATTATTGATGCTTGTTGCTTGTTGCTTCATATTGCTACCATTATATATGTATATATGTAGGTATGTATATGTATACATGTAGGTATGTATATGTATATGTATGTATATACACATATAGTATGTAGTATATAGTATAGGCACATAACCCCTCTCTGTGTCCACATCACCCCCTCCCTTCTCCCCTTCCTCTACTCCTCTCCTCTCTTCCAACATTGAGCATCATGTTTGACTTTTCGTGCTTCCTCACTTTGAACATTCTCATCTTATCTTAATAGACCCACAAAATGAGCAACATGTCACCCGCGCATTCTTCACCATCATCGCCGAGGCGCCCGCTCCAACATCAAGACGCCAAGGAAGAGGGCTATCAAAGAAGCCTCAGAGCCGACAGACCATCACGCAATGTAAACGCAGCTGGGTCCCTATCCTTCCTAAGCAAGCGGTAAACGCATTCGAACCATGGTCGGAATAGTTGCACGACAACAATTGAGATCACATACAATTCGTGGAAGAACGTGCGACACTCGGAAACGTGACTGTGGACCGAAATCTTGGCATCGTTCGAGTTCCCGTAAGAACACTTACACGCCGTGGAACGACAAACCTACCAAGCGGCGTGCAAAGCATGGAAGAACTTCAAGAGCACGCTTGTCGAAATACGTGGAGACGGACGAAACGCTTTTACTAAATACCCATTCCCGGAATCACAATGGGAAGAGTTCAAGGCGATAAAAACGATCAAGAATTCAAAAGTACAAGTGTGGCGCACAAGGCCCTCCAGTAAAAAACACGCACCCCACGGACTTGGCACGGTGGGTATGCGGGTAAAATCCCAGATGGAGGTTGGAGGATGAGTGGCAGTGCAGAGGACATCGCCCGCCGCTTTCCAATATCCGGATGACCGCGCTCGAAATTGGCTTAGAGCAAGGTCATCTACAACGACATCGGGGGCGTCTCCTTTGAAACCCTGCGCACCGCAAGTGTCCCGCACCGTAAGATATCGATCGAACTACGTAGCTTGTAATTACTCCACAACCGCATTTAATTGAAATGACATGTCGTGCTCTTGCAGGAAGAGTGAGTTTTGAATCTACCTCGGATCATTCCAGGAACAAGGGAGAATGATATGCTCTCCGTGGCCCAGGAAACAAGGAGCACCGGGTCGCACGAGAGGCCTTGGGCTTTACGTTCCTTGGAAACATGGTTTCCAAGATGACTCGGAATGTATCGGCGTAGGAAGAGAAACAAAGCCGAGCGTGAGGAGCAGCTACGAAGAGATCAAGGAATCTCTTCGAGAGGAGCTATTTGCTCGGATGGGTGAAGTAATCGAGAAGAGGTGCGAAAGACAGAAAGTCGTGAGCCGCCACCGCCACGCTATGCTAGGTAGCCCGCACAACCGTCCGAGTAGCTGCACAATCCGACGATACCAGTCCAAATTTCCTGTGGACGACATCCTCGTAATAATTATTACCTCTCGAATGCTTGCTCCATTGGTAGGCCTATTCGAGTAGCTAATTTTGTATCGTTATGTAGGAGCCTCTGAACCGCAAGCTCCAAGTGAG
Source organism: Dendrocalamus sinicus (assembly GCA_036346575.1). NCBI lineage: Eukaryota > Viridiplantae > Streptophyta > Magnoliopsida > Poales > Poaceae > Dendrocalamus > Dendrocalamus sinicus. Next base: position 18,860,574 of record CM070657.1, on the reverse strand, counting down.
ATATGGCGCCATTCCTTGTACGCTTAGGGCCGTGCATATTCGTCTGTAACGGGCCATGGTGCACGCCAAGCTTTAGCGCCGAGCCGCAAAAGTTAATGTGGATGGTGTGTATGTCAATTTTGAGGTGGTCCCGCTACAAAGCCCCCAACGACGAGATCGTGACTCTAGGACGAGCCATTGGAACATTCATCCAAAGGCCCAAAGCGACATCTTCTGGAGGCTTCTTCACCGGTGGCGGGACGAGCAACATGCACGGTGCCATCTCCATACAAGACCGATCGGTTCCACCACCGGATACTACAACGGTGCTATCTCCACGGGCCCTATTCTCGCGAGCAACTTGCACCGCTGCTACCTTCAAAGTCGACTTCGTGAAGTCGACCCATAGCCGGGCGACAAGGCCGCAAGGGCAAAGCAAAGAAGACCAATGATGATCTTCCGTACCACCCTTTGGCCCGCAAATTCGTGCTTGAGCCGTTGCTCGAGCAAAAGCCCTCCAAAAGCTACCATATAGTTGCATGCAATTGCACACGTGGTATATCGGCGATCCAATAAGCCGAGGGAGAACGGACTTCAAGTATCATGTCAAATTCTCAGAGGAAGATTTACACCACAATCTTCAAGAGTGTACATTCGTGGTCGCCTTTGAGGATTTATTCGAGCTGTTCATGCTCAACGCTCTTGACGTCTCAATCGTTCGATCTTTGGGCGCCGTAAGTGTGTACAATCACGGTCTCAGTTAATGTCATACCGATAAATGCCATATCTAATTTTTGCTTTCGTGTGTATATATATAGACACATGCTGATTAAAGCTAGAGTATCGAACTCATCACCGGTTTCTTGGACCCACAATTGGTCGCCAAGACTACCATCGACGTGGAGGCATCCTCGTCGAGAGGTACATTGCATCGTGCTGCTGAGTTGTCGCAATAAGGACTATGTACTTATGCCCTTCAATCGAGCTTTCATTGATTTTAATAGTAATTGTACCAAAATGGAACAAGGTATATTACCTTGATTCCCTAAGTAAGAATAAAATGGACTTCACAATTGTCGGCCAAGTAATCGATAGGTAAGCACATATTCCCCATACATATCTACATTGTACTCTTTCTTTCCTTCCGAATGATTAAGGTTAACCTTTCGAATTACGTAGGGCGTTCGCGATGTACATTGAAAAGGAGGTGACTCAAGCGCGGGGCCAACGGCTCTTTGACACATGTTCGAGATTTTAAGGTATTCGCTATTTCACATTAATTAATCCTATGCAGCAGATGGTACTAATGCCTTTTGAACTAACACATTCCATTTTTGCGGTGCCACCAAAGAAGGGCAACACATGTGGATACTACGTTTGCCAACATATGGAACTACTCTCGATTCCTCGAGGGTCACCAATCGCAAGGTTTGTCACTCTTCCCATAATTACTTCATACTTATCACGTTACATATATATGTACATTGATATTCCTATCGACAGTCAGATCAATCCGTCAATCGCATTGAAACGATCGAGCTTCGAGAGGTTCAATCGAGTTAGCGTTCTTTTGTCGACTCAAGTCATACGACCGAAGGACGGTTCCATCGCGCACCGATTTCCTATTGGTCTTATCACTAAGTGTAAATGCAGTGTAGATCTTTTGTAATCGTGCATTTGTTAATGGATATTTCAGTTCAATTCAATTAATTGATTTGCGAAATGGATGCATGCTTTATGTCCGTGAGATGAAGTGCGATGTCAATTGGATGTTTTATGTCCGCGAAATGTACCGAAAGCAAATGAGATGTGTGAATTGTATGTTTTTTGTCCGTGATTATCGCTTGTTTGAGAGGGCATGGCTAGCATTTCCGAGGCTAGCCAATAAACGTAAATAGATTTTGGTTTAGGAGGAAGGAATATCACGCACGCGTTTTTAAGTAAAACCGTCGTGATATGTATCACGCACGGTTTTTCATTAAAAACGGTGCGTGATTATTAGATATCACGACGGTTTTAATTAAAACCGCTCGTGATATCGATAATCACGCACGGTTTTTAATTAAAACCGTCTGTGATATCTAATAATCACGCACGGTTCGAAACCGCTCGTGATAACCTTCGATCATCATCGACCCATAAATTCGATTTGGTTCGAAAAACCGCCTGTGATGACGTTTCGAACAAGTTCAGTAATGTCGATTTCGTAGTAGTGTAGCAACTTGAAATCGAACATAAATTTGCACATAAAATAACAGCATGCAATTTGATAATTTGAAACGGAATTAATTTGGAAATGTAGGCTCAATATGATCAAAGTATTGACTCGCCTTATGCGGTTTACCGGGGTCTTGAGCTCACTCAATATTTTCTCATTCGATAGGCTTGAGCTTCTGGTCTTTATCTTCACCTCGATCTTCGCCTCGCTTGATCTATTGACTATTCATGACTCCCATTTCTAATTACGCGCTAAACAACTAAATACAAATAAAGGCAAATAACTCAAAAGATCCACATAAATCCAAATAAACTTAATTTAGCTTTATTATGAGTTAATGGGTGATTTGAGTCAAGGTGATTAGGCGCAGAGTTTTGATGAGTCAAACAGGTTGGAGCGAGGAAGAATGAAGGAGAGAATTATGCCGAGACAGTGTCAAGGAGGGTTTAGGATATAGGAATATTCATAGGAAAATTCCACTTCAGATTGAGGGTGGTTAGGCATAGCCAGTGGTAGAATACGATGACTCGATCTTTTTATTAATAACTTCTTTTATTATTTTTATATTTATCAATGAAGTTCCATGAGTCAGGTTAGACTTATGAATCAGTGTACAAGTTTAGCTAGGTATTATTTTGTCGAGCATTAGTATTCAGGGCATATGCTATATAGGATGTATACAATTTTTAGCTTACCGAATTAATCTTAGAGTCCGGGTTTATAGCATGTTGTGGTACAATATTTTATGTACCCTTTAGTTATTACTAGGCATAATTTAATTTGAATTAGGATCTGTTTGTTCGAGTCCTAGCTTGTTATATACAATCATGCGCAACACTATTATTTACTAAATCTAACGTTAAGATTTAATTAATGGCACCATTATCATTTTGTCTACACTTTAGTTATTATTAGGCTTAGCTTTATTTTTATTTTTAATTTATTTATCTAGGCAAAGCTTGTTATACAGGATCATATTTTATTATTGCTATTTAATTAAATCTACCACTGAGATTTATTTAATGGTGGCATGTTAAATGTTAAGTCATATATTTTAATTATAATTAAGGGTAATATTTATTAAATTTGGACATTTAACAAAAAGCCATTTTTCTTTATTAATGCCTTTAATTAGTAATTGGTCTTTTAGATAATTATTCAAACCACATTCATTACTCATATATGATAACTAATCCAAATTTAAATATTAAACAATCTTGTTTTATATTCTAATAAAATTTATTAGCTTTCCTAGATTATTTCCTAATTTTGCCTTAATTTTGCCTTGATTTATTTCCTAACTGAAATGGGTTAATAAAAATAAAATAAAAATAAAAGAAATGTGCCGAGCAGGGTTCGAACCGTGCGCATGAGTCCTACCTCGGCTAGCCAACTGGGTGGAGGCCCTGGGCTGACAATACAGGTGTAGCAAACGAGAAGAGATAACGGGTGGCTGGGAGCCCAAAAGAGAGGAGGCGGCCGACGCTCGATGCTGAGCTCACCAGCAGCAGGCGGTGGCTAGGGAGGAAGTGGTGACCCACAAAATGGGTTGCTTAGAGCATGGGGAAGCTAGGGGTGGCAGCGCATTGGCTGGAGCAGCGGTGAGGCGGGCGGGCGATAGCCTAAAGCGAACGGCGGCAAGGTGGCCACAGGGCGACGACGCCGGGGGGGAGGGAGAATTGAAGTGCGCGTGAGCTATAGGGGCACAAGGGAAACTTACCATGGCGTTGGCCAAGCGAGAGAGGAACCGAGGTGAGCTACCAATGGGGACTAGGGGCGGTGCGGTGTGGCTTGCATGGAGAGGGAGCTCGGGTGATGAAGAGCCTCAATCGACGGTTGGGGCAGGTTGAGGATGATGGGGTGGAGCTTCGGTAGAAGGCAATCAAGGTGAAGGGCGCCGGGGAGAGGGTGGCGTCGGGGAAGGTGGTGGCGGCCGGCCTTGGAGAAGAAGACCAAATCGGGGAGCTTTGGCGCGAGGTTTTCCAATTCAACGCGAGGGGAGATAGAGCATGTGCAGGAACGCGGCATGACGTAGTTGCTCAGGGAGGAAACACGGCGGAGCGGCAAGGGGAAGGTGGTGACCGGCGTGGGCTTGGGCAAGGCGGCGTTCGGCCCGAGTGGGGAGGGAGAAGTAATGGGGTGCAGGGGGAGATGAAGGGTGGCAAGGCCATTTATAGCGTGAGGAGGAGGCGAGGCGTTGGTGCCATGGTAGCAATGAAGCGCCGCACAAAGGTCGGCGGACGAGGACTGGGAAGGTGACAGATGGGGATTGGCACAACGAGATGGGTCACGGGGCGATGGTGACACGTGACGGTGATGGGGCAGGTGTGGCAGTGGAGACTGTGGGCGACGCGGGAGAACGGTGGGCGGCGTAGGCGCATGTCTACCATGGGGAAGAAACGAGCAGAAGAGAACAAAGCGAAGGAGAAGAAAAAGATAGGAGGAGGGGCGCTCGGGCCCAGTGGTAGAATGGGGGGAAAGAAAGGGAGAGAGAAAGAGAGAAGAAAAAGGTGGGGCCCACATGTAAGAGAGAGGGAAAAGGGAAAGAAAAATGGAAAAAGAAATGTTAAAGCATTATTTTGAAATTTTGATTTTTAATTTACATTAGGATTTACGAATTTTGGGGGTTTTGTATGATATTTAAAATTTGAATTTTTATTTAAGTTTTGTATTCAATTTTTGGATTTTCAATTCAAGTCTTGGTTCAGATATCTAGATAAAAAGCTAACATTTCTCTATTTTTAATTTTTATTTTAATTTATGTTGAATAAATTTTTTAGTATTCAATTCTTGGGTTTTGCATGCTAATTGAATTAAAAGGAGGGATTTTTGGTTTAACCATTTAAAGATATACTCCAATATTTCTTTTGGTTTTATTTTATTGACTTGAATTTGAATTCAAGATTTTGGTATTTTGAATTCATGATCTATAATTTCATATTATATTTTTATTATTTACATGATCATCATTTGCACTTGGAATTATTCTTGGGTTATTAATTTGCATAGCATGAAACTCAAAAAATTTCAAATAAATATTTAGAATAAATTTGAATACCAGAGAAATGCAAGAAAAGGTTTTGAAAACTCCATATTTTTTAATATCCAATTTTTGGGATGTTACATGGCGCATGGCAAAGCCAATTGATGCATTGAAGGAATGTTCATGTAACGGGTTTGATCAAGTTGGCTTTGTCGATTCAAGTGATGGGAGCTAGAACGGGAGAGACTTGCCGATGGAAGGAGAGCCATTGATCAACTTACACATGGCATGGTTGGTGGCTTGCATGACAAGACGAAGATGGGGTCAAGGGAAGACTCTCGGAAGCTTTGTCTAGGGCATTGCAGGAAAATACCAAATATTGGACTTGAGGTCTACTATAAAACTATGGCACTGGGAGACGCAAGGGAAATGGTTTATGGTTAGGCTAGGATCGTGTGTTATTATAGGATCAAGGATGACCGACTAGAGAGGGGTTGAATAGGAGGTTTTTGAAGTTTTAGCCTTAATTGACAATTCTAGCAAGAACGAGGACCCAAAGTTGAATAGGATGACCGACTATAGAGTTTCTTAATTTACAAAACTTTAAATCAACCAGTTTTCCTCCTCATTAAGGTCGAGATGACCATTGGTAGCCATGGGAGTCTTAATGGATTTTGCGTCATCCATGCCAAACTTTTGCGCAAATCCTTAACATACTTAGTTTGGCTTATGAAAATTCCATCCTTGAGTTGTTTGATTGCAGTCTAAGAAAATAAGTTTGTTCTCTAATCATTGACATCTCGAATACCCTAGACATTATCTCATCAAATTCTATGCAAAAACATTTATTAGTAGACCCAAACATGATATCATCAACATAAATTTGAGAAACAAAGAATTCACCATCTATAACCTTTGTAAACAAGGTCGTGTCAACCTTTCCAAATTTAAATCCTTTAGAGAATAAAAAATATCTATGGCGCTCATACTTTGGTGGAAGATGGTGCATCATTCAATCTTCCTTTGGCTTGATATCGTCTATTTGCATGTTCTTCATTTCTAGCCTTAATCCTCCATCATTTACATCATTTAAATTTTCTTAATTTTCTTGAATGCCATTAGTTTCATCAAATTATATATCACAAGTCTCTTCAAATAAACCGGAGTTTTTATTGAAGACACGATACGTTTTACTATTAAATGAATAACCGAGAAGAAATCTAGTATTGCAATGACTTTGGAATTTTGAAAAACAAACACCTTTCCATAAAATGTAACAATTGGCACCAAAACACGTAAATAGATGATGTTTAGTTTTCTTCCAATAAGAAGTTCATCGAAGTCTTTTCAATAGACAATGCCAATAAAACGATTTATAGCATAACAAGCAGTATTAATTGCTTCCACCTAAAAGCTATCAGAAGTGTTATATCTCATCAAGCATTGTCCTAACCATTTCAATTAATGTTCGATTTTTCTTTTCTACAACTCTATTTTGTTTTGGAGTATAGTCTATGGAAAGTTCATGCTTTATTCCAAGTTCATCATAAAAATCATCAAATTTAGTGTTTTTGAACTCAAAACTATTATCATTACATATTTTCTTAATTTTGAAATTAAATTCATTTTGTACCCTTTCAACAAAACTTTTGAAAATACCGGAGGCTTTGGCTTTATCATGTAAAAAGAAAACCTAGGTATACCTTGAGTAATCATCTACAATGACTAAACATTAACTATTTTCCTCAATGCTCTTATAGGTTGTTGGCCCAAACAAATCCATATGCAAGCGCTCCAATGGCTTAGAGGTAGACATAATACTTTTAGAAGGATAAGAATTAGCCTCTTGCTTTCCGACTTGACAAGCACTACGAAGCTTGTTTTTCTCAAAATTTACATCTTTCAAACCAACCACTAAGTTATGTTTGAAAAGTTTTTTGAGTTGAATCAACCGATATGGCCTAGATGTCTTTGTGAAAGCCATCCCAAGGAGGTTTTGCAATTAAACGCATTATGAAATATGAATCACTTGAAGAGAAATCCACCAAATTGGTATTTCCAAACGAAAGTCTTTGAAAACAAAATCTCCTTTTTCTTTTGAAATCTGAACACCATCATGAGAAAATACACAAGTAAGAACTAGATCACCAATTAGGTAATGGATACCAACTTAAAGTTTAATGTTTCTAGAAGTAAGACCTAAACCAATTACCTTTCGTTTGATATTATCCCCAAATATGATTTTTTTTCATTTCCTTTACTCTCAAATATGGTGAACATCTTCTGGTCCCCAGCCATGTGTTGAATGCAATTGCTATCTAGCACACAATGCCTTCCATTGGGCATATAAATAGCATTCTTTCTAGATCCTAGAATTGAAGTGCCAATAAATTTAGGAATAACTCTACCATTGTAAGATTTCTTAAGCATATATCATGAATTAAAAGTACCAATAGGTGGAGTCGTCTGTCTCATCCTCTGTCTCAATAGTACTTTATGATATATGCTTCACTTGATGGCTAAATTTTTGCTATTACTATCATTTGTCAATCTTGTGCTCTGTCTGAATAGTTGGCTAAATTGTTTTATGACATTTAGAACTTCATGATATATGCTGCACTTGTTAGCTACAAATCTATTTGGAATGGCATGTTACTGTTTCAAAAGGACCTTGTAGTAATAATGTATGCCACATAGACCTTCAAAGGGCATGAAGCAAGTGTTACACTACAATGTATCTGGTTCAATGAACTAGATACACTGGTTTGTGACATTGGCTTCATAGAATTTTGTTTAGGCCCATAGCTCACTGTAGTTAGTTTTTTCTTAGAAGAGAGATGTCGTCCACACAGTCGTCGCCGTCTTCAAAGGGACCTTGTAGCAATAATATATGCCACATAGACCTTCAAAGGGTATGAAGCAAGTGACACATTCCAAAGTATCCGGTTCAATGAACGGGATACTCTGGTGTGTGTCATTTGCTTCACAGAACTTTGTTTTATGATCTTTAGAACTTCAAGATATATGCTGCACTTGTTAGCTACAAGATCTATTTGGAATGGCATGTTACTGTTCCAAAGGGACCTTGTAGCAATAATATATGCCACATAGACCTTCAAAGGGCATGAACCTAGTGATACACTCCAGTGTGTCCGATTCAATGAATTGGATACACTGGTGTGTGTCATTTGCTTCCTAGAACTTTGTTTTATGACCTTTACAACTTTGATATATGCTGCACTTGTTAGCTACAAGATCTATTTGGAATGGCATGTTATCTGCTCCAAAGGCCCATAGCTCATCGCAGCTTAATTTTTTCTTAGAACAGAGATGGTGTCCACATAGTCTTCGTTGTCGTCATCTGGGTCTCACGCTCCCAAGATTGGGAAAACTAAGCGTGGCCGAGGAGTATCGAAAAGGCCAGAGGGCCGAATGACCATCATAGTGGTCTCTCCAGATGGGGTCCCTCTACAACTGAAGAAAGCAACGACATCATTTCAGACTAACTGCGGGATAATTGGAAGGCAACGGGTCCTCATCACCATACCAAGTTGGAAACATTTGGCAAACGATCAGAAAAATCAGCTATGGGAGGAAATTACAAATTCGTTCGCGATCTCAGCAGAAGTACAGGGACTCGTGCAACGGCACGCGCTCCTCGCAATGGGAAAAGCATAGAAGAATTTTAAGAGCACTCTTGTCACGTAGTACATGGCCAAGGATCTCACACCCTTCACGAGGTATCCTTTCTATCGTCTGAAACATGGCGGACCTTTGTGTAGATGAAGACAATGATCGAATTTGAGCAACAAAGTGCGGCACATAAGGCTCTCCAATACAAAACACTCACCCTCACAGACTCGGCACCGTTGGGTATGCGGGTAAAATCCCGCAGTGGAGGATGCAGGACGAGGTCACAATCCGATCGAGGCATCCCGCTATTTGTCAGATCGCAAGCGAGCGCTCGAAACTAGTTAAGAGCGAGGTCATCAATCACATCTTGGATGTCTCTTTCAAAAAAAACCCGCAGATGAGGAAGTGTCCCAACGCTTGGTAAGATATGTTAAACTACATAGTTGTTAACACCTCCTGAATTTCATGGGTTCAAATATAACATGATTAATTGCCTCTTGAAGCAATCATTGACTACCGAATCTTCTCATGGCTCCTTTCAAGAATACAGGGAGAGAGATTTACTATCACAGGCATTGGGAAATAAGGAGCACCCAGGTTGCACACGAGACTTGGGGGTTTACGTATCTTGGAGGTACGAATTTCCAAATTACTCCGAGACATATAGAAGTAGGAAAAGATCCAAGGCGTACCGCAATGAACAAATAAAACAGGAGCTTCATGCTCAACTTGAGGAACAACTATCTGCCTCACTTCAAGAGTAGACTGCCTCACTTCGAGGAGAGATAAATTCATTGAGGGAAGAACTGAAACAAGTCCGCAACCAATCACAACCCACCCCTACTACTACGGTACCCAGTCCCCGTCAACGTCGCAGTAGCTGCGCGTCCACACCAATTACTAAACATAGCGACACCCACTTACCTATCGATGACATCCAGCTAATGTACCTCTTTAGAATGCTACATAGATCTCTCTGGTGGACGTCTTATCTCATCTTGTGTCGTTATGTAGGAGTCCATGCCTTGAATCCTCAGAGTCAAGCTTGTTGGCTCTATTCCTGTTGACGCTGGGTGGGGGATGGCGTATCCATTGTTGTCGTGACGCCGGTGCACGGTGTACAAGTAGATATCGGCTTCATAAAAGTTCGTGGACATGATTAATGATGTTTTTAAGACCGTCTCTCTTGAGAAGCTCCCAATGAAGAGATTAAGACATTAGGGATATCGTCCACACATTCATCCAAAGGCCCAAGAGGACATCGCTCTCGACTTGTCCGTGCCACGTTCTCCACATCCAATGGCCCAAGAGGACATCACCTGGACTCGCACATCGGCTCGATGACTCCAACTCTAGCTCCAGTTTCGAAGCCTATTGCATCGGCTCACCCGGAGACGCTACCGAAAACGTATCATAAGCGAGGCTCTAAGACTCAATCAAAGAAAATTAAGGCACGCCCGACCATGAAAGTTTATTCTAGGAGTGTCGTTGGTCCCGAGTCACAATTACCCGGCTTGGTTTGGTTTGCAATACATTGCATACCTGGTACATGCAGAGGTCCAACATGAAGCCAAACCGGCACAGTGCATTCACTGTGAGATATACGGAGGCGAATTTCCTCCATGACATGAGCTACTTCGTCGCGATATTCGAAGACTTATTCTTACTATTCAATCTCGCCGAACTCGACACCTCACTTCTACGATGCTGGACACTGTAAATGTAATGTACAATGAAATTCTACATTCATGTCATACCGATAAATGTCATTACTCTTTCCTTATGTATAGATAGATGATCCAACAAGTCCGGCGATGGCGACAACCGGTGGGTTTTCTCGACCCACACTCTCTGAGCAATCTATCAACGAAAATGCATCCTCCGTGCAAGGTTACATAACGAGGGGATTGATTGCTCACAGCGACAAGGAGTACATCATGGTACCCTTCAACCAAGGGTAAGTGCTTCACTAGTTACCACACAAGTTTTATTTGTACTTTATATGCAGTATGAACTTAGAATTAATCACTATGGCGACACACATGAGTAGTTCTCACTGGATTTTGATTGTGATTGCATCAAAGTGGAGCAAGATAATATACCTTGATTCTTTACTTAGGAGCAACCACGACTTTAGTCGTGTGCAAGAAGCAATTAACAGGTAAACTCATTTTCTCTATACATAACTCTATTGTAATCTTTCCTTCGTTTGCAATGGTCGAGGCTAAATTTTTTGAATCATGTAGGTCATTTACCGCTTATGTTGCCCTAGGAGGGAGACACAATAAATCCAGTGACACGCTGCGACATAACATGCGATTTTCGGTACCCGCTATAACACAACAATCCTATATCACACTTTGTTATAATGTCTCTAGAATTGAAAATACCTATGTATGCAATTCTATTTTTACAGCGCCACTAGCAGCTACAGGGCAACATATGTGGATTCTACGTTTGCCGCCATGTGAAGGAAATCATGGACACTAAGATGAATGATCCAGAGGTTTGTCAACCTTCCAATAATTATTATTTTCTGATTATATATGTGTATACACACACACATGCTAATTAATGACTTAACATTGCTCCTAGCGACAGCGGGTGGACTTCGACGAAAGTGCATATGATCTCGACAAACTCGTCGAAATTCGTGGAAACCTCCCCGAATTCTTGCTATCAGAGGTCATAAACAAGACTGGAGAGTTCAACCCCCGGCAATGGTGATAATTAAATGTTGAAACATTGGATTCAATTGTACAAATCACTTAATTGTGCTTAATCAAATAATTCATTCAATTTAATTCATTTGTGTGATCTATGTAACGATTTTCATTCTATATATATGTGATCTCATGGCGTTTGTTTCATTCATCTATGCTATATATGAATTGTAGCTTGTTTTCAGAGGGCATGGCTAGCATATCCTCGAGGCTAGCGAAAACGACAAATAAAATTGCTATTGAAATAGCTATCACAGCATTTGTTCATGTTGCAAACCGCCTCGTGATATATATATCCCGCATTTGTTTCAAACATCGAGCCGCTTGTGATATGAACGATATCACGCATTTATCTTTGTTATTAACTGTCTATGATATTCTGTATATCACAGACGGTCCGGAACACCGAACCGTCTGTGATATGATTCATATCACAGACGGTTAGTAACAAAAACCGTCTGTAATAGTCGAGTGTCACAGATGGTTTTTATAAAAATCTGTCTATGATACTCGACTATCACAGACAGTTTTTATAAAAAACCGTCTATAATGTAAGTTATCACAGACGGCTTAGGAGTCGTCTGTCATAACCACCTATTATCACTGACAAATAAACACAGACGGTTCAGGAACCGTCTGTGATAGGACTGTCTGTAGTAGTGACATGAGGTACTCGTAGACCTAGAAGACTTCCCAACTGTCTACGACCACTCAACAAGTCGTTACGACCATCAGACTGGCTACTACGACCATGAAGACAGATGCTACGACCATTGCTCACAATGGCTATGACTTTACCAGACCTGGTCACTATGACTTACGATACACCAGGTAGAGTGCTACGACCATCAACCATGGTCAGTAGAAACTACGACCATCGACCACAGCCAGGCAGAGTTACGACTATCGACCACGATTAGACAGAGCTACGACTATCGACCACGGCCAGTCAGAGCTACGACTATCGACTACAAAGTCGTAAAAGCCTCTGTCGACCACCAATTCGTAAAACCGACTACTGACCACCAAGTCGTAAAACCTATTACCGACCATCAAGTCGTAAACCGATCGCCGATATCAAAGTCATAAAACCTATCACCGACCATCAAGTTGTAAAACAACCGCCGACTTCAAAGTTATAAAACTTACTGTTGATAGCTAGGTCGTAAAATTGACTGATGCCACATGGTCGTAAAGGGTTAAAACCTCACAGAAGAGAACCAAGTTCTGCACAAACCTCAAAAACCAAACTCAATCTCTCTAAACTAAGGGTCGATTACTCATCACAAACATGAGGTGACCTCCACATAGTCTCACAAATACCATTCGGCCAAATAGAAGAGAGAGAGAGAGAGAAGAGAGACAGGATGAAAAGGAAAAAAGAGAAGCGAAAAGAAAAGGGGAAGGAAGAAAGTAAAGAAAGAAAAAAAGAGGGAGATTAAGTGTGCACAAATAAATTCTATTCGTGGGTATAGATGACGAGACCTTTTGAATATTGATCGGTTGAGAACCGGGATAGCGGGAAAGTGTCCGGTGAGAGAGGGATTGTTTGTGTCAGTTTTGTGTGTAGTATCGATGTCGTTCATTTAAATGCACCGCTAAGACTGGATGATGCTTGTACAGGTGGAGGCTCAGGTTTTTGCTGTCCATGTATCATTCTTGAGATTAAATAGGCAAGTGCATAGTGGAGTAGTAAACAATAATTGTTGTAGAATATGCGATGTTTACATTATACGATCTGCTTTGTTGATCATGACAACAATGATGGAGCAGGGAAAGTAATGATGCTTGGCTTCTAATGATGATAATGATAAAGTATGTTTATGACAATGGATATATGTATTTGCATCATGTGCATTCATATGGTGAAAAATAGATCCATCGTGGGTGGACTCGTAAGATCTAATTCGGTAGGCCTCTAGGGAATGGAGAGATCCCCATGCCGATGAGGACAAGCCCATGATGGGGTGAATACCGACAGTGTTCACTTAGGCTATACCGGTATATGAAATGTAATGAGCAAATGACCATGTAAAGTAGTTTGCATTGCACTAATGAATTGGTAATAATGAGACATGAGAATGATGACATAATCCTGATAGGACATGAGGAGAATGACATGTTTATGATTATGTTAAAACATTTGGGAAATGATATGGATAGGCTAATCCTTATGCTAAAGGTAGTGTTCATCGTTTATATTGTGTGTTTGCTGAGTCTTTGGACTCACCCTTATTTATTTAATATTTGTTTTTATGTGAATATTGAAGATGACATGCATGGACGGGAGTAGCATATATATATTTTTCATGTACAAGCAGTAACTCTTGCATCACCTTTAGTTAATGTATTTAGACTTTAATGACTTATTTAGGTAGCTAGTGTTAAAGTAGTATATTGTTTATCGTGCCGTTAAGATGTAAATTGGGCAGTTGTTGCTAAAATGTTGCTAAAATCTATCATCAACGATTGTAAATGGTAATGTTATGGAATGGTGGTTGCATTTCGGCCTCAGAACATAGGCCAGGGTGTTACAAATTAGATATACAGAAGATTGTTCGTGGTCTTCGGACGACCTTGAGTGTTGTCCCATCCGTCGGTGCATTCCTCCGGGAAGGGAAGCTATGAGTAGTACCGGCCAAAGACTTCAGCATCAGGGAATAATCCAAGAAATGATCAGGTTACTGTTACTGGTTAGTCCGGCAAGCCTAGGAAGCTGTGTTCTGGCTTCCGGAAGGAAAAAGAGGGTCAGGCAGGATTTCACGGTGATGATTTTTCTTGAAGTTGTCAGAACAGAATAGAACTCTCGTTTGTCTAGGAGACCGCCAACTTATTCCATCCATACCAAAGCCCAAAGGATATCGATACAGCAATACTTAGAGCAACTCTAAAAGATTAGCCAAAAGAAGTATCTAAATTTAGTAATTTAGCTATTCTTTAAAATAAATCTCACCCCCAAAAAACAAGACTACTCCAACAGGCTATCTAAACTAGAGGGTGCGCGTGGGTCGCAGATGCTGGATGGGGCGCAGCGTGCGGGAAAGAAACGCCGACCGCGCCAAGAGGCTGGATGGTGAGCGAGGTAGGCTATCCAAAAATAGAGAGCGGAGGAGGATAGATAGAAAGCTACTAAATTTGGAGAGTTATTTACAGAGTTTATTGGAGACATTTTTTCTCTAATAATAATCAAATTTACCTTTAGAAAATAATTTAGCTCTTCTCTTGGAGTTGCTGTATTAACGTTTTTGTCAGGCACACGAGCAGAGTACGTAATTAGCTAAGTAACATATCTCTACAGCAGATCGTAATAACGGTACGCTGCCGTACGAGAAAAACCTGCGGGGAATGGTTGCAGACTTGCAGTCATCCACCTCAGCAGCTGCTCGGCAGCTCCTCCATGGAGGCCAAGCACAAGCATCGATCAAGGCCGGCCTCAGTGAAAACCATGGATGAATCTGTTTATCAGATCGACCATCGAATGCCGCGGCCGCGGCCTTGGCCGCCGGGTGAACGGCGGTGGCCGCCGTTGTGTGTTCACCGCCCGGCATACCCTTCTGATCTGTCCCTGGCCCTCACCGACGAGCACGTCGACCGCGCCGAGCTTCTGCATCGCGTCGGCAAACTTCTGCTGCCACAGGGTCTCGTCCCGGGCCATGAGCTCCACCGTCGCTCTCGTCTGCGGGTCCTCGATGAGCGAATTGTCGGAGGTAAGGAGGCCGCGCCCGGCCAGCAGCTCCGAGTAGTAGGCGCTGTCGAGCGTCTGCGCCGTGCGCTCGTCGAAGTTCACCTTGGGCGCGCGCTCCGGGTCGTCGTTGGCGCTCTGCGGCGGGCAGACCTGCCGGAGCCGCGCGGCGTACTCTGGGTCCAGCGCCGGGTCGACGTCGACGCCGTCGGAGAAGCCGTAGAGCCGGTTGGAGAACATGAAGCAGTGCGCGCCGCCGATGGAGTGCGCGCCTGAAAGCACCACGAGGTCCTCCCGGGACAGCCCCCGCTGCGCAAAGAGCTCAGTGAGCCGCGGGACGTGGTGGCCCGGTACGGGGATGTTGCCCGGGAGGTCGTCCATGTTGGAGCGCAGGCCGTCGCGGCGGCCAGCCGCGACGTCGAAGTCGCGGAGGCCGGACGCCACGGCGGCATCGCGCGCGGCGAAGGCGAGGATGTCTGCGCAGGAGACGGTGCGCGGGCACATGGCCTCGATGGTGGACTTGGCGATGTCGATGGTCCTGAGGCCGTGGAGGGTGAAGCTGTTGGCCGACGACTCCTTCTCCGGGACGTCGCCCGATGGCGACTCGTCCAGCAGGATGGAAGCGTCGCAACCCTATGAAAGCAGCCACGTTTGGCGCGCGCGAGCACGAGACACGACACCGAATGGTCATCATTACGTGCTTTTGTGCATGGCGCATGAGACAAGGACGTGTGTTACCGTGACAAAGCAGTCATGGAAGAAGAGGCGGATAAGGCCGGCGGCGATGGTGCGGTCCATGCCGACCTCGGAGTTCACGACGTCGCGGACGACGCCCTCCGCCTCCGGGCACGTCTTGTTGTAGAACCCCACCCGCAGGCCGTCCACGATCTTCGCCTCGACGGCGGTGTGCGGGGCCGCCGCGAGCACGGCAAGCATGAACAACATCGCCGCCGTGAGCCGCGACATGCCAGTTGGTTCAAATCCCACCACGCACGGGAGACAAAGTTTTTTGTTAAGATTACACGGGAGACAAAGTTAACTAGGTATGTTCATGCAAATCAAAGATGTGTTCAGAGAGGTCTAAAAAAAAGGTGTAGAGAAAAGGGATTGAGGGAATAAGTTCGCATTTGCAGAGCGATGGAAGCTGCTTAAGTACGTGTTTCTTTCACAGGGGTCGATGAACTTAAGCCTCATATTCTTTAGCCATTTGACTTTGCGGAGACCGTACTAAGAATAGGCTCGTCGGATCAAAGTCACCCGGGCATATATACGTGAGGAGCCTCTGGTAGTGCAAGATTGTCGGGATAGCAACAGCACACTCACTCGGTTATTTTTTTACTTGATATTTTAGAATCCGTGTTGTCAGTATATTTAAAAATATAAAGATCGCTATATAATAATGATACCATTAAATTTATCTTAAAATAATTTTATAATATTATAATTTTACTAGTATATCTTAAAATAAAATATAAAAGTAATAGTTAAAGTGAATTTCATTGGCAGTGGATAATAAAAAACATGGAGTAAAAAAGAAACAATGGAGTATAATGCTTGGGGTGTGATGTTTCTAGGATCTACTAGCTGTTGCATGTAGTTTGCCCTTTTACGACCTCACAGAAGTAGCATTTTCCTGTGCTTAATTTTGTGTGAGGGAAATTTGTCGTGTGTCAAGAAAAACATACGGAGAACACCATGGCCCTCAGGGAATTAATTTACAGATTCTGTAAGTGTGAGGTCAAAATTAATTTAACGTGAGCCATCGGCCAAATGACACGCAAGCAATCCGCTGGCCGTTGAGTGAATTATTGCAATCGTCGAAGGGTCGAGCGACTAGAAGAGCAGATAAAAAGACTGCGCGGCCGAGCCACCGAGGCCGCTTGATCGCGCGGTGAACAGAAGCGACAGAAGAGAGGGCAAAAGAGAAAAGGAGATGGCGGAGGAGAGGAGGAGAGGAAAGAAAAGAGAGGACAGAAAAGAAGAGGAAGGGAGAGAGGAGAGGAGAGGAGGGGAGAAGAGGAGAGGAAGAAGCGACCCCTGGGAGATAATTTTTTTTGTATTTTAAATTTTGTATATGCAGTAGATATTTTATTTAGTATTAGTCTGAGTAGAAAATTGTAGATATAGACAAAAATGTTCAACTTTGGTATAGAAAATTTAGTCAATGCAGTTTCAGAAAATTAGCAGTCGTAGTAGCCTGTAGTTTTGTATAATCTAGTGAATATAGTTGTACAAAATTAGCATCGTTAACAAATTGACATGCGTACAAAATTGTAGTTGTAGAAAATTCAGTCAAAGTTACGTACAAATTAATCGTCTGTAGAAATTTGTAGGTATTACAAAATTCAGTCAATATTTTGTAAGAATTTCATAATTTACTTTGTAAAAAACAATAATACGTAATATTTATGATTAAATATGAATGAATGTAATGTCGTTAATACGTTGAAAAAATATGTGTACCATTGTAAATGGTATATATGCATTTAAATCGATATGCCATATAAATTGTCGAAATCATTAGTAATTAATTGCAGTAAGGGATAGCTAGAGTAGCAACAAAAGAGCAACGTCAGTGCGCGGTCTGTCGATAGGAAGTTAATAGTACGAGGTTAGTGTAGTTGGTTATGACAGGCGATTTCATCGGTGAAATGTGAATTACAGTATATCAGTATTTTCGTAGTGTGCCATACGATTTGATTAGTTGCAAAATTGAAAATATATGCAGGCAGACATCAGCAATGCCGATACCCACTACATTGAGAGTGTATTACGGTGTTGGAACCGTTCGTAAAGGTCTGAATGGTATGGATTTGAGCGGTTTTATGCAAGCCACTATGGTACACTCGGACGGCAAGAATGCTCGAATTGCAGATGTGATGCATTGGCTTACCTGCTATTTTTTGTTGGATCCCGAGGTGTGGAGCGTCGTCATACAAGGGCTTTGTAGTCGATCTCACACGAACATCAGATGAGAGTTGAGAACATTGTTGCACACTATTACGTGGAAAGGGGTTTGTGCAAGGATGCCGGCGCCGTGAATATGAGTGTGTGATGCTTGTGCAACCATGCCCAGTAGAAGCTATGCAAGGTCGTGCGAGCGACCATCATCCAGGAGGTGCGAGCAGTTCGGGCGGCCCGCATGTTGGCGAAGAGAAGGAAGATACTCATGACAAGGTCGATGCGGTACATGAAGGAGAGGGAGAATGGTCACGCCATGGAGAATGGAACACGTGTAACCAAGGTAACATGACCCCACCTATCAGTGACATGTAGCAGAAACATGGAAAATGTTTTCATAATTCATATTCCCTTCCAACCTTGCATATATAGGGACGAATTAGATGAAATATGAATATGGTAAAAATCTGAAATTTTGGATTTTCACTAAACTTAGAAGCTTCAATAAAATCTCAAAATTACACATGCAATGGAGGATATGTTTGAAACTCCTAAGTTTGGTGAAAATCGAATTTGCACCATATTAGCATTTTTCACCGCATATATAAGCCTCATTTAGAACACTTGAATTTTGCAAAAGAAAGCAGCTCAATTCCGACGGAAAAGCGGGAAAAATTCTCATGTTCCAAATGGACATTTACATAGCAAAGTCCGATCAAAAGAAATAAAAGGTTGGCATTGTATGGAATGTCCCAAATACAGGAATTCTTCTGAAATTAGAAGGAAAGTAAGGACATATACTACTACAAAAGCCCAATACTAGGCGCCAAATCACATACGAGTTTGTGAAACCGTCATGATATACACTATCACGCGGTTTTAATTTGGAGGCCATCCGTGGTATTTATGGTGGGAAAGAAGTATCACGCACGGTTCTTATCGTTGAACCATCTGTGATACCGGAATATCACAGACGATTTTGTAATAAAAATCGTCTGTGATATTCCAGATTATCACAGACGATTTTTATTATAAAACCGTCTATGATACTGGAATATTACAAACGGTATAAAACCGTCTGTGATATTTCAGATTATCACAGACGGTTTTATAATAAAAACCATCTGTGATACGTTTCCCGCCTTGCAATCCCTCAAGATTTCATATTTTCCCGTTTAAGTCCGAATATGATTCAGTTTTGAGACACCTTCAGTAAAACAGGCTATATGGTGTCCCTTTTCGACGTTCTTGTACTCGTTGGAAAGCTAACAATGAGCCCGATCGAAAAAAATGACCCGCTTGCGCTAGTCGCCCTCCAAGACCCCGAAAATCGGTCATCTTTGGACCTAAATCTGCGTCGCAAGTTTTTGATTTCTGTTTTTGCCCTTTTTCTTGTTCTTCCTTTCGGAATTTGGATTTTGCTTCAACTGAAAAGTTGTAGATCTCATCGAAACCTTTCAAATGAGTATATATAAGCCATATAAAACTTTGCTATTTTATCTTTTCAGATTAGTTGTTTATATTGCATCGGTATATAAAATTTTGTACTCTAATTCACAGACGGTTGGCATATAGAACCATCTGTGATATTCATTCATCACAGACGGTTGGCATATAGAACCATCTGTGATATTCATTCATCACAGACGGTTCTAGCCAATAGAACTGTCTGTGATAATCTGACCGCTGAGCCTGTCGATTCTCCTCAACCCAATCATAGCCAATAGAAATCAATCAATCCTCACCCCATGGATCGTAGCTCCGCCTCTCCGTTCCCGCGCCAAAAATTTCGAACTCCCGCCTCTCCCTCTCCTATAAATATAACCAAAACCCAACCTCCTTGCTGGTCTCCTCCTCCTTGTTGTCCTCCTTCTTGTTGTTCTCCTCCTCCTTGCTGTCCTCCTCCTTGCAGACGACGCACAAGTCTACGGGAGGCAAGACACCGCAGGCTAACTAGCTCGTGCCAACCGTGCGACGCTCAATCAACACCGACGATGATGGGCGTTAAAGACATCCAGCTCATGCGTTGCATCAGGGGTGAGAAGGCATAGATGATCTTTGCTTTTTCTCTGTTCTTGTTGTGTAACATGCTCGTTGTTTTGGGATATTGTAATGGTAGACTCTAATCTTAATAAAAATGGATGTTTTATGTTTGTGAAATGAATTGAGATATGAATTGGATGTATACATGTACATGTTGATCTGCTTGTTTCAGAGGGCATGACTAGCATTTCCTGAGCTACCCAATAAACAGAAATAGGTTTAGGAGTAGAAGCGAATATCACAGACGGTTTTTAATCAAAGACGGTTTTTAGTTAAGAACCGTCTGTGATATTACGGTTCTAAACTAGAACCGTCTGTGATAACTATATATCACAGACGGTTTTTAACTAAAAACCGTCTGTGATATTTGCACCACAGACGGTTCGAAAGCCGTTCGTGATGACCTCGTATTATTATCGACCTATAAATTGCACGGTTCACAAACCGGCCCGTGATGACGTTTTGAACTGCTCGTGATGATCATTTCTGCAGTAGTTATACCAGGTATGTTGTTTCCTACGAAAATGATGTAGTATATATGACTGCTAAAGTTGCAGTCATAATTGGCATGTTCCTTTTGTTGCGACTTATAATTTTTGGCCTGCTCATGGAAAAGAGTACGGTGCAACATAAACTCACGTGTGATTTTAACCAATCTAAATGAAGTCACTACAATGTATACTACAATTAACTTGTAAACTCTGCTGTAAAAATACACTTTGTTTAAAAGCTAACTATTATGAAAAAACCGAAAAACAATTTTTAAGAGCTGAAAAAAGAGGTCCAGTAGCGACTGCATTGGATCTCAGTTGATCATCCAAGCAGGCCCTAAGTGATTTTTTCCTCAGTACCAAACCCCGCCCCGCCGCCCCGGCGGGGAATACGAACCCTATCGAGTCATTGGAACCTGGAGACAACATAACTACCTCGAAAAATTGAAGGACGTCAAATTAGTGATTTGCAGCATCATCGTAACAATTGAAAAATAAAAATGAAAGGTAATCCAGGGCAATTTCTTATATACCACTGAATCATTTCCACACGTCCTTGTATGCCATTGGATCTCTCATTGGCACGTGGGTCGCATCCAGCATGTCAACGCTGCAATGAGGTACAACTTCTATAAGAAATTTTCCCATTTGCAAGAGAGGATGTGAGGCCTCAACAAACTCCCTGGTATGTGTCAAGACTAACGAGCCAAGAAAAGGCCAAAGAGAACAGAACTACGCACAAAAATAATAAGAATCGTTTTGTTTTCCTTACAGACAATAATAGAAAATGTTGCACGTTACAAATTTGCTCGCGCCAAGAAATAAAATGATTCAGTCACAGGACTGCATGATTATCTGAAGCCCGTGAAAGTTAAAAAGTGTCTTGAGACGTGGATTTCATACTAATCCTACAGCCTCCATCGGCAACAAGATTCATCAGTCCCGTAGTGCCGAATCTGGTTCCCACCACGACGCCATAGATAGGAGCTAAGTAGCTAACTGCAAACCGAGCAATCCCTAGAACGAATAAATGATCAACATCATTATCAGTGATCCATCAAACTGAACACATGGTTGAGAGTCAAGACATCTAAAGATCATAAATAAAATAAAAACAAAAGTTAAGATAAAAAAGTAAATCTGTTTCAAATGGAGAATGGTATCAGAACGTTGAGGTAAAAGCACACAAGATTTTGTTGTCAAGCAGTATACATGAGCTTAGGAGACTGACCTTACAAATTATAAATGTTTTCAGGCTTGGATGATGTAGAGATCTTGCCTTGATATGTAGTAGCATCCCATGGAATTCCCTGGCTCCATGAAAAACTGCTCTCGGAACTGACCTACCCGCTTGCTTGGAATGTCAATGGAGAGTTCCTCCAAGCTGGGCATCCCTTCAGCTTGCAACCCTTCACCAAATATTAGAAATTGGTTGCCCACAATGAATGAGCCAGATACACGAATAGCTATTCCTGTTTCCCCGTGGGCACGACAATGTAGCTTCTCAACAACATGAACAATTTTCTCTCGAGGCCGATCACCTTTTAACTTCTTTCTTATATTTGATAAAGCATCAAATATGTCACTTTGGCCAAGAAACACATTCCCTGAGAAACTGGTAAAACAGTATAGGTTACACACACACACAGGTATCATCTGAAGTATAAAAATAGAAGAGAAGCAACACTGACTACAGGATAAAGTTGGAAAAAACTGGCAGTAACCAGCCGGTTACCACCTGCTTCTAGTCCAGATTAACAGGAAAGCATGGATCACGTAAATTGCAATTGAGCTAGTTCTGTCAAATTTTCAGTAACTCACGCCATCATTTAAGCAAGTTTTCACATTATCCATTGACAAAAACAATTTTTCTATATTATTAGTAAAATTGGAAGAGAAATTGTAGCTAGCCAAGTTTCTTCAGTTTTCACAGAAACAGCATCCAAAGCAATCATAGTCAAGTCAGTTTACATACAAGGTGATTCGGGTACATGGGGCAAAGCCCCAGCTAGCTGGAGTCCCTACCAATGGTGCCCACTAGATTCTACATACCAAACTGGCCTTAAGAACACTGTAACAGGTTATTGGAGCCACAATCCACATACAGATCAACACCCTAACAGCAACAAGATGCTACATGGAATGATTACAAGTGTAACATTGCCAAAGGTACCTGAAAGCTGATTCTTCCATGTAGAATGTCTTCATATGATGCCAAATCCCATCGGAGCCATTAAACATAAGGTAGTAATGTACAGCAAGCATCTGCAATTGAGGGGAAAATCTGCTTAGTAGATATAGTGGCCATCTACCCATCTTCAAATATAGGGTTGTCAGTTTTTTCATCACATATTTATTGGACAGCACTTCTAGACAAGGCCAGAGATGTACGTCATTTACCAAACATAAAAAAAGATAAGGTTATTGAGGTGATGGAATTTTTATGGTGGCAATTGGTTATTTGCCAATAGAAAGCTTGGATATTTGAGACAAATATCAAACTTTGGCCACGTTGCAATTTGACATTGACAAGCACACGCCAGTTCCAAATTAACCATCGCCATTTGATTTACCCATTCTCAATTTGAACTCAACACTGTGATTTGCATTATTCATTGCTTCAGGCGGTCAGCTCTTTCCCGATCAAGACATGGTTTTTTGGGGGAACTTGTGTACCAAGACATGATTTTTTGGGGGAAAATTTCAAATAAATTCAAAAGTCTTCAATATTTATTCACAAATAGGGTTTACAGGAGATGAAGGAAGTGTATTCAGTACAGCCTGATGGGGGGAGGGGGGATTCAAATATAGGGCATATTCTTTTTGGCTGCGGCTTTTGGCTTTTGGGTTGTTTGTACGAGAGATTACAGAGTAACAGAAACTCACGTGCGGTTTTTGCCGATATAAATGAAGTCAGTAAAGTATGTACTACAATTAACTAATAGACTCCATCTTAAAAAAATATTCCGTTTAAAAGCTAGTTACTGTAGAAAAGCCAAAAAACATATTTTAGAAGCTAAAAAGAACAGGGCCTTTAATTGATTGTGTCATCACTCTGTTAGATATGTATACATAGATGTGTATTTACCCTATGTATGAGGGGTTTTCTGCATATTTGCCACATCTGTACATGTATATATATTGGCCTATTTGCCTCATAATGCATAGATGCGCTATTCATAACATGGTATCAGAGCAAAGGTTTCGTCATACCTACGGTTTTGCCTGGCTTTCCACTGTTCGCTCGTCGCCGTGACCGGACGTCGCCTCCTTCGGGGTGACGCTGCTGAGACCCTGCCCGCCGCCGTCCAGATTCCACCACCGACGGCGTCGTCCGCTGGTCCTCGACGTTGGTGATCACCGTCGGCTTGCTGCCTTCCATCGCCGCCACGACCGAGGTGGTGGTCCCGTGTCGATCCCCACCACCTTCGCACACCACCGCATCGCGATCGCCGCCCGCCCCGCGCGCGCGCAGTCGCCGCCGCCGCCGGCTTCGCCTCCTCGCCGTGCGCGCGCTCTCTGACGCCGCGCCCCACCCGCATCTACTCCAGCCGCCGGCCCACGAAGAGCGAGCTCAACAGGGTCCTACCCGCCGTCCCGCCCGCCGTCGCGCTGACCTGGGAGGTGAAGGCGGCCATGGCGCGGGCTCGTGTAGAAACCCTAACCCTAGTTCGGGGGCCGCCGCTTGAGACTGCTTCCCCTCTCGGTCGGTTTTGTCGATTTGTAAACCGACCGAATCTAATAAAAAAGCAAAAAAGTCTTCTTTGCGAGCACCGCTTCGCCTCGTTGCGGTGATCTTCGATCGTCTCAATTATCGGATCGGTTTTGAACATGCGCATCCACATGCGTGGTCAGCGCCTTTGAGAGTTTTTTACTAGCGAGTTGCCTTGCCCGTCTCGTTTTACTCCACCTACTGAGTCTGTACTCCCGAAGGATGCTTTCGAAGACGGTCGTACAAAGGCTTTTGAAGATGCCATAGAGACTTTTCAGACTCAATATGCTGCTTACAAGACTTGGATTGATGAAGATGCTCGTGCCTCTGCTATTTTGGTTGCTAGCATGGATGTGCATCTCACTGGTGATGTTGTTGGATTGGCTTCCGCACATGCGATGTGGACGCATCTGCGAAGCCGCTATGAGCCATCTGGTGATTCTTTATACCTTGCTGTTGTTCGATAGGAGCAATCGCTGCAGTAGGGGGATGCCACTGTGGATGAGCTCTATGCTCAGTTGTCTGCGATATGGCGTCAGATCGACTCTTTGGGGCCAGATGTTTGCCGCACTGCGGTGTTGTCGGCCGCTAGCCTCACATGGAGCTTCGCCGCATCAACGATTTTTTGACACGTCTCCGGTCTGAGTTTGAGCAGACTCATGCTCAGTTGCTGGCTCGTCACCCTCGTGTGACTTTGTTAGAGGCCCTTGCAGCTGTTTGTACTGAGGAGATTCGACTTCGTGGAGCGGGTCTGCTATCATCATCACTTCCTTCGGTTTTGGTGGCTTCTCCGGCTTCTACACCCGTTGTGCCATTGGTTACTCCTTCCTCAGTTGTGCCTTCACCAGTGACAGCTGCTGTTGGTAAGGGCCTTCACTGCACCTATTGCAACAAGGATGGACATGTGGAACAGTTTTGCTACAAGAAGAAGGATCTTCGTCGTGGTGCTCGTCCTCCGAGGGGCACTGGAGGCTCCTCTCAGCAGAGTTCTGGTACCTCTGACACTCAGCAACTTCTCACATTGCTAGGCCGCATGGTTGCTTCTGCATCGTCTGGTTCTGCTAGTTCTGCTGCTCAGTCTTCCGGTGAGAAACAACCTTCTACTTCTCCTTTCTCAGGTATATCACCTTGGATTCTTGATTCTGGTGCTTCTTTTCATATGACATCTGATTCCACCTGTCTTACTTCCATTAGTCCTTTAGCTGCTATCACTGTTCACATAGTAGATGGTACCTCTCTTTCTGTCACAGGATGAGACACTCTTTCAAATTCCTCTTTTCATGTTCCTGCTGTTTCTCATGTTCCAAAACTAGCCATGCAGCTCATATCTGCTGGCCAGCTCACTGATCATGGTTGTCGTGTTATTTTTCGATTCTGATTCTTGTTGTGTTCAGGATGTCGCACGGGGACTCTGGTTGGTACTGGCCCTCGCCGCCGTGACCCCAACGGCTCTGGGAGCTTGACTGGCTTCGCCTTACTTCCGCTGCCCCAGTCAGTCTTCTCGCCTCCACCATCGCCTCGCACTGCCGCCTCTCTTCGCATCGCTTGCTCGGTGGTATCATCGCTTAGGATATCTTTGTGGTTCCCGTATGTCTTCCTTACTTCGTCGAGGTCTTTTAGGGTCTGTGTCTGGTGATTCTTCTCTACATTGTCAGGGTTGTAAGCTTGGTAAACAGCTTCAACTCCCTTATCCTTCTAGTGAGTCAGTGTCTCAGCGTCCTTTTGATCTTATTCATTCTGATGTATGGAGACCAGCTCTTTTGTTTCGAAAGGAGGTCATCGATATTATATCATTTTTATTGATGATTTTTCTCGACATACATGGATATACTTTATGTCATCTCGTAGTGAGGTTTTATTTATCTACAAGACCTTTGCCACCATGTTTCGCACTCAGTTTGACTCTCCTATTCGTGTTTTTCGCGCTGATTCCGCTGGAGAGTACTTCTCGGGACCCTAAAAGTAACATCCCGAGAAATCCGCATCGAGAGCCCTTCGTGGTTTTCTTGCTGAGCAGGGCAGTCTCTCTCAGTTTTCTTGTCCAGGTGCTCATGCTCAAAATGGTGCGGTTGAACGCAATTATCGTCATCTTCTTGAGACAGCTCGTGCTCTCATGATTGCTTCTGTTGTTCCACCACATTTCGGGCCGAAATTTGTTTCATCGCCACTTTCTTGATCAACATTCAGCCTCCTCTGCTCTTGGTGGGATCCCGCTTGAGTGTTTCGTGGCTAGACTCGATTATTTCTTCGCCTCTTTGGAGTGCATGCTATGTTCTTGCACTCGTGAGCACACAAACCGACCACTCGATCGCTTGAGTGCGTTTTTACAGCTCGATCTTGAGCACAAGGGATATCGTTGTTGGGATCCTGTTGGCCGACGGATGCGGATTTCTCGGGATGTTACTTTTGGTGAGTCTCGTCCTTTCTATCCTCGTCCTTCTCCTTCCTCCACTTCAGCATCTGTTGTCGAGCCGCTTTCATTTTTGACTTTTCCTTCCAGTCTTATAGTCACCACTCCAGCATAGCCTTTGGTCTCTCCGGTGCCTCCTTCTCAGTCAGCACCTTCCTCATCATCGGCATCCTCTCCCGAGGTTGCTTCTGATCTTGTTCCTTCTTATCCTCTCTACTATACTCATCGTCCGCGAGTTGAGATTCCTTCTGATATGCCCTCTCCTTCTGACGGGTCATCCCCTTCAGTCCCTCCTCGTTATACACTTCGTGATCGCCAGCCTATTCAGCCTCCTGAGCGTTTTAGTTTTGCTGCCGCTGCTCTTGCTGAACCGACTTCTTATCGTGATGCTGTTGTTCATCAGGAGTGGTGGCATGCGATGGCGGAGGAGATCGCTGCCCTTGAGCGTACTAGCACGTGGGATCTTGTTCCTCTTCCGGCGCGTGTTACTTCTATCACGTGCAAGTGGGTCTATAAGGTTAAGACTCGCTCTGATGGTTCTCTTGAGCGTTACAAGGCTTGTCTTGTAGCGCGTGGTTTTCAGCAGGAGCATGGCCATGACTATGATGAGACTTTTGCTCCTGTCGCTCACATAACCACCGTTCGCATTCTTCTTGCTGTGGCCTCTGTTCGACAGTGGTCTATCTCTCAGTTGGATGTCAAGAATGCCTTTCTCAATGGCGAGTTGCGTGAGGTCTACATGCAGCCACCCCTGGGTATTCTGTTCCTGAGGGTATGGTTTGTTGTCTTCGCCGATCTCTCTATGGCCTCAAGCAAGCTCCTCGTGCCTGGTTTGATCGTTTCTCCTCTGTTGTCACTGCAGCTGGTTTTTCGGCGAGTGCTCATGATCCCGCTCTTTTTATCCACACTTCATCTCGTGGTCGGACGCTTCTCCTTTTGTATGTTGATGATATGATCATTACTGGAGATGATCCTCAGTATATCACTTTTATCAAGGAGCGGCTTCATGAGCAGTTTCTTATGTCTGATCTGGGTCCTTTTCGCTACTTTCTTGGGATAGAGGTTATTTCTACTCCTGAGGGTTTCTATCTGTCCCAAGAAAAGTATATCCGAGGATCTTCTTGATTGTGCCTCTCTTCGATCGTGAATGTACCGAGACTCCCATGGAGCTTAATGTTCATCTTCGCCCCACCGATGGTGAGCCTCTTGTCGATTCTACTCACTATCGTCATCTTGTTGGGAGTCTTGTTTATCTTGGTGTCACTCGTCCTGACATTTCGTACCCAGTGCATATCTTGAGTCAGTTTGTTTCCGCTCCCACTCAGCTCCACTATAGTCATCTTCTTCGTGTTCTACGACATCTTCGTGGAACTATCTCTCGTCGTCTCTTTTTCCCTCACTCCAGCTCTTTACAGCTCCAGGCATATTCTGATGCCACCTGGGCTAGTGATCCCTCTAATCGCCGGTCTCTCTCTGCATATTGTGTTTTTCTTGGTGGTTCTCTCATTGCTTGGAAGACTAAGAAGCAGACAACAGTTTCTCGTTCGAGTACTGAGGCTGAGTTGCGAGCTATAACTTTGTTGACTGCGGAGGTTACTTGGCTACGGTGGTTACTTGATGGTTTTGGTGTTTCTGTTTCTGTACCGACTCCTCTTTTGTCTGACAGTACAGGTGCTATTAGCATTGCTAAAGATCCAGTGAAGCATAAGCTTACAAAGCATATTAGTGTTGATGCTTCCTACATGCGGACACAGGTGTAGGACCAGGTTGTTGCTCTTCAGTATTTGCCTTCCGAGCTTCAGTTGGTAGATTTTTTCACAAAGGCACAAACCAGTGCCCAGCACAGTTTTCATCTCTCCAAACTTCACGTTGTTGATCCACCATAAGTTTGAGGGGGGTGTTAGATATGTATACATAGCTGTGTATTACCCTATTGTATGAGGGGTTTTATGCATATTTGCCACATCTGTACATGTATATATATTGGCCTATTGGCCTCATAATGAATAGATGCGCTATTCATAACACACTCGACCAATGACTTCACACAGTACTCAAATATGCTTTTCACTCTTTCCCACAAGACAGAACTGATCATCCTGGTTACTCGTTTCCACAAATAACATTGGTCTGACCAGCCTGATTGCGTGTATGTATAATGGGTGGGTTCAGGAGCACTTTGCTTAGGCTTTAGCTTCAATTTGCTACAGCAACTAGCTTTTAAACGATGTATTTTTTTAAGGCGAGGTCTACAGATACATTGTAGTACAAACTATACCAAGTTCAGCTATACCAGCCAAAATCGTATGCGACTATTTTCATCTGTGTACTATCTCTCGCGAACAGTCCAGAATTCAAAATGTTAAGTCAAAATCTATAAGTCACACCCAAAAGAACCCATCGAATGATCGAGCCAGGTTGACCAGTGCAGTCCAAAAGAACCAAACATTTGGGTGGCTCAACTAAGCTACCCTGACCCAGTATTATTGTTATCCTGATCGAGTATTATTGTTTAGGGCTTTTCGAGTTTGGAGGCACATACATCAGTTCTTTTAGAATAAAGCTGAAATAACTTTTACTAGTACAAAATAATGCATGTTATAAAATAGATGTGACCACAACAATGGTTTTCTAAGCAGATTTAGAAACTTTGGCAGTTAATTGAGGTGGTAGTGTTATCTTTTGGTACGTTACGATTAACAATGGATACATCAAATTATACAAGGTCGAGCTTCTTTAGATCTTGATTTGGTGGGCATGGTTAACATCAGCTGCATATTATGAATCGTGATATTAAACTGTAGTACAAAAGAATAATATGAAATATGTTCGAAGGAACTCACCTCTGCAATTTGCTTTAACCTTTCTTTCGGATCAACTACACTTTTGACGTATGCTGCCAGGTTCACACCAGTTTTCTCGTACCTCTTAATAAATGGGTGTGACAAAGCTGCAGAATGTTGAACATACTGATCAACTATAAGAAACAACAATGGAATAAACTATAAAGCGTAGCTGCATAGTCCACTTGATTTTGTTAATATGCTAAATGTATCAACACATGGATAATTAACATTTTGTCATTAGATCAAGCCATCATTGATCAATACTTACATTCTGCTTGTAACCTAATAACACTCAAAAGGACCACAAGACATTATCACTGTTACAAAGGAAGGAGTTTGTATTGCAAAGAGGCCCATAGGGCATATATATAGTACATGAGACACACAAGTCTAAATCCTACATAATGGGAAAAGACACTAATACCCTTAACACCCCCCTCAAATGCAAGACATATGCAATAGCATTGCATTTGAAAAGGGTTGACACTAAAAAAGGGAAAATCCAAAATCCATGTCTTGAAGATGTCGTTGCGTGCAGCTCTTGAAAAATTGTGTTGAATCAAGCTGAAAAGGGAGATAGAAGCATAGCGGCATAGATCGAAGCTCGAGATGGCGGCGGCGCAGTGCACAAGAAGCGCAACGGAGGCACGGTGCAAAAGAAGCGCGGCGGCTTTAGAAACTCGGCTCAAAGAGAAGCGGCGGCATCATAGAGACTTCTACGATCTGCAGCGGCTCAAAGATAAAAGCAGCGACTATGGCTATGCGAAAGGAATGAGAGAACCACACCCATCCGAGAGGATGAACCGTGGTTAGCAAAGCAGTCGGCTGACTGACAGAAATTTTGTGGATTCGCACAGCTTTGACGATATGGAGAGAAGCTACGGACTTGGATGACGCAGCGGAAGACTCTAAAGAAAAATAACTCCAATACTAACTTAAAAGAACACAGACACTAGCGAGATCAGCAGCGGATGCCTAGATCGGCTTGTGGGCTTGGGTCTTCAGATGCACTTGCGGCCCGCCCGTTCCAAGTTGCGTAGTGGGCTGCGGGCGCTTGAGCCAAGGCTTGGGCGCCGCAAAGACTTGAAGTGGCGAGATCGCGTGAGGTCGGCTTCACAAAGAAGAACATATCCACTCCCATCTCTCCCTCTCCCGCACAAATCCGGCGAAGACGGTCGGTCGGATCCAAGCGAAGAGGCCATCGGCGAGCAAAGAGGCAGCGACAGCCCGAAGAGGGTCCGGGAGAGGCTAGGCCGATGTCGACCAGCCAATGTCGAGAGAGCTGAGCGGTGGCGGCGGTCCAAGAAGAGGACGGCGACGGCGACTCGAGCAGTGACGACCGGATTAGGAGGTCTTGGCGGCTGCAGCACCGACGAGGCAGCATCGAGGAGGCCAGGCGATGGATAGTGACGGACCCGGCCAGAGGTGGTCGGATCCGGGCTGAGCGGCGCGGCGGCGGCAGGATCCAAGCGGAGCAAGGCCAGATCCAAGCTCGACAGCGGCGAAGACGGCCGGATCCGGCCCGGAGGCGGCCGGATCTGGACTTGGCGGCGTCGTTGAATCCTAGGCTACGGCGGTCGTCGGATCTAGAGGTCCAAGCCCAGATCCCCGGCTGCAGAGAGGCAGCTCCTCGGGGCCGGGCACGGCAAGATCCGACGACGGCCGAAAGGAGAGGTCAAGAGGGCCGAGTGGCGGCGGGATCTGGCATGGGGATCCCGGATCTGGCAGTGGGGGCATGGAGGCGGCCGGATCTGATGGATCCGGCGAGGAGGTGGTGTAGGACGGCGGGACATGGCAAAGCTCGATCGGTGGCGCCTGGATCCGAGGACGACAGTGGGGGTGACGACTGCACGAAGTCGCTGGGATGCGCGAGCACTGGTGCGGGCGACGACGGCCGCGTGCGAGACGGTCGGCGACTTGGAGATGGCCACCGAATCGTGCGGGCGACGGCTCGAGCACAGCGGCAGCAACGGCAAGCGGTGGCCACCCCCGGGATTAGCTCCTCCCGGGGGCAGCAGCGGAAGACTTGAGCTGGAGGTGAGCTAGATTTGAAACCTAGGCTCTGATACCATGTTACAAAGGAAGGAGCTTGTATTGCAAAGAGGGCCATAGGGCATATATATAGTACATGAGACACACAAATCTAAATCCTAGATAATAGAAAAAGACACTAACACCCTTAACAATCACAAATGATATATCTTGACTTCCTAATCTCCAGGACTCCAAATACACGAAAATCATCACATACAACATCCCTTTACCTGCTCACATGTAGGCCTTGCATCAGCATCTTTCTGCAAGCAATCATTCAGGAAGGAACAGAACTCTGATGAATAAGCATCTTCTGGCAGTGTTGGTGATGGATCATCCAGTATCTGAAATACAATATTTTAAAATTTGCAGAGGAAAACACATGCAGATAAAATTTTTGAAAAGATAAAGGAAATGATCACAATATCAGACCAATAGTATTAATAGTACATATTTACTGCATTGTCAGATAATTTATAAATTGAAATTCAAACAGGAATATAGCTTCCACATTAAACCAAGTAAAAGGAAAGAAAGATCACTAAAAACTAACATAACCAAAAATGGACTTGCAGGAATGCAACATTATTAGCCATATCAATGTATCTAATCACAAAACCCACCAGCCAAACAGATCAAATGGTATTAACATTTTACATTGGTCCATAGGGATGATATTGCATCCTGACATAGATAAAGAATGACAATAGACAAGAAATCAAACAGACTGAGTAGCCAATCAACAACCACCTTACCTGCAGCATTAGATTGGCTGGGCCTTCATTTACGTTATATGGAAATTTACCAGTAGCACACTCCAATACTGCTAGTCCAAGACTCCAAATATCAGCAGCATAAGAGTAGTTCTCATTACGAATTCTCTCAGGTGACATATATGTCACGGTGCCTACAAAGGTAGCACACTGGAACATATTTATTTAGCAGAAAATATATTGCTGATTCAATCCAAATGATTTGATGTCATTGTTGTGCTATACTAAAAATAATTAGCTGGCATTCAAGCAACATCAAAAGAACATTGTGATGACTGTCACCAAGATGTAGCATACCATAGCCATCGTATTGTCCAAACCAGCACTTACACCAAAGTCTGTAATCTTTGCATCGCCCTTGAGATTTACCAGCATATTTGCTGGCTTTATATCTCTATGCACTAGATGTCTTACTTCATGCAAGTAGCGCAGACCCTATAGAATTGTACAAAGAACAATTAATAACTTCAAAAATACATCAGGTCACAGCCTGATTTTAACTAACACTAACATAGAAAGGAAAAGTAGATGTGAAAGATCCATACAAGTAATATTTTCTGAAGCATATGTGCAAGAACTGGTTCTGGTATAGATTTCTTGACTTTTATAACATCTGCTAAGGATCCACCATCCATGTATTCAAGGGCAATGCTTATTTGTCCAGAATCAGGCATGTAAAATGCACCCTGGAATTCTACTAAACCAGGATAGCAACATGCTTCACATAATGTTCTCATCTCATTCAGAATTTGTTGCCTCTTCTCCTGTAAAGGTATCAAGGAACATGAAAATGTGAAAATAAAACCTGGTGACTCAGTTTACCAATTGAAACAAAATGAATGAATTATATGAATCAAATACATACATCAACATAAAGTACCAAAATTAATTCATGCAATACCAAACATGTTCCACAGCATGAGCATATGAATTTAAGGATAGATGAAAAGAGAGTGCATTTGTATTCTTTGGTATATGATACCTGGTTTCATGCTGCAAATAGAACTGAGGATACTACTCTTCTGTCACTGCAACTAAATCAGAACCCTTCTGCGCTCCCTTCAATGCAAGGTAAATACAGGTTTTGGTTCAATGTGAGTCACCTCCATGTTATGAACGTTAGTTCATAGGGGTGTAAACGCTGCCGAGAGGATGGCACAGCGGCATCGGCAGAGGAGAGAGTAGACTATAGATAAGAATGATTTTGTTATTTCTTGCTTGATCCCAATAGCATGCGGCAACCCTCTTATCTAGTTGGGCTCCTCCTAACAGATAAAATCTAATATCAACCATATCTCTAACAAATAAAAACTAATATCATATCTCTAATAAATAGAAACTAATCTATAACTTCCTAATAACGAACCGTTGGGCCCAAGGCCCACGCCCATGACATTACACCCCTCCTGGACATGCAGCTCGTCCTCTAGCTGCTAGGTGGTGCGCCGAACTTATTTTGGCTGCGCCATCTTAATTGACTTGGTCGACACACCGCAGATGGACCCCATTCCAGGTCACACAATCCCCACCCCTGCTTTCATCCACTCATAGGAACCAATCTGGTCTTCATCTCCACCCCTATTTTTCTTCCCCAGACGCTAACCAAATCCACCATATACGCCCACGCCCTCATCCACGTTACAACCTCTTCCATCTATCCCTCTGTCTTCTCCCGTCTTCTCCTCTGTTCATCCCCCTGTGTTATTGTGGCAGAGGCAGAGCAGAGCCACCATGGCCATGGAGGGCGCTGCCTCGGCGAGTAGCGACTGGGAGGTGTTCTCCGCCGCCTCCGCCCCTAGAGGTGACGATGACGTGGTCCTCGTCTCCGGAAAAGTGGAGACGTCCCCCACGATCACTTCGCCCTTGTCCTCTCCGATGCCGACTTCTCCGGTGAGGGCTTGTGGTTGGGGGCCACCTCTGACGACGAAGGGAAGAAGGTCGGCTTCAAATTAATGGATCGATTGGATTGAATTTTGGGAGAAAGATTGGATCTTCGCTGCGGAGGATTCGAGCGTGCTGTCGCAAGTCGGCGTGGCGGATGAATCTACAGCAAGCTTGGTTCTTGATGCGCCGCCACCCCTATTTGGTGGGTCGTCGCCGCCTCGCCTAGTTGTGTCTCCGCCGCAGGACACAGCGCAGTCACTCCCGCTGCTATCGGGAGTAGCATTGCCGCACCCACTTCTTCAAACAGTGTCGCTGCCGTCACAGGATGCGGCTTGTACCCTATGCTGACCTCACAGGATGCGGCTTGTACCCTATGCTGACCTGGGAAGATGCCACGCCGGCGTCGCTTGAAGACGCAGTGCTGGCTGTGCTAGATGAAGGAGCAATAGTAGCAGCGCCGTTGCTGTGGCATGGCCGCCATTGCTCCTGCCCCTTGTGTCATCGCAGATCGCGCAGCAATAGCTACTTGTATCTTCTCCTTTGCTGCCAACATCTTCATCACCATGCTCTCTATATTCTTGAGTCCAGCAATGATTTTTTCATAGCCAGCAATGATATTGTCACCTGTTAACTCGGCAGCAGAAGCTATAATGTTGCCTCTAATACCAAATTTTTATGAACCTTAGTTCATAGGGGGGTAAACACCGCCGAAAGGATAACCGGGCAGCATTGGCGTAGAGGGAGAGATGATACTATAGATGAGAATGACTTTATTATTTCTTGCTTGATCCCAATAGCATACAGCATAACTCTTATATAGATAGACCCCCTAACAGATAGAATCTAATCTCAATTATATTTCTAACAAATAGAAACTAATATCATATCTCTAATAGATAAAAACTAATCTCTAATTTCTTAATAATGAACCGTTAGGCCCACGCCCATGACATTAACTTGTTTCACTCCAACTTCCCTCAAATTTTATGTGTGGCAATGAAATTTAGTCACACTGAGGTCGGATAAAAGGAAAAGAAATTTCTCCTATGGAAAGGAAAGGATTCATGCAAAAAACAAAAAACAGGTATGGATGACTATACAGTTTGTGTTGCTCCATTTGATACTAGTTTGTTTCAAAACACGAATGAATGATATTGGTTACAAATGATTGTATTTGACTTCACTTGTTATCTTGACTTTTAGAGTAAGGCCATAAGAATTAAACATGCTATTATGGTCTTATTAAAGCATGTATCTATGTTGCACCACTAGATCCATTCAACTATAGGTATGAACTTTCAAAATTTCAGTTCCCACAATCTTCTATATATCGATTTAATCCAGTAAAGTAGTATGAACAATAATTAAGGGATTGAAACAAAAATAACAGCCTTTTTGCTTTTCAAGGAAACTAAAAATAAAGTGCACAACAATGTGGTTGCAAACTTGGAATCTGCCTCCTAGACCATAAAGGAATAAAGAGATGAACCTTCTCAAATATGTTTATCTTCTTCAAGGCCAAAATTCGATGAACTGGCATGAAAATAGCTCTCTGCACAACACTGCTTGCACCATTACCAATGGGACCAAATATATGCATATCATGAGAGGCACATCGGTATGCCTTCTCACCAGACTCTGACTCATCTGGCCCAGTACCCCGTTTATGAAAGCCATGCTCATTGATGTTATACTCACCAAATGATCTACTCAGTAAATTTACTGTTCCACCATCAGAAACCTTCACAAAAGAAAGAATACCAAAATAAGCATTGTTATACATCTAAACATGCTAAGGTCGTAAGTATAACAAGACAACAAATTAGCAGAAAGCATCACATACATAAGTTAGAATAAAACTGTTTGTTAGACGTTACCCCAACTATACACAATGCATCTTTGATACTCTTTCCTGTTTCCATATTCTGTTTTGATTTTGCGCATTGTTTCAATATAACAAAACTATAGGGACACCAAACTATAGCAAAAATGTGTCTTTGCTATAATTTGGTGTCCCTATAACAACTAAAGGGACACCAAACTATAGCAAAGACACATTGTGCCACCCAAAACTATAGAAAGATGGTATCTTTTTGTTGTTGTTAATAATTGAGGAGAACAATAGTCCAGAAACAGTTTTTTTCTCATTTCTCATTTGCTAATTCCTGTATACTTTTACAACTCCAAGGAAGTTGATGCAACACACATAGCTCATGCGGAAGTTGCTTTGGCATATAGCAACTAAAGGGACACCAAACTATAGAAAAGACACATTGTGCAACACCATCATCATTCTTCCATAGATCCAATGCAACCAAATGCAACAGGTACACTTAAAGATACATAACTTCAAACACCTAGGGTGCAACTGAAAGAAGCAAAAACAAGAACAATACAAAAAAGGCAAATATTCTAACAACAAATTTTGTGCAATAAATTTCAATATTTCCCAATTTATGCCAGGAGTTGTTTTGTTTTAAACACTACTGTATTCAAATAGAGTTCATGAACTAAGATATCTATAAATAGAGTTACACAAAATTTCACTGAGTTCTGCCTTGAATATGTTATTATAAACTTAATAAACATATTTAGTGCCTAAGTTGATGGTGGAATAAAATTCCCACCACAGCTTAAACTGTCTATGTCCTATAGCTGATAAGGGTCACACTCATACATAGATATCCATTAACAACTAATAACATGTACGAATCTCTTGGTAGTATTGCTTGTGTCATTGCCATAATCATGCATAGAGATCACACGGAAATCATAAATAGCTGCTAAGGGGCAGGCACGCACACACGCACGTAATGAGTAATAACATCTACCAATTTCTCTTGCTGGTGTTGCTCGTGTCATTGCCATCATACATCCAACATAGCTGCTAAGATCACATGAAAGTCATAAAATCAAATGCAAACTTGGAAATTTGTTTTGTACCTAACCTAACATCCAAAACAGTCCAATTATTTTATTCTTGCATGCATCTCAGTAAAAAACAATACAGTGCCTTAGTCTATGATGCCATGCCTTAACTTCATAATCACTTGTTCAGTTGTTCTGCACCTCACCTTGCGTTAGCACCTTTGCAAGCGCCTTTTATGCCTTTGAGAACACTGCCTACTCAACTATTTCAATGGCATTCTTATTTGTCAAATTCAACATCTCAATAGATGCATAAACTACTTGCAGTCATCAAAAGTGAAAGGTCTTCGAAGTTAGCTACCAAGATTGCAAGATTTCAAGCTTCATACCGTGATCAACCCTCATGCTTAGCTCTCCATTACACTTTAACAATTACCATGACCAAGTTGATATGAAAAATTGAGCAAAGAGGAGAGACCATACTGTGTGCAGAACTGAGTGCTAGAATCTCAAGCAACAATAGTTTTGTGTGTGTGTGTGCTTTCTCACTAGTTCAGTTATGCAATTGTGCTCACAAACTTTGACACAATGTAAGACAAAAGTA
This sequence comes from Dendrocalamus sinicus, assembly GCA_036346575.1. Classification (NCBI taxonomy): domain Eukaryota; kingdom Viridiplantae; phylum Streptophyta; class Magnoliopsida; order Poales; family Poaceae; genus Dendrocalamus; species Dendrocalamus sinicus. Next base: position 18,822,790 of record CM070657.1, on the reverse strand, counting down.
AAAGCAAAATTAACAGCAAATGAAGCAACTAGTATATTTAGCTGGTCAGACTACAAGGCTACTCTAGGTATGTGAAGAATTCATAGAATAGTCTGTAGAACTCCAAAAAGAGTTGGCTTTCGATAGTGAGACAGAAATGCCTGGCTTAAACACTTCACTAAACAAAAGGTTCAAACAAAGCTAAAGGACTAAGGGGCGTTTATATTGGCTTTTATTTTATGGCTTTTGGCTGTGGCTTATGACTTTGGGCTGAAAATTAATAGCAATGGCTTTTAAAAGTGGCTTTTAGGAAGAGATGACGAGCGGTGGAAAAAGTGAGAAAGAGATTCGTACGCGTGACTGGAGCGAGAGGAGTAGAGTGCATGATACACCCATGATACCTTGCCTTATCTCCGGAGTGAAACGGTAGCGAGAAGAGTGGAGAAGCCACTTCGAGAAACCAGGTGTTCGTATTAACTTTTGGCTTTTCTAAGCAGAAGCCAATACGAACATAGCCTAAGACTACTCAGCAGCATATTTTGACATGTGACATTCAATTACAAAACGTCTAAAGGATAAATTATCCTCGTCAATTATGTAATTATGTCTAATATCGATTTCATTACCACACAGCAAACACCGTTTGTCTCGTCGCTTAATGTTGGATAGAGTCCAAATTGTGAGGGTCAAGTGGTCACTTTGCATAGATGGTGCCCAAACAGCAAGATTGCTACCATGGAAGCTAAAGAACTGAACATAGATAGCTGTACTCGTTGAATTGATGCACCATCCCCAATTTCAACTACAGATGAGGTACACATAGGAAGAATGTCAGGGCGTGCTTACCACATAGGAATCGCATGTATCCTCTGGGAGGGGCACCCTGGAACTGGCAAGGCCATTGTCTGGGTCGCCGAACAGCAAGGGTTGCAGCTTCTTCTTCAACTCCTCCAGCCCCGCCATCGGGGCGCGCTCACGGTGGCGTGCCCAAAATTTTGGGGAAACAAGCTGCTATTAGAACAACAATCAAATAAAAAACGCAACTATTGGATGGATCCCAGTACCTAGGTGGTGTTTGGTTCAAGAATGGCAACGTAAATGTGAAGGGAATGGGATTACAAGGTAACTGACGGTGGAATGGATGTTTTACCTGCTTTGTTTGGTTCCGCAAGGGAATGGGGATTACGCCGCTGCGCTATGGATGCACGAGCACCACCCCAAGACGCTCGCCTGCAACGTCGCCGCGCTCACCGAGTTCGGCTACCTCAAGGACCTCCCCGAGCTACTCTTCCGCTTCGTCGACGGCGCCGCCGACGCGTGCAAGGTGACCAGGGGCAAGCAGCTCGGATCCAAAGCGGACGTCGCCGTGGAGCGGAATAACAAAGCGTCTCGTGCAGCCGCAGTCACCGCCAAGGCGACCCCTGCTCCGCAGTCACCACAAGATTCGGAGGAAGACCAAGGCGGCCCGAGCGGGAGGAAGGGCGGGCGCCGCTGCCCGCACGGAAAGAAGGGGATCGGGTGCCGCTGCCGCTGCCGCTGCTCGCACGGGGAAGAGGATCGAGCGCTGCTGCTCGCGCGGGAGGAAGGGGATCGGGCGACGGCGCCGCTGCTCGCACTGGGAAGGGATCGTGAGATGTCCAGTGGAAGCGTTATCCTGTTGCGCTCGATTAGGCATTTCCACAGCCCCGTTTCCAGATTGCACGCAATACAAACGACTTTCGGAATCGGTTAGCTAAGAAGCCGAACCAAACACGTCCTAATGTAAGGCCCGAGCCCAACTTCTTTATTTTTAGCTTCGAATCCTAGTGTCAAGATAAGTTAGAAAAATTCAGTTTTAAATTGCGTAGTTTATTTTAGACAGCTTCAAATTCGTAGTTTATTTTGGACTTCAAAACCCACTCATTTGGCTAGGAAAACGGCTTTGAATCCCAAAAACTGAAGTTGAAACCCGATCAAACAGTCCTAAATTTCAATATGAAGTAATTCTTTTACATATTGGATAGTTGGTTGGCTCAACATTCACGAGGTTCACACAATGTGTAATTGGTGGGACTCGAAATGTAACCTTTAACCACATATGGTAGGGGCCTTTTGTAAAGTGGGTGGTTGGTTAAAACAATTAATCGTTAACGCTCAACATTGGAGGGATCCTTCTAATATGTAGTCCATAGAACTCGAAATGTAGGCATGTACTGTTGGTGATATGCCCTAGAGGCAACATGGAGATGTTGAATATATCACATACTATGTTTATGATACATTGCTTTGTTCCTTGAAATAGACATTATCATTATTGATCAATGAGTATGTGACTTATTCATGAGACTCTTAATGCCAAAATGTTGCTATTTCTAAATGATCCACGATCATATATCATATGAGGAACAAATATGATTCAAAGATCGACATATGTATTGATTGATGATCATGTCTCATGGATCATGGTATGGAGATACCAAATCAATAATATGGACATGTGTTAGTGAACATATGTTGGATAGACCCGCCATGAGACACTGCGCAGATTCCATGTGTCATTAGTTGGTCTCAAGTAGTGTTTATGTAGAATCCTTAGACTTGAGATCATCATGGTTCCCAACATGCGTAGTAGCCTATTTTGGGACTACTAACCACTACTCCGTGAATCGGGTAGTCATAAAAGTAGTCTTCGGGTTTGCTATGAAACATGTAGTGGGATGTGAATGATCAAGATAGAATTTGCCCCTCCTTATAGGAGAGATATCTCTGGGCCTCGATGTAATGGATTATGAAAGTGCATGGCCATGCCAATGTGATTGAGGAGTCAATCACAAGTTTATAATCCATCACGGAATCGAGAGAGTGATTGAGCTATTAAGAGGATGACACAGTCTCGCCTTGTGCTTAATCTATATCGTGAGACAAAGGGATTCGTACATGAGAACATTACGAGTTCAAATAGATATGATCTTTACGTATACTTTGGGGTTAATATGTCTTGCTAGAGGCCGCTATTAACGAGGTGACCGGAAGGTGTTTAGGGTCGCGACCAAGTATACGTGAACCTCTGTGGTCGCACACTTAACGGGTTGGAACACTAATTCGAATGTGATTCGGATGTGGGCTCAATTTGGATAGAGATCCGGATAGACTCCTATTGGGCCTCGGTCCACGAGGCCCAAGTGAGGAGGTCTATATATTTGGAGGCGGGGCGAGGATGTACGCTGTTCCTCCCGAGCAAAACCCTAGCCGCCACCTCCCGAGCCAAACCCTAGCGCTCGCGAGTCTTTGGTACACTCGCGATCGGCGTTCCACCCGGGCGTGTGGATACCGGTGGAGGCGCCGCTCGTTGCGGCATTGATCGGCATCAACAAACTACTGATTGGATCGCTCGTGGTGTGGTTGATCGCGTGGAGGAGACGATCTGTTGGGACGATCGGCTACTTCCACTACTACCTCGGCGCGCGTGGTTGGATCGGCTTCTCCAACTCTTCTTCATTGCGCTGCGCGTCTAGTGGTAACGATCTATGATCCCTCCTTAGCATGATGTCCCGGTGTGCGCGGTAGAAATTTTTATTTTACGCTATCGTAGCCTCACGCGCGCTCCTTCATGGTATCGAGCCATCTTGCTTAGTTTGCGATCGGATCGCGCATATGTTGATATGCGGTTGTAGTAGATTGGATCTATTACGGTCTAGATCAATCGGTTCATGTGATGAATCGATGGTAGCACGGGTTGATGAGATCAATCGGTGAATCGGGGTTAGATGAGGCGCAGATTGTATTACTACTAGTGCCCTAGAGATTGTCTCGAATCGGCATAAGGTGGTTATGTCGAATACTAGTAGGATATGAATCGATAGCCTTGGGCCAATAAAAACTAGTGTCCTAGAGAATGTCTCGGATCGGCATAAGGTGGTTATGTCGAATACTAGTAGGTTACTGGATCGATGGCCTCGGCCCGGTGGAAAAACTAGCTTCTAGAGAATGTCTCGGATCGGCATAAGGTGGTTGTGCCGAATAGTTTTTCCATTGCGATTTCATAGATTGGATCTGTAAATTTCGTAGAGGTGTTGGCGCGCCACAGAAACCGCGAGGCGACCCCTCGACCCCCGCCCGTGACCGGCGGCGGGACCGCGCGTGCGTACCGCCTTGTATAGCGTCTTGGGTTCACATCGTTAGGTAGAATACGATTCTACGTCTAACTTGTTTTGCAGAGAATGATGTGAATGGTATGGCCCTATATCTTATTGGAATGTATGAGATGTATGTGATGCATGTAACATTCGTTCATGGCTGCGTGTCATGATTATTTCAGCTATTGTTAGCTGTCTATATTGTATTTAACGACTGCGTGTCGACCTTAATGCTTGAATCTATCTTTGTAATCTTTAATTTCTAGCTATTATAGGTAGTAGCCTAGTTTTGAGGTTACAAGCTTTCAAGCATGGTGGCCTAAAGGAGTGATGTGGAGGATGGAGATCGTCTACACCTACATGGAGATGGAGATCACCATTTTTGGGCCATACTACTTCACGATTAAATGTGTTTATACGTGATATTATCTATCTTATTCTTATGCAATGTTTTTGTGATATGTTGCTTTGGTAGGATAGAATCCCTCATAAAATTAGGTGTTCATGCCCTTCCATATGTTGCACCAAAAGATAATGATCACCGTATGGTAGGTCTACCAAAGTAGAGTGCCGTCGATTATCATCATTATTTGGGGTAGATGTCGGACATCTACATGCGGAAGCATTTGGTTTACTTAACAAGGTTATCAAAACAGTTTTTGACCTTGGGGCATAGGTTGGGGTCGGGGCATATTGATGTCACCCAACAAGCAAGAGTCACATAGAGATGTGATTAGCAAGGTGTTGCTTACCCATGTCACTAGTTTTCTAGCCGTGATGCCAAAGCTCACTAGGAATTTGTGAAATGAGGATCTTGACCCACTATGTGACTTAGAGGAGTTTTGTTGCAAAACACATAGTGGGAGTCTTTTGTTAAATAGTTTAATAAAAGATGAACATAAACATAGTGATAAACTTTGCATATTCTTTGTTGTAGATCATGTCAACTAATGCCGCATCCAGTTCTTTTAATTTGCGATCTATTCTTGAGAAAGAAAAACTCAATGGAACGAACTTTATGGATTGGTATCGCAACTTGAGAATTGTTCTCAAGCAAGAGCGCAAGGAGTATGTCCTTGAGTCTCATTATCCCGATGACTTGCTGATAATGCTCTGCGGTACACGAAGAGCTTATAAGAAGCAAACGAATGATTACCTTGATGTGAGTGTCTCATGCTTGCCACAATGTCCTCTGAGCTTGAAGCAATATGAGAACACAGATGCCTACAATATCATTGTGGGGTTGCGTGGTATGTTTGAGAACCAAGCAAGGGTGAGAGGTTCAACACTTCAAAGTCCTTGTTTGCGTGCGAGGCTTGCGAAGGGAATCCGTCGACCCTCATGTGATTAAGATGATTGGCTACATTGAGAGTCCGGAAAAGCTTGGTTTTCCTTAGCCAAGAGTTGGCTATCGATGTGATTCTCCAATCGCTCCCGAGCTTTGAGCCATTCATATTGAACTATCACATGAACAACATGGATAAGACCTTGGCGAGTTGCATGGGATGCTAAAGTGCCGAGGAAAGCATTAAGAAAAGCAGCAATCATGTGATGATGATACAGAAGGCAAGGGCAAGCCCAATGTCAAGAAAGGCGCGGTCAAAGAAAGTTAGCTCCGATGAGATCGCGGCGGTTCTAAGGCCAAGCAAGTCAAGAAGGGCGCTGCTCCTAATGCGATTGTTACTACTTGTAAGCAATCAGTCATTGGAGAAGGAACGCCAAAGTACTTGGAGGATCTTGAGAAGAAGAAGGAAATACGACTTCCTCCGTATAAATGTTATAGAAATCAATCTTGCTACTTCATCCACCGATTCTTGGGTATTTGATACCGGATCGGTTGCTCACTTTGCAAATCGTTGCGGGGCTAAGAAGAAGTAGAAGTTTGAGGAGGAGCGAAGTGGATCTTCGCGTTGGCAATGGAGCAAAAGTTGCTGCGATGGTCATTGTTGGCACCATGCCATTGTCTTTACCTTCGAGATTAGTTTTGGAATTGAATAATTGTTATTGTGTTCCATCTCTTTCCAAGAACATTATTTACGCTTCATGTTTGCAAGCGAAGGTTATGACTTTAGATCTGTGAACAATGGTTGTTCTCTTTATTTCAAAGATATGTTCTATTGTCATACTCCATTGGTGAATGGGTTATATGTTCTTACTCTTGAAGAGTCACGGTCTATAACATTAATGCAAAGAGGCAACGTTCGAATGATTTAAATCCCACGTTTATTTGGCACTGCCGCTTAGGTTACATAAATGAGAAGCATGGAGAAGCTCCATAGAGATGGTATTCTGCACTCATTTGATTTTGAATCATTTGAGACATGCGAATCTTGTTTACTTGGCAAGATGACAAAGGCACCTTTCACGGTCAAGGTGAGCGGGCAAGTGACTTATTGGCACTCGTACATTCGATGTATGTGGACCAATGAGCTCAATAGCCGAGAGGGTTTTCGATGCTTCATAACTTTTATCGATGACTTTAGTAGATATGGGTATATCTACGATGAAGCATAAGTCCAATCCTTTGAAAAGTTCAAAGAATTCCAAAATGAAGTGCAAAATCATTTAGGCAAGACAATCAAGTTTCTACGATCGATCGTGGAGGCGAGTATTTGAGCCATGAGTTTGGCAATCATCTGAAGGATTGTGGAATTGTTTCACAATTGACTCCGCGAGAACACCTCAATAGAATGGGGTATCTGAGCGGAGAAATCGCACCTTATTAGATATGGTGCGCTCCATGATGAGCCAAAGTGATCTTCCGTTGTCTTTTTGGGGTATGCTCTTGAAACACCGCTTTCACACTAAACAGGTTCCATCAAAATCAGAGAAAAGACACCATATGAGATGTGGACGGGACAACGTCCTAGCTTGTCTTTTCTTAAGATTTGGGGATGTGAGGCTTATGTAAAACGTTTACAATCGATAAGCTCAGTCCTAAATCGATAAATGCTTCTTTATCGGGTATCCTAAGGAAACAAAGGATATTACTTCTATAATCAAGGAGGAGGCAAAGTGTTTGTCGCAAGCATGGTGTCTTCTTAGAGAAAGAGTTTCTCTCAAGAAGGGATAGTGGGAGCACGGTGCAACTTGAAGAAATTCGAGAAACACACAAACGTTTCAGCTCCTCTGAGAACCACAACAGGATGAACAAGCTGTTGAAGAACCTGTTGTGGACACACCGGCACCACGTGAGGTCGAGAGGTCACGTCGTGCACTGAGAGGTACATGTTCTTGACTACTCAACAACGGGACATATTGTTGTTAGACAACGATGAGCCTAAGACCTATGAAGAAGCGATGGTGGGACCGGACTGAGAAATGGCTTGAAGCCATGAGATCTGAAATTGAATCCATGCACGATAATCAAGTTTGGAACTTGGTTGATCCTCCGATGGTGTTAAAACCATTGAGTGCAAATGGATTTTCAAGAAAAGATAGACATAGATGGAAATGTTCACATCTATAAAGCGCGATTGGTGGCCAAAGGTTTCAAACAAATTCAAGGTGTTGATTATGATGAAACTTTTTCGCCGTCGCAATGCTAAAGTCTATTCGGATCATTCTAGCGATTGCTGCATATTTCGACTATGAAATATGGCAAATGGATGTCAAAACAGCTTTCCTTAATGGAAATCTGAGTGAGGATGTGTACATGACACAACCCACGGGTTTTGTCGATCCGCAATCATTGGAAAGATATGCAAGCTGCAAAGATCCATTTATGGATTAAGCGAGCATCTCGGAGTTGGAACATTCGTTTTGATGAAGTAATCAAAGGGTTTGGTTTCATCAAGAACGAAGAAGAGCCTTGTGTTTACAAAAAGGCTAGTGGGAGCGCACTCGTGTTTACGGTCTTATATGTGGATGACATATTACGATCGGAAATGACATTCCTATGCTCGAATCATTAAGTCTTCATTGAAAAATAGTTTCTCTATGAAAGACTTAGGAGAGGCGCATATATTCTGGCATCAAGATCTATAGGGATAGATCAAGAAGGCTAATTGGATTAAGCCAAGATACGTACATTGACAAGGTGTTGAAAAGGTTCAACATGCAGATTCCAAGAAAGGCTTCCTACCTATGTCACATGGTATAAATCTTAGCAAGAGTCGGTGTCCTAGTACACGATGGCGGGATAAAATGAATGCGATTCCATATGCTTCGCTATGGGATCCATTATGTATGCCATGCTTTGTACACGTCCGGATGTCTCGTATGCTTTAAGTGCTACAAGTAGATACCGATCGGATCCGGTGAAAGTCATGGATTGCCGTAAAGAACATCTTGAAGTACTTGAGAAGAACTAAAGATGTGTTCCTCGTCTATGGGGTGAGGAAGAGCTCGTTGTAAATGGTTACACCGATGCTAGCTTCCAAACCGACAAAGATGATTTTAGATCGCAATCTGGATTTGTGTTACGCTAAATGGCGGTGCGGTGAGTGGAAGAGTTCCAAGCGGAGGCGGTTCTTGATTCTACAACAGAGCCGAGTACATAGCGACCTTCTGAAGGCGCTAAAGAGGCCGTTTGGATCAAGAAATTTGTTTGAGCTTGGTGTGGTGGCTAGTGCCTCCACCCAATGGACCTCTCTGTGACAATAGTGGGGCCATTGCGCAAAGCCAAGGAGCCTAGATCGCACAAAGTCCAAGCACATTCTACGGCGATTTCATCTCATCCGCGAGATTGTGGAGAGAGGCGATGTGAAGATATGCAAAGTACAAACGGATTTGAACATTGCAGATCCGTTGACAAAGCCGCTTCCCACCAAAGCATGAGGCTCACACTAGGGCAATGGGTATTAGATACCTACATGGTTGACTCTAGTGCAAGTGGGAGGCTGTTGGTGATATGCCCTAGAGGCAACATGGAGATGTTGAATATATCACATACTATGTTTATGATACATTGCTTTGTTCCTTGAAATAGACATTATCATTATTGATCAATGAGTATGTGACTTATTCATGAGACTCTTAATGCCAAAATGTTGCTATTTCTAAATGATCCCGATCATATATCATATGAGGAACAAATATGATTCAAAGATCGCATATGTATTGATTGATGATCATGTCTCATGGATCATGGTATGGAGATACCAAATCAATAATATGGACATGTGTTAGTGAACATATGTTGGATAGACCCGCCATGAGACACCGCAGAGATTCCATGTGTCATTAGTTGGTCTCAAGTAGTGTTTATGTAGAATCCTTAGACTTGAGATCATCATGGTTCCCAACATGCGTAGTAGCCTATTTTGGGACTACTAACCACTACTCGTAATGGGTAGTCATAAAAGTAGTCTTCGGGTTTGCTATGAAACATGTAGTGGGATGTGAATGATCAAGATAGAATTTGCCCCTCCTTATAGGAGAGATATCTCTGGCCCTCGATGTAATGGATTATGAAAGTGCATGGCCATGCCAATGTGATTGAGAGTCAATCACAAGTTTATAATCCATCACGGAATCGAGAGAGTGATTGAGCTATTAAGAGGATGACACGAGTCTCGCCTTGTGCTTAATCTATATCGTGAGACAAAGGGATTCGTACATGAGAACATTACGAGTTCAGTGATATGATCTTTACGTATACTTTGGGGTTAATATGTCTTGCTAGAGGCCGCTATTAACAGGTGACCGGAAGGTGTTTCGGTCGCGACCAAGTATACGTGAACCTCTGGTCGCACACTTAACGGGTTGGAACACTAATTCGAATGTGATTCGGATGTGGGCTCAATTTGGATAGAGATCGGATAGACTCCTATTGGGCCTCGGTCCACGAGGCCCAAGTGAAGGTCTATATATTTGGAGGCGGGGTGAGGATGTACGCTCTGTTCCTCCCGAGCAAAACCCTAGCCGCCACCTCCGAGCCAAACCCTAGCCGCCGCGAGTCTTTGGTACACTCGCGATCGGCGTTCACCCGGACGTGTGGATACCGGTGGAGGCGCTGCTCGTTGCGGCGTTGATCGGCATCAACAAACTACGATTGGATCTGCTCGTGGTGTGGTTGATCGCGTGGAGGAGACGATCATTGGGACGATCGGCTACTTCCACTACTACCTCGACGCGCGTGGTTGGATCGGCTTCTCCAACTCTTCTTCCGCTGCGCTGCGCGTCTAGTGGTAACGATCTATGATCCCTCCTTAACATGATGTCCTGGTGTGCGCGGTAGAAATTTTTTATTTTCTGCTATCGTAGCCTACGCGCGTTCCTTCATGTACCCTTTAGCCGCACAGCACAGGTGTCATACAATCGAACTATCCATCGGCTAGCATGAAGTAAAATTTTATGTGATCCATGTTGAATATTCTTATAAAGTGATTTCCTCGCGATGATTCATAGGGATGAAAATGGGTTCGTATTTGTATTTGTAAATGAATATGAATCCAAATATTCTCAAATATGAATACAAATCGAATATCGTAACAAATACAAATTTGAATCGAATATCTACTTAATTCGGTCGGATCTGGATATCTTCGTAACTTATGTAGCATGAAGGCATTAATGACATTTATCCTCGTACAATCATACTTAATAATTCTAATTCATTTACTTCGCCTAAAGAAACATAAATTCACGTTTAATTAAAAAAAAACTTATCCAACTAATTAGTTGTATTGTAATCAAATATGCATATTGCTTCGTCGAATACAAATACAGATACGGATAATCCAGATAAAATAACATTTCGGATGGAAAAAATTTATACCATATTCACATCATATCGAATACGGTAAACGGATAATACGAATAATTCGTATCCATTTTTCACCCCTAATGATTCATGCCATTGTGCAATATTAATTCAATATTCTGCACAAAAAGGCTAGGTGAAAACTGAAAACATGTAATTCGCTCTATATTAATAATTAACTAATATGTTGGAGATCAAATATAAAGTGAAAAAAATCCACTTTACTCTCTGAAGTATCACATTTGTCTGCTTAACCCCCTGAACTTTTGTTTGATCCATTTAACCCCGACTTTACTACCTTGCTTGCATGCTTATACTCATATTAATAATGGTAAACTAAAGCCTATAGCATCCTAAGTGTATTTCTCTTTATTATAAGACTAGTGTGAAACGATATAAATTGTGGAATCCTAAAACTAGAAAGGTGGTTATTAGCAAAAATTTTAACTTTGATGAATCTACTATGTTTCATAATAAACCATCCATTGACGTTCCAATTGAGAAGCCACAGAAGTCAAGTATGCAGGTGGAGTATGTTATTAATTCAGGATCTACACCAAAAGCCAAAAAGAAAAACATATAGGAAGTTCATGTTGTTGTACAGATGACACAACACTCATTACAGCTAATAGACCTAAGAGGAATATCTAACCTCCTAAGAGATTGATTGAAGAAGTTAATGTTGTAGCTTATTATTTGAATGTGGCAGAAGAAATTGAAGATACCGCGGGACCTTCAACTTATTCAGATATTATCTCTTCTGGTGATTCAAAAAGATGGATGACTACTATGCATGATGAGATGCAATCTCTTGAGAAGAGTGAGAGTTAGGAGTTGGTCAAGTTGCCAATTGAAAACAAGTATATTCACTACAAATAAATCTATAAGAAGAAGGAAGGCGTTTCACCAACAGAAGAGGTTACATACAAAGTAAGACTCGTTACTAAAGAATACTAGTAAGGTGCCCGTGCGTTGCAACGGAATACCAAAAGAGGGTGATATATATATCAACAAATGTGATTCAAAACCATATCATGAACATCAATTTTATCTTACACACATCACGAAACATATATGTACAAACATATCCAAATTTAGTAGTAGATGTTGTTATTTTATATTAAATTCACATATAATCATGGAGAAATCAATAAGCATAGAGCAGCATATAGCTTAAAGAAACCAAAGACATATAATCATGGGCAACCATTCACCTTCTCGTCCCATCCAACAATCATTGTACCAATTGATAGTCCCATCCCATGGTACAAATAAAGGATGTTAGCCAAGAGCTTTGAAACACTAGCAACAAAGATCCTTTGCTTGTTCGCAAGCTTATGGAGCCAAAGACGAAAGGAGAACCTAGTATTAGTCCTAATCTACAAAGATGAAATGAAAGTAATAACTACATGCAAGTAGAAATCTAACCTTGATCCCTAAGTTCTGTGCCAAAATTGGCAAGCGAGGAGCACCTCTAGCCATGTTCCAAGCATGGATTAATCTTAATAATTTTCTTCACAGTTTATGAAGCTACGGACAAAAGGAAATGAGAGATCATGTAAAATAGCAATACAATCCTTACATTAAGCCAAGTCCTTCTAAAATTACAAGCAGTTTATTGAAAAAGTTTTTATGACAATATTCATGCAAGGGCAAGTTTACAAAAGGATCAAGGCTTGTGAAAAGAAATATCCATTGGAATCATTGTAAGACAAATTGAGATCAATGATTTCCATATGTGACAAAACAAACATAAAAAAGTAGCTTCTTGTAAGACCATGTGGCTAGGTCTAGGATTTTTATAATGATGAATAATTGACAACATTGCTTAGTATTGTTATTTGAGACGTGTGGCGTGTGTGCGTGGATTAATATTGGTCAAGTTGGAAAGAACTTGTGCCAGAAAAACATTCTTTGGTCTTTGCATGTGCAAGTTGGGCGTGGAGATGATCATGGTCGGTGACGAGGAAGACCAGGACTAGGAGGGGGAAATCTGAGGTCCAGGCGGTCGAGTATGGCACGAGGTGGTCGAGCTCATGCTAGAGCACATGGAGATCAAAGGTGGATGGTGCGTGGAGAAGCTACAGGAGGTGCTGTCTTATAGGCTTCGACACGTGATGAGTTGAAAAGTCGGAAGTGTAAAAAACCTATGTTAGGAAGGGTTTCGAGTCCCTTGAAAAGTAGTGGGTCAAAAGTCTAGTTGAGGTAAAAAGGCCCAGACCTAGTTGGAGTTGGATTAGGATTTTGAGTAGAGATTGAATAGGAGAGAATCAACTGTATAAAAGAAAATACGCTGGTGCAGCGGGTTGTATCGAGCGAAAGAAAAAAGTTTTGGCCGTGCGCTGCTTTTGGAGGGCGGCTGCGGTTTTTGGAGCTTCTAAACTAAAAGCGCCCAATTTTCTATTGTCTTTCTCAAAACCACCAAGGACACAATCAATATGCATACCAATTGGACCTTCATGAACTATATGCATTCAATCATCACATGCCAAGGACACTAGAGAAGCAAACTGAATCCACTTGTAAATATTAGCAAAACTTAACTTTTCCACCCAAATCGTAGTTCACTCTATATTATATGGATTCACCTACTCTATCATTGAATGGTTCTCAAACACTGCACACACTCGATTCCAATAAGAATACTTCCCTTGCAACAACTAATTAATGTTCCACACTATCATTGAATGGTTCTCAACATTGCATAAACACCGATTCCACTAAGAATATTTCTCTTCCAACAACTAATTAGCAACAACACTTAATCGAATCTATGTATCTTCATCACGTCATACATATGAATCATTCATAGCGAACACAGCCATAAGTGAGCGTTGAAAGGTTGTGGCACTATGCTTCCCTACTCATCATGTTAAAAAGCCAGCTTTGTTTTTTTTCTCTGTAGAGCCTAAAGAGCAATTCTTGGCATCCTACTCTAGTTGATTTACGAATAGAACTATGAGCCATCACCCTAAATTAGAGCCGCTCTTGCATTTTCTTTGTTCTCAAAGTTCAAAATTGCACAGGCTGATGCATCAAAAAGAAATTTTAATGCTGTGAACACTAAAGCAGACAAAATGATATACTGTAGTAAGTTGTACCTTTGATTGTTTTTTATGTGCCTGTCAGTAGTTTTAATTCTCTAATATTTCCATACTTTGAAAACAATGCAAACACTTCATGCTCCTTTCTGTAAGTCATACCTAATCTTTACTTGCATTGCTTTAGAGGCCTGAATAAAAATGAGGCAGAAACAACATTTTTCTTATTAGAACTGGAATTTTTCAAGATCAGACATAATATTTGTGAAATAAAACAATTCCTATCTAATTTCACACAAATTAATCACTTTTCTACTTAAGATGCATATATCATAGAAAATTAACCTATTCAGAGGTTGCATATCAGCGGATTATAAAAACACTTAACAAGGAACCATAGTACACAAGAGGCTTCTTTATTTGGATATTACATGCAACATGGGTACCACCAGCAGCAATTAGAATAGTGTCACCAGGCCTTCAACAAAGCAAAGAAATGTCATCCGTAACATCCTCTTTTCCACAATGAAAAATTAGAGAAAACGAACCTAGCAGAAAAAACAACATCATCAAGATTTGGATAAAGTCCAGGCTCTATTACATCTCTAATTAGCCTCTGAACACGCAACCATAGCCGAGGATGGCATGCAAGGAAGTGGCCATATGTGGCAAACAAGGGCAGTGTTATACCTACCTGCAAGTTCAAAAAATGAAATGCTAATAAAAGCTCATTTAATCAGCAGTGACACAACACAATATTTGTTATTGTAATTGTTAAGTATTGTTGTTGGCCACCACCACCACACCAAGACCAAAATATGGAAGGTTTGTTCTTTTTCTCTTCTAGTTCTAGGTTCTTCATGGTGAGGATAAGATCACATGTTTTAGCAGAAAGTTGCAACTACAAGAATATTTTATATAAAAGATCCCCTTGCAAACAAGACAATATTTCGATTTGGTCATGTTGTGCTTTATATGTTGTATCCTATATCATCAATCAGAAACAACCTTACAGACGAACGGGTCATGTAGAAATTTTCAAGTAAATAAAAAATTCCAATGTTAGCAATAGCATTGAGTGTCCCTGGTAATCTAAAAGAAGTTACATGATAATAATAGGCCCAAATCATTTATGTAGCACAGATCACTATTAAAAGTGATAGAAACAATTGAGAGATGAAACATGTAATAGACTATCAACAAATTATACCCACATCAAATGCAATCAAAGAACCAAATTTGAGTACTTCATTTGCTTCAATTAAGTTTTGATCATGCCAAATTAACTGCAGTAAATGAAAGCAAACTAAAGGAATAACAGAACTTAGTAGGAAGCTACACAAACAGGGGTTAATGCCGTATCTTTTCAAACAAGGGAAAAATGCTATAATGTTTCCTTACTTTCATGCAAATAAAACACAACCATTGTAAAGATAGAAGCACAATGGAAACACAACCATTGTCAAGATAACAATGCAATGGATATCCACTGTGGGGACTGGGGGTACAAGATAGAATAGATCGAATGGTATAAGTTTCTCATAGCATGAATGTAGGCATGAAATACAAACTACAGATTGGACCAACAAAAAACTAAGCCTATCATTCTTACTACACCAAAATAGTAAAGGATTGGCAACTAAATTATTCTAGTAGGGATCAAGATATCAGAGGGTGAGCTTAACTACGTAAAAGAGGATGGTCAGAGCAGTTGAAAATACTACATAATTAATTTCTTTTCGTACCACTAAATTTTATCAGTTGATTCATGTTGCTTGGATCACCTCCAACATGAACAGAAAGTGCTCATATCAGAGCCTTACTTGAGTATTTTTGTAAGAGCCTCGGGAAGCCGATGTTCCTCATTATAAGTGGGAATGATCAAGGAAATTTACTTCTCTTCTGGGTCATAAATAGATGGGCTGGGAACCTAGCACAGGTAACATAAACAAATGAACAAACACCTCGTGTGCACACCATGTCACAGCGTGAGCAACTCGAGACGAGCAATTGAATACCTTGTTGAGCAAGTTGGGGCCCTCAAAGGAGGCCGAGATGGTGGTCCTCTCTAGCTTGCAGCCGAGATCCAGAACGACACACTAGTCAACAACACGGGCAGATCGCAAGAGAAAAACAAAAGGATAGGTGGGGAGCACAGAAGCGCCTTACAAGCAGGGGCGGAGAGAAGGGGGGCGGGCAGGGGCCTGGCCCCCCCCCAATGGTCCACTAAATGCATTAATAGGACCCCTTAATCACCTTTCATCACAGTCAATTAGTCAATTAGGCCCCTGCATTTCTAACACAAAATCATTGCTTAGTGACTTGAGAAATGATGGCTGGGAACCACTTCTTGAGGAGGTGAAAGCCTTTTGTGACAAGCACGAGATTGAGATTTCGGATTTAAATCGCAAGTAAGTTATTATCTTACCTTCAGTTTTTAATATGAACACAAATACATATTTTTTATTCTTATGGTACATATCTAACTTGTTTAACTACATGTCGCAATTTGTAGGTATGTGGATGTGACCAAATCTCGGAACAAAATGATAATACCACCACTCTTCACCATTATAAAATAGATGTGTTTAATGTTGCGGTCGACCAACAATTGATTGAGTTAGAAGATCGATTCAGTTCTCAAACAACAGAGCTTCTATCACTTTGTGCCTCACTAGATCCAAGAAAAGATGGCTTTGACATTTCAAAGATAAGTACTCGTGGAAAAGTACTATCCCGCTTGATTTTTCAAGTCAAGATCAAGCTCAATTGGAGTGTCAACTACCACATTTTCAACTTGATGTATGCAACCATCTAGAGCTAAGTACATTGCCATCACTTGCTGATCTAACAAAGGGACTAGTGAGATTAGGTAAAAATTCTATTTATCCAATGGTCGATAGATTGCTAAGATTAGTCATAACTCTTCCAGTATCAACAGCGACCACTGAGAGAGTCTTTTCAGTATGCTAGACGTATGCTACATTATTTTGCCATATGTGTTATGATTGAATTTATATGACAATATATATGCGTATGTTTAATTATATATGTGTATGTCTAATTTTGCCGACACACGGCGCCCAGGACCCATGACGCCGGCGCCTTGGCGGGTCGGCCCCCCTTTGTCTGGATCCTGGCTCCGCCTCTGCTTACAAGTGCATGCATCCAACCTTGCAAAGGTGATTGAAGAAGACGGCAACGATGCCCAGCACTAGGACGAACACCTACATATAGGAGGGAGAAGAGATGGTGTGAGCGGCGCAAGGATGAGAATGAGGGGAAGTAGGGTCTGGGCAGTACGAGGGAAGCGAGGAGAGTCAAGGAGAGGGAGGCAGGGAGGAAGTCAGCGATGGAGGAGAGCGGAAGCAAGCTCACCACCTTGAGATCATTAGGCGTGAAAAGGCAGGGCGAGGCAGTGGAGGAGGACAGACTCGGGGGGAGGGGGGCAGCGCCGGAGTGGAGGGTGCCAAGATGGGGCAGCGGCTATGGGGAGATGCTTGGCGGCCGACGAGGATGGAGAAGGAGATGAGGATCGTGGGGATCGAGGCGGAGGAGGTTATCTCCATGTGAGGAGGCGCGCGCGCGAGTTGTGGGGAGTAGGGTAGCGGAGGAGCGTGGGTGTGACTTGGTGTGGGGTGCGGCCCCTGTGGGTTTTGGATATCTGAATTAGCGATAGACGGTATGGATTCAATGGTTTTAGGAGGCAGATGAACCATGAAGTGGGATGAACCACCACCAACTCCTGTTTTTAAGTAGTAGAGATAGTCAAATTTCATATAGAGATGGTTCTGTGCATGATTATGAGCTTGAGCAATTGGACATGAAAATTGTGTTCTTACATGGGGAGTTGGAGGAAGATATTTATATATAGCAGCCATAAGGTTTTGTCATTCAAGGAAAGAAGAATTTTACTTGCAAGTTGAAGAAATTTCTTTATGGTTTGAAGCAATCATCCAGACAATGGTACAAGAAATTGTACTCCTTTATGATCTCTTAGGATTTTAAAAGATCCAATTATGATAGTTGTGTCTATTAGAAGACTATTAATGGCTATTTAGCGGACGCCACGATCTTCCTTAACACATGAAACTTTCAGGTAGAAAAATAGAGAGAAAACTTTCATTAAAATTTGGAACTTTTAACTGGGAGGGCTATTGCCATTTTGACATGATAGCATAGATCAGTTCATATAGATGGCTTGGTTTAGAAACTAGTTGATGAGATCAATTGGATTTGACATTACTAGATGGGTTCGTATGAGATATGAATTGGCAGCACCATAAGATTAGATGCGCTTGTTCATGGTCGCATCTCAC
Organism: Dendrocalamus sinicus; assembly: GCA_036346575.1. Taxonomy (NCBI): domain Eukaryota; kingdom Viridiplantae; phylum Streptophyta; class Magnoliopsida; order Poales; family Poaceae; genus Dendrocalamus; species Dendrocalamus sinicus. The sequence goes on along the minus strand of CM070657.1, from coordinate 18,804,630 downwards.
ATTACCCTAACTGGTTGGATCACTACCATTAGGGTAAACCATGGTGCGCTATGTACCACAGTCCATATAACTTGATTTTTTTTGCAATTAAAACCAAGTTTTATGAAATTCACAGGATTCTCAAAATGTAGTAATAGGACATATGCATGATTGAAATGTTATGGCATGTTGAATCACGCAAGAAACAAAATCACATGAATTGCACAAAAATGTGTTTGAACACTTCACATGAAAAATGTAGGAATTTTGATATTAAATGTTAATTAATTAGAGGGAGAATGGGCATATAAAAAGAGAAAGTGCTTTAGAACTCTCAGAGGAAATGATAATATGAGGCTAGATCTCACAGTAGAATTCCTCCAAAATTTGTAGGAATTTTTGCTATTCTACAAATTTCCTTTGAAGCAATTCTACAAACCAAACACCTCTCATAGGAATTTTCCTTTGGAGTGAATCCTCCATTTTTTTTCCTTTGAAACTAGTAAGCGTGGATGTGCAATGCACATTTCTTCCAATATATCTTGCTTCAAAATAATATTATTGGTAATTAAATCATGTCACTAAGAGATAAAATTGAAAAATAGCAATAACGTTTAAAATTATCATTTCTCACATAAGATAGATACCATGTGTTGAAATTTTTTAAAGATGTATTGAATAAACTGTAATACCTCGGCTTAACAAAAAGGCCAAAATGTCACCTACAACCACTATCGCTATCAATTTAAACCAATAAGCATGTATTACTAACATCTAGATTTCAAGAATCAAACATTCAACATAAAATTAAACATAAATTGCAGCAACACGGTAAACAATATATTGAGTTTAAGATAAACCAAATAATCACTAAGATGAATCGATTAATAAGCTAAACCAAGAAACTATTCAGTAGCAACATTAAGAATTATAGGGAACTAAGGAAATCATTAAGCATCTAATTATGACATAGATAAAATAAATTGTTTACAACAATACGTGAATGATTCCTACGTAAAATGAAGTGCTACAAAAGTGCAATTGTTCCATTTCTACTTCTACCTAATGCATATTGTCTTCAATGATCACATAAAAACAACAGATAAGTAAGGGTGAGTCGACGACTCAGTAAGTACAAAGTAGAATAATAAATGAGGAATAATCTTATTAACAATTCACAACCATTTATCATTAACTCAATTTTCTCACATTCATTATCATCAGTTTTCATTCACATTTTCATTATCTCAAAGAGCTTTTCACCTCTCATGAATACAATGCAATGCTCATCACTACTACGAATATGTCACCATAGATGGTTTAAAAACGTCATCACAGACGGTTTAGTGAGTCTGTCTAAGTTTATGGGTCAATAACAACATAAGATCATCACAGATGACTTTCGAACCACCCGTGGTGCAAGATTTTCTGACAGTTTCAACTATAAATCGTTTATGATTTTTACTATCACAGATGGTTTGTAGTTGAAACCGTCTATGATATTCTTTTCTATTCACAAATCTATTTCTATTAGTTGGCTAGCCTCAGGAAATGCTAGCCATGCCCTCTGAAACAAACAAATATTAACACAGTATATATACATCCAATTCACATTTATTCATTTCAGAAAAAGAAATCCATTTCACAAATCAATTAAGTGAAATAAAATAAATTGTCCATCCATGAACAAATACATGTACACATGAATAATTAAGCTCAATCTTATTCCAGTGAAATTTATCATACATTGTGGAATTTTCCATCTTCTTTTGTGACTTTAGACCACAAAAAGTACACACATTGTCCTCGAATCTCTGAGAGGTCAAGCTATTCCAACAGAGTTGTAGCGATGGACAAAACCTGTTGGTAGGAAGATCAATGTCGTGCATACATATGTAAATTGATAAGTATGAAAAAATTATCACAAGATTGGCAAATTAACATGAGGATCAACATTGATCTTTGCGGAATCGACGAATAGTTGCATGTTGTGGCAAACATAGAATCCACAGGTGTTGCCTGGCAGCTGCTGGTGGCACTGCAAAAATAGAATATGAGCCATATAATCAACACAGATCTCAATGATCTCTTCAGTTGCATAACCTTAATTCAACGATGCTACCCTTTGACCGAGATCGATTCCGCACATAGGACTTGAGAATTCCCATGAACCTTTCGAATGGGATGTGCTACGTAGGAACACGGGCCCATATATTTTTATCTCTCGCACATGTGAAAAATGAGATGGACCATGATATCGAAAAACGATGGAGAAAAATACATCTCAAAATGATATAGAGTCATCATCACCTCGTCCTGCAAAGCATCTAGTTATTCGGGATTGATGACCTTCTGTGTAATTGTGTTAAAAAAATAACACAGCCTCATGATTGTCTCTCGAATCTTGATCGGCAAAATATTTCTAATTGCAATAGGGAAAATCTGTGTCATCAGCACATGACGATCATGAGACTTCATGCCAACTAACTTCAAATATTCCATCAAAACAAATTATTCATGTTGGAGTAACCAAACGGAACTTTCACACCATGCAAGATTGGCATGGTTCAGTTCTCTCAGCCTTGGACAGAGTGTAACAAGTAGGAGGAAGGTAAGTTCATCTTTATCAGTCTTTGTCGGTGCTAACTCAGGCCTAATGTCCATATCAACTAAGTCAAGTCATGCGTTGACATCATCCTTTGTTTTATCATGAATGTTCAATAAGAGACTAATCAAGCTGTCATACATTCCTCTCTACATGCATGACATCGATGCAGTAGTGAACTTCTAGGTGCTCCCAATAAGGTAAGTCCCAAAATATTGATCTCTTCTTCCAGACGTTCTTCTTACGGGTCGTCGGTTTATGCCCTTTTTCGAGCACAACACCTAACTTCTTAACAATATCGTAGATCTCTTTTCACTTAAATGCCCTAGAGCTGAACTGTCCTCCTTCTTTCTGTTGAATTGTTTCTTCATCCTGCAGTATGAGTAAGCCCTCCGAAGGAACCTACAGTGACGCATGTACATGATTTTACGTGAGTGATTCAGCCACACACTCTCGATATCATCTAAACAATGAGTACAACCTTTGGCCCATTTTGTACTCTGGCTCGACAGGTTAGCGAGGGTAGGATAATCATTTATGGTGCAAACCAACAACGTGTAAAGTGAAGTTCTCTCGTTTGTACGCATCCCATACCTATACCCCTTCGATCCACAGTATTTTTAGATCTTCCACCAAGGGTGCTAGATACACATCAAGATCATCCTCAAGTTACTTCAGCCCTTGGATAAGTATCGACAACAAAATATACTTTCACTTTATACACAACAAAGGAGAAAGGTTATACATGTAGAGAGTCATAGGCCAAGTGCTATGTCGGCTGCTCATATTATTGAAAGGATTCATTCCATCTGTACTCAATCCAAACCTTATATTCCTCGGTTCTGTACTGAAGTCTACAAACCTCCTATTGATGTTCTCCACTGGGTGGAGTTAGTAAGGTGTCTTAGCATTCCATCATTCTTACGCTCCTCGGAGTGCCAACATAGCAGTTTTGCCTCCTTTGGGTTCGCAAAAAATTGCTTCAAATGGGGAATTATAGGAAGATACAATACCACCTTAGCAAGAGGTCCTCTCTTCACTCTATTCCCTTGTCATCATTTGATTGAATCTTACGCTTGTATCGAGACGTGTTGCATACTGGACATGCATGCAACCTATCTGAATAAGAACCATAATCGATATCATCCAGCGGCATATCATTGACTTCATCGGTGATATCATTATTGCTACCTTCCTGTGTAGTTTGCTCTTCACCATGACTGGTCCAACGCGCATACCCCCTTTTGAAACCCCTTCGAATCAAGTGTGCTTCAACTACGCTCGGTTCTTAAACATCTTTAGATTATCGTAGTCTATGCATGGAAAGTACATATATTCCACCCCCGTATTCAACATATCATTCTTGGTAACTCTTGTGAAAGCAGACACGCTATTAATGTACTCTTCACTCACACGATTCCTAGCGCACATCCAGCTTCGGTCCTACGTTACGCATATAATTAACAGTTTAGCAAGGATAATTGATTAAATTAAGTTAAGTAGAAATAAACTATGAATTGACTAAACCCTAAACCATACTAGATGTAAATAAACTTCTCTCTAGATCTAAATCTATGGTTAATAAACTTCTCTCTAGATGGAAATAAGCTTCTCTCTAGATTAAGCTAGCTCGATTTAAACCATCTTCAATTTTTCTTTCATCAAAAGCTATAGATCTAAATTATAATACAATTAGGAACAAATTACTAACCATAGGTAGTCAAGAAATAAATGGATCTACAATCACTCTTGTCAAATAGCCTCCTTTCACCAAATCGCCGCCTCAAAGCCCCTGCCTCTAGCTCAAAGCAGCAGGTAGATCTGGAATTTAAGATAGAGGGTCAACGGGTTTGTGCGCAGTTAATATAGTGGAATTATCACAGACGGTTTTTAATATAAACCATTTGTGATGACTTCATTATCATATACGGTTTGCAATATCTCAGATGATTCTTACTAAGAACCATCTGTGATACTTCACATACGATTCTCACTATGAACCGTCTGTGATATTATCTCTTCACAGATGGTTTTTGGCATTGGCAGCAATATAGACGGTCTCTAAACTAAAGCTATATGTGCTTGTATTTAACACTGATAGTTTTGGGGAACTGTCTGTAATGTACCATCTAATATTAGGCCTCTTGTAGTAGTGACCACGTTTTCCCATATCCCCTTTCCTTTATTTATGCACAAGTCCTCGAGAAGGTACCTTCGAAATATTACATAAACAAAATCAGCTAATTTCAGACATACTAAAGTTGAACAAAATGTATTAAATAAACAAATCAGTGAACAAGTAGACATTATAAAGTTGAACATTACTGCAAACAAGATCATGTAAATGTGCACGTGCAATCCACATTTCTCAGAATATATATTGTATGAAATATATATATAATCAAATTCAAATTTTAAAAATTGTATCTATTGTAATATAATCTTACCCAATTTTAGAAATCCCTCTTAAACACTTGCTGTGAAATTCACATCCTGACAAAAAAAAATAAAGATCAATAATACTAAAACTGACTATTTTCATATCTGATACATATTAAACTCAAACTTATAATTTGTCCCAATCATTTATTACAATTGTTAACTCTGCAAGAGATAACCACCGCCCATTGGAAGATCCCAATCCAAAGTACATGCAAATAAAATATCCCATAGTTCCTCCATTAAAAATTAAAAGTATTTTTAATTCATTCAGTTGAATTTACCAAAAAATACTTCAACTAAATAGATATAAGTAATCAAAGCATTATTCAATAGATAAAATACCGCCAAATTCATAGAATTTACCTATGAATATATCATGCATCTCGTAATGTACTGAAGAAAAAACACCGGTTCACTCAATTGAAATTTACTCACTTGTGCATAATGGGTTACAAACAAGTAATCATGGCCAGGAGCTAAGCCCATAAATTGTCTTCTTGATGATCTCCAAGAAAGCAATAACTCAAAAGAAACGGCCAATAAAAATCTTATGTATAGCTATATTAAACCAGGACAACATAAAACACAAATGGTAATTCTAGAAATATTTTATTTGGATGAATTTCTAAAAAGCAACAAACTTTGGAAAGCCAAACAAATCCATTGACCCTGATCCAGCTTGTTGTGCCATCATTGAAGCAACGGCCACCATGTCCTTTCTCGCTGATATTGCCACCATACAACCAATTTTGTGGGTCAATCAACCATTTGCACAAAAAAATCTTATTAGTTCATTTAAAAGTTCAAAATGTATTTGGAAAAATTATTGAAAACATAAATATGAACTATAAGGCATACGACAATGAATATATAGCACATATGAACTACAGAATGTAAACTACGGAATAATAAGTAGATAAACATGATTAATAATCATACACTAAGTCCTCTTCCACTTATGCAGTTTAATCAACTGCTACTTCTAAAGTACATCATAATCTAGCATAGCTCATTTAGTAACCCATTGCATTATGTGATGAACGAGGTGGAAATGATAGCAAGGTTTGCAAGGCATGAACATGTAACATGCCTTCAGGACTATCCATATACAAAGATGTTATCACCAGAAAAGAGTATAATGCCATAAAAATTTCATATATGAGCTATCTTATTTCAATACTATGTTGATCTATGCATGCATGAAAGTATGAGATATGCATACGGACCATTCTCCTGCACAAGAAGGAATGCATGTGTATTGTACTACCGTGCTATTAGGCCCACTACTCACCCCTGCAAAAGACTGAATGAAAATTAAGGAAGACCCATTTGTAATGTATCTCAATTATCTTTACTTCAAATTATTGGAAGCTAAACTCAAGAAAGCTTCCAATTATTAGAAGCTAAACCTTCCAACTAACTGGCCATGTGGGTTACTCTATTAGTCCCCCTTGCTCGCTATTCAGTGATTGTTGGTGTGGGGATCCCTGATGTTCTTGAAGCACCTGTCACCTCCTCATTTTCTCTGGCGGCAAACCTCATGCCATCCATCATAACACCTTCTTGTAAAGATACCCAACAAATTGTTTAAAACAGACAATTACCAAGATAGTATGTAGTAATAAACATACTGCTCACAAAATGAAAGTCAAACAACCAAATTCCTTAAAAGAAAAGTAAAACCAAAATAGAATTGAAGAATCATATTAGGAGGGCATAATTCCACGCCCCTAAACAATTTGAGCAGACACCCATAGATTTGACCCCACCATGCCACCAGAATTGTCTATCAAAATGTACAAATGTCTTAGCAATTCTTGTTGCACATCTTAGGAGACAAAATAGACAATTACCTTAGTCAGACCACATGAGTCGTCATTGGTCAATATGTGATGAACGACTATCCTATTTATCAAGTTGAATTTTGGTTGTACAAAAGAACCTCATTTTCAAGGTTTCGTAGTGGGCGCATCTAGCTGATTTGCAATGTCACCAAACGGTTGTGCATGGGTAATCGACCACCCTACAAGGTTGGTCGGGCCGACCACGTGGCTTTGAGCTAAAATTGCTCAGCTGGTCTAACGGCATGGGATGAGGTCAGACTGGCTTAGGTGACTTTTGTGGAAATTTGGGGTGTCTAGCCCAAACTATTGTGGGGGATTGTTTAGTGACATGTTTGTGGGGAGGCACAAAAGAGAAGCAGTTTAAGTTAAGGAGGGCTAGAATTGCAAGTGGATTTAGCAGGTTGAGTCTTGTAAGCACTTTGAAAAATGTGTATGAATGTGTAAAATCCGTGTTAATTGGGGTTTATGGGTTTCTCCGATTTCCTTAATGGGTTGGACCTATGAGGGTTGTGCATGTGTATGTGATAGTTATTTAGCGAGAAGGAGAAGAGGTGGCTAGATCAAAGATTCTAGGGTTAGGGTTTCATCTTCCACCTTATCAACTTCCATAGTTGCAAGAGAGAGTTTGAGAGAGAGAAGAGTGGTGTTGTGGTTACACATTGTTGAGCTTGTAAATATCTTTCTCTACTGAGAAGCAATAAAAGATTTATCTTAATCATGTTCTTGTTTGTGTTCTTGCTTGGTTTTACTTGTTCTTGAGTTTGATTGGTGATTTTGTATTTGTGGCTATTCTAGTTCGATCTCTTACTTGATTTATCTTGCTAGGATATGGGAGAATAGATCTGGAAGTCCTCATGCCTTAGATCCTCATGAGTAAGAAGTAATTTAGGATTTAAGGTTTTTGGTGTTTTTGTTACCTAAATTTGATTCTCCTCGATTTAGTGGTTTGATCCCAAGAACCTAGTGATTCTTAATTGGTTTAGGTTCCTGATAGCTTGAACAAGTCTCATGCAAAATTTGGAAGTGTTTGAATGAGATTTAAGAAAGTTCTTGATATTTGAGCTTGGTTTTCAGACAAGGAACAAGGGACAGGTCAAACTAGCCCTAATCCAATAGTTAGATTGGCAAGTGACTAGATCAACCACATCCCAGTGGTTAGACCAGTTGCATGCAGTCAGACCGGTCCATGACCTATGGTTTGACCTGTCTTGGCTGAGGAGTGTCGATTTTGTTAGCTCGGTGAAGCATATAAGCTCCTAAAAATGATTTTAGTAATTAATAACAACAATGATTAAAGAGACTAACTTGTTTATTGAGAAAATTAAAAGGTGGTTTAGTCCTGGATTTTGATGACATCATGGAAAAGGCATTGAAAGGTGACCAAAGATCAATATGAATTAAGACATAGCTCAAGGCAAAGGTATATTGTAATCTAAGGACCTCTTTATTGTTTTTACTGATCTCGATATTTGGTTGAAAAGATCAGATTTGTAAAATAGATACCGTACTATAAAGAGAGATCATGGTAGTAGCTTGAAACTTATCTTGTGCCACTTTGATCATTATTGTTCATGCATGCATTTGGAACCCTCTCTAGATTTCCTTTGAAAAAACAGTATGACCGTGGGGATATTGACGGTAGTACCGCTGCTTGGTACTACCGACTATTACATGTCAATAGCTAATTTTCAAAAAGGTGCATTTTGACCTATACTTAAATCGGTACTACCGCATGTGTCTCTGTAGGACTATATGACCGCACACAAGAGCAAGACTACCAATTACAGATGACCAAACTTTAGTTGGCAGTAGCTAATTTCCAGAGAGGTGTGTTTTGGAGCATTTTCTCTCATGTGAAAATTGGTACTACTGTAGCTGAGGAGCGGTACTACCGGCCCTTGTGATTGTGGTACTATCGATATTTGGAGTAGTAATGGCTAGTTTTTGTGTATTTAATGAGCCTCAAATAGCCATTAAATAGTGAGTGCGTAGTACCAGCCACTACATGGCAGTAGTTCTGCATTTCCTGATTTTTGGGCATTTCAACCCTAATAGTCATTCTGGTGGGTGCAGACTATAAATACCTCCCCACCAGCAACAAGGGACATTTTTTGGACATCATTGAATATACTTGTGCCCTTGTTACACTCTCTTCTAATCATTTGCTCCATTTTCACATATTGAGATGGTTGAGCGCATTCAAGTACATTGCATCATTAGTTGATCTTTGTTACACTTGGTAAACTTTCAAGCAATCATCGTGACTTATTACTCTTGGTGTTTACCGTCACCTAGACGGCTTGGAGGAGGTTATGTGATGATCTCTTCAAAAAAAGCTTGTGAAAAGACCCAACACGGTTGTGAGTGGTATGATACTTGCCACATCCAGAGTAGAGAAAGAGCAACCTCAATGTGGATTAGGAAAGACTAGCAAGTCTCACTTATCTCCATTGTGATTTATTTCTTTGTATCTAGTATTGATATAGCTTTATGGTGCCTTAGTGAAACCTAAAGAATTTAGGCTTTGATTGTGCAAAATAGTTTTAATTAAATTCATGCTTGCTAAAATTGTGATTTAGCCAAAAGAATTTAAAAACCTCCTATTCACCCCCTCTCTAGTCGATTATTCTTGATCCTACACTCAGGTCTCTAGCTTTGTCTTACTAAATCCAAGTGGTGTAATCTAAATTTAGTAATTGCATATTCATTTGAATAAAGATTTGAATATTTGAAGAGGAAAAGTTTTGGAAATTATTCACCTCCTCTCGTTATTGGCATCATCACAACTGGCACATGAAGCTAAAAAAATGGATAACTAATGACAAAAAGATGAATCCTCTACAAAATAACTGGTATGCACGAAAACTCATTTGATCTAAATACGAACGGCAATTACCACATGTGCTAATTAGTTGTTACGTGCAGAACTATAGAATCGTGAGTACTATAGCACGTTGCTGTAGCGGTTGTTTAGGATGTAATCTTAGCATATCTTCATATTAAAAAAGTGAGATGCATATCTTCATATTAAGAATCGTTAGATGCATATCTTTATATTTAGATAGCATAGATATGATATTATCTTTAGTTGATTGGTTGCATTAGATTGTATTAGTTTTTATATTGTTAGAGGCTAACCTTATCTATATAAAGAGAGGAGTCGCACAATTCATAAGGAAGCAATAAAGCAGTCAAGTTCTAAACCGGTTGGTCTCCAGATTAGAGCCTCCGTAAGGAGGACAATCTTAAGCCTTTCTATCATATCCCCTACCATAACATCTTGGTATTAGAGCCAGTCATCTTGGCTTCTAGTGCCACATTATCTATCCTGGACAATTTGAAGAGCTTGAAGGCTAGCAATAAGGAGATGATAGCCCTACTCGAGAAGGCTATGGAGTTGGTGGACAACCTAAAGGAGCAAGAAGAGGCGTCGCGTGCCATTGCAATGGTTGCACTGCCACCACCTTCACTGGCGCCGGCATTGTCGCTGACCACATTGCCGCCAAAACCAACGTCGCCACTGATGCTACGCCTACCTTCGTCACCAATGCTTCAGTCGGCGGAGTTGTCCTTGGCTACACCTTTGGCATTGGCTAGCTTAGTGTGTCCTAAAAACCCTTGAAAAATATCACACAATAATTGTCTTGTTAAATTATGATTTACTATGTTATATCTAGTTCAACAAAAAATATCTCAAAGATGAAATAGAGATGATCTGCTAAATGTAGCTCCAGCAGGAAAAAAAGTGGAAGGATAAATAATTTTTAGAGGTCCTGTTAGATAAAGATATCAAACACATGAAATTCAGTACCTATCCCGGAGGATTCCTTATCATAGCTAGTAATGTATTTCATTATAAAGGAAATGCAACACTGATGGAAAATAATAGACCTTATACTGTAAATCAAAAAATGGACTATCACAGCAGCAAAAAAGGGTTAGTTTTGTTATACTAATTTACTTAACCTCAAATCACCAGACAGGAGATTTATTCATTGGATTCATTCAGCTCAATAAAACCTGAAATAAGAGAGAAGAGATAAATAAAAATCAAATTATTAAGAGCTCCTAGCTCAAAAACACCTAACTAAATTTTCTTAACACGAAGAAGATCTCAACTGAATTCTCATGGTACGTCAGAGCAGCAAAAAGGTAAAATTGTTGAGAGATTAAGGAAATACAGATCAACAAAGGTATTGAGTCCCAGGTTTCGCACGACAGTTTACTCATAGGATAACCTATGGAAGGAAATGTAAATCTAAAAAAAACCATTTGGTTGCACCCACACCCAATGTAAGGATCTATTCTTTTCGGTTGCGGCTGATGCTTATGGTTGTGGTTGATGGCTTTTAACCTTAGTGCAAACGAGCTGAATGCCGATAAGCCATTTTGAAAAAGTTGTCCTGATAAGCCGCTTCAAAACGACAGCAGAGAAGCACTCCCGTTTGTTTATTCGGGGGGAAGCACTAAGTCATAAGGTATAAGCCATAAGTTGAAAAGAACAAGACCTAAAGGCTAGATTCATGCCATGAAGCCGCACCATCTATCTAGTTCAAAAGCTAAAAGAACTACAAATTCAAATTATAGGAGGGGGACAATTAACCCTAACAGTGGGTACAGATATCATGTATAAATTAGAATAGGTTGGAGGAAATTGCTCATTCTTTCCTAGGGGATACTAACAGAGATGGCCTTCTGTGATTGGTGCTGCAAAATAGGAATATTTTGAGTGAATGTACCAAAAGGGAATTGTGCTATGCTCCCATCAAGTAAGTTGAATATACACAGATTAATTGCAAGTGCTAAATCGGAAAATTTTGAGTGAACGTACAAAACGGAAATTGTGCTATGCCCTAGTTCCCTAAGTTGAATATACCCAAATTAATCGAAGTGGTATGCAATATACAATATACAATTCTGTAAGTTGCATATGTCATATCATATTTCTCCTAGGAATTAGGTCAAAACAATACACAATGCATTAGGTTTTTTCCAACTATGCCCAGAGGATTTCTAAGATTTTCAGGGTTTTGGAAGTAGGAAAAAGGATTTAAAAAAAGCAAAAACTCAAGAAAATCTAGAAAAACCAAATGACACTTTAAGATGCATTCAAAGAGTTTTGTGAAAAAATTTATACAAATTTTTTAAAAAAATTTGTGATGTCACAATAGGCCATAATTTTTAATATTGTGTAAGCTAATTCTTGAACTCAAGATTTCTTGGCTCTATTATCATATTGAGTTGCATCCACTAGCTAGCTTACCCAAAAGTTTAAACCAACTAGGAAAAGGAGGAAGTGAGGGGAATCATGAGAGTGGTTAGATCTTCATCCAAGGGCAAAGAAAAAGTGATTGAGATTTGGTAAAATTTAAGTCACATTATAATAGACAAATCCATAAGAAAACAAGGGAAAATTCCAAAAACCTGCTTAGAAAAGGCTGCCTTCCTCGCTTACCTCTAGAAATCATTTTTGTTCATTGACACCCCCTAAGCCATTTTACCGTCCAAATACCTCCTATAAGTCCATTTGCCCCATGTTATTGCCAATTTCTTGTGAATATTTTTGTCAAAATTATGATACATTGGTGGCCATGCAATCATCCCCACATCGCATAACAAATAGGACACACTAGCTACCATCAGCAACGGAACCGTGGTGCATAAAGACGAAGGCTACTGATGAGAAAGGGGTGAGAGACCAAGACAACTAGCGGATCTAGAGCGTTTATACTTGTTGATGTGTCACAATTATTTGAGAAATTTATGAGAAATTAGCGAAATGACAAGGATAATAGATTTAATTGTTATATGTTTTAGATAAAAGTAGAGTTAAGGAGATTTTGAGTTGAAAGTTTAAAATGGCAAGTGGAAAGTTGATTTTTTCGACTTGACAATTTTAATATCCTAAAACCAATTTGAAAATTTTATTGTGACGAAGGGATAGTTGGAAGGAGGTCGTGGAGATTATCAGAGATAAAAAAAAAGATAGTTACAGGACCGTGAGAATTGTATAGTGGAAGATTAGCGAAATACGGATTGATCAAGTAGATTTATGTATGATGCTAGATGAACTACCATATTTTTGTATTAATTTTTTTGTGGATGTTGTAGCGCTGAAGTAATAATTAATAAATCTTGTTTTTGAGTTAAAAATTAGCTGAATTAGCATGCTGGTTTGAAGATAAGAAAAGTAGATTAGTGTGTTGTCCTCGTGGCAACGGCACGAACCAACCAACCCTTGGTCCCAGTTGGCTAAAATTCATCGCCCGTCCGATCGAGGCAGCTAGCGACGTGGGCTGTTCGATCAGCCACCACGCCCACCAAAACGCTTCGTACTGGTACTGTTCCCAGTTCTAGCCCCACTCTCCCCCTCGGCGCCACCGCCGCCATCCCGGGTGCCGCATCCTTCCGCTCGCCCTCATCCTTCCTCTCCGCAGGCCTCCTGCGCCTCCCTCGTCCCACGTCGCCGTCAACGGCGGTGCCCCACAATCGCGCTCGCGGTTCCCGGCGAGGAGACGCGCATCACGGTTCTGCCTCCGTCGATAGTGGTGGAGGCGGAGAAGCGATTCGGAGGAGTCCTGCGAGTTGGGCGGCACAAAGCGCCTCCCCGGAGTCCTCTTCCTCGCCCCCGTCGTCCTCTCCCTGCTCTTCAGGTACTCTTGCCCACCTCACGAATTTCAATAAAAAAAAAAGCATCACACGAAATCTCCATCGAAGCACGGTAAGGTTTGGTTTAACAGTTAGCGCAAATATACGACAGGTACGTTTAATCACTTTAACGGGTAGAATCATAGCTAAGCTATCGAATTTACAGGTTTTTTTTCTGTCATCCTGAAATCTTGGAGTACTCAGAGATGGCGGACGAGTCGTTTCTTAATAGGATGATTTCTCAACTTCGGTCGACATGCAAGTGAGGAAAACCTCCACAGCCCTTAAGCCTACGTTTCAGTTCTATTTTCCGTATCTTGCAGTTTGTAATTTGTCAGCACAACATGCAGCTTCCGCTTGGGGTGATTGACCTTTTGCACCATGAATGAATTTAACCAAAGCCTTCTCTTGGCACTTTATTTGTTAGCACATACAAGCAATTTCTGTGTAAGAATAGCATTGCTCTAAAAGTTTATAAAAACTGTAAGTCATTGCTTGCATTCACTCCAGAAGTTGTTGCTTGCACTCACTCTGATGCATGTACTAGTTTGTATGTATTTTCCTTCTCGGAATTAAACTCATTTGCATTTTTCATTTTATTGTGTTTTATCATGTTTTCTTTGTCTTGATGAAATTGCAGGTACTACACTGGATATCCCAAGGATCTAGGGCCATCAAGAATTATACCATTCACATCAGAGCGTCAATTTGTGCAGCTGTTGCATGAAGGACGGCCTGTAGTTGTTGCCTTTACTATTAAGTATGTTTAATCTCTGGTTTTTTATTCAGAAACACAAGCAAGAATAGTAAGTTCTCATATGTGAAAAGCTTTGCTCACACGGTCACACCAATCCTGAAATCGCTTTTGCAGGTGCACATATACACATCATCTTGACAAAGTACTGGAGGAAGCTGCTGCTACATTTTATCCACATATAAAGTTTGTTCGAGTAAGCTAATACTGATTTTATGTCTACAAAAAATATATGCCATGAAAGTCTTGTCAGGTCCCTTGTAATGTGATGATTTATTTTGAAAAGGTTGCAAATGCATTATGCTTTAACTATTTCTGCATGCTAAAATTACCATGGCTCAAAATTATGGAACACTGTGAAGGTTGTAGGCTTGTTCTCTTCACTGTATTTTTGTTAACAAATTAAAACCTCAAAGTTGATCTTATCTGATTTAAATTTACAGAGCAACTTTATGTAATATTACCTCTGGCGGTGATCCCAAGACCACATGCATTAGCAAACTCATGAACTCTAGTCTTCCATTCAGCTTCATGTACACTTGTGGGAGCTGAACGTTTTCTTTGTTTCACGAATATATCTTGAATGTTCTTTTTCTAGTTTTTTCCCGTGGCTTTCACCTATGAGACAAGCAGCTCTAGGGAACGCTTGGATGTGCAAATAGATGAATGGTTCTTTTGATACTCGTCAATATTGTGATGTACAAAAATGCGCTCAAAGCTCAATTAATCGAAGATACAATGTAACTGCCTTCCTGTCAAATCAGACTATCAACTTTTGGTTTCCTCTTTGTTGGGATGCTTTTGGACTTGGATAATATCATAATACATTATGATTAAAATGTTGTGGCTTCCTATTTCACAGTTATATATGTTGTGCCACTGTTACCATCTAGTTTGCCTTCAATCACAAACTAGTAGGCATTGATCATTTTTCTCCTATGTTGTCAGGTGGAATGCCCAAAGTATCCAGGATTTTGCCTCACAAGGCAAAGGAATGAGTATCCATTTGTTGAAGTATTTTACAACCCAGAACAGGTTACAATCGTGTACTTCAAATTTATTGGTTTACTCTTTGCATTTTCTTTTCAGAATTGTTATGCAATATCCATCCAAACTCTGGTTATCTATTTCATTCATGTCTGCCTGTTTTGTGTAACTGTTACCCATCTGACTGGGAGTACAGGTGACAGCACACTAGGTTATGTTGAAATTTGAGGTCAATCACTAGTGAACTTGGTGCTTGCTAATTACTTCTAAGTCTGTTGCGAATGAACATATTTCTCGACACTCTTGATCTTCTGTTGTTTGTTAGTCGTGGTGGCTAGAGAATGATTAGTTTTTAAATCCTTATTCATGTTAATGGCTGGATAATCCCAAAAGGAAGAAGCTTCTTTCTGCATACTATGTTCAATAATTGGAAAGTCATATGCCCTAGCTTGAGGAAAAGTTCAAGAACTGCTTTTTTTTAGAGGTGCTTTGGTGCTATTCCAAAAAGTGAAACACACAAATTGTAAAGCTCATTGAGGGTCTGATTTGCACCCACCAACTCCTCCACTACTAACTATACTACTACAATATTTGTGCAATTTAGTTTTTGAGAGCACTAGTCTTTTTCTTCTGTAGGAGAATAAACAAACTTTTCTGGAAATATATGCATTGTGTGGTTCAATTTGAGATTTGTGTCATCTTTTTTCACATCAGGGAAGTTTACCCATTTCATCTTGTAATTTAATGACCTAATTCATTGACACAGTGTTTTCACTTTGAAAAAATAACATGCTATGCTAGCTTGCTAACCTTAATTTGTAGTCTGGCCGTTGATCTTAAATGGCATCAGAATACTTTTGTAATTATTACTTGCTTAGTTGCATGTACTCTATTATAATGTGATTTCATTATTTCATGCCCAGGCATCACGTATTATTTGTTTAGTATAGGGTTGCAGCATTTTCCCACGATGATTTTGGTTTTCTTTTGCATCCATTCCTCTTTTTTCTTTAAAAAAAGGGTAAGCATCATGTTAGCTGCATGTCCTTGTGCTTTCCTGTCTTTTGTTACAACTTGTTCTGTACTTTCTCAGGCAGCTAGCCAAGGAAAGAGCGCGGATCCTAACATCACAAAGTATTCCGTAAAAGTTCTACCTGTAAGTAATGTTCTGAATTTATGGTTAGTCCTTTCAAAATATCCATATATGAGCTGGTGTTGTCTCCACAAAGAATACAATACTCAGTCCAATGCTTTATAGATTTGATTCAAGTTTTCCGGTTGAGCTGATATGATAATATTTCCCTTTTCTGCAGTTCAACTATGACCAGAGCGTGTATGGATTTAGGGAATATTTTAAGAAGCATGGATTCAAGTATTCTGGATCAAACTAGGTCCATTATCTTCCTTGAGAGAAGCCCAGCAGAGTTAACCTGGCCAACTGGCATGAGGCCTAGTTGCTTGTAGTTGAATGTACCTTCCGCCTGTGCTAAAACTTGCTTGTTCGAAGAATATCTGTGAAATGTACATGGGGATAATCCATTCCTATATATTAGCATTACCTTAGGAACATGGTCAAGCTGTTAGCTAGGTTTCCAGTATAATCAGGACTGGATGGATTTTGTGGATGTTGCATGTCACTTTCATGAAATCATCGAAGTGCACTTTCAAAAATTCAGTATAGAAAATTCAACGGCAAAAACTAACCATGACCTTTTTTAGTCCATTTTGAGCCACCGCTGATCGGGTTGCTGTCCAGGTCGAGCCAAGTTGCAGAAGTGGCAAATAAGCAATATTTTCAGACGTGTTGTAATTTGTACTTATAAACTTATACCTACTAGCTTGATGGTTTGAAGAACCAATCCAGAATCACTTCCTACACAGTTAAATTAATGAATGCATTGCCATACGTCTGAGCCCGCTCAAACAGATAAACCTATCCGTTAGAACATGTCGCGCCGCTCACTGTCTTGGTGAAGATTTTGGAGATGAAGCATGGCAAGGAGGGGATCAAACGTAGCCAGGGAAACAATTTCGGTCAAATTTCACCAAATTTAGGTTTTTTCCATTTCTTCTCAAAAATCATATTTAAATTTTAAAAATTTCAAAAAAATCAATTTTCGGATTTATCCGGGGTGATGAATAAGTCCTCGCATCGTGGTCTTTGTGGGGCTGTGGTAGTTTTTGTTTTTGACCCTTTAGGACAAAGATTCGCTTTTAGGACAAGATCTGCTTTGCTTTAGGACAGCATCTCTTTTAGGACACAAAGATCTCTTGCTTTGCTTTAGGACAAGATTCGCTTAGGACAGCATATTGACCGCTTTAGGACAGCATCTAGGATAGCATCTTAGCATATGCTTGGTGGTTCTCACTTATAATTTGTATCCCCAACCCTTCAGTTGGCATGGCATTGTGTGAGCAATAAACAAGAAAACTTACCCCATCTCCTAGTGTCATCCTCTCCATGAGAGTAAGGATCTTGCTATCACCAAGAGCAAGAGTCCAATGACTAACAAGTGGTATCGAGCCTTAGTATCCTCGTAGCTCGAGCATCTCCCGCTCATCTCCTTCTCCGCCTCGCAGCAGCCCCACCCAAGAGCAAGCAGCTCCGGCCGTCCCCGCTCACTCCTCTCCGAGACGGCAAGCACTGCTCGCTGGCGCCTCTCTCCACGCAATGCCCCTCAAAGAGCGCGCCATGTCCGCAGGCGCCTCGGCCTTCGCCGCCTCGAGCATGCGGCGTCGTGACGGCCGAGCTCGTCGCGCGGCAGAGCAGCGCGAAGCGAAGCGGCGGCAGAGACGCGCGCGGCGAAAGGGCGTCAAGGCTAGCAGCAGAATGAGCCGGGCAGCAGCAGCGGCGAGGCGGAAGCGGCGGCGGGCGGCAGATGCAACGCAGGCGGCAAGCAGCAGAGGTCAAGGTTTCATGGCAGCAGCAAAGCAGCCGGCTCGTGATGACAAAGCGCCGACGCGACCTCACCTGGAGAGGGAGGCGCGCAAGGGCGAACGGCGCATGGCGGCCGCGCCGCCCACGAGCGCGGCGGCAGCCGCGAGAAGCGCGACGCGCGGCGGTGCTCTGGCGAGGCGCGACACGGCGGTGGCGCCTCGGAGGAGGCACGCGACGGCGGCGGCGTCGGTCGACGGAGAGCGCGCCCTCACAGCAACGCGACTTTCTCCCGGTTTGGTACCGTGGCCACCACGAGTACCAGTCGTCCGTCCGTGGACGCCGGTCCCGGCGGCGGGTGGCCTACCTCACCAAGACCAACTACGCCGAGTGGGCTGCGGTGATGAGGGTAAAGCTCCAGTGCGGCATATGTGGATGCGGTCCGGCACGGCGACGCCGACTACGACCAGGATCGACGGCGCTGGATGCTCTCATTGCCGCAGCCCCGCCGAGATGCGCTTCGCTACCAACAAGCGGATCGCCAAAGAGGCTTGGGACGCCATCGCCGCAAAGACGCATCGGCAGCCGACCGCGCCCGCAAGTCTATATTGCGTGCACTACGCGACGGAGGGAGAACCGGCCTTCAAGCCGTGAAGACGTTGATGACTTTGCTCTCGCCTCAACACTCGCTGCGTGTTGGTGCGTTCGGTGACGACACCTACGGCGAGGAGAGAGTCGTGGAGAAGCTCTTCCGCCGCGCCCCGAGAAGTACAAGCGATGGCTCGCCGATCGGGTCTCGCTGACCTTTCCACGATGACCATCGAGGAGGCGCGGTCGCCTCAAGGTCGCCGACATCGATGAGCCACAGAGCCTCTCGGGACCCGTCACCATTGGCGGAAGCTTCTCCTCACTCGGGAGCAAGGTGGGTCACGCCAAGGTGACAAGAAGAAGGGGCCTTCTTCCACGACAAAGCGCCGCAAGAGTGGCAAGCGCGCAAGCCGCGCAAAGCGCCAGGCGGCGATGCCGGGCAAGCAAAGCCGAAGACGAGACGACTCTTGCCACAATCGCGCAAGCTTGGTCATTGGGCCAAGGAGTGTCGACAACCACGACGCGGCCAGCCCACGCCGCGCAAGCGAGGAGGAGCAACGGTCCTGTTCATTGCTCATGCGAGCATCGAACTACCTCCAGCGGCACCGCCGCAGTGGCTCTCCTCCACCTTGACGAGCCAAAAGCACACGCCTCCTCGGCGATGGCCCGCAATGACAAGACCGACGGGTGGTGCTCGACACCGCGCCACCCACCACATGACCGGGCGGCGGAATTCTTCTCCGAGCTCGACCAGCGCTCGAGGCACCGCTGTTCGCGACGCCTCGCCGTGGAGATCAAGGGCGTTGGCTCTGCTGCCTTCGCCGCCAAGATCGGCGAGCACCGGCCGCCACCGGCGTCTACTACATCCCCGACCGCGGAACTCCATCATCGCCTTGGGACACCGGATGAGAACGGCTCGCGTGTCGAGATCGAGCACGGGTGCTGCGGATTTGGGATCTTCGACGCCGCCTCCTTGCCAAGGTAACCAGAGGCGCAAATCGACTCTACACTCTTCACGTGCGGTGGCACAACCCTCTGTCTCGCAGCTCCGGACGACGAGGCGTGGCGATGGCACGAGCGCTTTGGGCACCTTCACTCGAGGCCCGGCGGCTCGGTGCCACGGAAATGGTGCGAGGCTGCCGTGCCTTGACCATGTGGAGCAGCTCGCGACGTCTGCGTGTTGACGGCGCAGGCGACTCCCTTTCCCAAAGAAGCGAGTTTCCGAGCCAAGGAGAGGCTCGAGCTCGTGCACGGGACTTGTGTGGCCCGTGACACCGCCACACCGAGGACGACGCTACTTCCTGCCGCCGTGACGACCTCTCCCGCTACATGTGGGTGATGGTCCTCGGCAGCAAGGGAGAGGCTGCGGACGCCATCAGCGCACGCAGCGCCGCAGAGGCGAGTGCGCCGCAGCTGCGCGTCGTTGCGCGCGACGTGACAACGGCGCGACCACGGCACCGAATTCGCGTCGCATCGCACCGATGAGGGCATTCAGCGCCACTACTCGCGCCGCATGCCCCGCAGCAGAACGGCGTCGCCGAGCGCGCAACCAGCACGGTTGTGGGGATGGCTCGCCCTCCTCAGCGCAGGGGATGCCGGTGCCTTCGGGAGAGGCGGTGGTGATCGCCGCCTACATCCTCAACCGCCGCCTACTAAGGCGCTCGACGGCAGGGCCGTCGAGGCTCGGCATGGGCGCAAGCCGGCGGTCTCCCACTTGCGGGTCTTCGCCTCACGCTCGCCAAGGACCTTGGCCACATCGGCATGCTCGACGGCAGGAGCACTCGAGTGTTCATCGGCTACGCGAGGGCTCGAAGGCCTACCGCATCCTCGACCTGTCACACGTCAAGGCCCGCATCTCGCGTGACGCCGTGTTCGACGGCGGCGAGGCCGACGTGGACAAGGCGGTGGACGACGGTTCGGCCTCGACTCGTGGACTTTGTTGTCGACTCGCCCACTTCGAGAGCCGGGGTGCTAGCGGCTGTCTTCACCGAGCTCGCCCACCTCGACACCTTGCTCGCCACCGCCTCGGCGAGTGCTCCACCACCTTCGGCACCGCCACGCCCACTCTTCACCACAAAGCTACTCCACACTCTCCGCACCGGCCACCACTCTCCCGCACCGGCGGCCACACCACCGAATCGGCCAACAGCCGGTCCACGACGAGCGCCGCGGTGGAGTTCGCTACTCATTGTCTCATGACGAGGATCGCGTCGACGCCTACCACGACGACGAGCCTCTGCGCTATCGTACCATGGACAACATCCTCGCGAGCCGCCGTCCTCTCGATCGCGCAAAGACGACTTCGAGGCGAGCCGCACTTGGCGTGCGACGACGGCGAGCCCCGCCTTTCGCCGAGGTGGAGGGAGACGCGCGTGGCGTGTCGCGATGAAGCGAGAGATGGACGCCGCCGAGCGTAACCGACGTGGGAGCGGCGGATCTTCCCGCCGGCCACCGCGCGATCACCCTTAAGTGGGTGTTCAAGCGGCGGGATGAAGCCGCGCCATCGCTGCACAAGGCTCGCTTGGTGGCACGAGGCTTCGCGGCGCAGAGGGGTCGACCGATGACGCCGCACCCGCCGCGCGCATGGAGTCCGCTCGTCTTCTCCTCGCACTTGCGGCCCAGAGGATTGGCGCGCCCATCACATGGACGCCAAGTCCGCCTTCCTCAACGGCGACTTGAAGGAGGAGGTCTCACGTCCGTCACCACGGGATTCGCCATCCCGGTAAGGAGGGCAGGTTCTCCGCCGCGCAAGGCCCTCACGGCTTGCGGCAGCACCACGAGCCCGAACGCTAAGCCGACTCCACCTCAAGCAAATGGGGTTCCAGCAGAGCGCACACGAGGTCGCAGCTTCTACCGGCGGGCAAAGGCGCAACGCTCTGGCGGTGGCGTCACGCCGACGACTTGGTGATCACCGGCACTAAGGATGCGAGGTGGCGCATTCAAGGAAGAGATGAAGGCCACCTTCCAGATGAGTGACCGGGGCCCTCTCCTTCTACTTAGGGATCGAGGTGCACCAGATGATTCCGGATCACACTTCGACGCATCGCCACGCCAAGCGCGTCGTTGAGCTAGTGGGCTCACCGATCGCAACCCGCCTCTCACTCCGATGGAGGAGAGAATGAAGCCGAGCCGCGACAAAGACGACGGAGGAGGTGGACGCTACGCAGACGGCGTCTTGTGGGAGCCTTCGCTACCTCGCCCACACACGACCGGACTTGGCATTCTCCGTCGGCCACGTTAGTCGGTTCATGCAACGACCGACGACGAGCATCAACAGGTGTGAAGAGGATCATCCGCTACGCTTGCGAGGACCCTTGACCACGGCCTCCATTACCCGAGGTGTCTGGCGCGCACACACTCGCCGTCGCATGCGGACGGTGACCACGCGCGACATTGACACCAAAGAAGAGCACAAGCGGGATTCTCTTCTTCCTCGGCAAGTGCCTCGCTCATCGGCGATCGGTCAAGCGGCGTGGTGGCCCTGTCTCACCGTGAGGCCGAGTACATAGCGGCTTCCACCGCTCGACTCAGCACTCGCTCGCTCGATCGCTTGGTGATCTCTCGGCAGGACATCAAGCGGTGGAGCTCGGGGTGGACAGACAAGTCCGCCACCGCAAAGAACCCCGCTTTTCATGAACGGAGCAAGCACATCCGGTGAAGTACCATTTCATCCGAGGTCGCTGGATGAAAGAAGCATTAAGGCAAGCTACATCAACACCACGGATCGCTTGGATCCGCTCACCAAGCCTCTTGGAAGGATCAAGTTCCTTGAGCTCGCTCCAAGATCGGGATGGTTCAACCCTCCCACAAGACGACGCACAAGACTTAGGGGAGAATGATGAATAAGTCCTCATGCATCGTGGTCTTTGTGGGGTGTGGTAGTTTTTGTTTTTGACCCCTTTAGGACAGCATCTGCTTTTGCTTTAGGACAACATCTGCTTTTAGGACATCTCGCTTTAGGACAAGATTCGCTTTAGGACACAAAGATCTGCTTTTGCTTTAGGACAAGATTCGCTTTTAGGACAGCATATTGACCGCTTTAGGACAGCATCTAGGATAGCATCTTAGCATATGCTTGGCTGGTTCTCACCTATAAATTTGTATCCCCAACCCTCAAAGTTGACATGGCATTGTGTGAGCAATAAACAAGAAAACTTGCCCCATCTCCTAGTGTTATCCTCTCCATGAGAGTAAGGATCTTGCTATCACCAAGAGCAAGAGTCCAGCGACTAACAGGGGGGGTCGAATATTTTCCCGGAAAATTTTTCCCTGAACGTAGCATCATCACCATCAGGATGGCAAATTATACATTCTCACTTATCATGTAATGCGGATCAGGAAGAAAAAAATGAATAATTCAACACTTTTGATACATGAAAGTTCCATCGTACTGTCACCTCAAGGCTACAGAATGCAGATAAAAATACTCAGGCGAACCCAAGTAGCTCCACGAAAAACTGTCATAGCTTCAAGTTTCCACTTTTACAGGCTGCGGATCAGGTGTGTTCGTATCATTTGCAGCTTCGTCTCTTTCAACTGTTCTGTCTTCAGTTGCTTCTTTCTGGGAAAGCATCTCCCTCAATCTTCTCAGCTCTATATCCTTAGCCTCTAACTCCTCTTGCAGAATGGACACCTAGAAAATAGTTGGCAGCAGGGTTCAAAATCCCGACGGTTACCGGCCGGTACGGTTACCGTTTTTACCGGTGGAGACCGTAACTGAAAAACCGCCGGTATCAATTTTTTATTTTCGAACTTTGGCGGTTTTTCCGTTACCGTAACAAAACATCCCAAAATTCAAGTTTTGATTTTTCAAATTTTGACAGGTTTTTTGCCGGTTTTTCCGTAATCGCACGCCACGCCGATTTCTCCGGTTCCGGTTTTGGAACCCTGGTTGGCAGTGCAAAATCTTTAATAAACAGAAAAGCAACCAATTTAGTAGATGTAAAAACAACGAAATTTACCATTTCATTTGACCTCTCAACATCATTGGCTAGACCATCCATGTGTTTATACAACCCTGACGACAGAAGTAAAAGGTTAAGCAGCTCCATAGTCCATATTATCATAACCAGAATTTCAGTTACAGCGGAAGCCATTAACTTTATAGGAGTTGAGGAATTTCTGTTTCAAGTGTACACACATTAACATATGTTGACCTAGCCAGGTCCACCAGCTTTTAACAATATTAACTAATCCACACAACATTTTTATCCTCCACTGGAGGGTGCATGGAAAAGTGAAAATTTCACTATTCTTTTTCATATAACAGAAAGCCTGAGTAACTAGTTTCCAAGGTACCATCCAGGCATCAAGTCATCAACTGGCTCTGATGCATGGATACGTGGGGAAGACTCTGTGTCCGTGTCGGTCACGGACATGTATTGGCGACATGTCCAAAAATAAACGATTAAAAAAATAATTTTTGTTTCAAACACATATTGGACACGCGATGGATACGTATTGGCCCATTTACACGATACGGCCCAGTATGAAATAACCCTAATCCATCCCGTGCGCCTCCAGCAGTCCAGCCCTCCACTTGTGTGCTCCTCGCCTCCTCTCTCCGCGTCCTCTCTCCTCCAGGCGACCAGGCAGCCAGCTTCTAGATCCTGGCGGCCAACGGCCAGCCTTGTCGCCTCCTCTCTTTGTGTCCTCTCCTCCAGGCAACCAGGCGGCCGGCTTCCAGATCCCAGTGGGCGGATCCTTCCCCGGCGGCCTGCTAAGGTCCTAGGTCCCAACTTAACTGCAATTAATTTGTGTTTGTTTCTTCAATTTTCATGTAGTTAGTTTCATGCTTCTGTGTGATGCGTGAATCAATTGCATCAGCTGTGTGTTTGACAAAGCCAAGCATACCCATGATCCCATCCAAATCAAATATAAAACCATGTACAGAAAAGGTGCATAGTGCAAATCAATGTATAAAAGGTATTCAGTAACTAGATATCACGCAGGACACATTCAATTTATTAGCCAATGAAACTAGTTTCAATATAGCACAACATATCAATGTTTCTTTGCAATTAGGTGTCCATTATTTGTAAATTGAAATTAGATGTTGAACATAGAAATACAAGAAGCTACAGAGTCTGTAGCTTCTTGTATTACAGAGTGAACTTTACCATCACCAATTGAATGAAATTTCCCTAAAGTGAAAAGAATTATAGTTGCAAGAGGAGTCAAAGGCTCTTAAGGTTTGTAGTCTTGCAAAAAACAAAAAAGGAATTGAATCATTTGAAAACTCACCTTATGAGCTGAACTTTTGAGGAACCTGGTTTGAACTTTGTAATTTGTATTGATGCTTCATTTCTTTGCTGCTATCACCTATCAGTCTATCATAGCATGGTTGTTGTATTCATTTTCTATCTAGCACTGTAGTAATGTTCTGATTGATGATGGCTAATATTGGATTCTACACTCAAGCTTGCTGGTTGCTATACTGAATTGCTAAACGCTGGTTGCTTCATTCATTTGCAAGAGCATAAGGTGTTCAGTGCTTCATTCATTCACCCTAACCCAAGAGTATAAGGTACATATTGCAATTTTCCATGATTAAATGCTTACATTTGCAACTTACACTTCAATACTTCATTCTCTTGTATTTATATACATACGCCATATTATTTTTATTAATATGTCCCGTGCCGGTGTTTTTGGAAAAATGACGAATCCCCGTGTCCGTGTCGTGTCATGTCGGACACACATGTCGGTGTCCACACAACGTAGCCCACTAGTATCAAGCAGTAAAATTTTTGTTCAATCGGACCATTATTACAAAGGACTGAAAACCTGTGCAATCCGGCTGTGTCAATATCCAAGGTACAACACTAGTCACCAAAATGAGCATTTGATGGACCTCCCTTAAAATTCTTGTCTTGTTACTCTGCACAGCTGGAAGTGATAAACCAGGCAGCAACCAGGTTACAATAAGTCACACTAGATCACATGTGCCAGGATTGCAATTCAGTCAAGGCAAACAGTTTGGTTAAAGGATTTGACGCCTGCCTAAATGATTCCCACTTGTTTCTGAAATATCTAGTGCAAACTCATGTCTATGTGCAATCATATAAACTCCGCATGGAGCGATCGATGAGAAATGGAGGCATCAGATTTTGGGAACTTGTGAAGGTGGGACCACTGGCCCGCATCGCCGTAACTGTGGGATGAAATTCTGACCCAAGCAATTTTCAACCAGGCATACGGGCAGCTTGCCCATATCAGACAGTCTGTCCCGAGCCTTAAAATGCAGATATTTTTTATGCTCTTCTTCAGGACCGAGAGGTTTTTGACCTCCTATATGGGCAGATGGCCCGTACTGGTCAGGCCGCACTGCCCCTTTAAAAAGCGGCTATAATTTTTTAGACACTAAGATGTTTTTGACCTCTTGTACGTAAAAAAAGAAAAATGTGATCCATCCATTCCTCATCCAACACTCCACATACAAACAGTGTTCACCAAGGCACTAGACACTCGTCAGGCGGTAGACTAGCACCTAGTGTCTAATCACCACCTAGGCAGACTAGGCAGCAGCTAGGCGGGTAAAATCGGTTAGGCAAGCAAGGCGGGAGGGCGGTGCCTAACGCCTACGCAGGCTAGGCGGCCGCCTTGGGGAACACTGCCTAAAAAGCTTGCATGATTGCATAGATATGAGTGTGCAAAAGTGGATGCAATGTGCCTATTATTGCTTTTAACCTTTATCTACAAAAGCAAGTATACGTCCAGCAAGGAACACAAACACTGCTTGACACATCAATAGGTCCACTGTAGGCTGACTGCACCAATGACAATGCAAAGGAGAACATAAATGTTGCAAGGATTTCAACAAAATAACATTACAAAACATGCAGATTCACCCCCTTCAACAATATTATGCTTTTCTACTTTCCTCCTGAAGAAGAAATTTATTCTCTACTTGCTACTTACGGTTAGTCTAGCAATGATTTTCAGTCCCAACTAGAAGTCACTGTTTGAGTCAAAAGATAATAAAGCTGTCAGCTGTGAATCATTTGTTTTCCCTGCAAAGCATTAATGTTTGTATGAACCTCTCAAATTCCTGTAACTTAGGATTGCCATCATTCAGGGCATGAGTACTGTTCCAAGTATCAAATCGTTTATCATAGTGTAACAACTGTTAAATAACAGGAAGATCAAATACAATCTAGAAAGTGAAAGGTGTAGCTAAAGATACTTCAAGTACTATTTCAAGCATTAATCAACAAGTGGTAGAAAAAAGAATAAAGAATACAGAGTAAGTGCATGCCACTAAACACATACCATCGAATTGATTCCTGAGCTCATTGTTCTGGGACTTCAGAACAGCAATTTTCATTCCAAGTTCATGGATCTGTATCCAAAGATATTTCGTTAGCATGCGCTGTGACAGTAGTTGGATTAGAAGCTTTCGAGGTTCAGCGTGTGCGCGCATGCACACACACATGCAGCTAATTTTCTGTTATAATTTGTTGGCTGTTCAAACAAAACACCAATGATTCTTTTCCTTTGAAAGCAGATAAAAAATAGAAAGCATATTTCTATTGTTCCATATGTTGAAGTGTAAGTCTATAGGAAGACTTACTTTTCCTTCAGAAGCCATCGCTCCAATCTCTTCATTTTCCTCTTGCAATGTTCTACACTTGGCCATTAGCATTTTCCCAAGTTTGCTTGATGGAGTAAAATTCACTGCAGCAACATTGTCCTGTAGCTCCTTTATCTTTTTCTCTTTCTCTTCGACCAGATTCTGGACAAAAAATAGTAAGACTTGACGCACATGTGCAATTGTTTTAGGTTTGGTACTATAGAAAACACACTAGAATTTCATAACCCTAATCAAATTAAGGTGTCATCACTCATCAGCATGCCTACTAAATCCAATAATAATATGCTTGAATTATCCCTATCTCCTTTTTCCGAATGTAACACATTCATTACTTTGACAATTTATTATTTAATTGATGCATATTTTATTCTTTTCATTTCGAGACATTAACACATTTCTTGTGACATCTATATACAATTTAATGAAACGGTTCGGTTTTGTGCCTTTCATACATGTTTAAGAGGATTATAGCCATTGGTTCAAGACAAAACATGTGATTCTATTTCATTATATATTTTTCTGATATATATTTCGCTGATATTACAAGAAAGGGTACAAACATACTATTATGGTTCTTTTATATATGATGGCAACGTGTTTTCCATTTTCCAAACACACTGGTACAAAATAATAGAGTAAATTCCATTTTGCACCGGGTAACTTATCATTTGTTTCACTTTGCACCAAGGTAGATCAAATAAAGCCCAACCTTGTTTGACTCAAACAGGCTCTACATAATGACAAGTCGGTATACACAATTTTGATTGCTCTGCTCCTTCAATTTGATTGCCTTGTTTAGGACTGAAATTGATTGGCTAGTGCAAAGTAAAATTTTATTTGGTCCATCCTGGTGCAAAGTAAAAGTATGGATTAACGCTGGTGCAAAATGAAACAAGCGACAAGTTATCCGGTGCAAAGTGCAATTTAGCCAAAATAATATAACACAAGAAAAATTGTCTGATCGAGGGGAATTTGACTGACCTTTAAGCGTGTAAATTCCTCATGTATTGCTGGATCAAGCAATAATCGCCTTGTCTGTTTAGCATACAGAAGGAGGAATGAAAATAAGCTATCCGGAATGTCAACATAGGGTTGAGTATTATTAAGGCCCTGTGTTGGACTTGGGCTTCTCAAGTCTACCCAAATTTGGCTAGCCAAAAAGGTTTTGGTTGCCCAAGAATTGGCAAGAAAGTGTATAGGATGTGACTAAAGATCCATGAGCATGCCAAAATTTGGCAACTATCCAAACAAGGGCCAATTCTTGGGGTGTTGACAAAAAATTGGTAGGGTATGTTGGGAGCACAAACCAAACATACCCTAAACCTGTTCTTGTCCCAACAAGCTGAAGGCCCTCTCCACTAGCTTCTCTAAGAAGTCAACTTTCAGAACAAGCTAAGCCCCCCATAAAGGGAGTCCAATCAAAAGGGTGATATCATAGACAAGATGTGGAAGGGGTATATATTTAAACAAAAAATAGAGGCACTTCCTTTCAAGATGCAAAGAAATTATACAGGGAAAGCTATAGAATAAAAGATAAGGCACCAGTCTTCTGACTTCTGAGCATCTCCACATATACATAAAGTTTACCCTATTTGTTTTAAGTGGAATTGTTAATCTTACAATTTGCAAAACACAAGATTATGGCAGTGAGACTCATGTTATTGGAATTTGGAACAAGTATCCAACAAAATCCTTCCTACTGCAAATCTTAGTATGGTCCAATACAGAAACTGGTATTGACTACCTAAAAGATGATCTTTCAAATTGGAGAGGATGCAATTTATTGTCAGGACCCTTCGACCTCAAGGCGTACTGATGTGTTGCCGCTCGGCGGGGTTGGCCCTGACGCCGGCCAGGTTCTTCCTGGTTGCGGCTCGCCAGCGGAAGATGAATTCAGAGAGGAGGTGAGACAAAAGAGATTCCTTCTTTATTTCTTCATATCCCTCAACGATTAGATTACATAGCTATATATAAGATATAGACTAAGAAGAGTCCGGCTCTGAAGGCCGAGACCGATACAAAATAGGAATCCTTTGCCATCTAAACAGCTAATTCGAATATAACTAGGAGAAGGACTGGCATAGCCAGATTAGGTTTTGGGCTTCTGGCGGCGGTGGTAGACTATAACATCTCTCCCCTCCTCGCGAAGCAGCTCGTCCTCGAGCTGGAATGTTGGATAAGCCTCCTGGAAGGAAGATAATGGTACCCAAGATGCATCGGCGACTGATAAACCTGTCCATTGAACGAGAACATGCCGCTGCCCTTGACGTTGTTCAGTCTTCAACACCCGCAGCGGAGTTGGAAGCACGCGGCCATGCTGGAGCGGAGGCAATGGCGGGGGCATGGATGGAGGCACACCTTGAAATCTCTTCAACAATCCCACATGAAAGACATTATGCGCTTTGGCGATGCGGCAAGTCCAGCTTTGTAAGCAACCACCCAATGCGTTCCATGACTCGACACGGGCCAAAGTATTTCAGCCCCGCTTGCCACCCACGAAAAATCCCGCAGAAGCTGGCCGGTGGAGAAGACGCAGCCAAACCCAATCATCGACGGCGAAGGAGATATCACGGTGATGTTGGTCATAGAACTTTTTGGCATACTGTTGAGCCTGAAGAAGACGATCACGTATGTCTTGAAGAAATTGATCTCGGGCTATCAAGGAAGATTCAACAGCCTGAACGTCAGCGGTGCCCTTCTCATACGAGCGCAAAGTGGGAGGATCCCGGCCATAGACCACTTTGAAGGAGTCTCGTGTAATGCCAAATGAAAAGATGTGTTATAACGCATCTACCCACGGCAACCACTCCAACCATCGACGAGGCCGATCTCCACCAAACAAACATAAGTACATTGCAATGACCTTATTGATACTTTCGGTTTGACCATCCGATTGCGGGTGATAAGTGAACTCGGATGGAGTCGAATGCCCGCAAGACGGAACAAATCTTGCCAAAAGTTGCTTGTGAACACGGGGTCACAATCGCTAACAATTGATGATGGGATCCCATGAAGACGCACAATTTCATCAAAGAAAACTCGCAATCGTGGTGGCCGAGTATGGAAAGCGAGTGGAAGAAAATGTGCGTGCTTGGAGAAGCGATCAATGACCGATAGAATAACAGTTTTTCCATGAACTCGGGAAGCCCTTCAATGAAATCCATTGCAATATCGACCATGGTGAGTTGGAATTTCTAATGGTTGAAGGAGGCCTACCGGTGAAGATGTTCAATTTTGTTGCGTTGACAAACCATACAAGTCCACACAAAGTCTTGTACAAGTTTTGGCTCCGGAATGTGAAAATCTTTACGTAATCGACACAAGGTTTTCTGAATGCCTTCGTGAGCTGCATGGGCCTTCGTGATAAGTAGCTGCACTGATGGAGAAGAGGCCGGAACAAAGACTCGACTGCGCGCAGAATGAGGCCATCACGCATAGACCATGGGGTGCTCAATTTGCCCGACTCAATATCGCCCGGTTGCTGCGATTCGGGAGCAGTTAACACCTCATTTCTCAATTCGGGAAAAATGGCAAAAGCTGGTGAAGACAGAGCCATCAAGCTGGGTAGAGGACAGTCGCGGCGAGAGAGCATCGGCAACGGTGTTCAAGCGGCCCGATCGAAATTCAACCGTGAAATCATACCCAAACAACTTGCTTACCCAGTGATGTTGTGGAATGGTGGAGAGGCGTTGATCCAACAAGAACTTTAAGCTGTAATGATCCGTGCGAATAAGGAATGTGCGGCCCCATAAGTATGGTCTCCAATGACGGACTGCTTGAACAAGTCCAATTAATTCACGTTCATATGCTGGCAGCTTAGAGTGGCGAGGTACCACCGGTCAACTGAAGAAGGCGATTGGTCCCAATCCTTGATGAAGAACGGCTCCAATCCCGGTCCCCGACGCATCGCAGTCAACCGTAAATTGTTGGGTGAAGTCGGGCATGTGAAGAACAGGTGCTGATGATAAAGCCGCTGAGAGCTTCAAAGCTTGTTGAGCCTCGGAGGCCATCCAAATGCATCCTTCTTAAGAAGATTAGTGAGGGCGCCGCTATCTTCCCAAAGTGCCGGATAAATTTGCGATAATAGCCCGCAAGGCCTAAAAACCACGCAATGCTTTGATTGTCTTGGTCAGGCCACTCGGCAATCGCTCAGTATTTTAGAGGATCCATGGCTACCCCACCTTCCGAGATGACATGGCCCAAGTAGGAGACCGAGGAAAGACCGAAAGAGCATTTGGATTTCTTGAGGAAAAGCTCATGTTGTCGCAGAAGGTGGAAAACTTGGCGAATATGTCGCAGATGGTCGGACCATGAAGGGCTATAGATCAATATGTCATCGAAAAATACCAACACGAAGCTCCTCAAGTAAGGCCGAGAATAGCATGCATCGCTGCTTGGAATGTGGCCTAGCAAGTTAGTTAACCCGAAAGGCATAACCAAGAACTCAAAAGACCTCATGTGTCCTAAGGTCACATGAAGATATCCTCCGGTGCATGCGAACTTGGTGATATCCTCGACCAAGGTCCAGCTTTGGTGAAGAACCGCACCCTTAATTCATCCAATAGCTCGTCGACCACCGAATTGGAAATTTGTCTTTGACGGCCAACTCATTGAGCGCGCGATAGTCGACACGTAAGCACCAAGTATTATCATGTTTTTGACCAATAAGACGGAGAGGAGAAACATGAGTGGTCGCGCGAATGATGCCGCGCTTGAGCATGTCGGCGCATTGTCACTCCACTCGCCCTTCGGTGGTGTGGATAGCGATATGGTCGGACGGAACAGGGCCGCCGAACAAAGATGGATGCGGTGGTCCCGGCGACCGGAGGAAGCCCACGGCTCGCAAAAGATCATCAAACTCCTCCGAAGAGGTCAGAATCCGTCATGCCCGGGCGAACCGGCGCTAGCATCGGCCGCTCCTTGGAGAGCCCTTGCCATTGAATCCGCTCGCCATCCAAATAGAACATCATAGTCGATTCGTCGAAATCCCAACGAATTGGTCCCAAAGTCTTAAGCCACCGGACACCGAAACGATATCAAATCCATCCGCAGGAATTGCATAAGTCGTTATGGAGAATCGTCCGTGGACCGAGAGTTGCAATTGATGACAAACTCCGCAATCGAGTTGGTCTCCATTGGCGATTTTCACTCGCAGCCTTGGCGAGGCGCAAGCGCACCCGGTGGCGTGAACAACCCGGCGCCGATGAAGTTATGCGTGGATCCCGAGTCCACGGCGCTACGAGGTTTGGGCTCCGGCGGAGACGAAGGCGCATGGTGCCTCCGAGATGCTCCTGTGACGGCATGTAATGATATTTCCGAGTGCGTCCTCGAGATTCGGGCGTGAAGTCCACCTCGATCATCGCGACTCTCCGTCCTCATTCATGTCAATATAGGTGAGAAAAGGTCGCTACAACGGTGGCCGGCCGAAACTTGTCGTCGCAGCTTGTAGCATAGCCCTTGAGCGGCGGTCGGCCAACTCGCTTGGTGTAAGACAACAAACGGCCGTCGGCCGATGTCCGGCGCGCGGCTTGTGGAGGCATATCTCGGAGCGTCCGTTGTTGGAATCGAGTCGATGGCCGTTGGAAGGAGCGTCCCGGCCGTTGCTGTGGGGTAGAGTCGCCTGTGGGTATTTGTGCACGACGTTCATACGCGCGGGCGAGGCTCATTGCTACTTGTAGATTGGTCGGCTGTTGTAGTTCAACATCCGTCCTGAGAGGTTCCATTAGGCCAGCCGTAAAGATCTGAACTTGCTGAAGAGGTAATAGTCGGTCCGCACGGCAGAGGAGTGCTAAGAACTTGGCCTGGAACTCGCCGACAAGCGCGCTTTAGCGGTTGAGTCAATTCCCAAAGGATTGCTCGGGTGGGAGGACCAAACCTCATGTTACACGATTCTTGAATTGATCCCACGTTGGTTGGCCGTCGTCGCGTTCTAGTTGAAAATACCATCACCGAGCAATTCCGTAAGATGGTAAGAAGCAAGCCATACTTTGTCCCCTTCTTCGGTCCTCTGTCATGGAAGAACCGGTCGCACCGATTAAGCCAAGACAGGGATCATCTGAGCCGTCGATGTGGAAATTCCAGTTTGTGATAGCGCGAGCACTTGGAAAAGGATTAGGCGTTGGCTGGAATCGAGGCGCAGAGATGGGTGTGGCGGCAGAGCCGGTCCGCGGATACTCGCTTGTGGCGCAAAAAGATGGATGGTGAGAGAACCGCGCATGGATGGAGGCGGACGTAGCATGGAGTGGACCGCCGATCCTCTAGGGATCAGGCTGCGCGCCGAAGGCGTATAGCGGCGGTGAAGGGATCCCCGCAAAGCAATGAGATGGTGGTAATTGGCGCGAGGAGATTGCCGCGATGGAATCGTAATATCCCGACGCCGAGAAGGAGAATCCACCTCGATTCAATGGCGGCGCTTGGCGCTGGTAGCGAGGCTCGCGAGTCGATCCGCGATCGTGGACCTCATCTCGCGTTTTGCTTTGCAAGTCCCGCCATCCGATCTGCGTTTTGCTTTGCAATTCCGCCATCCGATCTTGGAGTGCCTTGAACATAGCCGCCACCGAAGTTCACTTCTTCCCGGAATCGAACTGTGCATAGCCGATACCAAGTTGTCGGGACCCTTCGACCTCAAGGCGTCATCGATGTGTTGCCGCCGGCGGGTTGGCCCCGACGCCGCCGAGTTCTTCCTAGTTGCTCGCACAATGAAGATGAATTCAAAGAGGAGGTGAGACAAAAGAGATTCCTTCTTTATTTCTTCATATCCTCAACGATTAGATTACATAGCTATATATAAGATATAGACTAAGAAGAGTCCGCTCAAGGCCGAGACCGATACAAAATAGGAATCCTTTGCCATCTAAACAGCTAATTCGAATATAACTAGGAGAAGGATCGCATAGCAGATTAGGTTTTGGGCTTCTGGCGGCGGTGGTAGACTATAACATTTATCATCATTAAATATCTCTTTTTTTAATACTAGATCCAATATAATGTATATCAAATAATGAACCAACTGCTTTTCGGTAGTGTATTGAATAGAATATGACTGAAATAGACCTGGGTTTACATCAACCAAATTTGCACCTACATAGTGGTATCCATTTTAGTACTTTACATGGTAGCATACTACAGATGTTCCTTGCCTGTACCCTCCCCTTTTGTATATGCCCGTCCTTGTCCCTCTCTCTAGGATGTGGATCAGTGGAATTGGTCTATATCACATGTCAACAAGTGTAGATCATGGATGCCCATATGTCATAGAGAAGGAAACACAGATCAGCACATAGTAACATGGTTTACATGTACTGCTTTTAGTTTGCATGTTAAAGCTATATAATTGGCATAGTATTGGTGCCAAGTGCAAACTAGATTGAAATCAGTCAAACAATAATCAGGATTTAAATATTAACGTAATAACCATCACGATAAACAATGTGCAGAAAAAATCATGATCAGGTTCAAAATAAGCCATTAGCTATTTAGCCTTACTTTTAATAAAAAATAAATCATTCAAATACATGATACAATTGGCAAAACCAATAACATAAGAAGCATTATGTTTACCTGCATTGACGGTGGCCTTAATTGTGCTTTCAAGTCCCTAACTGCAGACTGCAAATTCATAGAAAAACTTTGACCAACAATCAGCAAGAAAAGGAGGGATAGTAGAAACTGAATAATTGATTGATTGAAATCTCAACATTTCAACCAGATCTATCCTGTATCCATATTGAAATGTTTCTCTTCGTAGGAGGAGGCTGTCGGCTGGTACCTTCAGTTCTGCAATCTCCTGTTCTCATTTGGCAAATGTTAAAATAAAAGCAGCCTCTCTTTTCTTCGCTTTCTCGAGCTGAGAATGAAAAAACAGCCAAATTGAAGCAAAGCAGAACTAATTTACCAGTTCCCTTATCCAAACATAATGAAAGGACCAACCTGCTCCTTCAAAGATTCCTCCGATGACTTCAGGTTATTGAGATAAGTAACCACTGAAACAGGTTCTATATTTAAAGCAAATTAATATTTTTTGCCCGGTCATTACCAAAAATTGGAAGGTCTTCCATTTAACTCGCTAACCTGGATTGGTTCCTGCAGGTACAGCTGAAATGTTCTGAAATGCTGAATGCCACTTTTGGATTTCCGATTTAGCAGCTTCCAGTTCCACCTGAGACGCATGTAAATGCTATGTTTCACAAATTACTTCTGACAACAACTGGATCATATACGTTTAGGTAGAGGTACTACTGGAATGGAGTACAAAATAATATTTGTGTAACTAAACTAAACTGCAGATACAATCATACAATAATTGTAAACTACATCTCCCAATTACAATGACACCCATTTCATCCTTCTATGACAATTTTTATAGAGAATTTATCTGTTCCGCGGGTGAACTTTCAGTTGAGGGCTGCTTCCTTTCTGTTTCTCAGATGTTTAAACTTTTAGTTTGGATATGATAGCCTTTTTCGTTTATGCATTTTTATATGGTAGGCTCTTGCAGATATGATTATGTAGTCAAAAATTCAAAGTTGCACACAAGAATACAAGATAAAAAAAACTTCATAGCTATTCTGGAACAGTTGATGTTTGCGAGAGGGGGCAAATGTGCAGAAATATATTTGTAAAGGGAGAGGCTTGGTCAACCATAATTTAGACAAAACCCACAATTCCAAAGAACGGTGTGAAAATACAATTTTCATTTGGAGCTGCAGTTAACTTAATATTAAGTCATTCGCAGTCAGCATACGAGAATGTACAGCTTTTCGGGAAATATAATCATACTTTCAACTAACAGATTGAAGATCTTTTATTTCCTTGTCAAACAAAAACCAATATGATTTCTACAGCACAAGAAGCACAAGAAAATGGCAGGAACATATCTTGCAGACTTGCCTTAAGGTTCTCTTCTTCTACAATTAACAAAGTCAGCTGCAAATATTTATTTACCAATTCAATTACAGAAAAAGTGATTACATAATGAATGGTGATTTACAGTGATTATCTTATACCAAAATTAGGGCATAGCAGAGTACTTGAACTCATTACACATTAAATAGTTGATCTCAACAACATTGTAACACACTACCCAAATGAAAACAGCACCAAAAGTGACTAACTACACACCTGGCATGATGCAAGATTATCTTTGCAGTTCTGCAAACTTCAGAAGGGGGAGAATACTCAATGCCATGTTCACAATTAACAACATAACCACTGTTATTTGCGAAAAAAGAAAAGTACGAGCTCAAACATTTAAACAAGAAATGTTATGTACCTTCCCCGAAGAGACAGAATCATTCCTGTTGCAGCACCTGGTGCACTTTCCTCCACCTTTGTCTTTCCCTGCACCACAAATTGCTCTCTTAAACGCAATTCTTGTTGGTTGAAACTGCACAACCTCATGTCTTATACAGCGCAATTAGGCAAGCAAGACCTACATCCAACAAATGACTAAAAACAGGTGGCATTTTCTTACTGGCTGCATAACTTCAGACCAGTACAGCACAGTTACACAATTCAATTTCAAACCCAAACCCTAGGTACATAGCATCTCTCCATAATCCTACAAACTATTTGGTTTCCTAGTCCCACAACTATGGAAAAACGGCCATAGCATCTCATGCACTGCACAACACTTTTGAAGAGAAAAACAACTAAACCAAGACCGAAGTGCTAAGCATTTTTCCAAGATCCATTATTGCAAACCCTAGTGGCAATAGTAATTTTCGCAATAAGGAATCCGTCTGATGCATAAAAAACAAAAGATTCTGTACTGGATTCCAACAATATGAAACAAGAACAATTACCTTCTTGGAAGCGAAGACGTCGTCCAGATCGCCGAACGGCCTCTTATCGCCTAAGGAGAAAGCAGCAGCAGCAACAACAAGCACCACAAGAACCAGGTAAGTTCCCAGAGGCCAAAGCGCAAATACATTAACACAGAGGCGGGGTAGGAGGGATGTAACAGGGAGGGTGAGACCGGAACGGGCAGGGGAGGCGTTGGGGGAGGGCGATGCGTTGAAGTCGCCGCCAAAGGCGTCGTGTTCGTCGAGACGAGGGGAAGGGGGGTCCTCCATGGCCTCCGCCGCCGCCGTCCGAAGCGCTAGAACCTAGCGGAAAGCACGGGCGCTCCGGCCGCCGAGGAAGTGGTGCTGCGACGTAGAGGGTTTAGGGTTTGGGCGCCAGAGGGAGGGGACTGAGGAAAGCGGATGGTGCCTCTGCTTGTGGGAGTGGCCCGCTCGTATGGCTTAACCTTTGCCTTTTAGCTTCTAGTTTTTTATTTCATCTTTTTATTAGCTTTTGGTATTTTTTTTCTTTTTTTATATTTCTTTGTATTTTCCGTGAAGAGCTAACCGATTTTTTCTATTTTTAAATTTTTAAATTTAATTATATCAAAAATCCGCCAACAGTATAATGTAAAATAAACCAGTTACAATACCAAACAGTGAAAAATAAGCTGAAATGAGCAATACCAAAGAACCGCACAAAACCCAAAATGCACAATATACTGGCTGCTCCAAACGGATTCGGTAAGCCACTTGAAACACGTTGGACTTTGGTCTTTTTGTTTTTCTTTGGTCTTTTTGTTTTTCTTTTTAACTCTAATTTCTTTGCATTGTCCTAGTGTTTTTTAATTTTATTATTTATTATTATTATTTTTATTTTTGACTCAGAAAAACTAACAACCATTACAATACAAATTGCAATTAAAAGCCTACTACAAAAACTAAAAACCTTGACTTTCAAACCGTTTGGAGCACTACCATTATGCTTCTCTACAGTAGGATATGGGTCCAAACAGAGCCACAAAGGGCAACTTTTTTTTATATAAAAGGTGTACAGTTGGCAACTTAGCAACTTTAAGGTCCTACTTCAAGTGGCTTCGCCTTCTAGCTTGCACCTTTTAGAAGCCACAGGCCAGTTGGAACTCGTCGGTTTTCTAATTTTAGTTTTTTAGTTTTTTTTTTGGCTTTTGGCTTTTTCCTATATTCCTTTGCATTGTTGAAAGATCAAGCTCCAATTAAGTTGGTTAAAGGGGAGATTGAAAGATCAAGATCCGATTAAGTTGGTTTTGGTGTTAATGACAAATACTATTATAAGATCTTGATAATAATGAAAATACTTTTATAATGTGTTGGTGATAATGACAAATGCACATATGAGACTAATATGATTATTTAAGTTTATTTATGTTTAGTCTCATTTGGATGGAAAGGTGAAATCAAATAGATATGCATTTGAAATCACTTTTTCATATTCTAATGCATCTCTTAGATCCAAAATATAGATTGAACTCCTCAAATAGTCCAAAATGAATATGTGCATATGTCTTCATTATATACACTTGTATGCTCACATTTAGGGAAGCTCTCTATATATTTTGGAGTTTCATAAGTACTAATCCATGCTTATTTTAATATGCATACTTGGGATCTTTACTTTGAAATACATTCTTGAGTATATATAGCTTGTGTAGTTCATATATACTCATGTGCAATCGGGTTGTCATCTAACTTCATTATGTGTTAATGGTTGAGTGATTAATGACAACCGGATAAGTAAGCTTTGTCCAAAGCTTATCTTAGAGTATACATTTATTGTGTACATATTGTGTACTCACAAATCAATTTTTTATATCTTATTATTTGTTGAAATTGTCATAAATTACCAAAAAGGGAAGATTGTTGAATCTAGTCCCTCCATTATGTGTTAATGGTGAAGTTTGGTAATTGATGACAATTGTTCTGTAGGCTAACGGTTTCTATAAGTTGGATGAATATGTTAGGTTCCACAAATGAGAATGACTTGGGATGACTTCATGCGTTGAAGGTCATCAAGTCAAGAATGAGAAAAAGATAGCTTCATGCGTTAAAGGCTATCAAGAAGAAGAAGGCTTTATATGTTGAAGGCCATCAAGAAGAAGATACATCATGAGTTGATGCATGTCCAAGATGATCATGTGTTGATCAAGTGTGCATGACAAGCTAGTGATAAGGCTCCGAAAGGTCCTATGACAAGAGCAAGAGCTAAACTAGTTCAACAACAGGTGCTTTTGTTTCTTATAGAATCTTATATTACGTTAGATGAGAATAACATGCTACCTAATGCAAATATGTTGTGCCTTCTCAGATTCGAAGCAACAAAAGATCAAGCGAAGAAGGTCCAACCAGCCACGAGTCAAGATGATGAGAGTCCATGTGAGCAAGGAACTAAGATATATGCGTCCAAGAAAGTCTCAACCAAGCAGCCATCAAATCAATGGAAGGCCATGTGATCACAAATCTCATGGTGTGCACAAGATGTGGCCTGCGTGTCCAAAAGCCGACCGAATCCACCTCAATCTCGGTCTTGTAATAGGATAGGGGCTTAGCCCGAAATTGAAGGAAATAGACTTGCTAAATTTTAGGAATTAGAATAGGAAACCTTGGCCGAATTAGAGATTGATTCGGCTAAAGCTTTCCTTGCGTGAGTTCGGGGAAGCACTATAAAACCCCCTCGTATCCCTTTTGTTCGAGGCAGACCACGTTTGAGAAAAATCAATCTACTAAAGTTTTCGAGTTCAACATTGCTACCGAAATTCCTAAGGGAATTAGGAGTGTCTTCTTCAATCAAGATTGTTCAGCCTTTCTGTTGGGAATTGGGTGCACGATTGATCTTCGCTTGGTGTCGGCGAAATCAATACGAGTGTGTTTTGGCGGATTAAAGAGTGTTCGTCCCTTGCACTGGCATTGGAGGATTATTGCAATTCATCAAGACTCCCGTGAGTATCCATCCTGCGTCGAGAAGATCGAGCGACCCCGTATCACTATGATAGAATTGTTGGTACATTTAGGCGATTTTAGTTGTTCTAGGTGCTATTTGAGCTAAAGCAAATTGACTTAAGCTTCCACGTTGTATACTTGATTTAGGCGAATAGAAAAGGTCTTGAATTGGTAATATTAATTTGAAGAGAATTTTTAGACCGCCTATTCATCCCCCTCCAGTCGGCCTCCTCGAACAGACTCTAAGAATTTGAAAAGAGGATATAATTAGATAGATTAGAATTTTTGAAGAATTTACAAATTTGAACGAGCTTAATCGGAGCTAGGATGAAGGAGAACGAGCTTCTGAAAGTTTGAAACTAAAGAAAAAGGAAAAAGGAGATTTTCTGAATTAGTTTTGTACTGAAAAAGAAAGATTATGACGTCAGCAAGGAATTGAATTACTTTTCTTTGGGGGAAAGAGATTTATGACGTCAAGGCGATGTCAGTAAGGAAATTGATTTTTCCGTCGATTTATTTTTCAAAAGGAAAATGATTATATTTGGTTGACAGGTGGCTTTTGCGGACTGGGTCCATGGTGAACTGGATTCATGGACCAGGGATGGGATCAAATCGGGTGGCGCAGATTGAATCCAGGCCATCGGATGGAGATGGAGTGGGTTAAGTGAAGATGGAGGGCAGATATTTAATCGGGTGCGGAACATTGGATCTGGGCGTGAAACTTGTCAGCCCGAGAAGAAAGAGGGTTTAAATTCTTTTTTAGGTTTTCACAAACTTTAAAAAATAATTAGAAAATAAAGTCTCAAAATTCCAGAAAAATTTACAGAAATTCCTGGAGATGATTTAGACTTAGGAAAAAATCTTTCCAACTTACAGTTGGTCTTTTAGTTTTTACAAAAATACTTTTTAGCTTTGAAATTGATTTTTAAAATCCAGAAAACACAGAAAATCCAGATAAACATCAAATGCTTCCAAATAATTAATTTCAAATTGGAGTTTTATAGAGAATCAAAATGTCATTTTATTTAATAATATTTTTTATGTTTTTACCAAATTACTTTTCAAATCCAGCGTTTTTTAAAGCAGAAAAATTAGGGCAAATCAAAAATAAAATTTAGGCAACCAAAGCGCTTATTTTTATTTTAAATTATTTTTACTATTATTATTTTATAAAAACCTGGGTTGTTACAATGATCAATAGACAAAGCCTGTGATCGATGGTCGTAGCTCTGCCTGGTCGTGATCGATAGTCGTAACCGATGTGTGTAGTGGTCATAGCGACCTATGCAGTGATGGTAGCAATCTATGTAGTGGCCGTGGCGATCGGTGTAGTGGTCGTGCGTTCACCGGTCGTGATCGATAGTTGTAGCGCTTTGCTCGCTTGTGATCAATAGTCGTAAGTCGTAGCGACCATGGTTGGTAAAGTTGTAGCTGCTGTGAGCGAAGGTCGTAGCGTCTGCTACATGGTCATAGCATCTGTTTCTTGGTCGTAGTGACTTTTGTGATGGTCGTAACGACTTGCTGAGTGGTCGTAGATTGCTGGTAGGATTTCATGGGCTACGAGTATCTCTGTCTTGTGCATTAGAGTAGTTGTAGGTCATTTTAGACCAATTGGTTTGCTGTGTTATTCACTGGAATACTTTTTAATTGTGCAAATTGATTATCTTTGTGTATTGTGCGGTGCTGCGTGATGGTTTGTTTGTTGGTGATGGTTGCAGGACTTCAAAACTAGGTCATGGTGTGGTGTGGAAGGACCGGGACTAGGCACAGGGAGGTGTTGAGGTCCAGAACGGTTAGGGAGACGCTGAAGATGATCGAGACTAGTGAGGTGGTTGCAAGCCGGGACAACGAGAAACCGGAGCGGGAGCTACTGGTGGTGGACATGATGGACAACGACGATGTGAACCGGGACTAGGCCCAGGGAGGAATCGAGGTCCAGACGGCCAAGGATATCGGGTGCCGTCATGCACAAGGAAAAGCATGTGGTGAGCCAAGTGACTTGAGTCGTTTGCAAGCAAGGATGGTTCGGTGGGATTCGGACGCGTGAGAGGCTTGAGGACAAGTCATTCGGGCCACATGTAAGCTGTTTTGAGAAGCGTGCATGAGTAAAACCCGGTGTTGGGTGGAATGATCATATGAAATGATGAACGACATATGTTCAATGTTTTACATTTGCTATTTAGGAACTAACTATTGAGGTTTATGGATACAAATTATAAAATGAAGAGGAAGACATTGGCATTGTATTGTCTACCTCCCTATGCATTGTCGACCTAATCTTAAGTATTTGTGAGTATCTTTGCAACTGAAGTTGATTTTGCTTTGAAATTTGTATCATCCGGTGGGGCTAAATGAAATTTTCTTGCTATATGCAGAAATCTTAATCATAACCAACTACAAGGAAATATGACTAATGTATTTGCCAACCTTGATAGTTTGACAACACTGTGAGTACTTTTTTGTGTGCTTCGTCAGATGGGTCTTAACTTGTGTTGTAAAATCCCTCGCCTTTGTTCATATTCCTGATGGTTTGATTCTCTTACTATTTTCCTATGTAATGTGATTCAAGGATCTCTCCTTTAATTCCCTTACCGGTGACCTACTACAAAGCTTCGCTTCATTGTCAAGCCTTAAAAATTTGTAAGAAATGGATTTATTTATTTTATCCCGTAGACATGTCTTGTTAGAGTGTCATGCATCTAACCCATGTCTTGTTCTTCTCAAATAGTTGCAGAACGATCAATTTACTGGTTATATCAATGTCCTTGCTAATCTCCCCTTAATGATCTGTAAGTCTTAATCATCTCTCACATTTATGTTTTGCCATATTTTTCTTATTATGTTTTAACGTTAAACTCAAGTTTCATATCAATGATGCATTTGTGATGTATTTTTGTTGTGCCGTGGTATGGGTATAAATTGGTGTTAATTCTAGATGGTTAGGTTTAGCCCGGGGCGTCGCCAAATCCTGGTTCCACCATTGACTGATATGTTCAAACTTTTGTATAATCATGTTGAATTTTCTTATTGATTAAATATGTTAGTGGTTCCTATGATAGTGGGGAAGGATTTGAATTATTAAACAATGCAATTTTAGATCATTAAATAACAATAAACAACTGGCCAAGAATCTCTCGTAAACTATTTCCTTTCCTAGATATTTTTTGTTCTTCCTTTTTACTTCTTATAATTCTTCCATATTAGAATATTTGTCATATTAGAAACATGTCCTCCAAAAGGCTATATTTATAGTTCCCACTGGTGACATTTCCATGTTCTGTTTAACAATTGAAGCAAACATTTCCATATTTTCCTTCATTAATAAGAATGTTGTGTAATTTTTTTATACTACCAACTGATGGGGAATTGACAAAAGATAAATATTAGTAGTTATAACTTCAGAATAATAATGTATACCTATTTGAGTACCTACTATTATCTAGAAGATCTGCTCTCTTATTTGTAGCTGAACTGCTTTGCCCCAATTGAAATTTGTAGCTCGAGCTAGCTCCCCTGCTGTTCAAGTCCCTAAGGCAGCATCATGAAATGAAGCACGAGAGTGTGACTTAGGTAAGCGTTTGAAATGTGATAATTCTGTACAATGCAGGTTGTCTCGAACTAAAGTTCACAATGCAAGTGTCCTCTATTTATGAAATTCCTATGTTAGCCACAATTGCTTTTTGTCAATGTTGTAGCCTGTAGATCGAAAGAAATGTGTTAGGCACAATTATTTGGCGCCTTATTTGAGAAATGAAAGTCAATGTTTTAACTCAGTAGAGATGTGAATTTTAAAGGCACTCATTCTCTCTAACCATCCTACACATAGCTATTCCATATGGTAAAAGTGATGCGCTTTGTGGCCGACTTTTTTGTACGAATAATCCATTTTTCATTTGAAATTACAGAAATATACCTGCGAGAAATTTTTTTTTACAAAAATCGCCCAATATGGGCGACTATTGGGCGACTGGAGCCTATCGCCCAACCAGCGGCCGACACAATCCCTGTCGCCCTACCCTAGAGCGACCGCATCCAGTCGCCCTACCGTTGGGCGACTTTCATGTAGTCGCCCATGGGGCGGCGACTGGATGCAGTCCCCTGTGAATGTTTTAAATTTTGTCAATTTTGTAGTTTTAAACTGGTAAAAAAATCTACCGAAGTTGTAATAAAAGTTTATATTCATTGTATGTTGCAGGTGCATAAATAATTTTGCAATTTTTTTTACGAACGATTGACCTTAAAACGAATGATACATGCGATGGTAAGTGATATTTTGATGTTACTGAGAATCTTCATGCGGTTGCCATCATTGAAGTTCATATTCGTTTGGAGCGTGCATCGAGTAGGTAACGAGGATTAAAAGTAAGCACAGCACAGTACTAAAAAGTTTTCATCGTAAATAAAAAACGTAAGTAGTACATGAAACAATGGTGTACAATCTGACGCCACCCTGGCCTGCCTCATCCCCACGCCCGTGTCCTCCTGTACGGCCCCGCTTGGCCGTCCTCCGTTGCAATAGGTTATAACGCTCCAAGAACGTAAAACGACCAGGAGCGTGTCGCACCCGCCTCTGAGCTGGTGGAGTCAGCTGCACC
This sequence comes from Dendrocalamus sinicus, assembly GCA_036346575.1. Lineage (NCBI taxonomy): Eukaryota > Viridiplantae > Streptophyta > Magnoliopsida > Poales > Poaceae > Dendrocalamus > Dendrocalamus sinicus. The sequence continues at coordinate 18,759,962 of CM070657.1, read as the reverse complement.
TCTGGCTGTGTGCCCTCCAGTGCAAGGAGGGCACTGCCGGAGAGAACCTCTGGTGCTATGTCAGGAGGTGTAGACCCAGATGGCTGCCTGACCCACTCGGAGAAGTACTGGTCCACATCGTCCGGACTCGCGGAGGGGCCGTACCGGTACTCCGACGGGAAAGGACCTTCAAAAGTAATATCGTTAGCTTCAGATGTAAAACATTGCGATAAAACGAAGATCGTACGATACGTACCCTCAGTTGGTGCCATCGCGCCTAGAGGAGGGGCATACGATGTTGAGTACACCCCCTGTGTGGGTAAGCTAGGGATGTACGGAGGACGCGGTGTACGAGGCGGTCCTCAGGTAGATCCTCCAGCCTCGTCCGGGTGAGGTGCTGTAGGACATGCCTGCGTAGAGCCTCCAGAGTAGTGCCACGCCGGTCGGGGCGACATCGGTGGCCGAGTCGTTCGTGTGCTGGGCGTGGGCGTGGAGGCCGCTGGTAGCCTCGTGCAGGACAGTAGGTGCACAACATGTGTACCCCACTCCTTGAAACGATGGTACGCGCTGATGTGCTCCTCGTGGCCCACCTCGGCACCTACGGCGAGCCTATGCAGCATACTCTCAGCCTCCGTGACGATCGAAAGACCAACATCAGACTGAAGGAAAAGACATAAAATAGTTAATTATCCAAGGTAGCATTGCCATTAGGGAATGTTCAAAAATACATGTAATGTACCGCGATGTGCGTGTCCCGCGCGAGGTGCGTAGGATACGTGTCTGTCGGAGCGGCGAGGTGTGCAGGGGCGGATCCACAACATGTACGAGCCTCGTACGTGTCCGGTTCTGGTACCAGCGCAGGTACTCCATGTACTCTGTGTTGTCGTAGGGGCGACCCTCATCAACCACGTCGTCAAGCACACCGTCCCACTGCGCAATCCACCCCTGCATCTTCACCATCCAGTCCGTGCCACGTTTCACTCCCTTTTTAGAGTGCCTGCTTGTAGGACCACTTCGTTAGTAATTTCCAATGGAATAGTAAGTATGTACAATTTTATAAGACACGGGCACTCACGCGTGCACAGGAGGCTGTAGTGCAAGTCCGGCAGTGCATGGGACGGCTGGCGGAGGCCAACTATCGCATCACTCGCCGCGCGCGAGTAGTCCTCCATGAAGATGTCGTGACGAGCTTCCGCCGTCGACCGAAAGCCCGATCGCGCTAGCACAGGCTTGACAATCCATCGGGAGCACGGTTCTCCAATGCCGCCTATGAGTACGGCTCCCAGCGCATGTCGTCGACCGTGAGGCGGTCGATCTACTCAACAAAGGGCAGATACGCTCGCGTGACCAGGACATGTGCAAACTGCACCTGTAAGGACGAATAGGTGTTACGTACGACCATCATTAGTAGAAAGGAAATAACTAATTGACATATGACTTACCCGTCGACAACACCAAATAGAACCCATCGTCGGCCGGTTGACATGTCCCCGAGATACATCTCGAGCCCGTACGGACTCATGTCGTCTATCAAAGATCGTTCGAGGCTGAAGCGCTCAAACGACCACAGCTGCAGTAGTAGGGGACAACCCGCGAGGACCGAGTTCGCCTTGAACCTCCCGCACACATCACATAGTCCACGATAGGTCGCGGCAAGTATGGCCGATCCCCAGCTGACCTAGGGGGCCTCGCCATCCGCGATCGCCTCTAGCATGAGCGATGAGGCGCGCGTCGGCGATGTTGCCGTGGGCTGGCGGTGAAGAGCACCCAGCCAAACAGCCACATCAAGTACGCCTCCAAGTGGCACAAGACCTGGTGATTGTCCGCCTTTGGGTCCATCCGCTCCACCTGAATGCAAACAAGATGTTATTAGTACGTAATAACACAAATAAGAGCTTTGACGACACGATCGATTGTAAAGACCACGTACCCGGAACTGTGCGAGCCACCTCAGCGATGGCCCGTGGTCGACTCGCGGGAAGATGTGGTACTCACCCACGGCACCTAGTGGAAGGACCCTCGAATCTGAAAGGCGGTCGGCGCACCACTTGACTGGGGCCTTTGGTAGGAAGGCAGCGCATCCCGCGATCGGAAGGCCAAGAAGCAGGGACACATCCTGCAGGGTCGGCGTCATCTCCCCGAATGGGAGGTGGAAATTGTGCGTCTCGGGCCGCCAACGGTTCACCAAAGCTGTCAGTAGGGAGCGGTCGAACGGAAAGCATTGTGATCACTCCACAGCCTCGTCCCCGCCCGCAGCCAAGGCGGGTCCATCCTCCTCCGTGGCCTGCACCATCTGGGCAAGAGGGAGTAGCCCGGCATCCCGCAGCTTGCAAACAAAGTGAAGGTCAGCATGGAATGTTCTTACAGCAGCACTAAAATGCTGGCGTAGTGCAAACCTGGTTGTCCAAGGGAGGTCGAGTCTCCAGACCACGAGAGGTGTGAGTGTCCGGATCACTCCCAGCTCAGCCGGCTCGTCCGCGCTCCCCGGTGGCGGCATACAACGGGAAGCGCGATGCATGCGGTCCACGTGCTCGTCCAACAGGGGATACTACCGGTCACGCGCCATACCTGCATGCAGATTTCATACGCATGTTGTTAATTTTGTAAAACTACATGTTTAATAAATTTAGTATAACAAATATTTAACTTTTTGTAGCTAGATCTACACCTACGGTTGCTTTCTATACAAAAAATTCTATACTAAAAATTGTACTAAAATATCTGTACTAAAAATGTTCCATACTAACAAATGTATAGTACAAATTTTCTAATTCTGTACTAAAAATTCCTATACTAAAAATTCTATACTAAAATTTCTATACAAAAAAATTCTATACTAAAAATTGTACTAAAATATCTGTACTAAAAATGTTCCATACTGATAAATGTATAGTACAAATTTTCTAATTTCTATACTAAAAATTCCTATACTAAAAATTTCTATACTAAAATTTCTATGCTAATATTTCTATACTAAAAATTTCTATACTAAAAATTTCTATACTAAAATTTTCTATACAAAAAATTCTATACTGAAAATTGTACTGAAATCTCTGTACTAAAAATATTCCATAGTAACAAATGTATATCACAAATTTTCTATACTAAAATTTCTATACTAAAAATTGTACTAAAATTTCCATACTAAATTTTCTACATCTACAATTTTTTACTACCACTAACATTTCATACAAAATTACGTTAACTAAATTTCTATACAAAAAATTCTATACTAAAAATTGTACTAAAATCTCTTTACTAAAAATGTTCCATACTAAAATATGTATACTACAAATTTTCTAATTTCTATACTAAAAATTTCTATACTAAAATTTCTATACTAAAAATTTCTATACTAAAATTTTCTATACTAAAATTTTCTATACTAAAAGTTCTATGCTAAAATTTTCTATGCTAAAATTTCTATGCCAAAATTTTCTATACTAAAATTTCTATACTAAATTTTCGATACTAAAAATTGTACTAAAATTTCTATACTAAAATTTCCATACTAAATTTTCTACATTTACAATTTTTAGTACCACTAACATTGCATACAAATATACTACAAATGTAATATACTAAGAAAAAATTCGAAAAAAATACCTGAATCTGAAGATCTGGCGCTCTCCTCTTCTCCCCCTCCTTCTCTTCTTCCCTTCCTTCCTCCTCTTCTATCCTTTCTCTTCTTTCTGCTCTTCCTTCTTTTTGTCGATCGATAGAATGCAAATAGCAGCGGCGGTCGCGGTCGAGCGCGTCGCTGCTTTTAACCGCCTGATGAGGACATCCTTTCCATGCATACAACCATGCCGACTCCATATCAAACTGAAACTATGATACAAGGACCAATGACTAGAGCACGAGCACGTCAACTTAACCATCAGGTGAATGCGTTCCTAAGTTTGCATACAAATGTTTCAAAGAATGGAATACTACTTAATTCTTGTGATGATTTAATTGTCCTTAGGAACCATGGGGAAGAACCACATGAGCTCAAGTATAGAAGTGGAACCGTCAAGCGCAAACCAAGTCCTGTTCACGAGTTTGACTCGGATTCGGCCTTGTTGATAGCGCCTACTTCAAATGGCCGTAACTTTTGATCCAGAAGGTTTCTCGGGGCCCGTGAGTACTCGTTGGAAAGCTCTTGAAGTCTACTTTCAGATGGATCCGGCCTCACCTCCAAATTCCATCCGAGTCGACAAGAAACTGCAAAACAATTCACGTTGCTTTTCCAGTCCGAGTCAAAGTGGGCCTTGGGCCTTGTAATTCGAGTCCTATTTGGCTTCCTTGTGTTTTGGCCGACCCTCCACCTTCCGTGACCCTTAAATAGGCAGCCGCACTCTCTTCTAGGGTTTGGGTTTTGTTTAGACTAAGTTAGCTTTTGCTGCTTTGCCTTGTACTCGCGCGTGTCGGCTAGACCGCCCGAATACTTGTCTTCGGAACCCCACCGTTTTCTGTTTTTCGATTGAAACTTACATCGTTATTTGCAATTGAGTTGCTGTTCATCTTGTTCTTGCTTGTTCTTCGATTGCTTGCAGGAACAAGAACCCTCGTGGTTAGGTTGATCGTGCGCCGACAAGGTCACGAACAATCTCTGAGTTGGTGTATCGATCGCTAAGGCGCGGCGTCCTTGGATGGTTGTAGTCGGTCGTCAACGTCATCTCCGTCCCCAATCGAATCTACCACTCTCATCGAAAGATCGGGACCCCTAGTCCTATCGGTTGGTATCGAGCTCAAGGTTGATCGGTGAGAGATCTTATCTAGTCTTTGCATTTTTTTACCTACATCCAGAAAACCAAAAAAATAGTAGATCTATTCCCAAAATCCAAAACAATTTGAGCCTTTATCTATTGCTGCATACTCTTTGTTTGTTGAGTCTTCGTTTGCATCGTCGTGTCCTTTGCTGGTCTTAGTGTCTAGTTCCTTTAGAGTTTCGAGTTCTGCTCACGTCTTGGTATCACCGTTGCGCTTAGATCCGAACTTCGGTTTCTAGGAGGCTTTGCCTAGTTGGTCACGGAGTAGGACACAAAGTCGGATTCACCACGTCGTGTGTGTAAAAAAGAAAGAAAAGAGAGAGAGAGAGAGAGAAAGAAGGAACAGCAGCCGATTTAGAAAGAGCGCGGCATAAAAAAAAGGAGAAAAAAAGAAAAAAAAAGAAAAAAAATAGAGGAGAGAGAAACAGCTAACTTTTGCATACGACCTCCGATTGAGGCGATTCTTGATCCGTTGGAAAGGAAATCGGAAAACTGAGATTTCAGATCCGCGTAAGCCACCGAGCATATCGCGGCAGCCGACCCAAAAAGCGTCGTTTAGGCCCTCAAACGGGCCCGCAAACCGAGGAAAAATCAAGTTTCTCGAATTCGCTCAAAATTGGCGTAACCCTTCTACAAGTGATTCTAAGGTTCCCGCACAGACGGCATCCTTTTTCGAGCTCCGAAACTCCGTGTGCGATGTCATCTAGTTGTCTTTCTCGCATGGTGTACTCGTTTGTGTTCTAGGCTCGCGTCTCTAGTACGGTCTAGCCTAGGGCCAGCACGGTGCCGTCGTTGAGCGATTATTCAACTTGCTTTGACTAATGTGGTTCTAGTTATCCTTTGTTCACTTCACCCACCTATAGCTCCACAGATTTGGCTACCACATCACAGGGACTAGCGACCGAGGCAATGATACACCCAATTTCGGAGATATTGTCTTGACTTGCCTGGCTGCCATCACCTCCCGCCATTGTGGTAAGAACTTGTAAGAGCTTGACGAACAGGTTGAGAGTGTGCGACTTGATTTAACCACATCCCGATGGTTGTGAGGGCATAACCTGCTTTTTATTATTCTCTTCTTGGTTTGTTTCTTATGTTCTTCTAACAATGTCGAGAGAACCGGAGGACTCGCGGGCAGCACCACATTCCCCTCGGACTAGGGCATCATACAACACTTTGAGCGCCAAATGAAGCTGCACAATCGAGGACTTGATGAGGATGTACGGGTCACCAACGAACGCCTTGGCCAATTGGAGGCCGCGCAGATCGACACCAACACTACGCTTGCAACATTGGAGGCTTCCGTTGGCACCGTCAACGCTTCACTTGCCGAGATTTTGAGACGCGTCTTGATGAGAGGGCGTGCATCTCCGCTGCACCAACTCAGCGTACTCGTGCCAATCGGTGTCTTGGGCGGCGGGGTGGGCGAAAATGGTGGAGACGAATATGCGGCTAACACCGAGATTGATGATGATGAGGACGCCACCGTCATCGTCAACCACGCCGGAATGAGGTGCGTGAGAATGATGAATCGCTTGGTAAGATTAAGTTCACTATGCCACCTTTTGATGGAAAATATAACCGGATGCTTATATCACTTGGGAATTGGTGTTGATCGAAATTTGCTTGTCATGCATTCCCGAAAACAAAAGGGTTAGGGCTGCTACTAGTGAGTTTATCGACTTTGCGTCTGCTTTGGTGGAGTGAATATTGTAAGAAAAATCCTTTCACCATACCACAAACTTGGGATGCATTAAAAGAATCATGCGAGCTAGATTTGTTCCCTCATATTATGCACGTGATTTGTTACATAAGTTGCAACAATTGAGGCAAGGTAGTAAAACCGTAGAGGAATATTTTCAAGAATTGCAAGCAGCATGCGTTGTGACTTAGAGGAAATCGAGGAAGCCGCTATGGCTAGGTTTATGGGTGGTTTGAATCGGAAATTCAGGACATCTTAGCTTACAAGCAATATAATTCTATCACTCGTTTATTTCATCTTGCTTGTAAAGCTGAAAGAGAAGTACTGTGGACGACGCGCGAGCACTAGGACTAACGTTTCGCAGTCGTGGAAACATTTGGTCTCCACGTGCATCCGCCGCACCATCAAGCCAACCCCGCACCTTCTTCCTCCAACAGCAAGCCACGGTTCTCATCATCAAATTCGGCATCTCGGGCATCCGAAGCAACAAAGGGACAGCCCAAGCACATGCAAAGAGCTCTTCGTCCGTTGCATCTACGGGACGAACGAGGGATATCCAATGTCATCAATGCAAGGGTATGGCCATGTGAGGAGTGAGTGCCCAACCAAGCGTGTTCGATTGTGAGAGATGATGGTGAGTATTCTTCGCTAGTGATTTGGATGAGGATACATATGCTATGCTTGCGGTGACCATGCGGTAGTGGGAAGGAGCAAGAAGAAGAGCACATTGGTGCTGAAGATGCGGGCGCTATGAGAGCCTCATTGTGCAGCGTGTGTTGAGTGCACAAATGGAGAGGCGGAGCAAAATCAGCGGCACATCCTTTTCCAAACAAAGTGCGTCGTGAAGGAACGCTCATGCCGAGTGATAATTGATGGAGGGAGCTGCAACTACTTGGTGAGCTCCGACATGGTGGAGAAGCTTGCGTTGAACACCAAACCTCACCCACAACCTTACTACATTCAATGGTTCAATAACAGCGGCAAGGTGAAGGTAACACGAATGGTGAGAGTAAATTTTGCTATTGGTTCTTATCATGATGTTGTAGAATGCGATGTTGTTCCTATGCAAGCATGCTCTATGCTGTTAGGTAGACCGTGGCAATATGATAAAGATTCACTACATCATGGTAAGACAAACCAATATTCTTTTGTGCATCATGACAAGAAAATTGTGTTACATCCTATGTCTCCTGAAGCTATTTTCAAAGATGAGATTGCTAGAGCTAATAGAGAGAAAATCAGGAGCATAATAGAAGTGAAAATCAGATTGTTGCAAGCGAACTTGAGCAACATAAGAAGAAAAACTCTAAATCTGTTCATGAGACGAAAAATGAGATTAAATTGAAGGGTACATGTTTTCTTGCTACTAAGTCTGATATGAATGAGCTGGATGATAGTACTTGCATTTGCTATGCCTTACTTTGCAAACAAGCCTTATTTTCATTCGAGGAGGTACCTTCTCCCGTGCCTCCTGCTGTCACTAATCTTTTGCAGAGTACATGGATGTCTTTCCAAAGGACGTGCCACGGGGCTACCACTAATGCGAGGATTGAGCACGATTGATTTGATTCCGGGCATCTTTGCCTAATCGTGCGCCATACAGACCAATCCGGAAGAAACTAAGGAGATTCAGCGTCAAGTTCAAGAATTGCTTGATAAAGGTTATGTGCGTGAGTCTTAGTCCTTGTCTGTTCGGTAATTTTAGTGCCTAAGAAAGATGGATCATGGCGTATGTGTGTGGACCGTAGAGCGATCAATAACATTACCATTAGATATCGTCACCCTATTTCTAGGTTAGATGATATGCTTGATGAATTAAGTGGCTCTACTGTTTTCTCTAAAGTTGATTTGCGTAGTGGGTACCACCAAATTCGCATGAAATTGGGAGATGAATGGAAAACAGACATTTAAAACTAAGTTCGGTTTGTATGAGTGGTTAGTGATGCCATTTGGTTTAACTAATGCACCTAGCACATTCATGAGATTAATGAACGAGGTTTTGCGTGCTTTCATTGGAAAATTTGTAGTGGTCTATTTTGATGATATATTGATATATAGCAGATCACTAGAGGAACACCTTTGCCATTTACGTGCTGTTTTGATGCTTTACGTAATGCACGCTTATTTGGTAACATTGAGAAGTGCACATTTTGCACGGATCGAGTCTCTTTTCTTGGCTATGTTGTTACTCCACGGGGCATTGAAGTTGATCAAGCCAAGGTTGAGGCAATTCGAGTTGGCCGACTCTAAAACGGTCACGCAAAGCGAGTTTTCTAGGACTTGCTGGATTCTATCGTCGTTTTGTGAAGGATTTCAGCACCATCGCTGCACCATTGAATGAACTCACTAAAAGGGTGCCGTTTACTTGGGAATGCACAGAAGACGCCTTCAACACATTGAAAGATAAGTTAACAAATGCACCATTACTCCAACTTCCAGATTTTAGTAAGACTTTTGAGCTAGAATGTAATGCTAGTGGAATTGGATTGGGTGGTGTCTTTGTTGCAAGAAGGTAAACTGTGGCATACTTTAGTGAAAAATTGAGTGGGCCTAGTTTGAACTATTCTACTTATGATAAGGAATTATATGCACTAGTTCGAACTTTAAAGACATGGCAACATTATTTATGGCCCAAAGAATTTGTCATTCATTCGATCATGAGTCATTAAAGCATATTAGAAGTCAAGCAAAATTGAACCGTAGGCATGCAAAGTGGGTTGAATTCATAGAGTCTTTCCTTATGTCATAAAACACAAAAGGAAAGGAGAATGTTATTCTTGATGCATTGTCTAGGAGATATACCATGCTCTCACAACTTGACTTCAAAATTTTTGGATTGGAAACAATTAAGGAGCATTATGTTCATGATGATGATTTTAAAGACGTGTTGCTGAATTGCAAAGAGGGAAAACGTGGAATAAATTTGTTCTAAATGATGGATTTGTGTTTAGAGCTAACAAACTATGCATTCCAGCTAGCTCCGTTCGTTTGTTGTTGTTACAGAGGCGCATGGAGGTGGGGATGGGGCATTTTGGAGCGAAAAGACGGAAGACATACTTGCTAGTCATTTCTTTTGGCCAAAGATGAGATGTGATGTGGAACGTTTGTTGCTCGCTGCACAACATGTCAAAAGGCTAAGTCACGACTTAATCCTCACGGTTTGTATATGCCTCTACCTGTTCCTAGTGTGCCTTGGGAAGATATTTCTATGGACTTTGTTTTAGGACCGCCTAGGACAAAGAAGGGAGGGATAGCATATTTGTTGTTGTGGATAGATTTTCAAAGATGGCACACTTCATACCATGTCATAAAAGTGATGATGCTACCAATATTGCTGATTTGTTCTTTCGTGAAGTTGTTCGTTTGCATGGTGTGCCAAATACAATAGTTTCCGATCGTGACACTAAATTCCTTAGCCATTTTGGAGAACTTTATGGGCTAAATTGGGGACTAAGCTGTTATTTTCGACTACGTGTCATCCCCAAACCGATGGGCAAACTGAAGTTGTGAATAGAACTTTATCTACCATGCTTAGGGCTGTTTTGAAAAAGAACATTAAAATGTGGGAAGAATGCTTGCCTCATATTGAATTTGCTTATAATCGTTCGCTGCATTCTACTACAAAGTTGTGCCCTTTTGAGATTGTCTATGACTTTGTGCCTCGTGCTCCTATTGATTTGCTACCACTTCCATCTTCGGAGAAGTTAAATTTTGATGCTAAACAGCGTGCTGACTTGATGTTGAAATTGCATGAGACAACCAAAGAAAATATTGAACGCATGAATGCTAAATATAAACTTGCTGGTAGTAAAGGAAGGAGGCATTTAACTTTTCAACCGGGTGATTTAGTTTGGTTGCATTTGAGAAAAGAAAGATTTCCTGAATTGAGGAGGTCTAAGTTGATGCCTAGAGCTGATGGTCCTTTCAAAGTGTTGGAAAAGATTAATGACAATGCATATAAACTGGAGTTGCCTGCAGAATTTGGGGTTAGTCCCACCTTTAACATTGCAGATTTGAAGCCATACTTGGGACAAGAAGATGAGCTTGAGTCGCGGACGACTCAAATGCAAGAAGGGGAGGATGATGAGGACATCCTTTCCATGCATACAACCATGCCGACTCCACATCAAACTGAAACTATGATACAAGGACCAATGACTAGAGCGCGAGCACGTCAACTTAACCATCAGGTGAATGCGTTCCTAAGTTTGCATACAAATGTTTCAAAGAATGGAATACTACTTAATTCTTGTGATGATTTAATTGTCCTTAGGAACCATGGGGAAGAACCACATGAGCTCAAGTATAGAAGTGGAACCGTCAAGCGCAAACCAAGTCCTGTTCACGAGTTTGACTCGGATTCGGCCTTGTTGACAGTGCCTACTTCAAACGGCCGTAACTTTTGATCCAGAAGGTTTCTCGGGGCCCATGAGTACTTGTTGGAAAGCTCTTGAAGTCTACTTTCGGATGGATCCGGCCTCACCTCCAAATTCCATCCGAGTCGACCAGAAACTGCAAAACAATTCACGTCACTTTTCCAGTACGAGTCAAAGTGGGCCTTGGGCCTTGTAATTCGAGTCCTATTCAGCTTCCTTGTGTTTTGGCCGACCCTCCACCTTCCGTGACCCTTAAATAGGCAGCCGCACCTCTTCTAGGGTTTGGGTTTTGTTTAGACTAAGTTAGCTTTGCTGCTTTGCCTTGTACTCGCGCGTGTCGGCTAGACCGCCCGAATACTTGTCTTGGAACCCCATCGTTTCTGTTTTGATTGAATCTTACTTCGTTATTTGCAATTGAGTTGCTGTTCATCTTGTTCTTGCTTGTTCTTGATTGCTTGCAGGAACGAGAACCCTCGTGGTTAGGTTGATCGTGCGCCGGCGAGTCACGAACAATCTCTGGAGTTGGTGTATCGATCGCTAAGGCGCAACGTCCTTGGATGGTTGTAGTCGGGTCGTCAACGTCACCTCCTTCCCCAATCGAATCTACCACTCTCATCGAAAGATCGGGACCCCTAGTCCTATCAGCATTGATCTTGCGTCAATCCGACTCAGCGTTAAACTTTCCACCAAAGTGTGTTTGAATGGGTACTACAAACTCCATACGGACAAACTGGAGACACGAAATAAAACTGAGTGCCAGGCCCCTCAAATGGACTTCATAGGTGCCCTACCTCATTTAGCATGCATTGAATCCTTCCGAGTCGGTGTTAAACTTTCCTCAGAATCGAACTCTGACGGGCACTGCAAACTGCATGTATATGAAATCGAGACATGATATAAGCTGAGTGGCAAACACCTTGAATGCACTTGACATGCATCACATCTCGTTTTCGCACGCATTTTGAATCCGTCCGACCCGACGGTAAACTTTCCTCCAAAGTGGGTTTCGACGGGAAATGTAAACTACATGCATACGAAATCGCGTCACGAAATGAAACTGAGTTCCAAATACCGCGAATGGACCTCATATGCATCCCCACTCATTTTGGAATTCATTTTGAATGCGTCTAACTCCGTGTTAAACTTTCCACCGAAATGAATTGTGACGGGTACTTTAAACTCCATTCGTACGAAATCGAGTGGCAAGATGTAACTGAGTGCCAAACACATCAAAAGGACTTCACGTGTGCCCTAACAATTTTCTACGTTGATCTTGAGTCAATCCGACTCAGCGTTAAACTTTCCACCAAAGTGTGTTTCAACGGGTACTACAAACTCCATACGGACAAACTCGAGACACGAAATAAAACTGAGTGCCAGGCACCTCAAATGGACTTCATAGGTGCCCAACCTCCTTTGGCATGCGTTGAATCCTTCCGAGTCGGAGTTAAACTTTCCTCAGAATCGAACTCTGACGGGCACTGCAAACTGCATGTATATGAAATCGAGACATGATATAAACTGAGTGGCAAACACCTTGAATGCACTTGACATGCATCATATCTCATTTTCACACGCATTTCAAATCCGTCCGACCCGACGGTAAACTTTCCTCCAAAATGGGTTTCGACGGGAAATGTAAACTACATGCATACGAAATCGAGTAACGAAATGCAACTGAGTACCAAATACCCCGAATGGACTTCATATGCATCCCCACTCATTTTGGAATACATTTTGAATGCGTCTAACTCCGTGTTAAACGTTCCACCGAAATGCATTCCGACTGGTACTTTAAACTCCATTCGTACGAAATCGAGTGGCAAGATGAAACTGAGTGCCAAACACATCGAATGGACTTCACGTGGGCCCTAACAATTTTCTTTATTGATCTTGAGTCAATCCGACTCAGCGTTAAACTTTCCACCAAAGTTGGTTTCAACGGGTACTACAAACTCCATACAGACAAATTCGAGACACGAAATAAAACTGAGTGCCGGGCACCTCGAATGGACTTCATAGGTGCCCTACCTCATTTGGCATGCATTGAATCCTTCCGAGTTGGTGTTAAACTTTCTCAGAATCGAACTCTGACGGGCACTTCAAACTCCATGTATATGAAATTGAGACATGATATAAGCTGAGTGGCAACATCTTGAATGCACTTGACATGCATCATATCTCATTTTCGCATGCATTTCGAATCCGTCCGACATGACGGTAAACTTTCCACCAAAATGGGTTTCGACGGGAAATGTAAACTGCATGCATACGAAATCGTGTCACGAAATGAAACTAAGTACCAAATACCTCGAATGGACCTCATATGCATCCCCACTCATTTTGGAATACATTTTGAGTGCGTCTAACTCCGTGTTAAACTTTCCACCGAAATGGATTCTAACAGGTACTTTAAACTCCATTCGTACGAAATCGAGTGGCAAGATGAAACTGAGTGCCAAACACATCGAAAGGACTTCACGTGTGCCCTAACAATTTTCTGCGTTGATCTTGAGTCAATCCGACTCAGCGTTAAACTTTCCACCAAAGTGTGTTTGAACGGGTACTACAAACTCCATACGGACAAACTCGAGACACGAAATAAAACTGAGTGCCAGGCACCTCGAATGGACTTCATAGGTGCCCTACCTCATTTGGCATGCATTGAATCCTTCCGAGTCGGTGTTAAACTTTCCTCAGAATCAAACTCTGACGGGCACTGCAAACTGCATGTATATGAAATCGAGACATGATATAAACTGAGTGGCAAACACCTTGAATGCACTTGACATGCATTATATCTCATTTTCGCACGCATTTCGAATCCGTCCGACCCGTCGGTAAACTTTCCTCCAAAATGGGTTTCGATGGGAAATGTAAACTGCATGCATACGAAATCGTGTCACGAAATGAAACTGAGTACCAAATACCTCGAATGGACCTGATATGCATCCCCAATCATTTTGGAATAAATTTTGAATGCGTCTAACTCCGTGTTAAACTTTCCACCGAAATGGATTCTGACGGGTACTTTAAACTCCATTCGTATAAAATCGAGTGGCAAGATGAAACTGAGTGCCAAACACATCGAAAGGACTTCACGTGTGCCCTAACAATTTTCTGCATTGATCTTGAGTGAATCCGACTCAGCGTTAAACTTTCCATCAAAGTGGGTTTCAACGGGTACTACAAACTCCATACGGACAAACTCGAGACACGAAATAAAACTGAGTGCCAGGCACCTCAAATGGACTTCATAGGTGCCCTACCTCATATGGCATGCATTGAATCCTTCCGAGACGGTGTTAAACTTTCCTCAGAATCGAACTCCGACGGGCACTGCAAACTGCATGTATATGAAATGAAGACATGGTGTAAACTGAGTGGCAAACACCTTGAATGCACTTGACATGCATCATATCTCATTTTCGCACGTATTTCGAATCCGTCCGACACGACAGTAAACTTTCCTCCAAAATGGGTTTCGACCGGAAATGTAAACTGCATGCATACGAAATCATGTCACGAAATGAAACTGAGTACCAAATACCTCGAATGGACCTCATATGCATCCCCACTCATTTTGGAATACATTTTGAGTGCGTCTAACTCCGTGTTAAACTTTCCACCGAAATGGATTCTGACAGGTACTTTAAACTCCATTCGTATGAAATCGAGTGGCAAGATGAAACTGAGTGCCAAACACATCGAAGGGACTTCACGTGTGCCCTAACAATTTTCTGCATTGATCTTGAGTCAATCCGACTCAGCGTTAAACTTTCCACCAAAGTGGGTTTCAACGGGTACTACAAACTCCATACGGACAAACTCGAGACACGAAATAAAACTGAGTGCCAGGCACCTCAAATGGACTTCATAGGTGCCCTACCTCATATGGCATGCATTGAATCCTTCCGAGTCGGTGTTAAACTTTCCTCAGAATCGAACTCCGACGGGCACTGCAAACTGCATGTATATGAAATCAAGACATGGTGTAAACTGAGTGGCAAACACCTTGAATGCACTTGACATGCATCATATCTCATTTTCGCACGTATTTCGAATCTGTCCGACACGACAGTAAACTTTCCTCCAAAATGGGTTTCGACCGGAAATGTAAACAGCATGCATACGAAATCATGTCACGAAATGAAACTGAGTACCAAATACCTCGAATGGACCTCATATGCATCCCCACTCATTTTGGAATACATTTTGAGTGCGTCTAACTCAATGTTAAACTTTCCACCGAAATGGATTCTGACATGTACTTTAAACTCCATTCGTACGAAATCGAGTGGCAAGATGAAACTGAGTGCCAAACACATCGAAAGGACTTCACGTGTGCCCTAACAATTTTCTGCATTGATCTTGAGTCAATCCGACTCAGCGTTAAACTTTCCACCAAAGTGTGTTTGAACGGGTACTACAAACTCCATACGGACAAACTCGAGACACGAAATAAAATTGAGTGCCAGGCACCTCGAATGGACTTCATAGGAGCCCTACCTCATATGGCATGCATTGAATCCTTCCGAGTCGGTGTTAAACTTTCCTCAGAATCGAACTCCGACGGGCACTGCAAACTGCATGTATATGATATCAAGACATGGTGTAAACTGAGTGGCAAACACCTTGAATGCACTTGACATGCATCATATCTCATTTTCGCACGTATTTCGAATCCGTCCGACACGACAGTAAACTTTCCTCCAAAATGGGTTTCGACCGGAAATGTAAACTGCATGCATACGAAATCATGTCACGAAATGAAACTGAGTACCAAATACCTCGAATGGACCTCATATGCATCCCCACTCATTTTGGAATACATTTTGAGTGCGTCTAACTCCGTGTTAAACTTTCCACCGAAATGGATTCTGACAGGTACTTTAAACTCCATTCGTATGAAATCGAGTGGCAAGATGAAACTGAGTGCAAACACATCGAAAGGACTTCACGTGTGCCCTAACAATTTTCTGCATTGATCTTGAGTGAATCCGACTCAGCGTTAAACTTTCCACCAAAGTGGGTTTCAACGGGTACTACAAACTCCATACGGACAAACTCGAGACACGAAATAAAACTGAGTGCCAGGCATCTCAAATGGACTTCATAGGTGCCCTACCTCATATGGCATGCATTGAATCCTTCCGAGTCGGTGTTAAACTTTCCTCAGAATCGAACTCAGGCGGCACGCGCAAACGCATGTATATGAAATCAAGACATGGTGTAAACTGAGTGGCAAACACCTTGAATGCACTTGGCATGCATCATATCTCATTTTCGCACGTATTTCGAATCCGTCCGACACGATAGTAAACTTTCCTCCAAAATGGGTTTCGACCGGAAATGTAAACTGCATGCATAGGAAATCATGTCACGGAATGAAACTGAGTACCAAATACCTCGAATGGACCTCATATGCATCCCCACTCATTTTGGAATACATTTTGAGTGCGTCTAACTCCGTGTTAAACTTTCCACCGAAATGGATTCTAACAGGTACTTTAAACTCCATTCGTACGAAATCGAGTGGCAAGATGAAACTGAGTGCCAAACACATCGAAAGGACTTCACGTGTGCCCTAACAATTTTCTGCATTGATCTTGAGTCAATCCGACTCAGCGTTAAACTTTCCACCAAAGTGTGTTTGAACGGGTACTACAAACTCCATACAGACAAACTCGAGACACGAAATAAAATTGAGTGCCAGGCACCTCGAATGGACTTCATAGGTGCCCTACCTCATTTGGCATGCATTGAATCCTTCCGAGTCGGTGTTAAACTTTCCTCAGAATCAAACTCTGACGGGCACTGCAAACTGCATGTATATGAAATTGAGACATGATATAAACTGAGTGGCAAACACCTTGAATGCACTTGACATGCATCATATCTCATTTTCGCACGCATTTCATATCCGTCTTGATGGGGACGGGGTCCCGATCTTCCAACAGGTTCTGGATATGTTCGATTTGGTGGAGGCACGACACAAATCGATCCGGCTTCCGAACGGCACGTTCCGAACCCCGCAATCGCAGCACCACGTCTCCTCAGGTTCTCAACCGTGCGCGGCCCGGTTGACCTCGCCAAGAAGGCTAATCCTCGCCTGCGAATCGAAGAACACAAGCAAGAACAAGGAAGAACACAACTGAATTGCGGATGGATTGATGTAGCACTCGAAAGTTGGGGTCTCACAAACCGATGAACGGCGAAACTGTTCAAAGACAGAATTAATCTAAGCAAACCCAAACCCTAATGGTGGGGGTGGCGGCTGGATATAAAGGAGTGAGGGGCGTGCAAAACCCCTGGACGCGCCCCTAATGGGCTCCAACACGATACAAAGCCGAACGGCCCAAAAGACGGTGGCGCAGCACCCTGACAGATTCTGAATGCCCACTTGTTTCGACGATTCCCGTTGACTCAGAAGGAATTTTGACATGCGACTAGAGCCATTGGAAAGGTCTTCTTCCTAGCTTTCCATACATATGTAGAACGTCCAAAACGGAGTCCGGATGCGATCTAGGCGTCCATTTTAGTGCGGCCTGGTTCTGGACTCCGAATTGGATTCGAAGTCGGCTTGAGTTGGGCCTCCAACTTGATTCGACCGCCCTTGCTGGACTTGTGCGCCCCGTAGCCCTTCTCCAAGTACTTCCAGGTCCTCTCCATGGTTCCTAATCATAATTAAATCATTAGGTAGCAATCTATTCTCAAATGGACAAAAAGAAGTACTTAGAAACGAGCTCACCTATAAATTCAATTGTCGGGCGCGAGCTCTAGTGATTGGTCCTTGAATGTCAAGTGGAGGAGTGTTGTGTGTATCCAAAGAAGTGATGTCCTCATCATCCTCCCCCTCTTGAAGCGGAGTTGTCCTCAACTCAGCCTCATCTTCATCTCCCAAGTATGGCTTCAAATCTGAAATTTTAAAGGTGGGACTAACCCCAAACTCGGGAGGCAACTCAAGTTTATATGCATTATCATTTATCTTCTCAACTATCTTAAAAGGACCAGCAGCTCTTGGCATCAATTTTGATTTTCTTAACTCAGAAATCTATCCTTTCTCAAGTGCAACCAAACAAAATCACCGGTTCAAGTTTAACTTCCTTTCTACCTTTACTACCAAGAATCCTATATTTTTCATTCATCTTTTCAATGTTTGCCTTAGTAGTCTCATGCATTTTGACAATGAAATTAGCACGCTCCTTAGCATCATTATGAACTCTCTCACTAGTAGGCAAAGGTAAAATATCAATAGGGGCACGGGGATTGAATCCATACACTACCTGAAAAGGACTTACCTTGGTGGTGGAGTGTTCCGCTCGATTATATGCGAACTCAACATGCGGCAAACACTCTTCCCACAGCTTCAAATTATGCTTCAAAACAGCTCTCAACATGGTAGACAATGTGCGGTTCACCACCTCGGTTTGGCCATCAGTTTGTGGGTGACATATTATAGAGAACAACAACTTTGTACCCAACTTGTTCCATAGAGTACGCCAAAAGTGACTCAAGAACTTGGCATCACGATCTGAAACAATAGTAGAAGACATACCATGCAAACGAACTATCTCTTTGAAAAAGAGGTCAGCAATATGAACGGCATCATCGGTTTTATGACATGGTATAAAGTGAGCCATCTTAGAAAAACGATCCACAACAACAAAAATGCTATCCCTCCCCCTCTTAGTCTTAGGCAATCCTAAAACAAAGTCCATAGAAATATCTACCCACGGAATAGAAGGAAAAGGAAGAGGCATATATAAACCATGTGGATTCAAGCGAGACTTAGCTTTTTGACATGTAGTGCAGCGAGCCACAAACCGCTCAACATCTCGCCTCATCTTTCGCCAAATGAAGTGTGTGGCCAGAACGTCCTCCGTCTTTTTAGCACCAAAATGTCCCATCAAACTGCCTCCATGCGCCTCCTGCAACAACAAAAGACGAACGGATCCAACTGGAATGCATAGGCGGTTAGCTCTAAACAAGTACCCATCATTGATCACGAATTTATTCCATGCTTGTCCCTCTTTACAATGCAACAACACATCCTTAAAATCAGCATCAAAAGCATATTGTCCTTTAATAGTTTCAAGACCAAAAATGCGACAATCAAGTTGAGACAACATGGTATAGCGTCGAAACAAAGCATCAGCAATCACATTATCCTTCCCTTTCTTGTGTTTAATGACATAAGGAAAAGATTCAATAAATTCAACCCACTTAGCATGTCTACGATTCAAATTGGTTTGACTACGAATATGCTTAAGTGATTCATGATCGGAATGAATGACAAATTCTTTAGGCCATAAATAGTGTTGCCACGTCTCTAAAGAACGAACAAGAGCATACAATTCTTTATCATACGTGGAATAATTAAGAGCAGGACCATTCAATTTTTCACTAAAGTAGGCAACAGGTTTGCCTTCTTGCATCAAAACACCACCAATACCAATTCCGCTAGCATCACATTCCAGTTCAAAAGTCTTACCAAAATTCGGAAGTTGGAGCAATGGTGCGTGTGTAAGCTTGTCCTTCAAAAGATTAAAGGACACCTCATGTGATGGCCCCCAATGGAACACGACGCCCTTCTTTGTCAACTCAATCAACGGTGTCGCAATGGTGCTGAATTCTTTGACAAAGCGGCGATAAAATCCTGCAAGGCCAAGAAAACTCCGCACTTGGGAGACTGTCATGGGTGTGGGCCAACTCCATATCGCCTCCACCTTGGCTCTATCAACCTCAATTCCCTGTGGAGTCACAACATAACCAAGAAAAGAGACTCGATCCGTGCAAAAGGTGCACTTATCAAGGTTACCAAACAAACGTGCATCTCTCAAAGCATTAAGAACAGCACGTAAGTGAGTCAAATGTTCATCCATGGACTTGCTGTAAATCAAGATATCATCAAAGTAGCGACCACAAATTTGCCAATGAAAGGACGTAAAACCTCGTTCATTAATCTCATGAAAGTGCTAGGTGCATTAGTTAAACCAAAAGGCATGACTAACCACTCATACAAGCCGAACTTAGTTTTAAAAGCGGTTTTCCATTCATCGCCAAGTTTCATTCTTATTTGGTGGTATCCACTACATAAGTCAATCTTTGTGAAAATTATAGCACCACACAACTCATCAAGCATGTCGTCTAGCCTAGGAATAGGATGACGATATCGTATAGTAATGTTGTTAATGGCTCTACAATCTACACACATACGCCAAGAACCATCTTTTTTGGGAACCAAAAGAACAGGAACAGCACAAGGACTAAGGCTCTCACGTACATACCCACGGTCCAAAAGGTCTTGGACTTGTCGCTGAATCTCCTTAGTCTCTTGGGATTGGTCCTGTCGCGCACGGTTTGGCAAACTCGCTCCAGAATCAAGTCAATCTGGTGCTCAATCCCTCGAATGGGTGGAAGTCACGAGGTATCTCATCGGAAAACATCTCTAAACTCCTGCAAAGGTTAGTGACAGAGCAGGCAAAGTGCAAGGCATATGATCAAGAGAAAATAAAGCATCTTTGCACACAAAAGCATAGCATGTATCATTAACATCATCAATTTCAGCAAGGTCTGATTTTGTGGCAAGCATAACAGAATTTTTCAAATGAATTACTTGCTGTTTTTCAGATTTATCATGTTCTTTTTGATCATTAGCAGCAGCAGCTCTCGCCCTATCGGCCTCTATAATCTCAGTTGGGGTCAAAGGCAGTAAAGTAACTTTCTTTCCCTTATGCATAAAAGTGTATTTGTTACTACTACCATGGTGTAAAGCATCATTATCAAATTCTTAAGGTCGACGCAATAAAAGAGAGCATGCTTGCATGGGAACCACATCACAATCAACATGATCAGCATAACCACCAATGGAAAAATGGACTCGGCATGTTTGCATTACCTTAGCTTTTCCAGAATCATTTAACCACTGAATATGGTATGGATGTGGATGCGGTCGCATGGTCAAGCCAAGCTTCTTGACCAAATCAGAACTCACCAAGTTGTTGCAGCTTCCTCCATTAATGATGACACGTGCGCGCGGTTCTTGATTGCGAAGAAAGTCTGAAACAAATTATGGCGTTGAAGCTTATCGGTTGTTGTATCGTGTGCCGAGGACTCGCTGCACAATGATGCTCCGTAAGCGTCGTGGTGGGCGCCCCACCAAGGAACAAGTCGTCATCACCACCGCCATTGTCGTCCGAGACAGCAGCAACATCATCATCCTCCTCGACATCCGAAGTGCTGATGTAGCCTCCATCTTCACGTGGCGATGTATGCCCGTTGGCTAGGCAATTCTTACGCACATGACCAAGCCCATGGCAGCGGTGGCACTGAATGTCGGAGGAACGCCCATTGAAGCCACGGAAGAAGAACTCTTGGCTGGAACCGCAATGAATTTTTGTAGCATCCGCAAGCGTGTCGTGGAAGGTGGCTTCGTGGCACCGCTGCAATCTTGTTCACGGTGGTGGAGGAGAACGAAAACTCGAAGAAGACTTGGGCGATCCGTCGATGTAGTCGTGCGCGGCGTGTAGAAGGGTTGTCCTGCTTGCCTTCGCGATTCCTTGCATCCCTACAATTCTTTTCTGCAAGCATAGCAAGCTGGAACAAGCTGGTTGTGATAGTAAATTCTTTATAATCAACAATGTCCGAATTTCACGCGTAACCCCCATAGAAACGACAAATCTTATCCTCCGTATCCTCAAAAACCCCACAACGCATCATACCCTTTTGAAGCTCAGCATAATAGTCCGAGCAGGCGATCACCTTGTTCTAAGCGCTGCAATTTTTTCTCAAATCAAGTTTATATGTGGGAGGAACAAAGCGATTACGCATATCTTCTTTTAACCGCTCCCATGTATCAAAGTTGTAGCGCATGTTACTTAGTTCATTCCACGGATAATAGCAAAGTCCTTAAACTCACTAGTAGCTTGTCTAACTCTATGTTGTTCGGAACCAAGTGAGAATTAAATTTCGCTCTACCGTCATCTCCCAATCAAGATATATATCAGCATCATAAAGACGAGAAAAGATGGAATGGTAAACTTGACTTTAGCAAAGGGTCGTCGTTGCCATGGCGGTTCTGGTTATTACCTTCCATACCATGTCGGTTCTGGTTATTACCTCCCATACCTTGTCGGTTTCTTTGAAGGCGTCGGCGTAGTCGTGCATCTTGTGTCGCCCGATCAATGTTGCCATCTGCATCATACACTGTGTCATCATCATGACGATGCCCATCATTGACGGTGGTAGGCGTGCCTCCAATTTGTCCATCCGACCGGTGAGGTCAGCCATCCGCCGCTCGACCGCTCAATGCCTTCCGTGGTATTCAATCGGGCAATGGCAGCGGCGATTGTGTCGATCTTGCGTTGAGTGAAGCATTTTGTTTGTCGGCGCAGCTTGTAGCCGGCGCGACTAACACACTCGTTGAAATCGCGGTGTCTCGTCCCCTTCGTCTCTGCCATGGTTAGTGGAAACACAGGAAAACAAAGGATTATCCCTATCAACTACAAATGAAGGGCGTGGGAAGCTCGCAAAGGAAGTGGCTTACCAAGCTCTTACAAGTGTTCTTACCAAGCGGCGGTGGTACAACCGGTGGTGGTTCGTGATACCATGTCGGCGTGGAGTACGATTGCAAGGGTCAAAAGCGTGCTATCCAGTAGATATATGGAGCTTAGAAGGCCAAATATGTCGATGGAACACAAATCAATAACAGATACTAATGCTGAATAAATGTCCAAAGCACTGGTCCTAGTTCTTGGCCTAAATGTGTCCTATATCGGTGTTAGGATATGATGAACAAGGAATCACGGCGAAAGTAGCGAAGACAACAACAAAGATGGCTGGGGAATGAGAGACTTAATTCAGCATAAGCACAAATCAAAAGAAGCTCACACCTACAACTGTGCTCTGTCCAGTTTCTCTCTTTTTCCTTTTGTTTTGCCACGGATAGCACTCTTCTCTCTCTTCTCTACTAAGCTGAAATTTTTCTTTTTGTGTCTTTTTATTTTATTTTTTCACAGAGCAGAGCACGAAATAGGAACCACACAAAGTTTCAACTCAACTGATGTAGGTGTGACCTACAGAAAATGATGAATGTGCTGTAAATTCGGTGATGCAATTTGAGCTCAGTACTGCACTTTCCAGGCCGAATTTGGGAAAATAAAATCGCGAACCCGACGAAGTGGGGAGTAACGGATGCAAAATTTAATTTCACCCAATTTCAAAAAATCACCTGATTTCGAGTCCGTATCACGAAAGTTATGGCCGTTTGAAGTAGGGCCTCAGAGTTATGGTTGTTGTGAAGGCCAAACGAAATCGGGTGGAAGGAATTGGTGGAAATTGGTGGCGAAGCTCGGGGAAAGGTGGGGATGATGTCTTTGTGTGATCACGGGACACGATGGATGACTCAAGCAGAGGGTGGGATATGGGTGGGAAGACAAAAGCAGAGGGTGGTATACGCGATGGATGACGGCTAGGGTTTGTATGAATGAGATGTAGTGGAAGTAAGACAACCGAAACAAAACATGATCTAAACCAGCAACACAACTCGACTAAGGACACAAACTCAACACTCTGAGACTGGAATCAAATTGTGCAAAGGCTAAACAAGATCTAGGACAGGAAACAACCTATGACTACAATTTTTTTGTAGGGCTTTTTCATGGACTCTAGGACGAAACCGAAAACAACAAAGGAGGGTAACGCGAACCTGAAGGAACACCTGAAGCTCTGATTACCACTTGATAGGGACGGGGTCCCGATCTTCCAACAGGTTCTGGATATGTTCGATTTGGTGGAGGCGCGACACAAATCGATCCGGCTTCCGAACGGCACGTTCCGAACCACGCAATCGCAGCACCACGTCTCCTCGGGTTATCAACCGTGCGCGGCCCGGTTGACCTCGCCAAGAAGGCTAATCCTCGCCTGCGAATCGAAGAACACAAGTAAGAACAAGGAAGAACACAACTGAATTGCGGATGGATTGATGCAGCACTCGAAAGTTGGGGTCTCACAAACCGATGAACAGCGAAACTGTTCAAAGACAGAATTAATCTAACCAAAACCCAAACCCTAATGGTGGGTGTGGTGGCTGGATATAAAGGAGTGAGGGGCGTGCAAAACCCCTGGACGCGCCCCTAATGGGCTCCAACACGATACAAAGCCGAACGGCCCAAAAGATGGTGGC
This sequence comes from Dendrocalamus sinicus, assembly GCA_036346575.1. Lineage (NCBI taxonomy): Eukaryota > Viridiplantae > Streptophyta > Magnoliopsida > Poales > Poaceae > Dendrocalamus > Dendrocalamus sinicus. Next base: position 18,735,965 of record CM070657.1, on the reverse strand, counting down.
GCAGCACCCTGACAGATTCTGAATGTCTACTTGTTTTGATGATTCCCGCTGACTCAAAAGGAATTTTGACATGGGACTAGAGCCATTGGAAAGGTCTTCTTCTTAGCTTTCCATAAATATGTAGAACGTCCAAAACGGAGTCCGGATGCGATCTGGGCATCCATTTTAGTGCGGCCTGGTTCTGGACTCCGAATTGGATTCGAAGTCGGCTTGAGTTGGGCCTCCAACTTGATTCGACCGCCCTTGCTGGACTTGTGCGCCCCGTAGCCCTTCTCCAAGTACTTCCAGGTCCTCTCCATGGTGCCTAATCATAATTAAATCATTAGGTAGCAATCTATTCTCAAATGAACAAAAAGAAATACTTAGGAACGAGCTCACCTGTAAATTCAATTGTCGGGCACGAGCTCTAGTGATTGGTCCTTGAATGTCAAGTGGAGTGTTGTGTGTATCCAAAGAAGTGATGTCCTCATCACGTCCGACACAACGGTAAACTTTCCTCCAAAATGGGTTTCGACCGGAAATGTAAACTGCATGCATACGAAATCGTGTCACGAAATGAAACTGAGTACCAAATACCTCGAATGGAGCTCATATGCATCCCCACTCATTTTGGAATACATTTTAAATGCGTCTAACTCCGTGTTAAACTTTCCACCAAAATGGATTCTGACAGGTACTTTAAACTCCATTCGTACGAAATCGAGTGGCAAAATTATCTTGAGTCAATCCGACTCAGCGTTAAACTTTCCACCAAAGTGTGTTTGAACAGGTACTACAAACTCCATACAGACAAACTCGAGACAGGAAATAAAACTGAGTGCCAGGCACCTCGAATGGACTTCATAGGTGCCCTACCTCATTTGGCATGCATTGAATCCTTCCGAGTCGGTGTTAAACTTTCCTCAGAATCGAACTCTACCGGGCACTGCAAACTGCATGTATATGAAATCGCGACATGATATAAACTGAGTGGCAAACACCTTGAATGCACTTGACATGCATCATATCTCATTTTCGCATGCATTTCGAATCCGTCTGACCCGACGGTAAACTTTCCTCCAAAATGGGTTTCGACGGGAAATGTAAATTGCATGCATACGAAATCGAGTCACGAAATGAAACTGAGTACCAAATACCCCGAATGGACTTCATATGCATCCCCACTCATTTTGGAATACATTTTGAATGCGTCTAACTCCGTGTTAAATGTTCCACCGAAATGCATTCCGACGGGTACTTTAAACTCCATTCGTACGAAATCGAGTGGCAAAATGAAACTGAGTGCCAAACACATCGAATGGACTTCACGTGTGCCCTAACAATTTTCTGCATTGATCTTGAGTCAATCCGACTCAGCGTTAAACTTTCCACCAAGGTGGGTTTCAACGGGTACTACAAACTCCATACAGACAAACTCGAGACACGAAATAAAACTGAGTGCCGGGCACCTCGAATGGACTGCATAGGTGCCCTACCTCATTTGGCATGCAATGAATCCTTTCGAGTCGGTGTTAAACTTTCCTTAGAATCGAACTCTGACGGGCACTTCAAACTCCATATATATGAAATCAAGACATGGTATAAGCTGAGTGGCAAACAGCTTGAATGCACTTGACATGCATCATATCTCATTTTCACACGCATTTCGAATCCGTCCGACTCGACGGTAAACTTTCCTCCAAAATGGGTTTCGACGGGAAATGTAAACTGCATGCATACGAAATCGAGTTACGAAATAAAACTGAGTACTAAATACCCCGAATGGACTTCATGTGCATCCCCACTCATTTTGGAATACATTTTGTGTTAGTGATATGCCTAGAGGCAACATGGATATGTTATATATAGTACATGCTATGTTTATGATGCATTACTTTGTTCCTTGAAATAGACATTATCATTATTGATCAATGAGTATGTGACTTATTCATGAGACTCTTAATGCTAAAATGTTGCTATTTCTAAATGATCCCTGATCATATATCATATGAGGAACAAATATGATTCAAACATCAGCATATGTGTTGATTGATGATCATGTCTCATGGATCATGGTATGGTGATACCAAATCAATAATATAGACATGTGTTAGTGAACATATGTTGGATAGACCCGCTATGAGACACTGCAGAGATTCCATGTGTCATCAGTTGGTCTCAAGTAGTGTTTATGTAGAATCCTTAGACTTGAGATCATCATGGTTCCCAACATGCGTAGTAGCCTATTTTGGGACTACTAACCACTACTCGTAGCGGGTAGTCATAAAAGTAGTCTTCGAGTTTGCTATGAAACATGTAGTGGGATGTGAATGATCAAGATAGAATTTGCCCCTCCTTATGGGAGAGATATCTCTGGGCCCCTCGATGTAATGGATTATGAAAGTGCATGGCCATGCCAAGGTGATTGAGGTGTCAATCACGAGTTTATAATCCATCACGGAATCGAGAGAGTGATTGAGCTATTAAGAGGATGACACAGGTCTCGCCTTGAGCTCAATCTATATCGTGAGGTAAAGGGATTCGTAGATGAGAACATTACAGGTTCAGCCGGTATGATCTTTACGTATACTTTGGGGTTAATATGTCTTACTAGAGGCCGCTATTAACAGGGTGACCGGAAAGGCGTTTCCGGGTCACGACCAAATATACGTGAACCTACAGGGTCGCACACTTAACGGGTTGGAACACTAATTCGAATGTGATTCGGATGTGGACTCAATTCGGATAGAGATCCGGATAGACTCCTATTGGGCCTCGGTCCACGAGGCCCAAGTGAGGGGGTCTATATATGGAGGCGAGGGTGAGGGTGCATGCTACGGTAATCCCGAGCCAAACCCTAGCCGCCACCTCCGAGCCAAACCTAGCCGCTCGCGAGTCTTTGGTACACTCGCGATCAGCGTTCACCCGGGCGTGTGGATACCGTTGGAGGCGCCGCTCGTTGCGGCGTTGATCGGCATCAACAACCTCTGATTGGATCTGCTCGTCGTGGATGATCGCGTGGAGAGACCATCTGTTGGGACGATCGGCTACTTCCACTACTACCTCGGCGCGCGTGGTTGGATCGGCTTCTCAACACTTCTTCATTGCGCTGCGCGTCTAGTGGTAACGATCCATGATCCCTCCTTAAGCATGATATCCTTGTGTGCGCGGTAGAAAAGTTTTGTTTTCTGCTTTCGTAGCCTACGCGCATTCCTTCATTTTGAATGCGTCTAACTCCGTGTTAAACTTTCCACCGAAATGGATTCTGACGGGTACTTTAAACTCAATTCGTACCAAATCGAGTGGCAAAATGAAACTAAGTGCCAAACACATCGAATGGACTTCACGTGTGCCCTAACAATTTTTTGCATTGATCTTGAGTCAATCCGACTCAGCGTTAAACTTTCCACCAAAGTGCGTTTCAACGGGTACTACAAACTCCATACGGACGAACTCGTGACACGAAATAAAACTGAGTACCAGGCACCTCGAATGGACTTCATAGGTGCCCTACCTCATTTGCCATGCATTGAATCCTTCCGAGTCGGTGTTAAACTTTCCTCAAAATCGAACTCTGACGGGCACCGCGAACTGCATGTATATGAAATCGAGACATGATATAAACTGAGTGGCAAACACCTTGAATGCACTTGACATGCATCATATCTCATTTTCCCACGCATTTCGAATCCGTCCGACCCGACGGTAAACTTTCCTCCAAAATGGGTTTCGACGGGAAATGTAAACTGCATGCATACGAAATCGAGTCATGAAATGAAACTGAGCACCAAATACCCCGAATGGACTTCATATGCATCCTGACTCATTTTGGAATACATTTTGAATGTGTCTAACTCCGTGTTAAATGTTCCACCGAAATGCACTCCGACAGGTACTTTAAACTCCATTCGTACAAAATCGAGAGGCAAAATGAAACTGAGTGCCAAACACATCGAATGGACTTCACGTGTGCCCTAACAATTTTCTGCGTTGATCTTGAGTCAATCCGACTCAGCGTTAAACTTTCCACCAAAGTGGGTTTCAACGGGTACAACAAACTCCATACGGACAAATTCGAGACACGAAATAAAATTGAGTGCCTGAAGGATCGCGCGAAGGCTACGGAAGCAGAAAACAAAACTTTTCTACCGCGCACACAAGGACATCATGCTTAAGGAGGATCATGGATCATTACCACTAGGCGCGCGTGCGTGAAGAAGAGTTGGAGAAGCCGATCCAACCACGCGCGTCGAGGTAGTAGTGGAAGTAGCCGATCGTCCCGAACAGATGGTCTCCTCCACACGTCCGGGGCTAGAACGCCGTTCGCGAGTGTACTAGCACTCGCGAGCGGCTAGGGTTTGGCTCGGGAGGTGGCGGCTAGGGTTTGGCTTGGGATGACAGATGCATACCCCCTCAGCCCCTCGCCTCCATATATATAGACCTGCTCACTTGGGCCTCTTGGACCGAGGCCCAATAGGAGTCTATCCGGATCTCTATCCGAATTGAGCCCACATTCGAATCACATTCGAATTAGTGTTCCAACCCGTTAAGTGTGCGACCCCTGTAGGTTCACGTATACTTGGTCGCGACCGAAACGCCTTTTCGGTCACCACTGTTAATAGCGCCTCTAGTAAGACATATTAACCCCAAAGTATACGTAAAGATCATATTGGCTGAACTGTAATGTTCTCATGTACGAATCCCTTTGCCTCACGATATAGATTAAGCTCAAGGCAAGACCTGTGTCATCCTCTTAATAGCTCAATCACTCTCTCGATTCCGTGATGGATTATAAACTCGTGATTGACTCCTCAATCACCTTGGCATGGCCATGCACTTTCATAATCCATTACATCGAGGGGCCTAGAGATGTCTCTCCCATAAGGAGGGGCAAATTCTATCTTGATCATTCACATCCCACTACATGTTTCATAGCAAACCCGAAGACCACTTTTATGACTACCCAGTTACGGAGTAGTGGTTAGTAGTCCCAAAATAGGCTACTAAGCATGTTGGGAACCATGATGATCTCAAGTCTAAGGATTCTACATAAACACTACTTGAGACCAATTGATGACACATGGAATCTCTGCAGTGTCTCATGGCGGGTCTATCCAACATATGTTCACTAAAACATGTCCATATTATTGATTTGGTATCTCCATACCATGATCCATGAGACATGATCATCAATCAATACATATACTAATCTTTGAATCATATCTGTTCCTCATATGATATATAATCAGGGATCATTTAGAAATAGCAACATTTTGGCATTAAGAGTCTCATGAATAAGTCACATACTCATTGATCAATAATGATAATGTCTATTTGAAGAAACAAAGCAATGTATCATAAACATAGTATGTGATATATTCAACATCTCTATGTTGCCTCTAGGGCATATCACCAACAGTGCTAGGCACCTCGAATGGACTTCATGGGTGCCCTAACTCATTTGGCATGCATTGAATCCTTCCGAGTCGGTGTTAAACTTTCCTCAGAATTGAACTCTGACGGGCACTGCAAACTGCATGTATATGAAATCGAGACATGATATAAACTGAGTGGCAAACACCTTGAATGCACTTGACATGCATCATATCTCATTTTCGCATGCATTTCGAATCTGTCCGGCCCGACGGTAAACTTTCCTCCAATATGGGTTTCGACGGGAAATGTAAACTGCATGCATACGAAACCGAGTCACGAAATGAAACTGAGTACCAAATACCCCGAATGGACTTCATATGCATCCCCACTCAGTTTGGAATACATTTTGAATGCGTCTAACTCCGTGTTAAACTTTCCACCAAAATGGATTCTGACAGGTACTTTAAACTCCATTCGTACGAAATCGAGTGGCAAAATGAAACTGAGTGCAAAACACATCGAATGGACTTCACGTGTGCCCTAACAATTTTCTGCATTGATCTTGAGTCAATCCGACTCAGCCCTAAACTTTCCACCAAAGTGCGTTTCAACGGGTACTACAAACTCCATACGGACGAACTCGAGACACGAAACAAAATTGAGTACTAGGCACCTCGAATGGACTTCATAGGTGCCTTACGTCATTTGACATGGATTGAATCCTTCCGAGTCGGTGTTAAACTTTCCTCAGAATCGAACTCTGACGGGCACTGCAAACTGCATGTATGTGAAATCGAGACATGGTATAAACTGAGTGGCAAACACCTTGAATGCACTTGACATGCATCATATCTCATTTTCACACGCATTTCGAATCCGTCCGACACAACGGTAAACTTTCCTGAAAATTGGTTTCGACCAGAAATGTAAACTGCATGCATACGAAATCGTGTCACGAAATGAAACTAACTACCAAATACCTCGAATGGACCACATATGCATCCCACTCATTTTGGAATACATTTTGAATGCGTCTAACTCCGTGTTAAACTTTCCACCGAAATGGATTCTGACGGGTACTTTAAACTCCATTCGTACGAAATCGAGTGGCAAGATGAAACTGAGTGCCAAACACATCGAAAGGACTTCACGTGTGCCCTAACAATTTTCTGTATTGATCTTGAGTCAATCCGACTCAGCGTTAAACTTTCCACCAAAGTGTGTTTGAACGGGTACTACAAACTCCATACGGACAAACTCGAGACACGAAATAAAACTGAGTGCCAGGCACCTCGAATGGACTCATAGGTGCCCTACCTCATTTGGCATGCATTGAATCCTTCCGAGTCGGTGTTAAACTTTCCTCAGAATCGAACTCTGACGGCCACTACAAACTCCATACGGACAAACTCGAGACACGAAATAAAACTGAGTGCCAGGCACCTCGAATGGACTTCATAGGTGCTCTACCTCATTTGACATGCATTGAATCCTTCCGAGTCGGTGTTAAACTTTCCTCAGAATCGAACTCTGACGGGCACTGCAAACTGCATGTATATGAAATCGAGACATGATATAAACTGAGTGGCAAACACCTTGAATGCACTTGACGTGCTTCATATCGCATTTTCGCACGCATTTCGAATTCGTCCGACCCGACGGTAAACTTTCCTCCAAAATGGGTTTCGACGGGAAATGTAAACTGCATGCATACGAAATCGAGTCACGAAATAAACTGAGTACCAAATACACCGAATGGACTTCATATGCATCCAGACTCATTTTGGAATACATTTTGAATGCGTCTAACTCCGTGTTAAGCGTTCCACCGAAACGCATTCCGACGGGTACTTTGAACTCCATTCGTACGAAATCGAGTGGCAAAATGAAACTGAGTGCCAAACACATCGAATGGACTTCACGTGTGCACTAACAATTTTCTGCATTGATCTTGAGTCAATCCGACTCAGCGTTAAACTTTCCACCAAAGTGGGTTTCAACGGGTACTACAAACGCCATACGGACAATTTCGAGACACGAAATAAAACTGAGTGCCGGGCACCTCGAATGGACTTCATAGGTGCCCTACATCATTTGGCATGCATTGAATCCTTCCGAGTCGGTGTTAAACTTTCCTCAAAATCGAACTCTGACGGGCACTGCAAACTCCATGTATATGAAATCGAGACATGATACAAACTGAGTGGCAACCACCTTGAATGCACATGACGTGCATCATATCTCATTTTCGCACGTATTTCGAATCCGTTCGACCCGACGGTAAACTTTCCTCCAAAATGGGTTTCGACGGGAAATGTAAACTGCATGCATACGAAATCGAGTCACGAAATGAAACTGAGTACCAAATACCCCGAATGGACTTCATATGCATCCCGACTCATTTTGGAATACATTTTGAATGCGTCTAACTCCTTGTTAAACGTTCCACCGAAATGCATTCCGACATGTACTTTAAACTCAATTAAATTTAAATCGAGTGGCAAATGAAACTGAGTGCCAAACACATCGAATGGAGTTCACGTGTGCCCTAACAATTTTCTGCATTGATCTTGTCGTCAATCCGACTCGTTAAACTTTCCACCTAAGTGGGTTTCAACGGGTACTACAAACTCCATACGGGCAAATTCGAGACACAAATACAACTGAGTGCGGGCACCTCGAATGGACTTCATAGGTGCCCTACCTCATTTGGCATGCATTGAATCCTTAAGTCGGTGTTAAACTTTCCTCGAATCGAACTCGACGGGCACTTCAAACTCCATGTATATAAAATCGAGACATGATATAAACTGAGTGGCAACATCTTGAATGCACGACATGCATCATACCTCATTTCGCACGCATTTGAATCCGTCCGACTCGACGTTAAACTTTCCTCCAAAATTGGTTTCGACGGAAATGTAAATCGCATGCATCTGAAACCGAAGTCACGAAATGAAATCGAGTACCAAATACCGAATGGACTTCATATGCATCCCCACTCATTTTGGAATACATTTTGAATGCGTCTAACTCCGTGTTAAACTTTCCACCGAAATGGATTCTGACGGGTAGTTTAAACTCCATTCGAACGAAATCGAGTGGCAAAATGAAACTGAGTGCCAAACACATCGAATGGACTTCACGTGTGCCCTAACAATTTTCTGCATTGATCTTGAGTAAATCCGACTCAGCGTTAAACTTTCCACCAAAGTGGGTTTCAACGGGTACTACAAACTTCATACGGACAAACTCGAGACAGGAAATAAAACTGAGTGCCAGGCACGTCAAATCGACTTCATAGGTGCCCTACCTCATTTGGCATGCATTGAATCCTTCCAAGTCGTTGTTAAACTTTCCTCAGAATCGAACTCTGACGGGCACTTCAAACTGCATGTATATGAAATTGAGGCATGATGTAAACTGAGTGGCAAACACCTTGAATGCACTTGACTGCATCATATCGCATTTTCGCACGCATTTCGAATCCGTCCGACTCGACGGTAACCTTTCCTCGAAAATGGGTTTCGACGAGAAATGTAAACTGCATGCATACGAAACCGAGTCACGAAATGAAACGGAGTACCAAATACCCCGAATGGACTTCATATGCATCCCCACTCATTTTGGAATACATTTTGAATGCGTCTAACTCCGTGTTAAACGTTCCACCGAAATGCATTCCGACGGGTACTTTAAACTCCATTCGTACAAAATCGTGTGGCAAAATGAAACGGAGTGCCAAACACATCAAATGGACTTCACGTGTGCCCTAACAATTTTCTGCATTGATCTTGAGTCAATCTGACTCAGCGTTAAACTTTCCACCAAAGTGGGTTTCAACGGTACTACAAACTCCATACGGACAAATTCGAGACACGAGCACGGGTACTGCGGGCAGCGCCACACTCCCCTCGGACTAGGGGCATCGCACAACACTTTGAGCGCCAAATGAAGCTGCACACTGAGGGACTTGATGAGGATGTACGGGTCACTAATGAACGCCTTGGTCAATTGGAGGCCGTGCAGATCGACACCAACACTACGCTTGCAACATTGGAGGCTTCCGTTGGCACCGTCAACGCTTCACTTGCTGAGATTTTGATACGTCTTGATGAGATGGGCTGTGCATCTCCCGCTGCACCAACTCAGTGTACTCGTACCAACATTGGTGTCTTGAGTAGCAGGGTGGACGAAAATGGTGGAGATGAATATGCGGCTGACACTGAGATCGATGATGATGAGGACGCTCACCGTCATCGTCAACCACGTCGGAATGAGGTACATGACAATGATGAATCACTTGGTAAGATTAAGTTCACTATGCCACCTTTTGATGGAAAATATAACCTTGATGCTTATATCACTTCGGAATTGGCTGTTGATCAAAAATTTGCTTGTCATGCATTCCCTGAAAACAAAAGGGTTAGGGCTGCTACTAGTGAGTTTACTGACTTTGCGTCTTTTTGGTGGAGTGAATATTGTAAGAAAAATCCTTTAACCATACCACAAACTTGGGATGCATTAAAACGAATCATGCGAGCTAGATTTGTTCCTTCATATTATGCACGTGATTTGTTACATAAGTTGCAACAATTGAGGCAAGGTAGTAAAAGCGTAGAGGAATATTTTCAAGATTTGCAAACAGGAATGATGCGTTGTGACTTAGAGGAAACTAAGGAGGCTGCTATGGCTAGGTTTATGGGTGGTTTGGATCGTGAAATTCGGGACATTTTAGCTTACAAGGAATATAATTCTATTACTCGTTTATTTCATCTTGCTTGTAAAGCTAAAGAAATCTGAGGGACGGCGCAGCGAGCACGAGGACTAACGTTTCTGCAGGTCGTGGTAACATTTGGTCTCAACGTGCATCTACTGCACCATCAAGCCAACCGACTACACCTTCTTCCTCCAACAGCAAGCCACGGTTTTCATCATCAAACTCAGCATCTCGGGCATCCGAAGCAACAAAGGGGATAGCCCAAGCACATGCAAAGAGCTCTTCATCCGTTGCATCTACGGGATGAACGAGGGATATCTAACGTCATCAATGCAAGGGGTATGGCCATGTGCGGAGTGAGTGCCCAAGCAAGCGTGTTTTGATTGTGAGAGATGATGGTGAGTATTCTTCTGCTAGTGATTTGGATGATGATACATATGCTATGCTTGGAGCTGACCATGCAGGGAGTGGGAAGGAGCAAGAAGAAGAGCACATTGGTGCTGAAGATGCAGAGCGCTATGAGAGCCTCATTGTGCAGCGTGTGTTGAGTGCTCAAATGGAGAGGACGGAGCAAAATCAGCGGCACATCCTTTTCCAAACAAAGTGTGTCGTGAAGGAACGCTCATGCCGTGTGATCATTGATGGAGGGAGCTGCAACAACTTGGCGAGCTCCGATATGGTGGAGAAGCTTGCGATGAACACCAAACCTCGCCCACAACCTTACTACATTCAATGGTTCAATAACAGTGGCAAGGTGAAGGTAACACAAATGGTGAGAGTAAATTTTGCTATTGGTTCTTATCATGATGTTGTAGAATGCGATGTTGTCCCTATGCAAGCATGCTCTATGCTGTTAGGTAGACCATGCCAATATGATAAAGATTCACTGCATCATGGTAAGATAAACCAATATTCATTTGTGCATCATGACAAGAAAATTGCGTTACATCCTATGTCTCCTGAAGCTATTTTCAAAGATGAGATTGCTAGAGCTAGTAGAGAGAAAAATCAAGAGCATAATAGGAGTGAAAATCAAATTGTAGCAAACGAACTTGAGCAACATAAAAAGAAAAACTCTAAATCTGTTAATGAGACGAAAAATGAGATTAAATTAAAAGGTGCACGTTTTCTTGCTACTAAGTCTGATGTGAATGAGCTGAATGCTAGTACTTCTGTTTGCTATGCCTTACTTTGCAAACAAGCTTTATTTTCATTCGAGGAGGTATCTTCTTACGTGGCTCCTGCTGTCACTAATCTTTGCGAGAGTACATCGATGTTTTTCAAAAGCGTGCCACGGGGCTACCACCGGTCACGAGGATTGAGCACCGATTGATTTGATTCCTGGGGCATCTTTGCCCAATCGTGCACCATACAGGACCAATCCGGAAGAAACTAAGGAGATTCAACGACAAGTTCAAGAACTGCTTGATAAAGGTTATGTGCGTGAGTCTCTTAGTCCTTGTGATGTTCCGGTAATTTTAGTGCCTAAGAAAGATGGATCATGGCGTATGTGTGTGGACTGTAGAGCGATCAATAACATTACTATTAGATATCATCACCCTATTCCTAGGTTAGATGATATGCTTGATGAATTAAGTGGCTCTACTATTTTCTCTAAAGTTGATTTGCGTAGTGGGTACCACCAAATTCGCATGAAATTGGGAGATGAATGGAAAACATCATTTAAAACTAAGTTCAGTTTGTATGAGTGGTTAGTGATGCCGTTTGGTTTAACTAGTGCACCTAGCACTTTCATGAGATTAATGAACGAGGTTTTACGTGCTTTCATTGGCAAATTTGTGGTGGTATATTTTGATGATATATTGATATATAGCAGATCACTAGAGGAACACCTTTGCCATTTACGTGCTGTTTTTGATGCTTTACGTAATGCACATTTATTTGGTAACCTTGAGAAGTGCACATTTTGCACGGATCGAGTCTCTTTTCTTGGCTATGTTGTTACTCCACAGGGGATTGAAGTTGATCAAGCCAAGGTTGAGGCAATACAGAGTTGGCCGACTCCTAAAACGGTCACGCAGGCGAGATTCTATCGTCGTTTTGTGAAGGAGTTTTCTAAGACTTGCTGGATTCTATCATCGTTTTGTGAAGGAGTTCAGCACCATCGCCGCACCATTGAATGAGCTCGCTAAAAAGGGGGTGCCGTTTACTTGGGGGAATGCACAGGAAGACGCCTTCAACACATTGAAAGATAAGTTAACACATGCACCATTACTCCAACTTCCAGATTTTATTATGACTTTTGAGCTAGAATGTGATGCTAGTGGAATTGGATTGGGTGGTGTCTTTGTTGCAAGAAGGTAAACACATGGCATACTTTAGTGAAAAATTGAGTGGGCCTAGTTTGAACTATTCTACTTATGAAAAGGAATTATATGCTCTAGTTCGAACTTTAGAGACATGGCAGCATTATTTATGGCCTAAAGAATTTGTCATTCATTCTGATCATGAGTCATTAAAGCATATTAGAAGTCAAGCAAAATTGAACCGTAGGCATGCAAAGTGGGTTGAATTCATAGAGTCTTTTCCTATGTCATAAAACACAAAAAGGGAAAGGAGAATGTTATTCTTGATGCATTGTCTAGGAGATATACCATGCTCTCACAACTTGACTTCAAAATTTTTGGATTGGAAACAATTAAGGAGCATTATGTTCATGATGATGATTTTAAAGACGTGTTGCTGAATTGCCAAGAGGGAAAAACGTGGAATAAATTTGTTCTAAATGATGGATTTGTGTTTAGAGCTAACAAACTATGCATTCCAGCTAGCTCAGTTCGTTTGTTGTTGTTACGAAGCGCGCATGGAGGTGGGGTGATGGGGCATTTGGAGCGAAGAAGACGGAAGACATACTTAGTAGTCATTTCTTTTGGCCAAAGATGAGGCGTGATGTGGAACGTTTTGTTGCTCGCTGCACTACGTGTCAAAAGGCTAAGTCACGACTTAATCCTCACGGTTTGTATATGCCTCTACCTGTTCCTAGTGTGCCTTGGGAAGATATTTCTATGGACTTTGTTTTAGGACTGCCTAGGACAAAGAAGGGGAGGGATAGCATATTTGTTGTTGTGGATAGATTTTCTAAGATGGCACACTTCATACCATGTCATAAAAGTGATGATGCTACCAACATTGCTGATTTGTTCTTTCGTGAAGTTGTTCGCTTGCATGGTGTGCCAAATACAATAGATTCTGATCGTGACACTAAATTCCTTAGCCATTTTTGGAGAACTTTATGGGCTAAATTGGGGACTAAGCTGTTATTTTGGACCACATGTCATCCCCAAGCTGATGGGCAAACTGAAGTTGTGAATAGAACTTTATGTACCATGCTTAGGGCTGTTTTGAAAAAGAACATCAAAATGTGGGAAGAATGCTTGCCTCATATTGAATTTGCTTATAATCGTTCGCTGCATTCTACTACAAAGTTGTGCCCTTTTGAGATTGTCTATGGCTTTGTGCCCCATGCTCCTATTGATTTGCTACCACTTCCGTCTTCGGAGAAGTTAAATTTTGATGCTAAACAACGTGCTAACTTGATGTTGAAAATGCATTAGACAACCAAAGAAAATATTGAACGCATGAATGCTAAATATAAACTTGCTGGTAGTAAAGGAAGGAGGCATTTAACTTTTCAACCAGGTGATTTAGTTTGGTTGCATTTGAGAAAAGATATATTTCCTGAATTGAGGAGGTCTAAGTTGATGCCTAGAGCTAATGGTCCTTTCAAAGTGTTGGAAAAGATTAATGACAATGCATATAAACTGGAGTTGCCTGCAGATTTTGGGGTTAGTCCCACCTTTAACATTGCAGATTTGAAGCCATACTTGGGAGAAGAAGATGAGCTTGAGTTGCGGATGACTCAAATGCAAGAAGGGGAGGATGATGAGGACATCCTTTCCATGCATACAACCATGCCGACTCCACATCAAACTGAAACTATGATACAAGGACCAATGACTAGAGCGCGAGCACGTCAACTTAACCATCAGGTGAATGCGTTCCTATGTTTGCATACAAATGTTTCAAAGAATGGAATACAACTAAATTCTTGTGATGGTTTAATTGTCCTTAGGAACCATGGGGAAGAACCACGTGAGCTCAAGTATAGAAGCGGAACCGTCAAGCGCAAACCAAGTCCTGTTCGCAAGTTCGACTCGGATTCGGCCTTCCCAACAGCGTCCACTTCAAATGACCATACCTTTTGATCCAGAAGGTTTCTCGGGGCCCGTGAGTACTCGTCGGAAAGCTCTTGAAGTCTACATTCAGATGGATCCAGTCTCACCTCCAAATTCCATCCGAGCCAATCAGAAACTGCAAAATAAGTCACATCACTTTTCTAGTCTGAGTCAAAGTGGGCCTTGGGCCTTGTAATCGAGTCCTGTTCGGCTTCCATGTGTTTTGGCCGACCCTCCACCTTCCGTGTCCCTTAAATAGGCAGCCGCACTCACTTCTAGGGTTTGGGTTTTGATAGACTAAGTTAGCTTTTGCTACTTTGCCTTGTACACGCGCGTGTCGGCTAGACCGACCGGATACTTATCTTCGGAACCCCACCGTTCTTCTGTTTTCGATTGAATCCTATATCATTTATTTGCAATTAAGTTGCTGTTCATCTTGTTCTTGCCAATTCTTCGATTGCTTGCAGAAACAAGTACCCTCGTGGTTAGGTTGATCGTGCGCCGACAAGGTCACGAACAATCTCTAGAGTTGGTGTATCGATCGCCAAGGCGCAACGTCCTTGGATGGTTGTAGTTGGGTCGTCAACGTCTTCTCCTTCCCCAATCGAATCTACCACTCTCATCGAAAGATCGGGACCGCTAGTGCTATCATAAACTGAGTGCCAAACACATCGAATTGACTTCGCGTGTGCCCTAACAATTTTCTGCATTGATCTTTAGTCAATCCGACTCAGAGTTAAACTTTCCACCAAACTGGGTTTCAACGGGTACTACAAACTCCATACGGGCGAACTCAAGACATGAAATAAAACTGAGTGCCAAGCACCTCGAATGGACTTCATAGGTGCTCTACCTCATTTGGCATGCATTGAATCCTTCCGAGTCGGTGTTAAACATTCCTCAAAATCGAACTATGACAGGCACTGCAAACTCCATGTATATGAAATCGAGACATTAAATAAACAGAGTGGCAAACACCTTGAATGGACTTGACATGCATCATATCTCATTTTCGGACGCATTTCGACTCCATCCGACACGACGGTAAACTTTCCTCCAAAATGGGTTTCAACGGGAAATGTAAACTGCATGCGTACGAAATCGAGTCACGTAATGAAACTGAGTACCAAATACCCCGAATGAACTTCGTATGTATCCGCACTCATTTTGGAATACATTTTGAATGCGTCGAACTACGTGTTAAACTTTCCACCGAAATTGATTCTGACGGGTACTTTAAACTCAATTCGTACGAAATCGAGTGGCAAAATCAAATTGAGTGCGAAACACATCGAATGGACTTCACGTGTGCCCTAACAATTTTTTGCATTAATCCTGAGTCAATCCGACTCAGCGTTAAACTTTCCACCAAAGTGGGTTTCAACGGGTACTACAAACTCCATACGGACGAACTTGAGACACGAAATAAAACTGAGTGCCAAGCACCTCGAATGGACTTCATAGGTGCCCTACCTCATTTGGCATGCATTGAATCCATCCGAGTCGGTGTTAAACTTTCCTCAAAATCGAACTATGACAGGTGTTAAACTTTCCTCAAAATCGAACTATGACAGGCACTGCAAACTCCATGTATATGAAATCGAGACATGAAATAAACTGAGTGGCAAACACATTGAATGGACTTGACATGCATCATATATTATTTTCGCACGCATTTCGAATCCATCCGACACGACGGTAAACATTCCTCTGGAACGGGTTTCGACTGGAAATGTAAACTGCATGCATACGAAATCGAGTCACGAAATGAAACTGAGTACCAAATACCCCGAATGGGCTTCATATTTATCCCCACACATTTTGGATTACATTTTGAATGCAGACACTCTCTGTTAAACTTTCCACCGAAATGGATTCTGACGGGTACTTTAAACTCCATTCGTACGAAATCGAGTGGCAAAATGAAACTGAGTGCCAAACACATCGAATGGACTTCACGAGTGCCGTAACAATTTTCTGCATTGATCTTGAGTCAATCCGTCTCAGCGTTAAACTTTCCACTAAAATGGTTTCAACGGGCACTCCGAACTCCACCCGGACAAACTCGAGACACGAAATAAAACTGAGTGCCAAGCACCTCGAATGGACTTTATAAGTGACCTACCTCATTTGGCATGCATTGAATCCTTCCGAGTCGGTGTTAAACTTTCCTCAAAATCGAATTCTGACAGGCACTGCAAACTCTATGTATATGAAATCGAGACACAATATAAACTGAGTGGCAAACACCTTGAATGCACTTGACATGCATCATATCTCCTTTTTGCACGCATTTCGAATCCATCCGACTCGACGGTAAACTTTCCTCCAAAATGGGTTTCGACGGGAAATGATGCATACGAAACTGAGTCACGAAATGAAACTGAGTACCAAATACCCCGAATGGACTTCATATGCATCCCCACTCATTTTGGAGTACATTTTGAATGCGTCTAACTCCGTGTTAAACATTCCACCGAAATGGATTCTGACGGGTACTTTAAACTCCATTCGTACGAAATCGAGTGACAAAATGAAACTAAGTGCCAAACACATCGAATGGACTTCACGTGTGCCCTAACAATTTTTTGCATTGATCTTAAGTCAATCCGACTCAGCGTTAAACTTTCCACCAAAGTGGGTTTCAACGGGTACTACAAACTCCATATGGACGAACTCGAGACACGAAATAAAACTGAGTGCCAAGCACCTCAAATGGACTTCATATGTGCCCTACATCATTTGGCATGCATTGAATCCTTCCGAGCCGGTGTTAAACTTTCCTCAAAATTGAATTCTGTCAGGCACTACAAACTCCATGTATATGAAATCGAGACATGATATAAACCGAGTGGCAAACACCTTGAATGGACTTGACTTGCACCATATCTCATTTTCGCACGCATTTCGAATCCATCTGACACGACGGTAAACTTTCGTACAAAATGGGTTTAGACCGGAAATGCAAAGTGCATGCATTCAAAATCGAGTCACGAAATGAAACTGAGTACCAAATACCCCGAATGGACTACAAATGCATCTCCACTCATTTTGGAATACATTCTGAATGCGTCTAACTCCGCCTTAAACATTCCACCGAAATGGATTCTCACGGGTACTTTAAACTCCATTCGTACGAAATCGAGAAGCAAAATGAAACTGAGTTCCAAACACATCGAATGGACTTCACGTGTGCCCTAACAATTTTCTGCATTGATCTTGAGTCAATCCGACTCAGCGTTAAACTTTCCACCGAAGTGTGTTTCAACGGGTGTTACAAACTCCACACGGACGAACTCGAGACGTGAAATAAAACTGAGTGCCAAGCACCTCGAATGGACGTCATAGGTGCCCTACCTCATTTGGCATGCATTGAATCCTTCCGAGTCGGCGTTAAAATTTCCTCAAAATCGAATTCGGACGGGCACTGCAAACTCCATGTATATGAAATCGAGACATGATACAAACTGAGTGGCAAACACCTTGAATGGACTTGACATGCATCATATCTCATTTTCGCATGCATTTCGAATCCATCCGACACGACGGTAAACTTTCCCCCAAAATGGGTTTCGACTGGAAATGTAAACTGCATTCATACGAAATTGAGTCACGAAATGAAACTGAGTACCAAATACCCCGAATGGACTTCATATGCATCCCCACTCATTTTGGAATACATTTTGAATGCGTCTAACTCCGTGTTAAACTTTCCACCAAATGGATTACGACGGCACTTTAAACTCCATTCGTCATGCAAATCGAGTGGCAAATGAAATCGAGTGCCAAACACATCGAATGGACTTCACGTGTGCTCTAACAATTTTCTGCATTGATCTTGAGTCAATCCGACTCAGCGTTAACCTTTCCACAAAGTGGGTTTCAACGGTACTACAAACTCGACGGACAAACTCGAGACACGAAATAACACCGAGTGCCAAGCATCTCGAATGGACTTCATAGGTGCCCTACCTCATTTGGCATGCATTGAATCCTTCCGAGTCGGAGTTAAACTTTCCTCAAAATCGAACACTGACGGGCACTTCAAACTCCATGTACATGAAATCGAGATATGAAACAAACTGAGTGGCAAACACCTTCAATGGACTTGACATGCATCATATCTCATTTTCGCACGCATTTCGAACCCGTCCGACACGACGGTAAACTTTCCTTCAAAATGGGTTTCGACCGAAAATGTAAACTGCATGCATACGAAATCGAGTCACGAGATGAAACTGAGTACCAAATACCTCGAATGGACTTCATATGCATCCCACTCATTTAGGAATACATTTTGAATGCGTCTAACTCCGTGTTAAACTTTCCACCGAAATGGATTCTGACGGGTACTTTAAACTCCATTCGTACGAAATCGACTGGCAAAATGAAACTGAGCACCAAACACAACGAATGGACTTCACGTGTGCCCTAACAATTTTCTGCATTGCTCTTGAATCAGTCCGACTCAGCGTTAACCTTTCCACCAAAGTCGGTTTCAACGGGTACTACAAACTCCATCGGACAAACTCGAGACACGAAATAAAACTGAGTACTAAGCACCTCGAATGGACTTCATAGTTGCCCTACCGCATTTGGCATGCATTGAGTCCTTCCGAGTCGGTGTTAAACTTTCCTCAAAATCGAATTCTGACGGGCACTGCAAACTCCATGTATAGGAAATCGAGACATAAAATATTACAGTGGCAAGCACCTTGAATGGACTTGACATGCATCATATCTCATTTTCGCACACATTTTGAATCCATCCGACACGACGGTAAACTTTCCTCCAAAATGGGTTTCACCGGAAATGTAAACTACATGCATACGAAATCGAGTCATAAATGAAACCGAGTACCAAATACCCTCGAATGGATTTCATATGCATCCCCACTCATTTTGGAATACATTTTGAATGCGTCTACCTCCGTGTTAAACTTTCCACCGAAATGGATTCTGACGGGTACTTTAAACTCCATTCGTACGAAATCGTGTGGCAAAATGAAACTGAGTGCCAAACACATCGAATGGGCTTCACGTGTGCCCTAGCAATTTTCTGCATTGATCTTGAGTTAATCCGACTCAGCGTTAACCTTTCCACCAAAGTGGGTTTCAACGGTGTTACAAACTCCACACGACGAACTCGAGACATGAAATAAAACTGAGTGCCAAGCACCTCGAATGGACGTCATAGGTGCCCTACCTCATTTGGCATGCATTGAATCCTTCCGAGTCGGCGTTAAAATTTCCTCAAAATCGAATTCGGACGGGCACTGCAAACTCCATGTATATGAAATCGAGACATGATACAAACTGAGTGGCAAACACCTTGAATGGACTTGACATGCATCATATCTCATTTTCGCATGCATTTCGAATCCATCCGACACGACGGTAAACTTTCCCCCAAAATGGGTTTCGACTGGAAATGTAAACTGCATTCATACGAAATTGAGTCACGAAATGAAACTGAGTACCAAATACCCCGAATGGACTTCATATGCATCCCCACTCATTTTGGAATACATTTTGAATGCGTCTAACTCCGTGTTAAACTTTCCACCGAAATGGATTCTGACGGGCACTTTAAACTCCATTCGTACGAAATCGAGTGGCAAAATGAAACTGAGTGCCAAACACATCGAATGGACTTCACGTGTGCTCTAACAATTTTCTGCATTGATCTTGAGTCAATCCGACTCAGCGTTAACCTTTCCACGAAAGTGGGTTTCAACGGGTACTACAAACTCCTGACGGACAAACTCGAGACACGAAATAACACTCAGTGCCAAGCATCTCGAATGGACTTCATAGGTGCCCTACCTCATTTGGCATGCATTGAATCCTTCCGAGTCGGAGTTAAACTTTCCTCAAAATCGAACACTGACGGGCACTTCAAACTCCATGTACATGAAATCGAGATATGAAACAAACTGAGTGGCAAACACCTTCAATGGACTTGACATGCATCATATCTCATTTTCGCACGCATTTAACCCGTCCGACACGACGGTAAACTTTCCTTCAAAATGGGTTTCGACCGAAAATGTAAACTGCATGCATACGAAATCGAGTCACGAGATGAAACTGAGTACCAAATACCTCGAATGGACTTCATATGCATCCCACTCATTTAGGAATACATTTTGAATGCGTCTAACTCCGTGTTAAACTTTCCACCGAAATGGATTCTGACGGGTACTTTAAACTCCATTCGCATTTAAATCGATCGCAAATGAAATCGAGCACCAAACACAACGAATGGACTTCACGTGTGCCCTAACAATTTTCTGCATTGCTCTTGAATCAGTCCGACTCAGCGTTAACCTTTCCACCAAAGTCGGTTTCAACGGGTACTACAAACTCCATCGGACAAACTCGAGACACGAAATAAAACTGAGTACTAAGCACCTCGAATGGACTTCATAGTTGCCCTACCGCATTTGGCATGCATTGAGTCCTTCCGAGTCGGTGTTAAACTTTCCTCAAAATCGAATTCTGACGGGCACTGCAAACTCCATGTATAGGAAATCGAGACATAAAATATTCTGAGTGGCAAGCACCTTGAATGGACTTGACATGCATCATATCTCATTTTCGCACACATTTTGAATCCATCCGACACGACGGTAAACTTTCCTCCAAAATGGGTTTCGACCGGAAATGTAAACTACATGCATACGAAATCGAGTCATAAATGAAACTGAGTACCAAATACCCTGAATGGATTTCATATGCATCCCCACTCATTTTGGAATACATTTTGAATGCGTCTACCTCCGTGTTAAACTTTCCACCGAAATGGATTCTGACGGGTACTTTAAACTCCATTCGTACGAAATCGTGTGGCAAAATGAAACTGAGTGCCAAACACATCGAATGGGCTTCACGTGTGCCCTAGCAATTTTCTGCATTGATCTTGAGTTAATCCGACTCAGCGTTAACCTTTCCACCAAAGTGGGTTTCAACGGGTGTTACAAACTCCACACGACGAACTCGAGACATGAAATAAAACCGAGTGCCAAGCACCTCGAATGGACGTCATAGGTGCCCTACCTCATTTGGCATGCATTGAATCCTTCCGAGTCGGCGTTAAAATTTCCTCAAAATCGAATTCGGACGGGCACTGCAAACTCCATGTATATGAAATCGAGACATGATACAAACCGAGTGGCAAACACCTTGAATGGACTTGACATGCATCATATCTCATTTTCGCATGCATTTGAATCCATCCGACACGACAGTAAACTTTCCCCAAAATGGGTTTCATTTGAAATGTAAATCGCATTCATACGAAATTGAGTCACGAAATGAAACGAGTACCAAATACCGAATGGACTTCATATGCATCCCCACTCATTTTGGAATACATTTTGAATGCGTCTAACTCCGTGTTAAACTTTCCACCAAATGGATTCGACGGCACTTTAAACTCCATTCGCATGCAAATCGAGTGGCAAATGAAATCGAGTGCCAACACATCGAATGGACTTCACGTGTGCTCTAACAATTTTCTGCATTGATCTTGAGTCAATCCGACTCAGCGTTAACCTTTCCACGAAAGTGGGTTTCAACGGGTACTACAAACTCCTGACGGACAAACTCGAGACACGAAATAACACTGAGTGCCAAGCATCTCGAATGGACTTCATAGGTGCCCTACCTCATTTGGCATGCATTGAATCCTTCCGAGTCGGAGTTAAACTTTCCTCAAAATCGAACACTGACGGGCACTTCAAACTCCATGTACATGAAATCGAGATATGAAACAAACTGAGTGGCAAACACCTTCAATGGACTTGACATGCATCATATCTCATTTTCGCACGCATTTCGAACCCGTCCGACACGACGGTAAACTTTCCTTCAAAATGGGTTTCGACCGAAAATGTAAACTGCATGCATACGAAATCGAGTCACGAGATGAAACTGAGTACCAAATACCTCGAATGGACTTCATATGCATCCCACTCATTTAGGAATACATTTTGAAAGCGTCTAACTCCGTGTTAAACTTTCCACCGAAATGGATTCTGACGGGTACTTTAAACTCCATTCGTACGAAATCGACTGGCAAAATGAAACTGAGCACCAAACACAACGAATGGACTTCACGTGTGCCCTAACAATTTTCTGCATTGCTCTTGAATCACCCAGACTCAGCGTTAACCTTTCCACCAAAGTCGGTTTCAACGGTACTACAAACTCCATCGGACAAACTCGAGACACGAAATAAAACTGAGTACTAAGCACCTCGAATGGACTTCATAGTTGCCCTACCGCATTTGGCATGCATTGAGTCCTTCCGAGTCGGTGTTAAACTTTCCACAAAATCGAATTCTGACGGGCACTGCAAACTCCATGTATAGGAAATCGAGACATAAAATATTCTGAGTGGCAAGCACCTTGAATGGACTTGACATGCATCATATCTCATTTTCGCACACATTTTGAATCCATCCGACACGACGGTAAACTTTCCTCCAAAATGGGTTTCACTGAAATGTAAACTACATGCATCTAAATCGAGTCATAAATGAAACTGAGTACCAAATACCTAATGGATTTCATATGCATCCCCACTCATTTTGGAATACATTTTGAATGCGTCTACCTCGTGTTAAACTTTCCACGAAATGGATTCGACGGTACTTTAAACTCCATTCGCATTTAAATCGTGGCAAAATGAAACTGAGTGCCAAACACATCGAATGGGCTTCACGTGTGCCCTAGCAATTTTCTGCATTGATCTTGAGTTAATCCGACTCGGCGTTAACCTTTCCACCAAAGTGGGTTTCAACGGGTGTTACAAACTCCACACGGACGAACTCGAGACATGAAATAAAACTGAGTGCCAAGCACCTCGAATGGACGCCATAGGTGCCCTACCTCATTTGGCATGCATTGAATCCTTCCGAGTCGGCGTTAAAATTTCCTCAAAATCGAATTGGACGGCACTTGCAAACTCCATGTATATGAAATCGAGACATGATACAAACTGAGTGGCAAACACCTTGAATGGACTTGACATGCATCATATCTCATTTTCGCATGCATTTCAATCCATCCGACACGACGTAAACTTTCCCCAAAATGAGTTTCACTGAAATGTAAACGCATTCATACGAAATTGAGTCACGAAATGAAACTGAGTACCAAATACCCGAATGGACTTCATATGCATCCCCACTCATTTTGGAATACATTTTGAATGCGTCTAACTCCGTGTTAAACTTTCCACCAAATGGATTCGACGGGCACTTTAAACTCCATTCGCATTTAATCGAGTGGCAAATGAAATCGAGTGCCAAACACATCGAATGGACTTCACGTGTGCTCTAACAATTTTCTGCATTGATCTTGAGTCAATCCGACTCGCGTTAACCTTTCCACGAAAGTGGGTTTCAACGGTACTACAAACTCCCGACGGACAAACTCGAGACACGAAATAACACCGAGTGCCAAGCATCTCGAATGGACTTCATAGGTGCCCTACCTCATTTGGCATGCATTGAATCCTTCCGAGTCGGAGTTAAACTTTCCTCAAAATCGAACACCGACGGCACTTCAAACTCCATGTACATGAAATCGAGATATGAAACAAACTGAGTGGCAAACACCTTCAATGGACTTGACATGCATCATATCTCATTTTCGCACGCATTTCAACCCGTCCGACACGACGGTAAACTTTCCTTCAAAATGGGTTTCGACTTAAAATGTAAATCGCATGCATACGAAATCGAGTCACGAGATGAAACGAGTACCAAATACCTCGAATGGACTTCATATGCATCCCACTCATTTAGGAATACATTTTGAAAGCGCCTAACTCCGTGTTAAACTTTCCACCAAATGGATTCGACGGTACTTTAAACTCCATTCGCATTTAAATCGATCCGCAAATGAAATCGAGCACCAAACACAACGAATGGACTTCACGTGTGCCCTAACAATTTTCTGCATTGCTCTTGAATCAGTCCGACTCATTAACCTTTCCACCAAAGTCGGTTTCAACGGTACTACAAACTCCATCGGACAAACTCGAGACACGAAATAAAACTGAGTACTAAGCACCTCGAATGGACTTCATAGTTGCCCTACCGCATTTGGCATGCATTGAGTCCTTCCGAGTCGGTGTTAAACTTTCCACAAAATCGACTCGACGGCACGCAAACTCCATGTATAGGAAATCGAGACATAAAATATTCTGAGTGGCAAGCACCTTGAATGGACTTGACATGCATCATATCTCATTTTCGCACACATTTTGAATCCATCCGACACGACGGTAAACTTTCCTCCAAAATGGGTTTCGACCGGAAATGTAAACTACATGCATACGAAATCGAGTCATAAATGAAACTGAGTACCAAATACCCTGAATGGATTTCATATGCATCCCCACTCATTTTGGAATACATTTTGAATGCGTCTACCTCCGTGTTAAACTTTCCACCGAAATGGATTCTGACGGGTACTTTAAACTCCATTCGTACGAAATCGTGTGGCAAAATGAAACTGAGTGCCAAACACATCGAATGGGCTTCACGTGTGCCCTAGCAATTTTCTGCATTGATCTTGAGTTAATCCGACTCAGCGTTAACCTTTCCACCAAAGTGGGTTTCAACGGGTGTTACAAACTCCACACGGACGAACTCGAGACATGAAATAAAACTGAGTGCCAAGCACCTCGAATGGACGTCATAGGTGCCCTACCTCATTTGGCATGCATTGAATCCTTCCGAGTCGGCGTTAAAATTTCCTCAAAATCGAATTCGGACGGGCACTGCAAACTCCATGTATATGAAATCGAGACATGATACAAACTGAGTGGCAAACACCTTGAATGGACTTGACATGCATCATATCTCATTTTCGCATGCATTTCGAATCCATCCGACACGACGGTAAACTTTCCCCCAAAATGAGTTTCGACTGGAAATGTAAACTGCATTCATACGAAATTGAGTCACGAAATGAAACTGAGTACCAAATACCCCGAATGGACTTCATATGCATCCCCACTCATTTTGGAATACATTTTGAATGCGTCTAACTCCGTGTTAAACTTTCCACCGAAATGGATTCTCGACGGCACTTTAAACTCCATTCGCATGCGTAAATCGAGTGGCAAATGAAATCGAGTGCCAAACACATCGAATGGACTTCACGTGTGCTCTAACAATTTTCTGCATTGATCTTGAGTCAATCCGACTCAGCGTTAACCTTTCCACGAAAGTGGGTTTCAACGGTACTACAAACTCGACGACAAACTCGAGACACGAAATAACACCGAGTGCCAAGCATCTCGAATGGACTTCATAGGTGCCCTACCTCATTTGGCATGCATTGAATCCTTCCGAGTCGGAGTTAAACTTTCTCAAAATCGAACACCGACGGCACTTCAAACTCCATGTACATGAAATCGAGATATGAAACAAACCGAGTGGCAAACACCTTCAATGGACTTGACATGCATCATATCTCATTTTCGCACGCATTTCGAACCCGTCCGACACGACGGTAAACTTTCCTTCAAAATGGGTTTCACCAGAAATGTAAACTGCATGCATACGAAATCGAGTCACGAGATGAAACTGAGTACCAAATACCTCGAATGGACTTCATATGCATCCCACTCATTTAGGAATACATTTTGAATGCGTCTAACTCCGTGTTAAACTTTCCACCGAAATGGATTCTGACGGGTACTTTAAACTCCATTCGTACGAAATCGACTGGCAAATGAAACTGAGCACCAAACACAACGAATGGACTTCACGTGTGCCCTAACAATTTTCTGCATTGCTCTTGAATCAGTCCGACTCAGCGTTAACCTTTCCACCAAAGTCGGTTTCAACGGGTACTACAAACTCCATCGGACAAACTCGAGACACGAAATAAAACTGAGTACTAAGCACCTCGAATGGACTTCATAGTTGCCCTACCGCATTTGGCATGCATTGAGTCCTTCCAGTCGGTGTTAAACTTTCTCAAAATCGAATTCGACGCACCGCAAACTCCATGTATAGGAAATCGAGACATAAAATATTCGAGTGGCAAGCACCTTGAATGGACTTGACATGCATCATATCTCATTTTCGCACACATTTTGAATCCATCCGACACGACGGTAAACTTTCCTCCAAAATGGGTTTCACCGAAATGTAAACTACATGCATACGAAATCGAGTCATAAATGAAACTGAGTACCAAATACCCTGAATGGATTTCATATGCATCCCCACTCATTTTGGAACACATTTTGAATGCGTCTACCTCCGTGTTAAACTTTCCACCGAAATGGATTCTGACGGGTACTTTAAACTCCATTCGTACGAAATCGTGTGGCAAAATGAAACTGAGTGCCAAACACATCGAATGGGCTTCACGTGTGCCCTAGCAATTTTCTGCATTGATCTTGAGTTAATCCGACTCAGCGTTAACCTTTCCACCAAAGTGGGTTTCAACGGGTGTTACAAACTCCACACGACGAACTCGAGACATGAAATAAAACCGAGTGCCAAGCACCTCGAAGGGACGCCATAGGTGCCCTACCTCATTTGGCATGCATTGAATCCTTCCGAGTCGGCGTAAAATTTCCTCAAAATCGAATTCGACGGCACCGCAAACTCCATGTATATGAAATCGAGACATGATACAAACTGAGTGGCAAACACCTTGAATGGACTTGACATGCATCATATCTCATTTTCGCATGCATTTCAATCCATCCGACACGACGGTAAACTTTCCCCAAAATGGGTTTCGATCGAAATGTAAATCGCATTCATACGAAATTGAGTCACGAAATGAAACTGAGTACCAAATACCCCGAATGGACTTCATATGCATCCCCACTCATTTTGGAATACATTTTGAATGCGTCTAACTCCGTGTTAAACTTTCCACCGAAATGGATTCTGACGGGCACTTTAAACTCCATTCGTACGAAATCGAGTGGCAAAATGAAACTGAGTGCCAAACACATCGAATGGACTTCACGTGTGCTCTAACAATTTTCTGCATTGATCTTGAGTCAATCCGACTCAGCGTTAACCTTTCCACGAAAGTGGGTTTCAACGGGTACTACAAACTCCTGACGGACAAACTCGAGACACGAAATAACACTGAGTGCCAAGCATCTCGAATGGACTTCATAGGTGCCCTACCTCATTTGGCATGCATTGAATCCTTCCGAGTCGGAGTTAAACTTTCCTCAAAATCGAACACTGACGGGCACTTCAAACTCCATGTACATGAAATCGAGATATGAAACAAACTGAGTGGCAAACACCTTCAATGGACTTGACATGCATCATATCTCATTTTCGCACGCATTTCGAACCCGTCCGACACGACGGTAAACTTTCCTTCAAAATGGGTTTCACCGAAAATGTAAACTGCATGCATACGAAATCGAGTCACGAGATGAAACTGAGTACCAAATACCTCGAATGGACTTCATATGCATCCCACTCATTTAGGAATACATTTTGAATGCGTCTAACTCCGTGTTAAACTTTCCACCGAAATGGATTCTGACGGGTACTTTAAACTCCATTCGTACGAAATCGACTGGCAAAATGAAACTGAGCACCAAACACAACGAATGGACTTCACGCAGTGCCCTAACAATTTTCTGCATTGCTCTTGAATCATCCGACTCAGCGTAACCTTTCCACCAAAGTCGGTTTCAACGGTACTACAAACTCCATCGGACAAACTCGAGACACGAAATAAAACTGAGTACTAAGCACCTCGAATGGACTTCATAGTTGCCCTACCGCATTTGGCATGCATTGAGTCCTTCCGAGTCGGTGTTAAACTTTCCTCAAAATCGAATTCTGACGGGCACTGCAAACTCCATGTATAGGAAATCGAGACATAAAATATTCTGAGTGGCAAGCACCTTGAATGGACTTGACATGCATCATATCTCATTTTCGCACACATTTTGAATCCATCCGACACGACGGTAAACTTTCCTCCAAAATGGGTTTCACCGAAATGTAAACTACATGCATACGAAATCGAGTCATAAATGAAACTGAGTACCAAATACCCCAATGGATTTCATATGCATCCCCACTCATTTTGGAACACATTTTGAATGCGTCTACCTCCGTGTTAAACTTTCCACCGAAATGGATTCTGACGGGTACTTTAAACTCCATTCGCATTTAAATCGTGTGGCAAAATGAAACCGAGTGCCAAACACATCGAATGGGCTTCACGTGTGCCCTAGCAATTTTCTCGCATTGATCTTGAGTTAATCCGACTCAGCGTTAACCTTTCCACCAAAGTGGGTTTCAACGGGTGTTACAAACTCCACACGGACGAACTCGAGACATGAAATAAAACTGAGTGCCAAGCACCTCGAATGGACTTCATAGGTGCCCTACCTCATTTGGCATGCATTGAATCCTTCCGAGTCGGCGTTAAA
The DNA here is from genome assembly GCA_036346575.1 of Dendrocalamus sinicus. Classification (NCBI taxonomy): domain Eukaryota; kingdom Viridiplantae; phylum Streptophyta; class Magnoliopsida; order Poales; family Poaceae; genus Dendrocalamus; species Dendrocalamus sinicus. The sequence continues at coordinate 18,707,239 of CM070657.1, read as the reverse complement.
CTTTCCTCAAAATCGAATTCGGACGGGCACTGCAAACTCCATGTATATGAAATCGAGACATGATATAAACTGAGTGGCAAACACCTTGAATGGACTTGACTTGCATCATATCTCATTTTCGCGTGCATTTTGAATCCATCCGACACGACGGTAAACTTTCCTTCGAAATGGGTTTCGACCGAAAATGTAAACTGCATGCATACGAAATCGAGTCACGAAATGAAACCGAGTACCAAATACCCCGAATGGACTTCATACGCATCCCACTCATTTTGGAATACATTTTGAATGCGTCTAACTCCGTGTTAAATATTCCACCGAAATGGATTGTAGCACCCCAGCCAATCAATGACCTAGAATGCTACCAAACTAGTAACATAATAAGGAAAAACTAATATTTATCTTACAAAATTTCAGCAGAACCTCCTTTGTTTATTGAGTAAATCAGAGGTTTCAACAGCATAATCAAATGATATGTATAACAAAGAAGCAATATAGTCATTTATAAGCAAAATCTGATTATGTTCATCATCGCACTCATAACAATACTACTTAGATAAAGAACGGAATCAATGTAAAAGAGTTCTAATCTTTTATTACATTTTGAACTCGATAGACATTAATCAAATAACACTTGAATTATTTAGCAAATAGTATTTATTGTTCTTTCTTTCTTCCATGGTGAATAGACCGTGCAAGTGCAACAAAACTAATCCTTCTTTTCCCCATGCATGCCGATCTCATGTAGATACCTAAAACAAACAAAGAACCACAACAACAACAACAAGAGTGAGTTCAACGACTCAAAGAAATATAATAAGTGGTAACAAGAATAAAAGTGAACATCATTTCACAAGTTCATCCATCAATCATATAAATAAACCATGCTATGCAATATGATGAAAAATCTCTTTATCTCTTCTCTTTCGCATTTTACCGTACGCGGAGTGTGCATCCGCATGCACACCCATGCTCGTACTCACCCGCACAGGGACCAATTGCCCATACTCCACAAGTATGGGGACCTTTAGCCCATCATGTCATCAACATCACGGGACCTCGCTGCTTGGTCATCTTGTGACCAAGACTTCAATAAATCAGCATGATGCACAAACATTAATATCTCAACAAATAAAACTTGCATTCACAACATCTGTGCATCAGAAATTCTCCTGAACACTTCCAATTGCAATCGAACATAAACAATATAAACATATCATTAACATAATCAAGATCACATATACTCATAACATAGATCAAACATCTTCAAACCAACAATCATCAACAATCCACACTATAAAGTTTAAACCATCATTATACTTGCCTTAACCACGAGAAAACGGGGGATGAGCAGAAGGTGCGGCCCCTGGGATCCGTCCTCCTCCTGAATAATAATTATAATGATTGCTAAGACAACAGTAGCGAGTCTTTAGATTAAATAAAAACACCCCCAAACTAACCCAACATGTTTAGCTTGATTCAAAACCCCAAATTCTTTCGGCCATCTTGTCCCCCTTTACGGACAGTCAACTTCAAAAATTCATATCTATTGGTACAGAAGTCTAAATAGGGCGTTCTCAGACTTTCTGGAAATATAATTAAATTATCTAACTAAACCTAATTGGTGAGCCTCCCTGATTCGGCCATATTCTACCCGCACCATCTAGTTTTCTAAAAAAACAGCAGTTTCCTATCGGGTCCTCTGGACAGTGCACTAAAACTATCATAACTTTCAGCACGAGTGTCCAATTCATGATTTCTTGACCTTTCTGGAAAGCTACGGATATTATATACAACTTTCCTAATATGGAGATCCTCTGATTCTTCTGTTTTCTAACCGCCCAAACCAATCTACCGAAACCTGACAGAAAATCTCTCGATCTACAGAACAGTCTTACAAGAAAAATCATAACTTCTAGTACAAAGGTCCGATCGACGCGTTCTAGCACTTCACGGAAAGATAAAGACATCCTCTACAACTCTCTCGGAGAAGTCCAGATCTGATTTCCCACGAAACTACCCCAAAACAGCTGTCCAACAAAATCTGTCCTAGCAGTCCAGAATACCGACATTGAAACAACTAGTAAAAATGCATCTAATTGGGGAACAACGGGATTACCCTTGACAAACCGCTGTAGATTATGATGAACACCCTACGAACTCCTCCTCTTCTCCTTTTCCCTTTTTCCTTCCTCTTCCCTTCCTCCGATCCAATCGCCTCGCTGCGCTTGATCTCCTTCTCCGCTCGACCGCAGCCAAAGGAAGATTTTTCTCACCGGTAGAAGAGCTTCAATGGGGGAGGGAGAGGGGGAGGAACTGCTGGAGGGGGCGCACAAGGGGCAGGGAGGGGCGGCGTAATGGGGGCAGCGAGGGGCGGCTAGGGTTGGTGGGGGGTGGGTGCCTCTCCCCCCCTCTTTGGCTGGTTTCCCCCTGGGCCTTGCCCTAGGCCCAGGTTGCCTGAAAAATTCAGAAAACCCCCCGAAACATTATTTTATTCTTTCGTTTAAGGTCCCCCCTCTCCAATTAAACAATTATTTCCCGAAAGGCTTTTGGGATATTACATTGATTCTCACGGGTACTTTAAACTCCATTCGTACGAAATCGAGTGGCAAAACGAAACTGAGTGCCAAACACATCGAATGGAATTCACGTGTGCCCTAACAATTTTCTACATTGATCCTAAGTCAATCCGACTCAGCGTTAAGCTTTCCACCAAAGTGGGTTTCAACGGTACTACAAACTCCACACGGACAAAATCGAGACACGAAATAAAATCGAGTGCCAAGCACTCGAATGGACTTCATAGGTGCCCTACTCATTTGGCATGCATTGAATCCTTCCGAGTCGGTGTTAAACTTTCCTCAAAATTGAATTCGATGGGCACCGCAAACTCCATGTATATGAAATCGAGACATGATATTAACGAGTGGCAAAACCTTGAATGGACATGACTTGCATCATATCTCATTTTCACGCGCATTTCGAATCCATCCGACATGACGGTAAACTCTCCTCCAAAATGGGTTTCGACCGAAAATGTAAACTGCATGCGTACGAAATCGAGTCACGGAATGAAATTGAGTACCAAATACCCCGAATGGACTTCATACGCATCCCACTCATTTTGGAATACATTTTGAATGCGTCTAACTCCGTGTTAAACATTCCACCGAAATGGATTCTAACGGCTACTTTAAACTCCATTCGTACGTAATCGAGTGCTGAAACGAAACTGAGTGCCAAACACATCGAATGGAGTTCACGTGTGCCGTAACAATTTTCTCCATTGATCTCGAGTCAATCCGACTAAGCGTTAAGCTTTCCACCAAAGTGGGTTTTAACGGGTACTAGAAACTCCATACGGACAACATCAAGACATGAAATAAAACTGAGTGCCAAGCACCTCGAATGGACTTCATAGGTGCCCTAGCTCATTTGGCATGCATTGTATCCTTCCGAGTCGGTGTTAAACTTTTTTTATAATCGAATTCTGACGGGCACAGCAAACTCCATTATATGAAATCGACACATGTTATAAACAGAGTGGCAAACACCTTGAATGGACATGACTTGCATCATATCTCATTTTCGCGTGCATTTCGAATCCATCCGACACGACGGTAAACTTTCCTCCAAAACGAAGTTTAGACCGTAAATGTAAAGTGCATGCATACGAAATCGAGTCACTAAATGAAGTTGAGTACCAAATACCCTGAATGGACTTCATATGCATCCCCACTCATTTTGGAATACATTTTGAATGCGTCTAACTCCGTGTTAAACATTCCACCGAAATGGATTCTCACGGGTACTTCAAACTCCATTCGCATTTAAATCGAGTGGCAAAATAAAACTGAGTGCCAAACACATCGAATGGACTTCACGTGTGCCCTTACAATTTTCTCGCATTGATCTTGAGTCAATCCGACTCAGCGCTAAACTTTCAACCAAAGTGTGTTTCAACGGTACTACAAACTCCACACGGACAAACTCGAGACACGAAATAAAACTAAGTGCCAAGCACCACGAATGGACTTCATAGGTGCCCTACCTCATTTGGCATGCATTGAATCCTTCCGAGTCGGCGTTAAACTTTTCTCGAAATTGAATTGCAAGCGCACGCGCAAACTCCTCGTATATGAAATCGAGACATAAAATAAACTGAGTGGCAAACACCTTGAATGGACTTGACATGCATCATATCACATTTTCGCACGTATTTCGAATCCATCCGACATGACAGTAAACTTTCCTCCAAAATGGGTTTCGACCGGAAATGTAAACTGCATGCATACGAAATCGAGTCGCGAAATGAAACTGAGTACCAAATACCCCGAATGGACTTCATATGCATCCCCACTCATTTTGGAATACATTTTGAATGCGTCTAACTCCGTGTTAAACTTTCCTCCGAAATGGATTCTGACGGGTACTTTAAACTCCATTCGTTCGAAATCGAGTGGCAAAATGAAATTGAGTGCCAAACACATCGAATGGACTTCACGTGTGCCCTAACAATTTTCTGCATTGATCTTGAGTCAATCCGACTAAGCGTTAAGCTTTCCACCAAAGTGGGTTTCAACGGGTACTAGAAACTCTATACGGACAAAATCAAGATACGAAATAAAACTGAGTGCCAAGCACCTCGAATGGACTTCATAGGTGCCCTACCTCAATTGGCATGCATTGAATCCTTCCGAGTCTGCGTTAAACTTTTCTCAAAATCGAATTCGAACGGGCACTGCAAACTCCATATATATGAAATCGAGACATGAAATAAACTGAGTGGCAAACATCTTGAATGGACTTGACATGGATCATATCTCATTTTCGCACGCATTTCGAATCCATCCGACACGACGGTAAAGTTTCCTCCAAAATGGGTTTAAACCGGAAATGTAAAGTCCATGCATACTGTTGTAGGGGTGGCCCCCACCTAAACCCAGCAGGCCTAGTAGAAGGTTATAAAGCCCAGAATAGGCCATGTGTAATGACATAAGTGCCCCTGAAGGGGATACTCAGATATAAGGGTATAATTGTAAAAGCACTCCCCGTGTGTATATATATGGAATACAGGCCATGGGGAGGACCCAAGCCATTACTGTCACTTTCTCCCAACTCTCCACTACCATCTCTCTGCTTGTCCAGAACCACAACAGCTTGGCACCGTCTGGGGGAGGACAGAGCAAGCCTGAAATCCAAGAAGGATGGCACCAAAAGCTTCATCGACGGCGCGAAGGGAAAGAAGGCGCCGGTCGGAGCGCCGCATGGGTACCGGGCCGCATCGGCCGTTATGGCGCGCTGGTGACGACGCAAGCGCGGTGGTTGAGGACGCCGACGCTGCGATCGCGGCGCCAACCTCACCGCCGGCCGCCGGCGGCGATTAACCCGCCACGGCTAAGCAGACGACCGACCGCCGGCGACGACACCAACCTCGCCGCCAGCGGTGGAGCGCCGGGCGCCCTTAAAGCGCTCAACAGGAGCTAGGGATCTTCGTGGGGCTGTCCGAGACATACAAGAGACTTAGAGCCAGCAGCCGCGCGGTGGTCGCGCCAGAGCCCACGCGGAAAGGGCGACAGCCGCGATGCCCCACACCCACCGCCCCATCGCGGCGTGTTGATCCGCAGTCCCCGCTGCAGACTACAGCAAGCGGTGTGGCCAAGACTTCAAATTCCCTAGTGTCATCGAGCCCTATAAAGGCGACACGGACCCTCGCGAGTTCGTGCGGCGCTGGTACGAAACCGCAATCGAGGTCGCGGCGAGATGACACCACCAAGGCGAAGGACTCTCGCTGCAAGGAGTGGCGCTTTCGGGTTTTTTACCATAGAGCCAAACTCCATCTACGCATGGAAACAGATCCGCGACCGCCTTCACAACAACTTTCAAGGGAACTATGCTGAGCAAGTCGACGCGGACTAACTCTTCGCCGTGAAGCAGAAACCTTCGGAGGGGCTCCAGGACTATTTCAAGTGCTTTGCGAAGGTGCGATGCCGTGTCAAGGATGCTAACGACAACCGTCATCAACGCGCCATACGGCCTCCGCCCGCCCCCGCCGAGTACAACACGCGCAAGCCTATCAAGACAGTCACCAAGCTTTTCGACAAGATGGAAGGGTATGCGCGGGCCGAGGAAGATGCGCGGAGACGCAATGCCCCCGCTCCCGACCTCGCCCACGCGAAGCGCTTGCCATGCAAGGAGGAGGTGGGCGACGATTCCCAAGGACACTCCCGCAAGCGACGGCCTGTGGAGCCGAAGGCTCGCCAAGGAGCACGCGCAAGCCCTGGCGCCACCAAACAGCAGTACCACAAAGGCCCGCCATGTCCTCGACATTGAAACACCGCGGGAGCCTCGCCTCATATCGTGGAAAGAAGGCCGGGGATCCGAAGGAGGACCTGATCATGATGGGCGGCCCCGAGCGGAGCAAGAGCTTCGGGATCACGGCAAGTGGTGCGAGGTACATGGTTATGGTGATCACTACACGGCGTGCACCGCAGCCACTGAATCGCGACGGTGATGGTCGAGTCTCGCCTCGCCTCTTCGCCCCTGCCAAGTCCATGGGCGGCATCCAAGAGGTGATCCTGCAAGCCTCCGACGGAAGACACGCAGACCGCATCGCCGCTATCACCGAGGTTCCTATTAGGGGCCCCCGTGGAGCGGTCGCCACCGTGGGTGCTGTCTCGCAACATCACCTTCACCTCAATGACGCCAGGTGTGGAGTTCCTCACCAAGACCTCTAGTCATTCAGGCTCACATCGCAGCCATGACGCCAGCGCCGCCTCGCCGACGGGAAGCTCGCGAATATTCTGTTCGCAGGGCCTCGAACGCATGGGAATCCTCCGCCGCCGAGCAGGCGGGGCTCCACTTCAAGGCTTCAAGGTCAACACCGAGGCCATAGGGCATGTGTCCTTCCGCTACATTCCGCCAAGGAGCAACACTGCGCGCACGCCATCTTCGACGCCGTGATATCCCGCACTCTACAATGTCATATTGGGACGGCCCGCCATCACCCTCGGCGTCCCGCACCACCCCTTCGTATGCATGAAGCTCCTGTGCCCGAGGGCGTGATCACCGCCTTCGCGACCAGACTCGCCAGCGCGCCGAACTCACCACCGAGCTTGCACCGCCCGGCACACCCTCTCGGTACACCGGTGACACGCCTTCGCCTGGGATGGACGCCAAGCCTCGGCCGAAGGTGGGGTCAAAGGTGCCACCTGCACGAGGGGCGCTTTGTGTCCATTGGCGAGGGGCTCTCGCGAGGTTGAGCGAGATTTACCCAAGTACTCCAGACAACGCCGACATTTTTGCATGGTCACCGGAGGACATCAAGGGCGACCGCGCAGCAATCGAGCACCGCAGGTGGTCCGCCCCGACGCCAAGCCGCCGCGCGCTTCGCCGTATGTCCATGGATCGGCAGCAGCGCGCCAAGGTGGAGGTAGCGGCTTCTCGGCCGGGTTATTCGCAAGGTCCACCACCTGCAGTGGCTTGCCAACCTCAGATCGCCAAAAAAAGCCGTGGGCTCGGCGTATGTGCATCGACTTCACGGCGCCAACAAGGCGCGCCCAAAGGACAACCACTTCGCCACGCATCGACCAATTGGTCGATGCTACTACCGGTGCGAGCTAATGAGTTTCCGGACGCCTACTCGGCTATCATCAGTATACATGGCCAAGACGACGAGGACAAGACCAGTTTCATCATGCGCCGATTGGGACCTTCTGTTTCGCTAGAATGCCCTTCGCTTGAAGAACGCAGTGCTACCTTTACCCGCCTCGTGGCTTGCCTCGCCGCCCACCGAGGAACGTGGAGGCCTACGCCGACGACGCAGTAGTCAAAACCGCAGCTCGCTTTGCACACCGGGACCTCCGTGAGACCTTCGACAACCTCAGGAGGGCTGGCATCAAGCTCAACCCCGACAAATGCGTCTTCGGCGTCCAGACGGGCAAACTACTAGGCTTCCTCGTATCCGGACGAGGCATCTAGGCGAATCCCGACAAGGTTGAGGCCATTTTGGGCATGGAGCCGCCCAAGACGATGAGGGAGGTCCAGAGGCTAGCGGGCCGCATGGCGGCCCTTAGCCGCTTCCTATCTAGGGCGGCGGAGCGGGTCTGCCGTTCTTTAAGACACTCCACGGGTGCGACGGATTTCGGTGGGATAGAAACTGCGCGGAGGCCTTCAACGAGCTCAAGAAACACCTGGCGAGCCTCCCACTGTCGCCCTAGCACCGCAGGCTCTCTTGCTCTATCTCGCCGTGTCGGCTACGCGGCGGCTGCCATCCTCGTTTTAGAGGAAGGCGCCGAATAGCGCCCGTACTTTGTCTCCGATGCCTCCAAGGCGCCAAGACAAGATATACGAGCTTGAAAAGCTAGCTTACGCGCTGGTCATGGCCTCCGTGAAGCTTCGACATTATTTTTGGCCCACACAATCACAATGCCTTCCTCATTTCTCGCGGAGATGTTACACAATAAGGAGTCCACGGACGACGGGCAAGTGGGCTGCCAGCTCGCCTGCTCTCCCTAACATACGCCGCGGACGGCAATCAAATCTCAAGTCCTCGCCGACTTCTCGCAGAATGGACTCACCGCTCAGCCCGCCGTAAGCACGACGACCCGGCCTCGACCTCACCATAGATGGGGCTTACGGCGCCGCGGACGCGGGTGTAGGCGCAATAATTATCACGCCCGAGGGGCAGCGCTTATTGTACTCGGTGCGCCTCGCGCTTCCGCCACCAACAACACACCGAGTATGAAGCACTACTCTTCGCTCGCCAAGCTCAAGGCAATCGGCGCAAGCGAGTGCTTGTCCGCACGGATTCGCGCTTGCGGCCAGCCACGAGACAAGTCATATCAAGCCAAGGACCCTAAGTCGGCTAAATACCTCGCCGGAAAGCAAGGGAAAGACATTTCTTGGGCGCCACGGCCAAGGCCATCCTCGCGCGGAAATGAGCAGCCGACGCTCGCGGCGGCGCCACCAAGAACCGCCACCGACGGGCATTTTATTTAACTATTGCCGCAGCGCCATCGCAGCAGACAACCGACACGCCTCGCTCACCACGCCATCCAAACAGGCGATCGGCGAGCCCATCTTTAATTTCCTACTGTGGCATCGCGAGCCAGAGAACCACGCCGAGCTCCGGCGCGCAACACCGCGCGATCCTTCCGTGTTTGAAGGGACGCCTACAAGCAGGGAGTCTCGCAGACCGCCTCGCGCCGCATCTCCCGCGAAGAAGGGAAGAAGCTCTCGGAGATCCACGCGGGCATGCGGGTCTCACCGCGCCGAGGTCATTGGTCGCCATGCGTCGTGCAAGGCTTTTATCGTCGATCGCCATCACCGACGCCAGGACCTCGTGCGCCGGTGCGGGGGCGCGTGGATGGGGCGATCATCCGCAGCCCTCGACAAAACTCAACCCTATTCCCCTGTGGCCATTGGCACGCTGGGTGTCGACATAGTGGGACTACTCCCGAGCCCCGTGGGACTCGCGGTTCATGGTAGTCGCGGCCGAATACTTTTTCCGCATGGCCGAGGCGTGAGCCCTAGCCGAGATAACCTCGCGCCATGCGCCGCTCCTCGCGTAACATCATATGTCGCCAGCGCCTGTGGAACTCACCGCCGACAACGGCTGCAGCTTGATGCCGCCTGCTCAAGGAGTTTTGTGGCGACTGGCATCATGATTCGTTCACCTCGGCTGGGCACCCCACCAATGGAGCAGTCGAAAGGGCGAACAGTGCCATCTCTATCGCCATCAAAAAACGCCTGGTCCTGCCACCGGGGTAGGTGGCCGAGCGAGCTTCAAAGGTCCTCTCGTCCCTTCGCACAACGGTAACGCGCCCGACGGGTTCACGCCAAGCTCCTCTTGGTGATGAGGCGGTGACGCTTGAAGAAATTAAGGCCGGATCGCGAGGGTCCTCGCCCAAGCGACGACGAGGACCATCGCGTGTCCTGACTTCTCGATGGGGCGCGGTCGAGCGCGCCCAACATGTCGACAAGTACACACGATGCATGCATAGCGCACTCGAGACCGGTCCGTATATCCGCCGGCTGTTCAACCCTCGGGACCTCGCCCTCGTAACGGCGCCCATGCGGAGACCGTCGGCAAGCCGAGTCCAAGTGGGAAGGTCCATACATTGTATGGAAACATTACGTAAGGAGCATACCGCCGCCACACTCGAGGGACAAACTCTCCGCCACACATGGAACGCGACAAGTTGCGGCGATATTACGCCTAGAAGCAGGACGAAAATTATAATGGCATCAACCCCTCCTTGTACGATGCTCGCCCGCGCAAACGGGAATCCAATAAAGCTCGCTGTTTCCCAAGATAACAGTGTCCGACCGCAATGTGCGAGCATCACCGCCGCACAGCAGTACGCCACCTCACGGACTCTAAATGAAGTCGTGAGCGCCGAGGTCCGCCCGCACGCACTCAGCCTACGGACTCTAAATGAAGTCGAAGGCCGAGGTCCGCCTCGCACGCCGCGCCTACGGACTCTAAATGAAGTTAGAAGCGCCGAGGTCCGCCTCGCACGCACCCGCCTACGACTTAAATGAAGTCGCACTGCCGAGGTCCGCCCGCACGCGCGCCTCCACGGACTCTAAATGAAGTCGAGGGTCGAGGTCCGCCTCCGCACGCACTCGCCACGGACTCTAAGTGAAGTCGTAGCGCCGAGGTCCGCCTCCGCACGCACTCTCCACGGACTCTAAATGAAGTCGAGCGCCGAGGTCTCCTCCGCACACGCCGCCTATGGACTCTAAATGAGACGCAGCAGGGGCGCCTTACGTGCACTCTCCGAGTATAAACAGACGCGATCTCGCGCACACAAAGCGTTGCTCTGCGCGTATCAAGTATAAAAACAGCATACAATATTAAGAGTGGGTGCTACTTCAATTTTCCACAAAAATGCCGGGGTTACATGACCACAAGAAGGAGCGTAGTAGCACACCGCTCCCTAACCAATCACACTCTGCGCGGTCCCGATGGGCTCGCCGCTGTTGGGACACCGGGAACTCTTCGAGCCGCTGGAGGAGGTCCCCGCCCCCGTGTAGCGTGTGCTGCACCGCGACCCTGGCCGCGTCCTCCCTGACGTAGCCCCAGATCCGTTGGTGGAAGTTTCGGAGGCTAGGATCGATGAAGCGATAGCGCCCGGCCAGCCCGGCCGGGCGTGAAGATCCAACTAAGGGTTCGCCAGCTCATGGACATGTCTGCACCCATGAGTGTGAAGCATGGCAAGGGCGAGGCATGCACCAAGGAAGTTGCAATGCTCGCCGAAGGTCTTCGCGCTGCGGAGAGCAACGCCGGCACCTTCCTCGACCAGCCCGAGCGTCTCCACCAAGTCCTCGCCCGTGGGTAGCATCCGGCACATCGACACACGTGTCCCGAGGCCTGGTTCAGAGACTCCATTACCCTCCACGCCAACATGGACGCATTGTCCAAGGCACCATCCTTCTCCGCAAGGGACTCCACTAGCCGGGCCTTCTCCTCCCGCAGAGTGGCGACCGCCGCAAAAAGGAGGTACGCTCTCCGCCGCGTGCGCTGGACTTCCTTGGTCTCTGTTGCGCTGCCGCTAGGCGCCTCCAAGATGTGAAGTCGTTCGTCCTTCGTGGCATGGGCGCTATCCGCAGCACGAAGATCGACCTCCGTGGCTCTCGCTCCCGGATGCGGCCTCATCTAGCGCATGGCCAAGGGCAAGCGCCTGAAATAGCGAAAAAGTCGCAGGTGCTCGATAAAGCTTTCAGCAACCGCGAGCGCACATACTTACCCTTACCTCCGAGGCCCGCAGTGCGAGCGCCAGGAGGTCCCCCTCGCACGACGACAGCATCTATTGGTCAAAGACATCGCGGGCGCGCTCCGCGGCTGCATTAAAAGCGTGAAGCGTCTCCGGGCGCGGGAGGAAGTCGGAGAGGACGAGCCCCGCCCCCGCCACGTCAGCGGCTGCGGAGGCTTCGGCCACATCGACGGCAGCAGCCGCCTGCAGGATACCCCGTACGGGGTCCGACACGTCGCGCGCAGCCCCGTTGCTCGATCCTTCACCACGGCCAGGAGACTTCGTCTCGCCTGATGTCGACGGAATGAGCGAGCAAATCGGGGAGAGTTTCGCGAAGTCGTGCGAGGAAAGGGAGCTGCGCCTACCTTCTGCATCCCCCGCCGCGACAGGAGGTGCTTGTTCAACCGCCAGTTGGGAGGCGAGTACCTCGCGGGCGCCGAGAAACCTTCGCCGCACCGACCACGTCGGGCGCCGCAGCTCCAAGCACAGGGCCGGCAACGATATACCGACCCCTCGAAGGCGAAGGAGGCCGGACTCGAGGGCATTTCGCCAGTGGCTCCACAGGCGATTCTTCCGCGACGTTAGCAACGCAGCTTCGCCGCGCTTCGGTCACTACCACCCCGGCGCCTCGACGATCGCGTGGTGGCAAAGCACCACCAGAGTGGTGTCCTCCCTGTGCTGGCGTGTTCCGCACAACAAGAGGCGACTCACGGGTCAACAGCGCCGCCGAGGAGGCCGCCACGGGCTCGGGCGACGCGCCTCCCGAGCCGGTTCGCCGGATCCATCACCGCCACACGCCTTGTCCCGCCGTGCGGCCTTCGTGCCAGCCGCCGAGGTGGTCGGGCGGATCGATGCGGCAACCTCGGGCAAGCCCCCGCGCTACCGCCGCCACGATGGCTCAAGCCCTCGCGAGTCTCCGCCGGCACCGCGCGCCGGCACACCCATGCGCAGTAACTCGCATGCGCGGTTTATCCGCCTCGCCGCCGTTTTGGTCGCGCCTCGCAGCTTGTGCTCCTTCAGCGTGTACAGGCCTAGGAACGTCGCAACCGCATGCTCGGCATCTTCTAGCCGAGCCACTGCACAAAAGGCAACAAGTTGGTCAGCCGGGGACCACGCAGACAAACGGGTGCATACCGACGCACTGCACGACTTACAAGGAGCGGAGGGCGGAAGCAGGCAAGACAATGGCGCGCACTCGCCCTCTCTGGCCGCCGCCTGTCGATCGCATTTCCACCGGGCGAGAGTGGCGCCACCGCACATCGTAAATTCTTCACCAAGTCACAGATACTCACCGGCGCAACGCCAAAGAAGTCTCCACACCTCCGTGGCGCCATCACCTCCGCTTCACACTCGAAGCTATTGAACGAGATTGGCCCACCTCGGCATAGCAGCCACTCATGCCGGTCACGATGTAATAAAACCATCGGCGCGTCCCACCGATTCCCACCTCTCCAAACTGGCCGCGCGGGAATAGCATCGCAGAGACCTCGCAAAGACGAAATCCATGCTACCAAAATTACATACACCCCTCGACCTTCTTGGGTCGACAAAGACGCTGCCGTGCGTGGTGGCGAACAGCCTCGGTTGGGGCGCCGCCTTCGTCCGCGTAGCCTATGTGAAGACAACAAAGCGACTATGGCGCTTTGGCGCCAATCGCGCCAGCCCAACCCGTAGGTCCGCAGGACTTCGCCACAAACATCGTTGAGGGCATTCGGCGCCGCCAAGAATGCGCAAAAACGACGCCTCCATTTCCGGGCTTTGGCTCGCCTCGCCTCGGCGGGTAGGCGAGCCCCATCGCGCTTCTTCGATCTTCCCTTCCCGCATAAGCCGCTGCAGCGCCTCTTCTGGCCACGCCGCTCCTTCCTAGCACACGGAGCAGCGACTTCCGAGTATTCCATGGCGCCCACCGCTTGTCGCCACGTGAACGCCTCGCAGCACCACTCGTAGTCCTCGAAGGGAAGGACAACTCGCCCGCTAGACGAGGAGCCGCCACCGGATGGCGGGAGGCACCGCCGTGACCGCCATTTGGTCTTTAAGATTAGGGCAAAGGGCTATCAAGACGAAATAGCAGAGCTAGGCGCGGCGAGATAAAGCGCCTACCACAGCGATGACGCTTTATAAAGCCCGCCGCTTTCTCCACGACCGTAAGCATACCGATTAAAACCACCAACGTTCGACTACCCACGATCGAAAGAAGAACCGCCAGATCCGGAGGAGCGTGCTCGTAGGTGGCGTGCAAATACGCAACGCCAAAGACATGCCCGACACGCGCCCCACTTGACTAGGGTAGAGGCGAACGCCGCGCCACGCAACCGCCGATCCCACAACGCACTGTGCATAAACCGCGCGCTCCCACCCACGAAGGCGAGTGCACGACACGACAACTCGCCGACAGTCGTGCATCGCACGATTCCAGCAGCCATTAAAGTGCACTACCGCATCAGGGGTCACAACGCCCTGGCGTAACGACGCCGACGGGCGCAAGGCCCGCCTTCATCATCGCGTCGGCCACAACAGCCGACTCACCCGACATCGGCTTCGACACGGGCGCACAAGCGTTCATTTCGACCAGACGCCACCCGCCACCCGCTCAAAGGTTAGGGGATGGAGCGCGCGCGCTCACATCGACGCAGGTGCCACCCGCCGCCACCCGCTCGGCGGGTAGGGGACGCGCGCGCGTCTCACTTCGACCAGGCGCCGCCACGCCGCCACCCGCTCAAGGGTAGGGGACGGAGCGCGCGCGTCTTTCGACCAGCGCCACCCGCTCCCACCCGCTCAAGGGTAGGGGACGGAGCGCGCTGCGTCTTTCGACCAGCGCCACCCGCCGCCACCGGTCAAGGGTAGGCACGGAGCGCCGTTGCTGCTTTTCGACCAGTGCCGCTCCACCGCCACCCGCTCAACGGTAGGGGACGGAGCGCGCGCGCTACTTTCGACGAGGCGCCAGCCCGCCGCCACCCGCTCCAAGGGTAGGGACGGAGCGCGCGCTCGCCCACTTTCGACTGCCGCCAGCCCGCCGCCACCCGCTCAAGGGTAGGGGACGGAGCGCGCGCGCTACTCGACCAGGCACCAGCCCGCCGCCACCCGCTCAAGGGTAGGGGACGAGCACGCGGCGCTCATTTGCCGGGCCGCCGCCTCGCGCCACCCGCTCAAGGGTAGGGGACGGAGCGCGCACGCGTGCCTACTCCGATTAGGCGCCAGCTCAGAACGGAGCGCTCGCGCGTCTACCTCAACCACCGATCAAGGTGTCGGGTTCGGCTACGGCCTCAGCCTTTGGTCAAGTCCGGAAAAGTTCACAGGCCGCAGGGACGGAGGGGCCAAAGGACTCGGCAACATGGCTTCGGCCCTGTGAAGCCCTTCACCATGAGAGGCTCCAGCAGGCCTAGTAGAAGGTTATAAAGCCCAGAATAGGCCATGTGTAATGACATAAGTGCCCCTAAAGGAGATACTCAGATGTAAGGGTATAATTGTAAAAGCACTCCCCGTGTATATATATTTATATGGAATACAAGCCATGGGGAGGACCCAAGCCATTACTGTCACTTTCTCCCAACTCTCCACTACCATCTCTCTTTGTTTGGTCTGTAACCACAACACATACGAAATCGAGTCACTTAAATGAAACTGAGTACCAAATACCTCGAATGGACTTCATATGCATCCCCACTCACTTTGGAATTTATTTTGAATGCGTCTAACTCCGTCTTAAACATTCCACCGAAATGGATTCGACGGTATTTAAACTCCACTGCATTTAAATCGAGTGGCAAATGAAATCGAGTGCCAAACACATCGAATGGACTTCACGTGTGCCCTAACAATTTTCTGCATTGACCTTGAGTCAATCCGACTCAGCATAAACTTTCCACCAAAGTGGGTTTCAACGGTACTACAAACTCCATGCGGATGAACTCGAGACATGAAATAAAATCAGAACACCCAGACCCACATTACCCGGGATGCTACTAAAATCGTTCTACAACGAGCCAATTTACAAGATAAAATAAATCGCAACAATTACTAAACAAGATAGTATAAGGTAAGCATAAACAACTAAGGAATAACAGATAGTGATAGCAATTCACTATTTAAAACATCCTCCAACATTTTAATCTAAAACATAGTTCACAAATTTAACATTATTAAGATAATGTAAACAAAGCTATGCAAGGTCTAGAATCCTTTCAACTTTATTACAGCATAAAAATATGATTCACGTGCATCAGTGTGGTGCCGTTCTACCCTTCCCATGCATGCTCAAAGTCCACCTGTAGGGAGGGGGAAACAAGGGTGAGATAAAAATCTCAGCAAGCAAACTGCTTAATGTGCTATTCAAACTACAAACAATTATACATCATCATTTATAATTCCATACAACTATAACCACAATTCATGTCCACAATTATTAAACCACCACAAACTTCCATGAATCATACCTCTTCAATTTCAGATTTTATTGGCATATGTATTCAGTCATTTTATCCACAATTAAATGCAAATGAAACATTTAATCTTCCACAAACCACAATAGGTTAATCATCAACATTCTTCCACAATTACAATGTTATTATCCTCAACCTCAAATCACCATCAATGACGTTAAAGCATTAACAAATAAAATCTTGTTTGACTACTTTAAATTCTCAACCACTACAACTAGCAAAAGCAATAAAACATATGTATGTTTTACTTCAACACTTTATTATTTCTCACATCCACAATTGTTATCAACAATTAATACAAGAGAAAAGAATCTCATGCCACAATCACAAACCTTACTGCACACAAGGGATGAACCCCATTCCACGCCCACAACCATAATCCTCATACCACAAATAGCTCACATGAGCCAATTCCACATTACAACTATGAAGTTGTATAATCCACATTACAACTATGAGTTGAATATTCCACAAAATAACTTCACCACAACATATTGCATATGTATGCAAATGAATCTTTCCACAATGCAATGCATATGAATGCTATGCTCCACATCACTCTTTCCAGGGCAGGATTTGAGGTGCATCGACACGGCAATATACGATGCTTCCGCTGGATAAGAGGTGCATCGACACGGCAATATACGATGTCAGACTGCACGATCGCGCTAAGTGCGGCGACATCCACATATGCATATGACATGATATGATAATCACAAATCACATTAATCCATCCTGAAAGGAGCATCAACATGCTCACGACATATCCACATCCACCACATGTTATTTTCATGTTCCACATTATAACATTAAGCAAGATTTCGCATGTCTACTAGCGATTATCAACATATCAATGGATAAATACTTGCTACCATCTCCACAATTAAGGTATCATGCAATCATGGCATAATGTATCAAATTATGATAATAATGTAAACTGAAAGTAGAAGGAATAACAAGTTAAACGGTAGCAACCACCGCCACGCTTACTTGCCTCAAACCGACGGTTAAGTAAAATCAAGAGCGCCAGGACAAGACCACCTGTCCAAAAGGCAACTCTCAGCACACAGCTACAGCATACAAACATGACATTAATAATTAAAAACGTCGCTAGAACCCCGAACCCGCACAAACTCCTCTCCGCTCAACAATTCAGCAATTACCTCTGCAGCAGCGCTGCTTAACATTTTCGTAACTTTAAAAATATTGATCCATTTACAGCAAACGATATCTCTCTGGATTCATCACTTAAAAGCCTACATTATTCATGTAGAACACCTATTTTTATTTTGATCACAGCTAGGTGTAATTTAATGCCCAAAACAGAGGAAGAACTCTGTTCTGGCAGATTGACAGCAATAAACAAATGCGTCCCAACATCAGTAAAAGGGTTTAAAAATTCTGAATTTTATATAGATGCTAGATCTCTAAATTATCTACAACTTTCTCAATTACGGCAATGGTCATAAAAATCATTTACGACCTCTAATTCCCAGATTACCGTCGGTCTGTACCAATCTGCTCGCCTGACGAACAGCAGTATTCCTGACCCTGTAACTCCCAGATAACAAGGCATAAAATTCCGAAACAAATACAGGAGATGCGTCTGGAAGTCCTCTACAACTTTCCTTTTGGGAAGGTCTGCAGGAAAATTCGTTTACTAGGTCAAAACTTTGCGAACAGACACGCTGCGCGAATCAATCTACAGGCAGACATCAGCTAATCTCTAATCGGGCAATTAATCTATTAACTACCTTCAAAATCCGTGCCAAGAACCCTAATTATTCCATAGAACAGAGGGTTTGGGATGAGGAAAATTACCTAGATGATGGATCACCCCTTTTTCCTCCTCCTCCTCTTCTTCTTCCTTCTCCTTCCTTCTTCTCCTTCTCCTTCCTCTCCTTGGCTCCAATGGCAGCAGCACTTGTGGGGGGGTGGAGGCACCAACCAGGGAGGGGGGCTGCACCCAAGAGGGTGGGAAAGGGGGGTGGCGGCTGTGGGGAAAAGGGGGAGAGTGGCTTAGGTTTTAGGGGAGGGAGAGGGGGAGGTGCGGCCACCTTGGGCCTCCGGCCCAAGGTGGTCGGCCCACTCTCCGATAGCCCATCCGAGTTTATTATTATAATTTTTAATTTATTTTATTCATTTTACACTGTTCTATAATTTTTATTTTTTCCTTCCCGCGATTTACCGAAAAACCGGTGACTCCGCGATTATTTTAAAACTTACGCTGAATCGATGATCAGGGTATTACAAAACCTGAGTGCCAAGCACCTCAAATGGACTTCATAGGTGCCCTACCTGATTGGGCATGCATTGAATCCTTCCGAGTCGGTGTTGAACTTTCCTCAAAATCGACTCGACGGCACCGCAAACTCCATGTATATGAAATCGAGACATGATATAAACTGAGTGGCAAACACCTTGAATGGACTTGACATGCATCATATCTCATTTTCGAACGATTTCAATCCATCCGACTCGAGGGCTAACTTTCCTCCAAAATGGGTTTCGATCGAAATGTAAATCAGATGCGCATTTATATCGAGTCACGAAATGAAACTAAGTACCCAATACCCGAATGGACTTCATATGCATCCCCACTCATTTTGGAATACATTTTGAATGCGCCTAACTCCGTGTTAAACTTTCCACCGAATGGATTCGACGGTACTTTAAACTCCTTTCGTATGAAATCGAGTGGCAAATGAAACCGAGTGCCAAACACATCGATTGACTTCACGTGTGCCCTAACAATGTTCTGCGTTGATCTTGAGTCAATCCGATTCAGCGTTAAACTTTCCACCAAAGTGGGTTTCAACGGGTACTACAAACTCCACACGGACAAACTCGAGACAAGAAATACAACTGAGTGCCAAGCACCTCGAATGGACTTCATAGGTGCCCTACCTCATTTGAAATGCATTGAATCCTTCCAAGTCGGTGTTAAACTTTCCTCAAAATCGAACTCTAACGGGCACTGCAAACATGTATATGAAATCGAGACATGAAATAAACTGAGTGGCAAACACCGTGAATGGACTTCACATGCATCATATCTCATTTTCGCACGCATTTCGAATCCATCCGACTCGACGGTAAGCTTTTCGCCAAAATGGGTTTCGACGGGAAATGTAAACTGCATGCATACGAAATGGAATCACGAAATGAAACTGACTTCCAATTACCTTGAATAGACTTCATATGCATCCCCACTCATTTTGGAATACATTTTCAATCCGTCTAACTCCGTGTTAAACTTTCCACCGATATGGATCCTGACGGGTACGTTAAACTCCATTCGTACGAAATCGAGTGGCAAAATGAAACTGAGTGCCAAACACATCGAATGGACTTCACGTGTGCCCTAACAATTTTCTGCATTGATCTTGAGTCAATCCGACTCAACGTTAAACTTTCCAGCAAAGTGGGTTTCAACGGGTACTACAAACTCCATACGGACAAACTCGAGACACGGAATAAAACTGAGTGCCAACACCTCGAATAGACTTCATAGGTGCCCTACATCATTTGGCATGCATTGAATCCTTCCGAGTCGGTGTTAAACTTTCCTCAAAATCGAACTCTGACGGACACTACAAACTCCATGTATATGAAATCGAGACATGATATAAACTAAGTGGCAAACACCTTGAATGGACTTGACATGCATCATATCTCATTTTCGCACGCATTTCGAATCCATCCGACACGACAGTAAACTTTCCTCCGAAATGGGTTTAGACCAGAAATGTAAAGTGCATGCATACGAAATCGAGTCACGAAATACCCCGAATGGACTTCATATGCTTCCCCACTCATTTTGGAATATATTTTGAATGCGTCTAACTCCGTCTTAAACAATACACCGAAATGGATTCTAACGGGTACTTTAAACTCCATTCGTACGAAATCGAGTGGGAAAATGAAACTGAGTGCCAAACACATCGAATGGACTTCATGTGCGCCCTAACAATTTTCTGCATTGATCTTGAGACAATCCGACTCAGTGTTAAACTTTCCACCGAAATGGATTCTGACAGGTACTTTAAACTCCATTCGTATGAAATCGAGTGGCAAAATAAAACTGATTGCCAAACACATCGAACGGACTTACATGTGCCCTACTTCATTTGGCACGCATTGACGGGTCGGTGTTAACTTTCCTCAAAATCGAATTATGACGGGCACTACAAATTCCATGTATTTGAAATCGAGACATGATATAAACCGAGTGGCAAACACCTTGAATGGACTTGACATGCATCATATCTCATTTTCGCACGCATTTCGAATCCATCCGACTCGACTGTAAACTTTCCTCCAAAATGGGTTTCGACGGAAAATGTAAACTGCATGCATATGAAATCGAGTCACGAAGTGAAACTGAGCACCAAATACCCCGAATGGACTTCATATGCATCCGCACTCATTTTGGCATATATTTTGAATCCGTCTGACTCCGTGTTAGACTCTCCACCGAAATAGATTCCGACGTGTACTTTAAACTCCATTCGTACGAAATCGAGTGACAAAATGAAATTGAGTGCCAAACACATCGAATGGACTTCACGTGTGTCGTAACTATTTTCTACATTGATCTTGAGTCAATCCGACTCAGTGTTAAATGTTCCACCAAAGTGGGTTTCAACGGGTACTACAAACACTATACAGACAAAATCGAGACACGAAATAAAACTGAGTGCCAAGCACCTCGAATGGACTTCATAGGTGCCTAACTCATTTGGCATGCATTGAATCCTTCCGAGTCGGTGTTAAACTTTCCTCAAAATTGAATTCTGACAAGCACTACAAACTCCGTGTATATGAAATCGAGACATGAAATAAACTGAGTGGCAAACACCTTCAGTGGACTTGACATTCACCATATCTCATTTTCGCACACATTTCGAATCTATCTAACTCGACGGTAAACTTTCCTACAAAATGGGTTTCGACGGGAAATGTAAACTGCATGCATACGAAATCGAGTCACGAAATGAAACTGAGTACCAAATACCCCGAATGGACTTCATATGCATCCCCACTCATTTTGGCATACATTTTGAATCCGTCTGACTCTGTGTTAAACTTTCCACTGAAATGGATTCTGACGGGTACTTTAAACTCCATTATGCAAACTCCGTGTATATGAAATCGAGACATGGAATAAACTGAGTGGCAGACACGTTGAATGGACTTGACATGCATCATATCTCATTTTTGCACACTTGGAGTGGAAGATGTATATGTAATGGGGATGTTCTCATCGCATGTGCATGACCTCCATACATCACCAACCTCGAGGAGGCAAAAGAAATTCAGTGCCAAGTGCAAGAGCTTCTCAAGAAAATTCCATGAGTTTTTCTTATTTTATTGTGCCAAAGAAATATGGATTATATGCACGGATTGTAGAGCTATCAACATTATTACTATTCAATATTGTCACCTATCCCTAGGTTAGACAATATGCTTGATGATTTGAGTGGCTTTACCATCGCTTTCTAAGGTTGACTTCTATTGTGGTTACCATCAAATTAGAATGAATCTAGGTAATGAATGGAAAACTAATTTTATGACTAAATTTGGATTCTACTAGTAGTTGGTTATGCTTTTGGTCTTACTAATGCACCTAGTACATTTATATGCTTAATGAAAGAAGTGTTGAGAGATTTTATCATAAAGTTTTTGGCGATTTAGTTTGATAATATACTAATTTACAACAAGTCTTTGGATGAACAATTAGATCATTCACACCAAAATGGGATATGTATGATGACATAAATGCCCCTGCGAGGGATACTAGAGTGTAAGTGCATAATTGTAAAGCACTCCCCATGGAACTATATTGATACGGGGTCGTCCGATCTTCTCGACGTAGGATCAAGATACTCACGTGGATTTGATGAACCGTAGTGATCCCCCGTTACCAATGCAAGAGCTAGCACTCTATAATTTGCCCAACCTCACGTGCTGAACTTCACGACCACTGATGAAGTTCCATCGTGCTTCCAATTCCCACGGGCTTTGAGCTTTTTGTTCTTGGTAGCAAATATGATTACCCTCCTGTGCTTCTCCATTGCTTTGGCCCCGGAATCATCATAATATTCAAACCTAATAAACAAGAATTTGGCATAAGATAGTATATCGTTCCCACGAATAGAAGGAAATTCATTAAGAAACAAATTCACCTGACAATATTTAATGTGGCTCAATACTTCTTTCTAGTGAAATAATGTATTTGACTGAAAAATGCTAAGCATGTACGTATCTGCATCATCCTCCCCTTCTTCAAGAAAAGCCGTCTTTAGCTTTTGATAGCCTGAAATTGTACTAAACAAAGAATACAATGTGTATGCATGGTATATGTATTGATCAGTTACACCCCTTTCGTCTTTCACATTATTATTACCTGGAGGTGTAGTAAGCAAAAAAACAACACATATGCGTGGTATATGTATGAATCAATTATTGTGTCATTCTCATTCTCACTGTTTGGCACAAACCAATTGATACTATAATAGCTATCAAATGCATACATTACAATGTTTTCATTCACACCATTCTCCTTCCCATAAGAAAAAGTCGTCCTCAACTTTGCGAAGTACGTGGACAAGTCATTAATGGGCAAAACCAGATCAAATGGTTCAAATATGGAAGAGAAAATTTTAAGTTCCTTCCTTGCTTCAACTGCGGTACTCTAATTATTTGTACATGATTGTTCATCGAAAGAGGAACAAGTAGGCACAAGAAATCTTTGTAAACAGCAAGCACTATTGTTAAACCTCATCTCATTGTGATCATGACGCGGTATAAAAGATTGTTTGTCCAAAATATGCAATTTCAACTCGGCAAGCTTATCACATGTAATGTATATTTGATAAACATAAAAGTTGTCATCTACATCATAATCTCTGATCAAATTGAACTTATATGTGTAGGCATAGGACCTACTAGTGATTTTAAACATGAAATTTCAGCAACATTCTGAATGACACTAGATAGCTCTTTAGGATCATCAAACATGATATAATATAAAGAATCATCAGGAGATATTCTAGCAAGAACTTCCTTATGAGTAATTAATTCCACATTATGTAAATTGACCAAAGAAATTTCAAAACATGGAATTTTCGATTGAACACATGAGTTCTCACAATTACTCACCTTTTCATAAATAAATTCAGCACCAATATGGTTACCTTTATCATTCTCTTCAGTTGATGCAGGGGCTGTAGGTATCAAATCGTCATGATGTAACAATGGGGCAGCAAATACTTCATCTTCAACTGTGGTTATCTTCTCATTTTTGACTTCCAACGTTACTGGTTGTGGAACATTCGACTCCTCAGCTTTAATGTCAACTTGCATAATATAAGAAGCAACACTAGAAGTAGAGAGTAAGTCGTTAGTATAGAAAGTAATCTCACTTTTTCTATCATCTCTTTCTCTCTTTTCTTTTTGTGTATTTCTCTCAATCTCAATTTGAATGCTCTCAACCTCACGTTTGGTGGAATCACACAACTCATTTTTATCACTCTCACTCAATTTGGCTATGTGGCACTCATCCTTACATGGGTTTTGATACATCTCAAGTGTTGTTTGTAGCAATGGGGCAGCACTACATGTCTTCTTGACCGAAGGGAAATTCCCATGCTCAGTCATCTTCCCATGTGTCACACTTGTTAAGGCAAAAGAATTGAAGTATGGACTTGGATGAAACTGTGGTGTACGCATATCCATAAGTCTCTTCTCCTCCTCAATAGCACAATTCACAAGATCATGTGCGCTACCAAAATATTTATATTGAAGTGAAGCAGCAATCTTATAATTCAAGCCTCCTTTGAAGTATACCTGTTCTTTTATTGCACTAGTGACACCGGCACGTCGTAATGCACGCTTTAGCTCATAATAGTAATCTTGAACAGTGTTACTCCCTTATGTGATGCTCTCCATATGGTGAAGCAATTCCCGCTCATAATAGGTTGGCACAAATTCAGTTCTCATGATTACCTTCAAATCTAACCAAGATCTAATGAATCATTTTCCAGATAATTGTTGCCACCAACTATAAGCATAGTCTTTAAACTATATAGTGGCTCGCATCACTTCTTGGTCTTTGGGAAGCTTCTGAAATCGCCATTCCCACTCAAGATACTCCTTTGGATCTTCACTTCCACAGAACGGAAGAGACAAATTGTTGGGATTGGAATCACACCATGAGGAACGAAATACTGAAGATTCATTCCTATTTTGTTCACACCAAGAGGAATGAATTGTTGAATATCCTGTCATGGTTAGTTATGCAACATATATATATATGTGGAAATCACTCAATCTTACTATTTTCTAAGTTCTTACCCTTCCGAAGTGAATTAAGGCCAATAAAAGCTTAGACCTGGTTGTTGTGGCTGCATCAAACAGAGAGAGGTGGTAGTGGAGAGTGATGAAGATAAGTGTAATGGCCTGCCCTCCTCCCTATGGCTTGCTCAGATATATACATACATGAGGAGTGCTTTACGCTTATGCCCTTACATCTCGGTTATCCTCCGGGCGCTTATGTCATTACGCATGGCCTGCTCGGGCCTTATAATCTCCTACCGTGCCCGCTGGGTTTAGGTGGGGCCATCCCTACGACAGAGCCTCTCATGGTAAAGGGCTTCACAAGGCCGGCCATGTTGCCGAAGTCATTTGGCCCTCCGTCCTCGCGCCTATGAACTTTTCCAGCGCCCACGTGGTGCGGGCGTTGAGGCGTTGTGACCATTAATACGGCGGACTTCCGCGTTGGACTTCGCCGATTGGCCTTCCGCCGCTTGGTTACCCCGCTGATTGGGGTATATATATGGCGCCGTGAGGCGTTGCTCCTGCGTATATTGCGATAGAAGCTGCTCTCTAAAATGGGCCCCGCCGGTGCATCAATATTCCCGGGTGATACCGAGCGGCTTGGGGAATGTTGATGCACGTATGAGGTCTATTTTTCCCGAGCTTTATCGCGCCGACATCGACACCACCACGCTTCGACTTCCCGCACCGTGCTTCCGTCGGCGACAACGAGGTTCGCTCTGTTTTTAACAGCCTACCTACGACAAGATTCCTGAGGGAACCCGCCGACATTACCTTGTATGTTGATGCACTGTAGGTGGCCTGTTAAGGAAAACGAGGTAGATTTCGCAGGACAAAACCCCCGTCTTTGCTGCGCCCGGCCGGCGCGGACTCGCGCGCTCTGTCCCCCACCCTTGGAACGGGTGGCAGCGGCCGGCGCCTAGTCGGCGAGACGCGCGCTCCGCCCTCTACCCTTCGAACGGGTGGCGCGGCCGCGCCAAGTCGGCGAGGGCGCGCGCTCCCGCCCCTACCCTTTGAACGGTGGCGCGAAGCCGGCGCCAAGTCGGCGTAGACGCGCGCTCCCGTCCTCTACCCGCCGAACGGGTGGCGCTGGCCGGCGCCTGTCGGCGACGCGCGCACTCCGCCCGCTACCCGCCGGACGGGTGGCGCGGCCGGCGCCTAGTCGGCGAGACGCGCGCTCCGCCCCTACCTTCGAACGGTGGCGCGAACCCGCGCCAAGTCGGCAGACGCGCGCGCCGCCCCGCTACCCGCCGCGACCGTGGCGCGGCCGGCGCCTGTCGGCAGACACGCGCGCTCCGCCCCTACCTTTGAAAGGGTGGCGCGGCCGGCGCCAGTCGGGCGAGACGCGCGCTCCGCCTTCCGCCTTCGAACGGGTGGCGCCGGCCGGGCGCTTAGTCGGTAGACGCGCGCTCCCGCCCCTACCTTCAACGGTGGCGCGAGCTAGCGCTCGTCGGTAGACGCGCGCGCGCTCCGCCCCTACCTTGGAACGGTGGCGCGAGCCGGCGCCTCGCCGGCGTAGACGCGCGCGCTCCGCCCCTACCGCTCAACGGGTGGCGGTGGAGCCGCACTGGTCGGCGAGACGCGCGCGCCGTGCCCTACCTTGGAATGGGTGGCGCTGCCGGGCGCCTAGTCGGGCGACGCGCGCGCTCCGCCCTCTCGCCTTCGAACGGGTGGCGCGGCCGGCGCCAAGTCGGCGTGAGCGCGCTGCGCTCGCCCGCTACCCGCCGAACGGGTGGCGCGGCCGGGCGCCTAGTCGGCGAGACGCGCGCGCCGCCCTCTACCTTCGAACGGGTGGCGCGGCTTAGCGCCAAGTCGGCGTAGGCGCGCGCCCGCCCGCTACCCTTCGAACGGGTGGCGCTGGCCGGGCGCCAAGTCGGCGTAGGCGCGCGCCCGCCCCTACCTTTAAACGGGTGGCGCTGGCCGGGCGCTTAGTCGGCGACGACGCGCCTCGCCCTCGCCCTTCGAACGGTGGCGCTGGCCGGGCGCCAAGTCGGCAGACGCGCGGCCGCCCGCTACCCATCGAATGGGTGGCGCTGGCCGCGGCGAAGTCGGCAGACGCGCTGCTCGCTACCCGCCGAACGGGTGGCGCTGGCCGGCGCCTAGTCGGGCGACGCGCGCTCCGCCCTCTACCCTTTGAACAGTGGCGCGGCTGGCGCGCGCCGCCTGCGGACACCGCCGCGGGCGGTAACTTGGGTCTTTAATGCGGCCTTGCGCTGCATGTTCCTCGAATCACGCCGCCCGGTCCGACAGGTTAGGTTCCGTGCATCAGACCCGACGCGCCGGGGCACACGGCGCCTATGACCGTGGGCGGGATGTGGTTTTGCGTGTTTGCAGCTGCTCGTCTCTTCCCTAGGCAAGGGGACACGGGCGGCGCGGTGAGTGGCGCTGTGATCCTCGACCTTCCAGCGTTAGGTGGGCGTTGCGCCGACGGGCGCTTGTACGATCGCGTCGCGCCTCGTGCACGGACCTCCGCGACTTTCGCTGACATGGGGAACCGTGCGGGCGGGCCTTTACACCGCTGCGTTACATCCGCACGCGATCGCTGCGACGCCAAGAGCGGCGGCGGTATGGGCGAGGTGGCTTGAAATAGCCCCGCAACAGCGCCCCGCACCTTTACGCCTCTTTCCCGCTCGCTCCGCCTTCCACACCTCGCGCTATCTTCACCACTTCGTTTCGTTGGGGAAGCGATGGCCTCGAGCGAGCGCGCGCGGCAGCGGTTGGTGGCCCCGCCATTCGCCGCGATCGGCGCCATTGAGGTGAAATATGCGCCCAAGAGCGCGACCGGCGCGCAACCAGAGCGGCCGGTGGCGGAGGAGGAAGGCACATTCTCTGGCGAGCTAGGCCCTCGCTCGTGACCGAGAAGACGATCCAAGGGCTCTTGCGCGCGGGGAAGTTGTCCGGGCGTCAGGACGTACGATTGCTCGCCGACGGCGAGACGGAACCGCATCCCGAGAGGTCAGAGGCGGTCGTATTCGTTGCCTTTTTCGATGCGGGGCTCCGGATCCCAGCGGCGACCATGGTGGGCGATGTGCTGCGGACCTTCGGGCTGGAGCTAGCACAACTGACTCCAAACACCGTGGCCCGGCTCGTGGTGTACAGCTGGGCCTTGCGCTCGGGGGCCTGCTGGCCCAGCGCGTCGCTATTCGCCTATCTCCACGAGGCACGATGCCAGCCGAAGGGCCGGAAGGATAGGACGCTATCGAGCTTCGGTAGCGTCTCTTTTATTCTTCGCCCGTCGTAAGAAGCTCTTCCTGCGAACTCAACTCGCGGGAAGTGGGAGTCTTCTCGATGAAGCGGTGGTTCTACCACCGTGTGGAGCGGAGCGCCTTGAGTGCACAGCCGACCAATCGCGCTCAAGCCCTCGCCCGCCGAACGCTCGATGATGAGGACAAGCGAGGGTCAAACGGCTCGTGGCGTGGCCACCCGCCTCAACATGCGCGACCTTGCCAAGAGTACGTGATGTACGGTGTGGCACCGCTGCTCACGATCGCATCTTGCATCGATAGGCATCTCGCTGCCGTCCTCGTAAGCCTCGATTGCGCCTCCTTTGTTGACTTGAGATGCGTTGTATCGATGCTGTTCTCCTTTGCTTCGTGGATTTCTTGGAGGAGGCGAGCAAGCCGCGCGTGTTCTCGGGCCGTACACCGCCAGGGAGCACGAGCAGCGGCGCTGCGCTCGCTATCGCCAAGGCGGGTCAGGCGAATAAACCGCGTGTGCGAGGTCCTCGGCCTTGCCTTGCGGATCGTGTCGCCCAACCGATGGTGGAGTGAAGAAGAAGGCCTCGCTCGGAAGAGGGCCGCAGCGGGTGCCCGCGCGCTCGCCGCTAGTGTTTCCGAGGGTGCGCGACGCGAGTCGACTCGTGAGGTACGCCGATTCGGGCTTGGGTGGCGCAGTGCCAAGGCGAGGTGTCTTCGCAAGCGCCCCGACGCCGGGTTTGCCGCGGCGCGGAGGGGGAAGCCTCACCACCCGCCGGTCGCCGAGGCGACTCGTGGCGGATCGGCGATGCCGAGGTGGAGCCCTCGACCGCGCCGCGGGTGCCGGAGGCGCTCCGCGGGGCGCACGTAGCCGCGGCTTGTCTTTACCAACAAAGCTGGGACCGAGGTGCCCTTCGACGATTGCCACCGTTGAACCTTCGCCCCGGGCGCAGCAGCCGAGGTCTTCCCGACCACGGCCGCGGGGCGGTGGCGCTGCTAGCTGCCCCGCCAAACGGCCATGTGTGCGCCGAGCTCCACCGACACCGCGAGGGTTCGGCCGTGGGCTACGGGCATCGGCTTGTGGGATTCCAGCGCAAGCACCGGGGCCCCGTGGCCTATCGCCTCGCCCCTCTCGCCACCCCGCCTGCAGGGACAGCCGCCGCCCTCCCGAACGCGAGGTCTCGCCGCGGCGGGACCATTCCTTCTGCTACCGAAGGTAGGGTGACTTAGCTTACTCTGGTGTATGCTTTTATGCCTTGTGGTGATCACCCGTATCCTTGTTTGCAGCGTTGCTCCTTCCAGAGGGGGAGCACCCGACGGAACACGGGACCTCCGAGCGCGTGAGCCCTACGGACTTCGTGCCGCCTCCGGAGACGCTGAGGGCGTGGCGCGGGATTGTAAATGACGCGGCCACGAGCGTCGACCCGCAAGTGCTGCAGGCCTACGGTGCGGGGCGCCTAGGGGACGCTTTCGAGGTGTCCGGTGAGGGTGGTACTCGTGCGACCACGCTTGAGTTTAGCCGAGTGTGCTAAGCCTTTTCCTTCTACACACACTTGTCTTTGGGGCAGGCCCGCAAATGGCCTATGCTCGAGCCAAAAGGCGCCGAGGACAGTGCGCGTGCCGCCGAGGAGGAGCTGCGCTGCCTCGAGCCCGCTCGCCAGACGCCCGCATCCGCCACCGAAGCGGAATGCGCCTGCGGGGCGCACGCGAGGGGCTTGTTGCGCGCGGCGCAGAGTCGCCGCGGCAAACGCTGAACAAAAGTTCGCGCGGAGCGGGACGGGTTCTCGAGCAGTCGCCGCGCTTAGAGAAGGAAAAAGGCGAGCTTGCCTTGACTCTAGCGGAGCGCAACCGACGCTGGCGACGCCTCGGTGGTTGCTTGGGACGCCATGCAAGCGCTGGAGAGCCATCTCCAAGGGCTGTAGCGAGGTGCCGGACGCGCCGCCCGAGGAGTTGTCTCGACGCTCCGCCGATTGGGATGCCGCCAACGCCGCGGCGCGACGCGGCGACGCCCTTGGCACCCACCGCGCATACATACGCCGGCATGCTTGGTGTGCGTGCTCCTACAGCACCGCGGTTGTACGCACGCCGCCGCTACTGGATGATCCTCACCGAGATGATCGGGCGGGCCGGAGTAATGTCCGCGCCGCCCGCTCCGCCGCTTGCCCTCGCCCTTCTTCGACCGGATCCGGGGCACGCCGGGCCGGATGTTGCACGGATCGAGCTCCGTCGCCTACGGGACGGGAGCCTCGCCAATTTCTAGACGGGTCCTCGACGCGACGATGGTGGCGCTGGCCCTCCGGCGCCGGAACCCGCAGTCCGACGCCGTGGTGCTTAGGTGTAGGCGTGTGTTGTATCTTGTTCCTTGTCTTTGTGAATAAAGTACACACTTGCTACTTGCATTCGACTTTCACCTACATCCCGGCAGCTTCCTTGCTGGGACCGGCCGTCGCGGCCGACCTTTCAACCCGGCGACGCCGCCGACGACGAAGGGTCAAGAGTCGCCGACTTTTGGGCGAGTCGGCCTTCTTCGAGCGAGGCCCCACTCTAGCGCGTGTTAAGGATGAACCCGCGGGTAGCGGCTTAGAGCGCCGGATGTTGCCGGACCTTTGTACATGTGATTCTTCCGTATGCGACTTCCGGCATTTTAAGAATGCGCTGCGTGTTGATGCCGCTGTTGGCGAAGTAGTTGTGCTAGGGTTCCGTAAAGCGGACAGTCCGCGGACTGACGTATGCGGAGGCAGACCTCCGTGGTGTGCCTTGCTTTATAGTCCGGAGACTCGCGCGTGCAGAGGCAGGCCTCGACGCTACGTCTTATTTAGAGTCCGTGGACTAGTGCGTGCGGAGGCGGACCTCGACGCTACGTCTTATGTATAGTCCGGAGACTCGTGCGTGCGGAGGCAGGCCTCGACGCTACGTCTTATTTAGAGTCCGTGGACTAGTGCGTGCGAAAGCGGACTTCGACGCTGCGTCTTCTTTATAGTCCGGAGACTCGCGCGTGCGGAGCTAGGCTCAACGTTACGTCTTATTTAAAGTCCATGGACTAGTGCGTGCGGAAGCGGACTTCGACGCTACATCTTCTTTATAGTCCGGAGACTCGCGCGTGCGGAGCTAGGCTCAACGCTACGTCTTATTTAAAGTCCGTGGACTAGTGCGTGCGAAGCGGACTTCGACGCCACGCCTTCTTTATAGTCCGACACTCGCACGCGCGGAGCTAGGCTCAACGCCACGCCTTATTTAAAGTCCGTGGACTAGTGCGCGCGAAGCGGACTTCGACGCCACGCCTTCTTTATAGTCCGAGACTCGCGCGTGCGAGCTAGGCTCAACGCCACGCCTTATTTAAAGTCCGTGGACTAGTGCGTGCGAAGCGACTTCGACGCCACGCCTTCTTTATAGTCCGAGACTCGCGCGTGCGGAGCTAGGCTCAACGCCACGCCTTATTTAAAGTCCGTGGACTAGTGCGCGCGAAGCGACTTCGACGCCACGCCTTCTTTATAGTCCGAGACTCGCGCGCGCGAGCTAGGCTCGACGCCACGCCTTATTTAAAGTCCGTGGACTAGTGCGTGCGAAGCGAACTTCGACGCCACGCCTTCTTTATAGTCCGAGACTTGCGCGCGCGCGAGCTAGGCTCGACGCCACGCCTTATTTAAAGTTCGTGGACTAGTGCGCGCGAAGCGGACTTCGACGCCACGCCTTCTTTATAGTCCGAGACTTGTGCACGCGACGCGCCCCCGTGCGCCTTTTGTTTATACTCGCACTTCACCTGGCGACGGCGAGTGCACACGCGAACGCGTCGCGTCTTGGTTTATACTGTGCCCGCCCCGGCGATGGCGAGTGCACACGCGAACGCGCGACTTTGGTTTATACTCAGTCCCGCCGGCGACGCTGAGTGCACACGCGAACGCGCGTCTTTGGTTTATATCAGTCCCGCTTCATGGGGACGGCGAGTGCACACGCGAACGCGCGCTTTGGTTTATACTCGCCCCGCCCCGACGGCGGCGGTGCACGCGCGACGCGCGCTTTGGTTTATACTCAGTCGCGCCCCGCGACGCGGCGTGCACACGCGAACGTCGTCTTTGGTTTATACTCGCCCGCCGGCGACGCCGAGTGCACACGCGAACGTGCGTCTTTGGTTTATACTCAGTCCCGCCCACCTCGCGACGGCGTGTGCACACGCGAACGTGCGTCTTTG
Organism: Dendrocalamus sinicus; assembly: GCA_036346575.1. Classification (NCBI taxonomy): domain Eukaryota; kingdom Viridiplantae; phylum Streptophyta; class Magnoliopsida; order Poales; family Poaceae; genus Dendrocalamus; species Dendrocalamus sinicus. The sequence continues at coordinate 18,675,318 of CM070657.1, read as the reverse complement.
GTTTATACTCAGTCCCGCCCCCCTGGCGACGCCGAGTGCACACGCGAACGTGCGTCTTTGGTTTATACTCGCCGGCGACGCCGCCTGCACACGCGAACGTCGCTTTGGTTTATACTCTCCGCCCCTCGCGACGGCGAGTGCACACGCGCGCGCGTCTTTGGTTTATACTCGTCCCGCCCCCACGGCGACGCTGAGTGCACACGCGAACGTGCGTCTTTGGTTTATACTCGCCCCGCCGCCTGCGGCGGCGAGTGCACACGCGAACGTCGTCTTTGGTTTATACTCAGCCCGCCCCACGGCGGCGACGCGAGTGCACACGCGAACGTGCGTCTTTGGTTTATACTCAGTCCCCCCCGGCGACGGCGAGTGCACACGCGAACGTGCGTCTTTGGTTTATACTCAGTCCCGCCCACCTGGCGACGGCGAGTGCACACGCGAACGTGCGTCTTTGGTTTATACTCAGTCCCGCCCCCCCCGCGACGGCGAGTGCACACGCGAACGTCGTCTTTGGTTTATACTCAGTCCGCCCCTGCGACGGCGAGTGCACACGCGAACGTGCGTCTTTGGTTTATACTCGTCCCGCCGGCGACGGCGAGTGCACACGCGACGCGTCGTCTTTGGTTTATACTCGTCCCGCCCACTGGCGACGGCGAGTGCACACGCGAACGTCGTCTTTGGTTTATACTCGATCCGCCCGCGACGGCGAGTGCACACGCGAATGTGCGTCTTTGGTTTATACTCAGCCCGCCCCGCGGCGGCGAGTGCACACGCGAACATGCGCTTTGGTTTATATCAGCCCCGCCCCCCTGGCGACGGCGAGTGCACACGCGAACGTGCGTCTTTGGTTTATACTCAGTCCCGCCCCCCTGGCGACGGCGAGTGCACACGCGAACGTGCGTCTTTGGTTTATACTCGCCCCGCCGCTGGCGACGGCGAGTGCACACACGAACGTGCGGTTTATACGCCCGCCGCGAGTGCACACGCGAACGTCGTCTTTGGTTTATACTCGGTCCGCGCCTAGCGACGGCGAGTGCACACGCGAACGCGCGTCTTTGGTTTATACTCGATCCGCCTAGCGACGCTGAGTGCACACGCGAACGTCGTCTTTGGTTTATACTCAGTCCCGCCCCCCCTGGCGACGGCGAGTGCACACGCGAACGTGCGTCTTTGGTTTATACTCAGTCCCGCCCCCCCTGGCGAGGGCGAGTGCACACGCGAACGTGCGTCTTTGGTTTATACTCAGTCCCGCCCCCCCTGGCGACGGCGAGTGCACACGCGAACGTGCGTCTTTGGTTTATACCACGGGGACGCGCGCGTTGGCCAAGCCTGCGCGCGCCCTCACCGCGTGCTTGAGTGTGATGAAGAAAGATTAGCGGCAAATGGCGATCTTCATTACATCCCCGTTTGCGCGGGTGAGCGACTACAAAGGGTGAATATACTGACCGTTTGCCCTTGGTGCTACCGCAGCCTCTAGTCACTAGACGTCTGCAGGGCCCGCGCAGGCGCCTATGGATGACCCTGCGGACCTCCGTGCTGTGGCGCCGGCTCTACGAGCGTCGCTGGGCGTCGCGACGCGGCACCGTGCTCGCTCGATCGCCGCCATATCCTCGTCGCCTCGAGACGGTGATGGTGGTCCAGGGACCCGGATCTTCATGCACGATAGCCGTGATGTGGTACCGCGCCAAGGAGTTGAGGATTGGGCGCCCTAGTATGGCATTGTAGGGTACGGAAGGTCGACCACGCCGAAGGTGGCATCTTCGGTCCGCACATTGTCATCTCGGCCAAGGAGACTTGAAGGCCGACGGCCCGCCCGCAGGGCTGTCCCAAGCCCTCGCAGCTGGGATTCCCGAGGCCCCAGCGGCTTCGAGGATCCCCATCGGTCGAAGGCGCCGCAAACAATACGTTCGCGAGCTACCGCCGCCCACCAAGGCGCGCCCCACGCCGCATCCCGCGATGGTGACCGGATAACGTGGGTCTGGTGAGGAAGTCCACACCCTAGGCGTCGCCGGGTGTGAATGTAACCGTGCCGCGCCCAATCCGCGGTGCTTGCGCTGGGTATGCCGCCACGTGGTGTAGTCTTGGCGCGTAGGCCTTCTGCTGCCGTGCCGGGCGAATTCCAGCGAGCCTCCGGATATGACATTAATGACCTGCGGTAGGTTGCGTCCGGGGCTCGCAACGGCGGAGGCCCTCCCGAGGCTCATGACGTGAGCTTGGATCCGTAAAGCGCCTTCACGGTTGCATCCCTGCGCCGCACCGCATGGGGCCTCGTGATGGAATTGGACGTGGCCACTGCAGCGGGCGCGCCCGGTTCTGTCCCTAGCGGCTGCCGCGAGCGCCGCGATGGAGGTGCAGTGCGGGTATCATGATTGCCGCGCCGTGGACTACGCACTACGCCCGATGCTGGTCGTCGTAATCCCCACGACTTATCGCCGCGGCTCGCCACGCCGCGCCCGCCACGGCGCCCGACCGCCTCGGCCGCCTGAGCACCATCGCCGGACCGCCGATGTCGAGGACGCATCGATTTCGCCGACCTCTGCTGGCCGCACTTGGGCTGATCGGACGACTCCTTATGCGGGTTGTCCCTACGGCCGGCGCGCGTCCCGACGACTCGCCGCTTTCCTTCAAGAACCGCCCCTCGGCGGGTCTTCGGCTTTTGCCGAGGTTCCGGCCTGGTTGGTGTCGGAGTCGTCACCTTGCCTTCGCCGCGCGTCTTCCTCCGCCTTAGCATATTCTTCCATCTTGTCGAAGAGCTTCGCTACCGTCTTGATTGGCTTTCGCGTGTTGTACTCGGCCATCGGGCCCGGACGAAAGCCCTGTATGGCTGCATTGACGATGGTGGTCTCGTTGACGTCTTTCACCTGACATCGAATCTTGGCGAAGCGTTTGAAGTAGTCCCGGAGCTTCTCCGAAGGCTTTTGCTTTACAGCAAAGAGTTGGTCCGCGTCGACTCGGTCAATGTAGTTTCCTTGGAAGTTGTTGTGGAGGCGGACACGAAGCTGTTCCCACGCGTAGATGGAGCCCGGCTCTATGGTAAAGAACCAAGAGAGCGCCACTCCTTGTAGCGCGAGGGGGAGTCCCTTCGCCTTCGTGGTGTCGTCGCCACCCGCGGCTTTGATTGCGGTTTCGTATACGCGCACGAACTCACGGGGGTCCGTGTCGCCTTTGTACGAGTCGATGGCGCTAGGAAACTTGAAGTCTTCGAGCCATGCCGCCTGCTGCATCCCCGCCGAGAGCGGGGACTCCGGATCCATACGCCGCAGCGGCACGCGGCTGGACGTGGGGGCCGCGATCGCCCGCCCTCTCGGCGTGGGCTCGGGCGCGACCATCGGCGCAGCTCGCCGACTCGAGCCTCCGCATATCTCGGACGGCTCGCGAAGGTCCCTAGCTCCGCCGGAATGCATTGAGAGCCGCCACAGGCACTTTCCATCGCCGTGCAGGCGGGTTGCCGGTACCCCGACGGGCGGTCGGCGAGGGATGACCGCGTCGCGAGTCCCGAACTGCCGGTCGCTCCGTCGTGGCTACCTCGCGCCGCCCGTCCGCGCCGCCGGCGAGGGTTGCGATGGGGCGGCGAGGTCGGTGTCGTTGCGTCGGCGGGATCGGTTGTCGCTGCGCCGTGTCGGCGTCTTCGACCGCCGGGCCGCCCCCGCAACGCCATGGTGGGGCGGGTCGTCGCGTGCCGGTGACGGGTTGGTCATCGCGGTGCGGTGGCGGGGTTGGTCGCCGCCGCGAACGCCGGCGTCTCCGCTACCACGCTGCGCATCGGCACCCGCGTCCGCGGCGCTGATGCCGGCCCTGGTACTCATACGACGCTCCGAGCCGCCGCTTTCTTTCCCTTCGCGCGCCGGTGAAGCTTTTTCGGTGCCATCTTTTTCCTTCGGTCTTCAGGCTTGTGTTCGTCCTCCCCACGGACGGCGCCAACTGTTGTGGCTACAGACCAAACAGAGAGAGAGGTGGTAGTGGAGAGTGATGAAGATAAGTGTAATGGCCTGCCCTCCTCCCCATGGCTTGCTCGTATATATACATACATGAGGAGTGCTTTTACAGTTATGCCCTTACATCTGGTTATCCCCTCTGGGGCAGTTATGTCATTACGCATGGCCTGTTCTGGGCCTTATAATCTCCTACCAGGCCTGCTGGGTTTAGGTGGGGGCCATCCCTACGACACTGGTAGAAGTGACAATAGCAACGTGATGATTAAGTGAATTCAAGAGTGTTCACTACTTGCACAACAACGGTTATATGGTGGAGCTGGGTATGGAAGTGTATATCCTAGCAATCTGAAATTCTTGATGTTGTAAAGTTAAGTAATAATCCAGGCTAGAATACTTTGCCTAAGTGTTGATCCAAAAGATTTAAGTGAAGTATATGAACGCACACGCAAAGATCAATGTGACTCGATGCAAACAAAGGAGAGACCAAAAGATTTAAGCTAACTAGAGGCAATCTGAAATTAAAGATTAGATAGCTTGTTTTGCACCAAGTACTAGGAGAGACGCTAGCCAATTGCAATGATATGAATGTAGGGCACGAGATTCATCAAGAAATTAAATTACACAATCTGAATTTATGGATTAAGAACTCACCCAAATTCGGCCAATGCTTTCTCTTTTTTTTCTTTCTTTTTTTTTGCTCAACTGTCTTTTTTTCAAAGGACAAACTAGGTTTAATTGTTCTTTTGATTTTGCACAGGTCACAAATATTTAGCAAGGTGTAAAGTACTCAAGAGCAGCCCTAGATGCAATATTCAACAGCTAGTCTCAATTGATGAAAAAAATCAGCGAGGAAATTTTTTTTGCACATTGTAGCTCGTCGAGGTACTGTAGCAACTTCTAAAAACACTGTAGCAAACACGTATTGAAGCAGTGAACTAGCAATCGCGTACTGTACCAGCGCAGCATTGTAGCATATCGCATACTGTAGCAGATCGATTTTTTTAAATTTTGGATTGGACACAAAGATTAAGCTACGCAAATAAACACGAACGATCAGCACCTAAACAAAACTCTAATGTATCAAAACTTAACAAAACTCACAAAATTAACAGATGCAAAAAAACTAGGGTTTGGATTTTTTTGTTGCAATTTTTGATTTTAATGGACTATAGGACAGAAGTAAATAAGTCTAAAACTAAGGGTAAATAATCCTACCGAGTAAACCACGCTCTGATACCAAGATGATACGGGGTCGCCCGATCTTCTCGACGTAGGATCAAGATACTCACGTGGATTTGATGAACTGTAGTGATCCCCCGTTGTCAATGCAAGAGTTAGCACTCTATAATTCGCCTAACCTCACGTGCTGACCTTTACGACCACTGATGAAGGTCCATCGCGCTCCCAATTCCCAGCGGAAAGGTTGAACGATCTTCATTTCAGTGAACTCCCAATTCCCTCAAGTTGGTTCGGCCAACAGAAAGAACAAGAGTATTCTATTATCAAAACTGGTCTCAATTTTACAGGGGTGGTGGCTATCTTTTAAAGAGATACAAGGGGTGGAGAGTCAGCCAAACACTTGGCGGCCGAATAGGACTCGATTACAAAACCCTAGGCCCATTTTGACTCGGACTAAAAAATGACGTGACTTGTTTTGCAGTTTCTGATCGGCTCGTAGGGAATTTGGAGGTGAGGCCAGATCCATCTAAAAGTAGCTTCAAGAGCTTCCATAGATTATAGGAACACCTCAATCGGACTCTGTTTGTAAAAGTTATGGCCGTTTTAGTAGGTGCCTGTTGGACTGTCCCGAATCGAATCCGAATTGAGTTCTGAGTTGAATCCGAGTTTGAATTCGGTTGCACATGTGTGAGGTCCGAATTGGGCTTGAAAATCTTGTCCAAAACTTGGGCTTTAAGTTTTTGGGCTTCTCCCATTTTGCTCTCCCACTGCATGGGCTTCTTTCCTCTTTGATCAGCTTCATGGGCTGCTTGGCTTTCTCCTTTCCATTCCCATGGGTTTTGAGCTTTTTGTTCTTCGTAGCAAATATGATTACCCTCCTTGTGCTTTTCCATTGCTTTGCCCTGGAATCATCATAATATTCAAACCTAATAATAAACAAGAATTTGGCATAAGATAGTATATCGTTCCCACGAAAAGAAGGAAATTCATTAAGAAACAAATTCAGCTGACAATATTTAATGCGGCTCAATACTTCTTTCCAGTGAAATAATGTATTTGACTGAAAAATGCTAAGCATGTGTGTATCCGCATCATATATATACCATCCAGGCCATGGGGGAAACTGATGAGGACACGATCCCTATGGATACAACCATATTTGCTATGCTTGTTGTTCCAATTACAAGAGCTCATACGCATCACTTAAATTATAAGGTGAGCTCGTTTCAAAAAGGTTTTACTTTGTGTGATAAAGAACGTATGATATTACATAATGAGAGTTTGTTGCGTTTGTTATTATGTACCGAGATTTATGATGAAGATCAAGCAATACGTGAGGCTACACATATGCTAAAATCGAGGACGGTTTTCTATCAAGAAGGGGAGGATGATGTGACCATGCCACAAACACATACGATAATCGCGCCCAATATCAAGATTGAACTAAAGGTGAATTCGTTTCTTCAGCCTTCATATGTTACTGAGAATAGACCGCTACCTAATGCAAGTGATTTAATTGTGCTTAGGAACTTGGGAAGGGATGAAGGAAAGGGACATGGAGTCCTGGACACGCATGGCAGGAACAATGGAGGTCACCACGTCACTTTGGGACCAAGTCAAGCACGAATTCGAGTTGGACACGTTTTGGAATCAGACTCGGACTGCTGTGATGGTACCAAATTCAAACGGGCATAACTTCCTCATACGGACTCTGTTTAGGACGTTCTTGTACTTCATGGAAAGCTTATGAAATCTACTTTCCAACGGTTCCAACCCCATCTTCAAATTCTATCCGCGCCGGCCGCAATTGTTAAAAGAGTCCACATTGGTCACGTACTGGAATCAGACTCGGACTGCTGCAATGGTGCAAGTTCAAACGGGCATAACTTCCTCATACGGACTCCGTTTGGGATGTTCTTGTACTTCATAGAAAGCTTATAAAGTCTACTTTCCAATGGACCCAACCTCATCTTCAAATTCCATCTGAGCCAGCCGCAATCATCAAAAGAGTCCACGTTGGTCTCTGAGTCCGAGTCAAAAAGGGTGCTGCGCCACCACCACTTGGGCCCATGGGCCTTGTAACCTTAGGGCATGCACTTGGACGCCACCCCTGGTTGTTCTCCCTATAAAGGAGCCACCGCCTCCGTTGTTAGGACTTGGATTTCGTTAAGTTTAGGTTTAGCCATTGTGCAAACTTTTGTTATTCAGTTGTGTCGGACGACCACCTGTCAAGACATCTTCGGAATCCCAACTTTTCAGTACTTCATAAATATTTGCAATTTGAGATTGCTTGTTATCTTGTTCTTGCGTGTTCTTCGGTTGCATGTAGGAATAGACCTTCGTGGTCAGGACAACCGTGTGCTTGGCACGGTTGATAACACTCGGAGTGTGGTTTAGCGATTGCTTGGCATTCTGGTCGTGACCGGTTAGTAGCCGCATCGTCAAAGTCGTTCTCCTCCGAATCGAAGTTATCATCCTATCGAGAGATCGGGACCCATCGCCTCATCAGTTGGTATCAGAGCTTCGGTTGACCGGTAGGAATTCTTTGTATCCCTAGTTAGTAGATTGATTTTTATTTCCCATAGTCCAGAAAAATTGCCCCACAAAAAGAGTTAATTTTCGCTGTCCAAACACCGTTGTGCCTTTCAATCTATTAGTTTTGGTTTGCTAAATTGAATTTGTGTCCGTTTTAGCTTTGTCTAGTTGCTGGTCATATCTTTGTTCCTACAAAAATCCAAACAAAAAAAAATTCCCCCACCCCAAACCCTAATTCCAATTCGGCTGATTTTTGTCCTTTCTCTGCAGCCGCCACCAAAAAAAGCCATAACTTTTGATTCCGAGATTATTTTTGAGTAAGACCACTTTTGTTAGATTCATAACTTCATTGTCCATCTATCTGTAAAATTTCACATCATTCCAGTGAGGCAATTAAGAGATATATGCGGTGGAAGTTGACCTAAAATTCCAGATTGAATCTGCAACAGTTGGCACTTGTGAATTTTGTGAGAATTTTTGGGTCGGTTTCCAGAACTTGGCCCCAAAACAAAAGTTGTAGAAAAAGCCGTCAGGAAACTGAGAAAAAAAGAAGCATTGAAAAAAAGGCAACTGACAAAAAGTTACGGCCAAAATACCGACTTACTGTCCAGTGGACAGAAATCTCCAGATTTCAAGTTTTGGGTCAATCCTTGTGCTCTTCAATTCCAGATTGCATTCAATTAAATTATCTTGTATTTACCACTCCCATACATTGTCATACACTTGTTTTAGCCTTCTTCCATCTTTGGTTGATCAGCAACATAGGCTAAGTGCTAGATACGAACTATAATTCAATTCTGTGCAATTTCTGAAATTAATTGATTGTGTTCCTTTGCTACAAAATACATAGCCTATCCAAGCTCCACTTTTCTACAAACCGAACAGGTCTCGCTGTACCTTGCAATCGCTTTACTCATCACTTGAGTTAGATTTATCACGAACCAGCCACCGGTTGCACCACCTGTTTGCTTTGGTAAGAACTTGTAAGAATTTGGTAAGAGCTTGAGAGATGCATTACTTGAATTGAGCCTCCATATTCTAGTAGTGGATAGGAGCATATACTTGTGATTTGTTTCCTTGTGTGCTACTAACCATGGCAGGTTCACGGAATGATTACAAGATAGATCCACATCTTCTTGAGAAATTGGTGGGAGATCAAAAAAATTCACGACGAATATGCACGCTTGAGACAAGCTTCTTCACCACGGAGGTACACAATCGTGATAGTGCGTCCGTAAAACTAAAATCACTTTACCATCTTTTAATGGTAAATATGATCTGATGGTTATCTTAATTGGGAACTAGCTGTTGATCAAAAATTTACTTGCCATGATTGTCACGAGAATAGGCGAGTTAGGGCTGCTACTAGTGAATTTACCGATTTTGCTTCTATTTGGTGGAAAGAACATTGCTGTCAACATCCCAATAACATACCTAACACTTGGGAGGCTTTAAAATTGCTTATGCGCCATCGATTTGTTCCCTCATATTATGCTCGTGATTTGTTAAATAAACTGCAACGCTTACAACAAGGTACAAAGTCTGTGGAAGAATACTATCAGGAATTACAAATTGGTATGTTGCGTTGTGGTTTAGAGGAACATGCTGAAGCTACAGAGAATAGATTCTTGCGTGGGCTTAATAAAGAAATTCAGGACCTTCTCATTCACAAAGAATATAATTCTCTCCTCATTTGTTTATACTTGCTTGTAATGTTGAGCGTCAGATTGAGGAGAAATTGAGAGTGCTTGATGATAAGAAATGTGAGAACAAACCCATGTTTGTGCCTTTTACGTAACTAACAACTTGCGGTAGTTGAGAACCATGTTGAAGAGGAGCATGAGCTGATTGAACCATCGATTCCATCGGTTAAGAACAAAGATGAGGAGATGGATGTACCTACATCATCTGAGGAGCCAAAAGATAAAGATCATGGTGCTATTATCACTCACGGTGAGTATGCTTGTGAAGAACAACAATTATGCACTTTGTTCATGCTATTTTAGAGCAAAACTTAGTGGAAAATAATTCTGACACGCCCATATTTCAAGTAGAGAATTCACACTACATTGATTTGAGTATTGAGAATGAGTTTAGTGCACCTTGTCAAAAAATAATTGAATTGCCTGCTGTTTTGAGTGATTCATGTGATGAATTGATCACATACAATGATCATGTTGCTTTGGTTAGACATAAAGAAGTTTTAACTAGAATTTCTCCTGCCAATTCATTGTGTTACATCATGTTGGATCTTCCTATGAAATTGTCACATGCTTTGGAGAAAGTTTCTGAACTTACATGTTCAAAATTCTTGTTTAGTGCCTACACCCCTGGGTATAAGTTTAATTTGATTGGAGATTATGGTGTAGAAAATCAATTTCTTGTATATCGAATATGCATAACTTGTGACCACATGGATGAATTGCAGCTTGTTGTTTTGAACAACAACTCTTGTATGCTCAATCTTGTTCATTATGAAAGAAAAATAAAATTTAGTGATCATTCAATGCCTCTGCGTTCTTCTCTTATTGAACCATCTAACATTGGCAATCTGAATAATGAAATTGATGTATGGAAGAATTTGCAAATATTTTCACCCTTACTTGATGAATTTGCTATTGCTCAATTGAAATCTGATTATATGGATAAACTTTGTTTGATTCCAAAAGTTGTAGCTTTGCCTATATGTGCCACCACCGCAAGTTTACAACTTCAAAGATTTGAATTGCATAAATGTGTCACTTACATTTGCAAAACAAGTTGCGATAATTACTGTGTGAGAAATTTTGATTTGTTCATTAACATATATGATTACTTTTGGGTTAATAATACAATGAGCTTTTATGATTGCTACTGTGTTATAACATTAATTGTGCAACAACGAAGAACTGTTAAAGCGGATGACATATACATATACCATGCATACACCTTGGCTTCTTTGTTACCATACTTTCAGTTTATCAAAAGCCGAGGACGGCTTTGTTTTCAAGAAGGGAGGATGATGAGGACACGATCCCTATGGATACAACCATATTTGCTATGCTTGTTGTTCCAATTACAAGAGCTCCTACGCATCACTTAAATTATAAGGTGAGCTCGTTTCAAAAAGGCTTTACTTTGTGTGATAAAGAACGTATGATATTACATAATGAGAGTTTGTTGCGTTTGTTATTATGTACCGAGATTTATGATGAAGATCATGCAATACGTGAGGCTACACATATGCTAAAATCGAGGACGGTTTTCTATCAAGAAGGGGAGGATGATGTGACCATACCACAAACACATACGACAATCGCGCCCAATATCAAGATTGAACTAAGGTGAATTCGTTTCTTCAGCCTTCATATGTTACTGAGAATAGACCGCTACCTAATGCAAGTGATTTAATTGTGCTTAGGAACTTGGGAAGGGATGAAGGAAAGGGACATGGAGTCCTGGACATGCATGGCAGGAACAATGGAGGTCACCACGTCACTTTGGGACCAAGTCAAGCACGAATTCGAGTTGGACACGTTTTGAAATCAGACTGGGACTGCTGTGATGGTACCAAGTTCAAACGGGCATAACTTCCTCATACGGACTCCGTTTAGGACGTTATTGTACTTCATGGAAAGCTTATGAAATCTACTTTCCAACGGTTCCAACCCCATCTTCAAATTCTATCCGAGCCGGCCGCAATTGTTAAAAGAGTCCACGTTGGTCACGTACTGGAATCAGACTCGGACTGCTGCAATGGTGCAAGTTCAAACGGGCATAACTTCCTCATACGGACTCCGTTTGGGATGTTCTTGTACTTCATAGAAAGCTTATAAAGTCTACTTTCTAATGGACCCAACATCATCTTCAAATTCCATCTGAGCCAGCCGCAATCATCAAAAGAGTCCACATTGGTCTCTGAGTCCGAGTCAAAAAGGGTGCTGCGCCACCACCACTTGGGCCCATGGGCCTTGTAACCTTAGGGCATGCACTTGGACGCCACCCCTGGTTGTTCTCCCTATAAAGGAGCCACCGCCTCCGTTGTTAGGACTTGGATTTCGTTAAGTTTAGGTTTAGCCATTGTGCAAACTTTTGTTCTTCAGTTGTGTCGGACGACCACCTGTCAAGACATCTTCGGAATCCCAACTTTTCAGTACTTCATAAATATTTGCAATTTGAGATTGCTTATTATCTTGTTCTTGCGTGTTCTTCAGTTGCATGTAGGAATAGACCTTCGTGGTCAGGTCAACCGTGTTCTTGGCACGGTTGATAACACTCGGAGTGTGGTTTAGCGATTGCTTGGCGTTCTGGTCGTGACCGGTTAGTAGCCGCATCGTCAAAGTCGTTCTCCTCCGAATCGAAGTTATTATCCTATCGGAAGATCGGGACCCCATCGCCTCATCAGAAACCCTAAGCATTGCTCACCTAATTCTCCACTACCATACCTCTCTCTCTGTTTGGTCTGTAACCACGACAGATAGCGCCGTCCGTGGGGAGGACAAGAGCAAGTCTCAAGATCTGAAGAAGGATGGCATCGAAGAAAGCTTCATTGTCGGCGGTGGGGAAGAAGGAGAAGGGCGCGACGGAGCCCCACGTCAGCACCAGAGCTTCGGTGTCGGGAATTGCGAGCACGGACGTCAGTGTGGGCTCGGCAGCTACGGACACCGACGCTCATGGCGCGACGATCAACCCCACCACTGGCACGACGGCCGATTCCATCGCTGGCGTGTCGGTCGACCCCACTCCGCGGGCGGCGATCGACCCCACCGACCAGGTTGTCGGGAGCGGTAACGCTGGCGCCCATGCTGGCACGGCCACCGTCCCTACCCCCGGCGCGACGATCGACGCTGGCAACACCGACCGGGTTGTCGGGAGTGCTAACACCGGCGCCCATGTTGGCACGGCCACCGCCCCGACCCCCGGTGCGGGGGCAGCGACCGGCTCTGGAAGTTCTTACTCGAATATCTCCTGGTGATTCTTTGTGCTATATCATGTTTGATGATCCTAGAGAGCTATCTAGTGTGATTGAGAATGTTGCTGAAATTTCGTATTTAAAATCACTAGTTAGTACCTACGCATATACATATAAGTTCAATTTGATTGGAAATTATGGTATAGATGATAAGTTTTATGTTTACTGAATATGCATTACATGTGATAAGTTTGCTGAATTGAAATTGCATATTTTGGATAAACAAACTTTTGTGCCATATCATAATCACAATGAGATGAGTTTCAACAATAGTGCTTCATGTTTTAAAAGATTTCTTAAGCCTACTTATTCATCCTTTAATGTACAATCATGTACAAATAATCAGAGTAGCGCAGTTGAAGCAAGGAAGGAACTAAAAATTTTCTCCCCCATATTTGAACAACTTAATTTGGTTTGGCCTATTAATGACTTGTCCATGTGCTTATCAAAGTCGAGGACGACTTTTCCTCATGGGAGGGAGAATGATATGAAAGACAATATTGCAATGTATACATCTTATGGTTGTTGTTATATTAACTGGTTTGTGTGAAACAACGAGAATGACACAGTAATTGATTCATACATATACCATGCATATGTGTTTTTCTTTTTATCTACTACGCCTTCAGGTGTTCTTGATATGCTAAGCAAAAGAGGTGTTGATGACAAATATATATACCATGCATATACATTGTATTCTTTGCTTAGTACAATTTCAGGCTACCAAAAGCCGAGGATGGCTTTTCTTGAAGAAGCGGAGGATGATGCGGATACGCACATGCTTAGCACTTTTTAGTCAAATACATTATTTCACTGGAAAGAAGTATTGAGCCGCACTAAATATTGTCAGGTGAATTTGTTTCTTAACTAGTTGTGTGCCCGTGCGTTGCAACGGAAAATCAAATACTATACACATTTTCTTTCATTTACATGAGAATTTATTGTAGAAAAATTTAAGGCCAACATTGATAATAAATCAGATAGCATATCTCTAATGTTGCTAATTTAATCATCGGCAAACTCAGTAATAATGTGACACTACAGAAAACCATGGTGAGATGTGCAATAGATTTAAGAAGAAAATAGTGTTACTTATGCATTATCATTTCGAAGATAATCATTCGATATTTCTTTTTTCCATAACAAACTTATACACCTAATTATATCCACGCTGACTGAGGATGGCACCAAAATTACAATTACATTGGTACTCAAGACAAAAATCATCAACAAATACATTTGTATATTTTGTTAGTCCCTCAGGGGCCACAATGTACAGCTTATCTCAAGATGAACTAATAAGCCTCCAAAAAATACAGGAGTAGATAGCAAGCACCACTAATAGCTTCATATTAGTAGCTCCCTCCAGGACGTGCATGAATACTAAAGAAAAGAGCATAATTTAGTAAAAAAGTCTCTACACCACATGTAAATCTATGGGTATCTAATTAAGGAGTGCAGTGCCAGGAGGAACTGACTTGAGCAAATTGAAACACAAAACAAAATTTATATATATCATGTGCAAACACAACAATCGCATGCCCATAAGCTATAATGTGCTTTAGAATAATTCATGGTCATTGTCGCAAGAATAATACACATCATTTAACAAAATGTGCAAAATATAAGCACCACATACTATAAATGGAATCAATGTTCTAGCATATCTCTCACACCATTCAGAGAATAATATAATGTTGAGAGGATCTTTCAAATTGAAAGCGAGAGAAAGCATGCTTTATCTATATTTAGCTATACTTCAGGAGGGTTACGACATAGTCAGAAATTCAGTTTTAGAGAGAAGACATGGGAGGGTGAGGGCAACCAACCGTGCAACTAATTTTTTTTATTCGTTTTGCTTCACATATGGGGGATTGCAAAACTTAAAGAGTGACAGATATATCTTCTTCCATTATTATGAGTCAGAAATATAAAATGTGAAGCAATTATTCTCATAGTAAGCAGAATCTTCATATGGAATTATCTAAGAAATATTATGAAGATTCGTGTAGCAACATACAATCATGCAGTCATCAAAAGTTTATGATTATCTATAGTTTCCGTGCCAAATGAATTTTGCAAGTATTGATTCTACATGCATTCTACGTGCAGTTTTATCTGACACGAAAAATATTAGTTACCTAGTGGATGCATCTTACCATTATGGAAAAGTATTTGTTACCTGAAGACCCACCGTAAGATCCGAATGCCCTTGCTTTTATGTTAGTTGTGGAGAGAGAGGCTGTGAATTCGTTACCTGGTGGTTGCCTACTACCAACATAAAAAAGGTATTTGTTACCTGAGGATTGAAATGCCATTGCTTTAGCATCACACAACACTGTTACATGTAGAGAGAAGACATGAGAGGGTGAGGGGAATCACTGTGCAACTAAATTTTTTTATTCATTTTTTCTTCACATATGGGGGGATTGAATAACATATATCAAAACTTAGAGTTACAGACAGGCTTTCTTCTATTATTATGAGTCAAAAATATAAAAGGTGAAGCTAATTATTCTCATAGTAAGGAGAATCTTCATACGGAATTATTTAGGAGATATTATGAAGATTTGTGTAGCAACATACTGATTATGCAATCATCTAAAGGTCATGATTATGTATATTTTTGTGCCAAATGAAGAAAGAACGAAATAGTCCTACAACCGATCATAATAGAGACCGAGCTTCTCATAACATTTCGATGAAACCACTTTGACAAAATGTTCTAGGGAACATGGATAACACACTGAATAAGAAATTGAAAAAAAGCTACAACAGTGCAGTTTTGTCAATGTGCAAAGAAGAGAATATATACCAATAATACTATAATCTAACAGACCACAAATTCAATTATGTTAATCAGATTAATATGTTTGAAATGCTTCAGAGGTGATGAGAAATCAGAGATGTATCACAATCGCTGTTTTATAATAGAAGTTATATGATTATGAAGATATGATTTTTATCTTTTTGTTGAACTGATACAAAAACAGCAGTACATTTAGATTTGGGTGTAGTTTGTAAATGCCTAGAATCACAAAATCAAAGATGAGCATCTTTGAAAAGGCATGGCATGTGATGAGATATAGGTGTGACCCACATTGTATGATGCCATAGATAAGATCTATATAGTGTGGACAACTCAAATTGTTGTTGAACCGATGCATGAGGATAAAATATTGTGTTACAGTAATGAACTCTGCAACCTAATATGTCTGGCATACATACCTACTCTACCAAGGAGAACATTGTTGTCGACTACTAAATAATTTCATGCACAAATTGAAATATGATTCTTACTTTCCTTTTACATCCCATTCCTCGGATTAGGAGAACACCAAAGACCACAACTCCACATGAGATTGGACAATTGAGTTGATGCACACATTTAGTGTTGAATCTGAAAGCACAACATGCAAAAGGAACATCTGAGATTAATCTGGATACATTTGAGATCATCCATAAATTGCAAAAATCTACTGATTAGGCACAAAGTCAGATCAGATATAAAAGCATCCTTGTGAACAAAAAAATACCAAGCTTGAGGGGAGGGGAGGAAAATGGAAGGGAGTATTAGGAAAGACGGGGCGAGAGGTTGCGGGAAGAGGTGGGGGGCAACAGTTGCGCGAACGTGCGGGTGCGGCGGTTGCGTGAGGAGGGAGGCGCGTGCGGGTGTGCTGCGCGACGGAGGAATGGGGGGAGGAGGAGGCCGCGGCGGCGCGGGGTGGGGGAGGAGGCGACGGCGGCGGCGGAGGGGTGGGGAGGGGCGGCGGCGGAGCGGAGGGGTGGGGAGGAGGCGAGGCGCGCGGCGAGAAGGAAGGGGAGGAGGCGAGGGCGAGGTGGCGCCGCGGCGGGAGAGGAGGACGGAAGAAATGAGGCGGGGGGGGGGGGCGGGAAGCGACGGCGGAGTGGAAGGGTGGGGAAGGAGGAGGAGGCAGCGGAGCGGGGGAGCGGGGGAGGAGGCGAGGGCGACGCGACGGCGGAGAAGGGAGGGGAGGAGGCGAGGGTGAGGCGGCGCGCGCGGCGGGAGGAGGAGGGGAAGAAATGAGGCGGGGGGAGGGGGCAGCGCACGGATTAAGGGTGTGGAGGGGCACACGGATTCGGGGTGGGGCCCACATGTTAAAAAAGGTAGTGAAAAGAGAAAAAAGTGTAGGATGCATCATCACCTTGAACTCCTTCTTTTAAGGAGTAGAGATGAATTTCCTTCTATTCGTGGGACGATATACTACGTTATGCCAAATTCTTGTTTATTATTAGGTTTAAATATTATGATAATTCCGGGGCCAAAGCAATGGAGAAGCACAACGAGGGTAATCATATTTGCTACCAAGAACATAAAGCTCAAAGCGCATGGGGATGGAAAGGAGAAAGCCAAGCAGCCCATGCAGCTAATCAAGGAGGAAAGAAGCCCTGCAGTGGGAGAGCAAAAGGGGAGAAGCCCAAGACCTTAAAGCCCAAGTTTTGGACAAGATTTTGAAGCCCAATTCTGACCTCCCATGTGTACAACCGAATTCAAACTCTGATTCAACTCAGAACTCAATTCGGATTCGGTTCGGGACAGCCTAACAGGCACCTACTAAAATGGCATAACTTTTACAAACGGAGTCCGATTGAGGTGTTCTTGTACTCTATGGAAAGCTCTTCAAGTCTACTTTCAGATGGATCTAGCCTCACCTCCAAATTCCCTACGAGTCGATCAAAATCTGCGAAACAAGTCACATCAGTTTTTTAGTCCGAGTCAAAGTGGGCCTAGGGTTTTGTAATCGAGTCCTATTCGGCTCCAAGTGTTTGGCCGACTCTCCACCCCTTGTATCTCTTTAAAAGACAGCCGCCACCCTTGTAAAATTCAGACCACATTTGAGAAAAATCAATCTACTAAAGTTTTCGAGTTTAGCATTACTGTCGAAATTCCTTATGGAATTAGGAGTATCTTCTTCAATCAAGATCGTTCAGCCTTTCCACTGGGAATTGGGTACACGATAGATCTTCGCTTGGTGGTCGACGAAATCAACACGAGTGTGTTTTGGCGGATTAAAGAGTGTTCGTCCCTTGCATTGGCATTGGAGGATCATTACGATTCATCAAGACTCCCGTGAGTATCCATACTACGTCGAGAAGATCGGGCGACCCCGTATCATCACATCTATGTTGGTCCCAAAAAGCAATATATCATCTACATAAAGGCATAGAATGACACCTTCGACCGATAATAGACACATTTATCGACTTCATTCACACAAAAGCTGATCGAGGTCATTGTACTATCGAATTTCTCATGCCATTGCTTGGGACCTTCTTTTCTTGCCCTTCAACCACAAAACCTTTAGGTTGTTGCATATAAATCTCCTCATCCAGCTCTCTAGTTTGGAAAGCAGTCTTTACATTCATTTGATGTACTTGGAGTTTGTTTGTAGTAGCCAGTGCTAAAAGCACTCGAATTGTGGTGAAACCTTTAGCCACTAATCGGGCCTTATACTTTTCTATAGTACCATCGGGTCTATGCTTTCTTTTAAAAATCCATTTGCAGCCTACTGGCTTACAACTAGGTGGAAGATCAATAATCTCCCAAGTTTCGTTAGCTATGATGGAATCCATCTCACTACGGATTGCCTCCTTCCTGTAATCCATGTCCAGGGATGCGTATGCCTCTAAAAGGGTTCGTGGTTCATCATCCATGACATAGGTGACCAAGTCATCACCCAGTGACTTTTCAGTTCTCTGCCTTTTACTCCTTAATGAGGCGATGGGGTCCCGATCTTCCGATAGGATGATAACTATCGATTTTGGTGGAGGTGACTCTTGTGATCTGACTACAACCGTACGACGTCACTTGTGCCTTAGCAATCGCTGAACCACACAAGCGAAGAACAAAAGTTCTTTACGGTTGGTCTAGTCGACACAAGCGAAGAACAAAAGTTTTCACCATGGAAAAACTAATCAAACGAAATCCAAAGAGTTCAAGGGGGTAGAGGGTGAATATATGAGTTGGAGAAGAGAGAGGGGTGGCCAAGGGACGTCCTAGGGTTGGACACCCACCCTAAAGCCCTTGGGCCCAATTGTTGGTGGCGCAACACCTTTCAGAAATAGTCTTAACTTGTTTTGGTGATATCTTTCTGTACAGAACGAATTTTGAGATGAGGCTAGATCCATTGGAAAGAGGATAAGATAATATTTCCATCAAGTATTCACCCATCCCAAATGGACTCTGGATGCGAATTCTATGCAAGTTGGAAATTGCTCCTGTCATGTTGAATTAGCGCCGGATTGTTTTGAAGATTGCGACCCGACCAAAAGGTTTCTGGAGCTGAGGCCTTAACCATTGGATGGGCCTTGGAATAAGCTTTCTAACAAGCATAAGAACACCTAAATCAGACTCCGTTTGTGAAAGTTATGGTCGTTTTATTACAGGCATGTCTGGCTGTCCCGAACCGAATCCGAATTGAGTTCTGAGTTGATTCCGAGTTTGATTTCGGTTGGGCTTGAGAAAATTCCGAATTGGGATTGGAAACCTCATCCAAAACATGGGCTTTTAAGTTTTGGACCTCTCCTTTGCTCTCCCACTGCATGGTTTTCCTTGACTTTATTCTTCTTTGTTTGTCTCCATTGTTTTGGCGCCGACCTCCCTCTCGGTTCGAAAGTGTTCCATTTGTGAAAACTATGAATGAACAAAGTAGTAACATGAGGTAGTATTGTATTCTCATAAATAACATTGGTAGTAATAGATAGAAACGAAATCACCTTTTGTGCAATCTTGATATTGGGTGCTATGGTCATATGCGTTTGTGGCATGGTCACATCACTCCTCCTCAACTCCAACTCTTGAGCGGTGTTATCCACACTAGGAAGAATAGAGTGTTCATATGAACCAGAATGGTCAATGACTTCATTGGGTCTCACAGGAAACACATGCTCAAAGACTCCACTATATTTCTAGCGATGTCACTCACCTCGGATTTGACCACTAGAAATCTATAGGCCGTGCTATTTATAACATATCCTAGAAAGACACAATCAACGATCTTAGGATGAAGCTTCCTTTTCTTCGGTAACAACACATGCACTTTTGCAAGGCATCTCCATGTATGAAGAAATGATAAGATGGGTTTTCTTCCCTTCCATCCTTCATAGGGTGTTTTCTCTTGATTTTGAGGTGGAACCCTATTCAGGACATAATTTGCTATGACAACCGCTTCACTCGACCAATAGTTCGACATACCTGAACTCTAAAGCATGGCATTAACCAAGTTACAAAGAGTTTGGTTCTTTCTTTCGGTTATTCCATTAGATTGGGGTGAATATGGTCAAGTAATTTTATGAATTATTCCACTTTCTTCACAGAAATAAGAGAATTCATGTGAGACGTATTCACCGCCTTGGTCTGATCTTAACGTTTGATTTTCTTTTCTAGTTGATTTTCATATTCGGCTTTATAGACATTAAAGTGTTCAAGTGCTTCATCTTTTGACTTAAGTAAATAAATGTAGCAATACTTAGTCGCATCATCTATGAGAGTTAAGAAGTATCGTTTGCCACCTTTAGTTAATATACCATTCATCTCACAAAGATCAGAATAAATTAGTCCAAGTGGAGAGGTGCTTCACCCTTTAACGCAATGAAACAGTTTTTAGGGCTGTTTTGCTTATACACGCACTTTGCAATTTGAACCCTTCTCGTAATTATAGCTTGGAATTAAACTCATCTTGCTCAACCACACAATAGCTTCAAAGTTGACATGACACAAACGTGAATGCCAAATATCATGAATTTTATTGCAATGGGAAACATTATAAATGTTTATATTATGAGATCAAGAATGGATAAGCGGAACATGCCTACGCTATCATAGCCTTTGCCCACTAAACTACCAAATTTTGTCAATACGACCTTACTAGACTCAAATACAAGCTTTATTCCTTGCCTGTATAGAATCAACCCGCTCAGAAGATTGCGAGTCATCGCAGCACATCTGATGCGTCTTTGAGGATGAGTGTTTTGCCCGAGGTAAGGTTTAGGCAAACTGTCCAATCCCACGTCTTTGTCGAAGTGGCCGTTGCCCATTAGGATGGATCCACCACCTTCACCTTGAAAAGAGAAACAAGATCGATCAGCACATATATGTCTAGTAGCACCTGTATTAATCGACCAATCAATTGATGGACTTGCCATAAAGGCCTGAGGTACATACTCTTCCGATCTAGAGCTAGTTAGAGCGACATTCACTTTAGTCTTGCAGCATTTATGCTGACCAGGGGACAGACCCCTACCTTTGCGATTGCGGCAGTGATTAGCCTTATGGCCAGCCTCCCCGCAAATAAAGCAGATGATGTCCTCCTTTTTTCTTCATTTTCTTTGGTTGGAGCTTGACTTGAGGCTGATTCTTGAATTTTGGTTTCACAAAGCCTCCAGTTCTCTTGACCTCCACCAGATGAGCTTGGACTTGAGCCTTTCCTATGCCATCACCGACTCTGGCATGCTCTTCAACATTGATAGCAGCTGATAGCTCATTGAGTGTCAACCGCTCCTTTATATGTTTACGAGTAGTCACAGAGTCACACCACGAAGGCGGTAACTTAGCCAGGATGACATTTATTGGAACTTCTCTGGCAGGATGCAGTCGTACTAACTTAAGTCACGTACATGGTGTTGAAGCTCGTGGAGCTCCATCACTGACCACCCCCAACCATCTTATAGTTCAAATAATTTGCAGTTATGAATGACTCATTCCCGTTATCAAATTTTGAATATTTCTCATCAAGTTTGTCCCAGAGTTGTTTGACATCTTTAAAGTTCATGTATACGTCGAATAGCCGATTGCATAAGACTGCTAATAAAAGAGCTAAAACTGAGTTGTTCACATCCTCCCATCGCATCATTTCAGGAATTCCCAATAGAAACATTGGAGGAATCGAAATGACCCAAAAGAGTTTGAGATCAGTCAGCCATAACTTCGTTTTAGCTTGCCAACGCTTAAAGTTGAGACCGTCAAATATTTCTGGCTTAACGACATCGGATGATGAAGTCATTTCTTTAATGTTAGGTTTTCTAGTTTGTTGTAAACAGTGTAGAATTAGCAAATATTCGTTTTCATTTCTACATAAAAGATAAATACACAAGCATGACATAAATGGCATATAAATGACTTAATCAACATATAAACATATGAATTTTTTAAGTCATTGCAAAAGAAATATATGCCCAATATAAATGCCATATAAGAGTTCAAAATTAGCATAACCTCATGTAAACAAGTGCATTGAAATGCTAATCTCAACGAGAGCATAACATATATGAATAAATTCAGCATGTTAACAACAAATTGTGTTTTCTTGTTCTCAGAAGGCTAGTTGCATAAGATTCAATCTTGGCCATCTCCGCAATGACAACATCTAATCTTGATTATATATGACAGTTATAGATTAAATAGATTAAATCTTGAGCTAAAATTAAATCTTGCTACTACCAAAGACTAACAGACCATGAAAACAGCTTGCTGTACAGTACAGAAGTATCCTTAAAAGTCAATCTTTCATTCATTCAAAGAGAATTATGTTGATTCAGTAGGATAATAAGATTTGGCAAAGATCAGAAATGATCAAAGCTAACCACTATACAGATCTAATACAGAGATCACAAGAAATGAATAGCAAACTCAATGATTAGTAAAATAACAGATTTAACTGAAAGCTCAAGACCAATCTACCATCACATTCACATATAATCTCAGTATTATGTCATTTCATCACAGAGCAATCAGCCCACAACAATTTCTTTGCAAATTTCCCGCTAATGAGACTCACTGATATGTGAAGTAGATCACGAAATTGCAAAGAATCAACATCTAGTATACTCACAGTAGTGGTGACACTCGAAATCACCATGAAGAAATCAAAAGAGGCAATGCACGCCCGCAGCACTATCCCAAAAAACCTAGCACCCCTCTGTGCTACCACAGAAGAAGAGTGTGGTAGATGGAGATACAATGCCTACTCCAACCTCGGGTAGCCGACGCCGGAGTTGAAGGTCGAGGTTGATGCCGCACAAGACCAATGAGGAGAGACACCATATAGGGGTGTGGGGCGAGGGCGGTGGTGTAGCCACACCGTGCGTGCGCTGCTGCCGGTGACGCCTCCATTGCTACTGCCGCCGCCACTAGACTCGGTCGCCTCGAACGACATGGTCAAAGCCACTCCACGCCGCACGCGAGAAGCCAGCCGAACGGGCACACACATGGGAACGAGAGGAGATGTAGTCTTCTCCCCTTATCTCCTCGTCTAACCCACTGACAGGTGGGCCCCACCTCTCTCTCTTCTTTCTTTTCCTTTTTCAATTGGGAAATTACTGAAATGCCCCTGGAAAACAACACATTAAGAGGGCATTTCAATGTATTTTGTGTTAGGACTACCTCAGACTAAGAGAGAAGGGATATTATATTTGTTATAGTAGATAGGTTCTAAAAAATGGTGCATTTTATTCCTTGCCATAAGAGCGATGATGCTGTTACTGATTTGTTTTTTAGGGAGGTTGTTCACTTGCATGGAGTGCCGAGGACAATTGTTTCAAATTGAGATGCTAAAATTTTTAACCACTTTTGGAGGACACTTTGGGGAAATCTTGGGACAAAGCTATTATTTTTTACATTGTGCCATTCCCTAATTGATGGAGAAACTGACATTGTCAATTACACACTTGGTACAATGTTGAGGGCAGTACTTGATCATGCAAAAGTATAAACCCCGAAAGTACACATGTTGCTAGTTAAAGTGTGTTACAACATATGAAAGTGCAAAGTAGTGGCTAATAGAAACAACTTATAGAAACTGGGGTGTTTGTATTAGCTTTGGCTTTTGGAAGTAGAAGCTAGAAGCCAATATGAACAGGGCGTAAGGCTATCGGTGCTAAGCTAAACGTAGGTCAATCAAAGCTGAGGGGATAAAACAACAAATTAAATCTAAAATGGTAACCGAATAGGCCTAAAATGACCAGTCGAAAACGCTAACTAAAATGACTAAACAAACCCTAGACACATGGATGAATAGTCAAACAATCTAACCGAACAAAAACAACAGAATGAATGAATATGCGAATTGATGTCGCACAACCGAACAAACACAACCACTAACAAATGGCATGACAAAGACAACGACTACATGAATGGACAACTATGAATGGAACGATGACTTAACGACATGTACGACACTGACAACCATATGTCACTAATTACTGACTGACAACCTAACTAGCGACCAACCGTGGGACAAAAGAAGGGAGTCAAGAAGCGCTATGGAAGACTAGAAGCACAAAGGGAGTCAAAAAAGAAAGAGGGAGAAAATGGTTAATGGCTAACCAGATGGCAGCACAAGTGAACACAAATACTAACACTGACAACTGCATAAGCACAAAACATGAACACTGATCACAGACCACATCACAAACTAACAACTAATACAACTTAGAACACACCTAATAGACGCTATACTGAGACTACAACTAATTACTCACCATCGCAAATACTAAATACATAGATTAGTGTTACGTTTGCCTAACACAAAGATCACAACATCCACAGGTACTAACAGATGGAATAACAAAGTACAATCACATAAAGTGCCCAAATTAATCCACATCACAATTTAATTATGTAAACAATAGCATTGGCAATCATGAACAATTAAGAAGAGGAAGGAAGAGGAGAATTTGGGGTAAACCAAAGGGGTAGTAGTAGTAGAGGAAGCTGAGACAAAGGTAGAAGTTGAGGCCATCAACGGTGAAGATGATGTTGAGGTGGGGTAGCTCACGATCACTCAAGTCAACACAGTCATCATCCTCTTCCCATGGCTACTCAACAATTTTGCAAGCCAGCTAGAGATGAGATCACTGCCTGCTCAAGATAGAGCTCACCGACGGCAAGGTTCTTCAATATCAAAGGTAAAGGCAGTTGAAGGGAAGTAGTGACATTATTGGCTGGCCAATGGCCTCTACCCTTCTCCATCTGCCTCCCCTAATACTCCTCCCCTGTCGGCACTAGCACCATCATCCACGTCTATGCCCCATTGCATCCCCATGTTGCCTTCATCCTCCTCATGCATGTGCATGAGTACCACGTCAGAATAGGGATGATACGGGGAGGGGTCCCGATCTTCTCAGTGAGGAACCGTGGATAGTTGATACGAAGTAGACGATGTCGCTAGTTGAACACTCGCGCCAATGCACGAACCCTCAACTCTTCGGAATACGCCCAAAACACACCGGATAATTGTTCGTCGCGAGACCACAAACAACGAACGCCTAGTCCCCAATTCCCAATGGAACGACGACTTGACCTTGAATTGCAGAATGAACAATGGATCACCCAGTTCTCTCTCAAAGTCCTCGCATGAACTCTGGTGTTGAAAGAACAAGCAATAGCTATGTTTCAATCTTATGCATAAAATTGGTCTCCCTCTAAAGGCTGCCAATACAAGGCTTATATAGCCCCTTGGGACGTCCATATGATCCCCAAACCAAGTACAATCCAACCCTATATGGTTTTTGATACGAACTCTCACAAAAAGGAAACTATAATTTTCATCTGTCATATTGTTTCAGTCATAACTTTTTATCCGTGATGAATTTTAAGGTGGGGCTAGATGCATTATGTAGCCCTTGAAATTATCTTTCCAACGAGTATAAGAACACCTGAATCGGACTCCGTTTGTAAAAGTTATGACCATTTTAGTAACTGTCTGTCAGGCTGTCCCGAACCGAATCCGAATTGAATTCTGAGTTGAATCCGAGTTTGAATTGGGTTGAGCACATGGGAAATCCCAATTTGGCTTAAAATTCTTATCCAAAACTTGTAGTTTAAGTCCTTGGGCTTCTCCCCTTTTGCTCTCCCACTGCATGGGCTTCTTTCCTCCTTGATCAGCTGCATGGGCTGCTTGGCTTTCTCCTTTCCATTCCCATGTGCTTTGAGCTTTTTGTTCTTGGTAGCAAATATGATTAACCTCCTTGTGTTTATCCATTGCTTTGACCCCGGAATCATCATAATATTCAAATTAATCATGTGTGTTTTCCCTCTTACAGGTGAACCTGGATCATGTGTGGGAACGGTAGAGCAGCACGGCACCATTAATCAAGTCTTCATGAATTTTGTTGTATATGTTAGAGGCTTAATTTCTTAAATTATTTCTTCCATCCAATCGTTGAACACTGTAATGTAATAATGCCTTTTGTGGTAGACTTTAGTTAGGTTGAACAATTCAAAATTAGGCTCATAAATGTTGTTTTATCATTCCCATTATTTGTTAAGTTGTCATGCTTCCGTGTAGTTTTAGTATTTACTAGGAAGGTAATGCCGGATTTTCTTTTAATCTAGCTAGTGGTAGGTATGGTTTAGTAGCATCCCAAGGTAATATGGACCTAGGGTTTTACAGTTGATATTAGAGCAGGTATTAGGTCCATGGTAATTGAATTATTAAATTGACACACTGGTGCACAGTAGGATGAGATGGGTCAAGCATTGCATTTATACTTCCAATACGTTGTATTGATGATTTATGTCATGAGATGATCTTTTGTGCCTATGATTCGTGATGCGGATAACCCCAGCAATAACCCATTTTCTCATTCATTAAGTATAAAGCGAAGCATGCGAGCAACAATTGTTCCAAATATGAAATCTTCCATTGGATCAATCATAAGAGATAGAGCTAAAATACCGAATCAACAGGTGAATCATCTCCTAACTGAGTTAAGGATTAATTTACATGAGAATTGGTGCTACCTAATGCATATGCTCTATGTATTATTAGATTTAAAGAGGAAGAAGCATTTAAGGCCAAGGAGAGCTTGATCCAATAGGAAGAATATGAGAGCACGGTCATGGAAAACAAAATTACGTTTTACCTTTGAAAGAGCTGACACATGCCAAATATAGAAGATCGTGCAGCCACAGAAGATCGTGATGAATATAATGCAAGTGTACATATCATCATAACTACAAAAGATCGCGCAACCACAGAAGATCGTGTAGACACAGAAGATCAGCGCAAGATGAGGACATCCATACATCCATAAGGAGAAAACAATTTGCATTTCTCTTCTTGCAAGAGGACAAATCATATTTGCAAATATCTAAGTTGCTTATGGCTTAAGCAAACATCCATGAGGAGAAAATATCTAAGTGACTTATGGCTTAAGCAAACCAAACCCAATTTGGATTTTAAGTCTTCTTTCTTGTTTGACTAGCATCATCTCTTTCTTGGACCCCAAGCCATGTAACCTTATAAATAGGAGGGAACCCCCCCTCCATGGAGAGATATGTATGCTTGGAGAATAGTTGTTGAACACTTGTTCCTACTTGTGTGTGAGCCATTTTCACCACCAATTGGGATTGGGTGTTATTTCTGAGTTGCCACTCCGTTGTTCTTGTGATTCCTTGGGATTGCTTGAACGTGTCTACTCCACGATAGTGAGTAGACGAAGGCCATAGCGTGTGGTTGAGTAATTTGAGTGCTGCAGTTTCTTTGTATAGAGACAAGTGGTTGGCGCATCAATTACTAGGTTGCATGGGCTAGTATAATCCTCGACGTGAAGATCGGGCCACCCCATCTCCCGCATTAGTGGTATCGAGCTCAAGGTTGACACGGTAGGATTTTACCCTTAGCTACTATATTTGTTGTTTTCTTTCCTATCCAAAAAAAAGCCACCCAAAAATATTGTTCTTTACCGTAGTTTCAATTGAAAATTTTGGTGAGTTTTGCTAGGTTTTGATCCATTAGAACCTTGGTGCTCGAAGTGGGGCAGGGTCGGCATGGGGCTCGAAGTTGACGTGGGCTCCAACAGACTTGGTGCAAAGCTCGGAGTCGACGCGGAGTCCGCGCCAACTGCTGATGCGGAGACGAGCGGAGGTCGGGTCCGTCCTCCACGCGGAGGATGGTTGCGAGCCCCTATACGGAGTCGTCGACGCCAAGCCTGCCGTCGAAGTCCAAAGGCCTGACGGAGATGGGGTGCCGCAATAACCGGCCTCCATGCAGAACGTCTTGTGAGGACGCCGCTAAGAAAGAGAGGAAAACCCGTGCCGGGGTGCCTGCCTGAATGCACGTCTGCTGAAATGAATGCATGAAGGTCTGCCTGCACGTGGAGATGGCTGCATGGATGCATGCGATGCCTCACGGAGGCCTAGGAGGACGTCGCGGAGCGCCATGCTGGGCGCCTGCAGAGCGGGTTGGAGACTTGCGCGGGGTAGGCCTCGCCACGAAGACGCCGTCGCAGAGCCACAGTGGGCGCCTAGATGGAGACCTTTAAGCGCCTTATAGATGGTTGAGAGCTCCGTCGCGTGGAGTCACTGGACGTCGCCCCTGCAAAGTCCATCACGTGGAGCTGGAGCCCAGGTCATGTACGCCGTGCAGAGGCCGACCCCGCTCCGGCGAATTCCGTCGTGCGAAGTAGGACTCGCCGCTCCGGCGAGTCCATCGCGTGAAGTCGGGGCTCGCGTCGTGGACGCCGTGCGGAGGCTGGCGCCGACGTCGCCCCTGCGAAGTCCCTCGCGCAGAGTCAGAGGTCGCGTCGCGGACACTGTGCGGAGGCCGACGCCGCCCCTGTGAAGTCCATCGCGTGGAGTAGGACTCGCCGCTCCAGCAAAGTCCGTCGCGCGAAGTCGGAGCTCGCGTCGTGGACGCCGTGCGGAGGCTGGCGCCGACGTCGCCCCTGCGAAGTCCCTCGCGCGGAGTCAGAGGTCGCGTCGCGACATCGTCGCGAGGCCGACGCCGCCCCTGTGAAGTGCATCGCGCGGAGTAGGACTCGCCGCTCCGGCAAAGTCCGTCGCGCGGTCGGGCTCGCGTCGTGGACGCCGTCGCGGGCCGGCGCCGGCGTCGCCGCCTCTGGTTCTGCCGCGCGAGTGGGAGGTCACGTCGCGGACACCGTGCGGAGGCCAACGCCGCCCCTGTGAAGTCCATCGCGCGGAGTAGGACTCGCCGCTCCGGCGAAGTCCGTCGCGCGAAGTCGGAGCTCGCGTCGTGGACGCCGTGCAGAGGCTGACGCCGACGTCGCCTCTGCGAAGTCCGTCGCGCAGAGTGGGAGGTCGCGTCGCGGACACCGTGCGGAGGCCGACGCCGCCCCTGTGAAGTCCATTGCGCGGAGTAGGACTCGCCGCTCCGGCGAAGTCCGTCGCGTGAAGTCAGAGCTTGCGTCGTGGACGCGTGCGGAGGTTGACGCCAACGTCGCCTCTGCGAAGTCCACTGCGTGGAGTGGGAGCTCGCACTACCGGAAAGCTGCTATATGCCGAGTGTCTGAATCTTTGCCGAGTGCAATATATCGGACACTCGGTAAATCACCACTTTGCCGAGTGCCTCCATGGGGACACTCGGCGAAAATAATACACTTGGCAAAAAATATCTTTGCCGAGTGTTTTTACCATGACACTCGGCAAAATAAGCTCTTTGCCGAGTGCTGACAAGAAAACACTCAGCAAAAATAAAACACTCGGCACCAACCGCCGTCCGTTAGAGGTCAACCGCCGCCGTTAGACCTTTGCCGAGTGTCTGGAGCTGAGTGTTTTGTTTGCGGCACTCGGCAAAGAAATAAAAACCTTTTCCTCTCCTACCCTTCAAACTTTTTCTACTCTCCACATACAAAATATGGTACTCCATGTTAAAATTTGGTATATTTTTGTATTTGTTTGGTATATTTAATTAATTAATTGCATTTCAAGCAATTTTTTGAATCAAGTCAAATTTGAACTGCAAGTGATTCAAATAATAGGAAAAAATGAGTAGAAAAATAATATTCATGTTATTCAGCCCGGTTTGAGGCCTTACCTGTTAAATGAAAAGGAATTTGAACATCTTGTTCAGAAACACGACCACAAACGTGTGGCGAATGGTTTTAAATTTTAAAAAAGCAAGCGAAGTCTGAAAATCATGAGATTTGTCAAGATGTCATGATATTATACGTGGAGGCTGTGGTAAAAAATTGATAAGATTTCGCATAAGTTGTCACGTACGATGCTTACAAACTGAAGCAATTCTGAAGAAGAAGCGTAGAGTTGAGACGGATCCGGTAAGATTTGGAGTCAAAGTGACGGTCGAATTGTGGTTTGACTACAAAACTTTTTGTACAGGCAATAGACAACAGAGATTGTTTCATGTGAAATTTTGGTAATTTTTCAGATCCATTTGATAATTTTAATTTTTAAACTATATATAAATTGTACAGGCAATAGACAACAGATCTTACTTGATATAAATTGAATTTGAGCTATAACTGCATGAAATAATGGTCTAATATTCGTAGAAGCATCGAATATGCATTGTTGAGTGAATTTGGCAAGGCATTTTCGAAGTACATTCGAACAAATTTGTAAAACACGCTATGGAAAAGATAGAGAGGAAAGGAAGTTTTATTAAAAAAAAGTCTTTGCCGAGTGTCTTGTGGGCGACACTCGGCAAAGGAGGATGTTTGCTGAGTGCATTGTGGGCGGCACTCGGCAAAGAGGAGGGGTTTGTCGAGTGCCCGATCGGGGGCACTCGGCAAACAATACAAACCCGATCATTAATAGTTTCCCGCGGCGCACTCACACGCAACACCGCGCCCGCGCACGCCGCCACGGCCCGCCGCGCGCGCGCCGCGCCGCCCGCGCGCGCGCCCGCCCGCCGCGCCGCGCCCGCCCGCCCGCCGCCCGCCGACCCGCGGCCAGCCGCCGCCGCCGCCGCCAGACGCCTCCTCCGCGCCGCCGCCGACGCCTCCGACCGCCGCCCCGCGGCCGGCGCCGCCGCGCCCCGCCGCGCCGCGCCTCTCCTCGACGTCACCACCTCCTCGGCTAGTTGAAATAAGGTCAATCACCAATAGTTGTAAGTTTTCACAGCCTTTTGTTGATCTAACTATAGTTGTTTTAGTGTTTATGCTATGTTATTTGGAATAGTATAGATTATAGAAGCACATGTCTTGAGAATTTCTTGGAAGTTCTGGAATGGCAGGCCCATGGCAAAAAAGTGGGAAAATTTAAATGAAGTGCATGCCATTGAACTTTGTTTTTAGCATCATATGGTTGGAGGAACCAGTGATTAAAATGAGGCCTTATAGGCAATCCCAATGCTTGGAGGAACCGTTGATCAAATGCTTGGAGAACAACTAGTGAAAATATTAATCTATTTATTCCTTTTGCATATTGTACTTGTTAATCGCTACTGTTACTTTTATTATGTTTCTTGGCATCGAAGTGAGAGGGTTTAGTGAAATCATAAATGAATTATGAAATCCAAATGCAGTACCTTGAAGAACCTACAAGGAAAACCAGTAGGTTCATATGTAGATTTGAGCAGAGCTGTATGTATAATACTCGTTGTGGTTGGTTGAATTCAGTGGATACATTCAGCACCCTCTTTCACGAATAATTTTGTCCATAAATAATTAATGTGTGGATGCTTCTACCTTTTCCTTTGAAGAAGCCAATCTCGGTGTGGGTTTTCTCATGGTTTCACTTGATTTGGATGTTGGTGAGTCAGCGTTCTCTCACTTTCATATGATAGTTAGTCCTAGTTTGAAAATCGAAGGTGACTTCTAGTTTGAAAATCGAAGGTGACTTCTCCTGCTGATTTTGCTTACTTCCATAGGGGCGTGCTATAGATGGCAAGTGTGACATGCTAATGCTGATGATAATATCTTTTAAGGTGGAACATTTAGATTTATTTGAATGATCGTTGAGCCATACATGTAATTATGTATTGCCTGTCACTCACCTTCAGTACCTGATTTGTTAGTTTGCGGTTGCAGGGGAATTTCAGTAAGATACAGATTATATAAACTATACACCTTCAGTGCCTGATGTGTTAATGTTCTAAAGAATGAGGGGGAGTTGAATGCCATATCTGATTGGTATATCACTTTGTTATTGCTATATCACTTTGTTGAATGACATTCTCTGATTGGTCGGCCCAGTTTATTCTCTGGTTAGGCAGATCTTTGCATATCTATAACCGTATCTGTTTCGAATTGTCCACGTTTTTTGGACAGCCCGAGGATGCGTAGATGGGGTTAGTTTCCATGGTCTACTCCGATCCGTGACAGAGTTTCGGCATCATCTCCCTGTTGTTCTCCGGATACACAATCTCCCTGCCAGGACGTGTATTTGGAGAACAGCGGGAAGGTGCTGCTGAAATTCTGTCTCGGATAGGAGTGGAGCATGGAAACTAACCTCATCTACGCAGCCTCGGGTGGGATTAGGACCTATCTTCACCTATTAGATAGGAGAAAGATCGTGTAGATGCATTTGATTCTTATATTACTCCCTGATATGTTAGAGGATGGATGACCGTGAGTGGATGTACACGGGCCGCTCAAGTCAGGGTTCGTTGTCCGATGAATGGATTGAGAAGACCGATGCTTTCTTGGAACTAGCATTTGCCAAGGTTAAAGGAGCGCGTGCCACTTGGTGTCCCTGCAGCAGATGTGCAAACACGCGTCGACAAACAAAGGAGGTCATGGGTAAACATCTTTGCAAGTTTGGATTTACGGCAGACTATACCCGGTGGATCTACCACGGTGAATCCGATCGTATGAGAGAGGAGGTCGTGAGACCACGCGTCGAGGATTATGATGCTGATGGCGGGGTAGGAGACATGTTAAATGACTATCATGAAGCACACTTCGCTGAAGGACGTAGGGAGGAGGAGCCAGAGGCAACCGCAAAGGCGTATTACGACATGTTGTCTGCGGCACAGAAACCCCTTCACGGCCAGACGAAGGTTTCTCAACTGGATGGCATTGGACGCGTAATGGCCTTGAAGTCCCAGTTTAGCGTGAGTCGAGACGCCTTCGATGCTATGTTGACAGTTTTTGGCAGCATGCTTCCGGAGGGTCACATTCTACCAAAGAGCATGTACGAGGCAAAGAAACTCCTTCGTGCACTTAAGATGCCATATGAGCAGATACATGCTTGTCCGAAGGGGTGCATCCTATTTAGGAAAGAACACGCGGAAGCAAAGTACTGTGCAAAGTGTGGATCCTCTAGGTTCCTGGAGGTAGACTCTGGTGATGGTCAGAAGAGGCAGCTTGCGATCCCCGTGAAAATCCTACGGTACCTTCCGTTCATACCGAGGATCCAACGGCTATACATGACCGAGGAAACCGCGAAACAGATGACATGGCACAAAAATGGACGTCGATACAATCCTGAGAAGCTGGTACATCCATCCGATGGTGAAGCATGGACCCACTTTGATGTGATTCATCGTGAGAAAGCTGTAGAGGCTCGTAATGTACGTGTTGCGCGCAAATGATGGGTTCAATCCTTATGGAATGATGGCGCCCCATACACTTGTTGGCCCGTGTTCGTTATCCCCCTCAATCTCCCCCCCGGCGTCCTCTTCCAACGACAGAACATATTCTTGTCATTGATAATTCCTGAACACCCGGGGAATAATATGGGTGTGTTCATGGAGCCTGTGATTGATGAATTGGTCCGTGCTTGGGAGGAAGGGGTATGGACATACGACCGAGCTACAAAGAGAAACTTCAAAATGCATGTTTGGTACCACTACTCCCTGCATGACTTCCCGGCGTATGCGATATTCTGCGGCTGGTGTGTTCACGGAAGTTCCCATGCCCGTATGCAAGGCACTCAAGTTCATTTGGTTCTGTGAAGGGTGGCAAGTATTCTTCGTTCGACAAACATCGACAATTCCTCCCTCTTGACCATGCATTCAGACGAGACATCAAGAACTTTACGAAAGGTGT
Organism: Dendrocalamus sinicus; assembly: GCA_036346575.1. Classification (NCBI taxonomy): domain Eukaryota; kingdom Viridiplantae; phylum Streptophyta; class Magnoliopsida; order Poales; family Poaceae; genus Dendrocalamus; species Dendrocalamus sinicus. The sequence continues at coordinate 18,642,009 of CM070657.1, read as the reverse complement.
CGTAGTTATAGACCCTGCACCGCAGATGATGACCGGTGCCGCGGTTCGTGCTCAGATAGATGCTCTCGAGGTCAATCAAGAAGGTGGTTTTGTGGGATATGGTGAGCAACATGCATGGACTCATAAGTCGGGCTTGTTGAGGCTCCCCTATTTTGATGACCTTCTTCTTCCACATAACATTGATGTAATGCATACTGAAAAGAATGTCGCCGAGGCACTTTGGGCAACAATCATGGACATTCCTGATAAGACAAAGGACAACATTAAGGCTAGAGTGGATCTGGCAACGTTATGCGATAGACCAAAGCAAGAAATGAAGCCTCCTAGAGGCGGCAGGACATGGAGAAAGCCTAAGGCCGAATTGTCTTGACCAGCCCCAAAGGAGGAAGTACTAGAATGGTTCCAAAGTTAATGTTCCTGATGGGTATGCAGCGAATCTGAGGAGGGGAGTGAACTTATCTACTATGCGAATCAATGGGCTCAAGAGTCATGACTACCACATATGGCTTGAGCGGCTTCTTCCGGTGATGGTTCGAGGGTTGGGATGTTGTGTACAAGGTATCGCCACACGGTAAACTACCTGTCCCAAACAATGAAGATTACAATTTTGACCCAAACACATATGACGGAGCGTTCTTTCAAGAAGAGGGGCTAGAAGGGAGTTTTGAGATAGACTTAATCGAAGCGATCGGAATGGAAGTAGACAATGAAAGGGTTGTTGACGAGGACGCTGGAGATGAGGTTCAAAATGTGAAGGACTTAGAATTACTTCAGCGATTACATTTAGGCAATGACAGTGATGACAACATTGCTCCTTCGAATAGTGTTGATTATATGGACATGGCTGATAGTGATGATGAGACTTATGATCCAGCTAATCCCGATCATGATGATTATTTCTAATACATGTAATACTTTGTTATTTTCTAATTATGTTTTGTTTATTTTGCATCTCTTTCTAAAGTACGTCTTGTTTATCTGTGCTTATTGGTTTACTCTTTTTAATTGCAGGTGATTGAACAAAGATGGTGGGCGGTATGAGGAACGTAAGGTCGCTTTACCAAAGACGGCACGATGCAGCTGAGCAGTCGGGGAGCAGGAGTAGGAGGAGCGGGAGGAGCAGGAGCACTCTTGAGAGGGAGCGGGAGGAGGAGCGGGAGCGGGAGGAGGAGCAGGAGCGGGAGGAGCAGGAGGAGGAGGAGGAGGAGGAGGCGGCAGGGGGTTCCGCTTCCTCTGGTTCGTCGGGTGTCTGGTTGCGAGGTCCCTCGACCCTCCCGAGGCGACCGATACCTCGTGAGAGACGCCGCCGATTCAACCCACTGGGCTAGGTAAGTAACTTTAGATGTTATCACTACTTTTTCATTTGATATGTTGAAAATCACAATAGAAACTAATAATTTATCTTAATCACTTGGGCGGGGTTGGGCGCTTGTGGCTGCGGTGATCACAAACGCCATGTCAATGGCATCCTGGTCTTTGTGCGAGCTACACTTCCCTGGCCTGGTTGCGTTTGGCGGAGGGCAGGAGCCGGCCTACACGTGGGACCACTACGTCGCCTTCCCCGATTTACCACATCGGGATGGTAGGGTATTCGCCAACAAGGCAGCGCGGGTGACGACCGAGCTGTGGGTAAGTCTTCCTCGCACTACATTGCTCAATACATCACATTCATTGGACATTCTTGAAATAATGACTGGATACATCGCGTCTATATGCAGGATTTCTTCAGATGCCAGGAGGGATATGAGGCCAAGGCGGCTAGTGTGGCTCACAAAGCCTGTTATAAACTCGTGAAGGACATGCATTACGAGGCGCGCGTCCAGGCCATCGTAACATACAACGCTACCTACCTTGGAGTGAAGATCAACAAAACTCAAGCAAGAAACATGAGGCTGACCCGGGAAGACTACATGCAGGTAAATATAGAACATTAATACTGATTTTTTTTCTGAGATTAAGTACGCTTAATTTGATCTTCTTATATGTTATATACTTGATGACGTGTAGGTGCCTCCGTGGTGGTGCGCCCAGCATCTCGATCTTTGAGCACAGATGGTGGACAAGTGGTGCGCCACCGAGTGGGAGGAGACGCTGCGCTTGCCGGGAGCAGCGTTTGATGATGCCAGTGCACCACACCATCAAGGCAATCAGTAGCCTCGGCGAATTCGCAGCTACATGGGTACGCGAATTCATTTCTTTATTATAACGCTCAATTCTGCATAATTTCTAATCATCTTGCTATTTTTTCGCGATCGTCGTCACATGGTGGCCAGCCTTCCTCGATTCAAGGCATGGGCTTTGGCCCACAAGGGCAAGCGACGTCCGACGCCGACTACAACCGGAGGACCCGCCCTCGGTGTACAGCAATGCGACCGCCCACACCGCCTCGGTGAGTACACATCGATGGCAAGGGCGGTCCATGGGCCGAGTGCGATCCGAGCACCCAGGACCTTGGTGGAGAAGTCGTCATGAGGGTGGGAGGAGGCAAGAAGCATGGGCGGTACTGGATTGGCGACAGCACACTCGACACGGCCACTACTCCCACTCTCACCCAGATTCGAGCAAGGAGCACGAGCTCAAGCCCGGCCATACGCCCACGGCGGACACCGCACGATCCGGATGGAGGCACTCCAGGTTATTTCTGTTTTATTCGTCGTTCATTAATTTTTACATACCTTTGCTTTGCATTGTAACATTGGGGTGAAATATTGTAGGCCCAGCTGGAAGAAGAGAAGAGGCTACGGGAGGAGATGGCGGCGAGGATGGAGGCCGATCGGCAGAGGAATGAGGCCGAGCGGCAGAGGATGACGCAGATGTTTCAGTGGATGCAAAGTCTTGGCGAGAGGATGGGTCAACCTCTGCCACCGGAGCTATTCCCTCCACCTCCTCCTGCAACTACTCCTGTGAGTTTCTAGTGGAGTATGAATGTTTAAGTTTGTATGTTCCTACCTTAAATCTTGTCTCACACATGCAATCTCTTCTCCTTTGTGCAGAATCAATCAGCGGCTTCGAATAATTTGCCTCATAACCCACCACATCAGTCGGGGTGATATATTGTGACTATATGTGATATTGTGACTTGTGATATGTGATATATTGTGACTTGTGGTGATATATGTGATATATTGTGACTATATGTGATATTGTGACTTGTGATATGTGATATATTGTGACTTGTGGTGATATATGTGATATATTGTGACTTGTGGTGATATATGTGATATATTGTGACTTGTGGTGATATATTGTGGACTATATGTGATATATGTGATTACTTGTTGATATATCTGTGATATTGTGACTTGTTTGAGTGGGGTGCAATAAACAATTAAAATAGGCAGTTTTGGGCCACTTTGCCGTGTGTTACACTCGGCAAAGGGAGGCTTTGCCGAGTGTCATGATAAAAACACTCCGCAAAATAACGTTTCTGGGCATTCTGGGAACATACTTTGCCGAGTGTTGTGGTTTTGCCGAGTGTCATGGTAAAAACACTTGGCAACGTAACGTTTCTGGGCATTCTGGGAACGTACTATGCCGAGTGTTGTGATTTTGCCGAGTGTCGTGGTAAAAACACTCGGCAAAGTTTTAAACTTTGCCGAGTGTCTTTAGCAGGACACTCGGCAAAGTTTAAAACTTTGCCGAGTGTCTTTACCATGACACTCGGCAAAGTGTAAAGCTTTGCCGAGTGCCATTCCGTCCTGGCACTCGGCAAACGACGTCGTCACCGTGTTCTCGCCGTCCACTGTCCTTTTTTTGCCGAGGGTCGTTACGGCACTCGGCAAAGGCTTTGCCGAGTGCTCGATGAAAAGCTCTCGGCAAAGAGCTCTTTGCCGTCAGAAACTATGACGTGTGAGCTATGCCGTGGGTGGCACTCGGCAAAGACTTTGCCGAGTGTTTCTCGTGCTTTGCCGAGTGCCCGGTAGTATCGCGTCGCGGACGCCGTATGGAGGCTGACGCCGACGTCGCATCTGCGAAGTCCACCGCGCGGAGTGGGAGCTTGCGTCATGGACGCCGTGCGGAGGATGATGACGCCGACGTCGCCTGTGCGAAATCCACCGCGCGGAGTGGGAGCTCGCATTGCGGACGCCGTGCAGAGGCCGACGCCGCTCCTGGGAAGTCCGTCGCGCGAAGTAGGCCTCGCCGCTCCGGCGAATGATAGCGGTGCCGACGCTGCACAACGACGCCGGCCACCACCCGCTCCGGCCGCTTCGCCGAGTATATGCTCTCCCTGTGTCGGCTCCAGCGGCGATATGACTGCTCGCTCGCTCCGGCGCGCACACAGGGAGGCCCACAGCGATGAAATCAGAGCTAGACGCCACCGCACCTTAGTATTTCATGCATGCACATATTGGGTTGGCTTGCCTCACCCGTACATGAATGCAATTATACGCGCCATTTTTATGTGATTATAAGTTTTACGTATGCATGGCCATGCATGGATGGATAAGTAGTCATGAAGCTTAAAGGGTACATGCATGGATGGATAGACATACTTGAAGGGATATTTCATACGTACGGACATACTCGCGGAGGCTCGACGTCGCGTAGAGACTCGGCACGGAGGCTCGACGACACGCCGAGGCTCAGCGCGGAGACTCGCGGAGGCTCGCTCAGACCTCAGACCTCAGGCGAAGCGAGGCGTCGAAAGCTCCGCACCACCGCGCAACTCATGTGTGATCACGCACGGATGGATATTGAGCAGAGTATATGCCTTGCATGCATGGATGGGTACGGGGATGGGTATTTGCATGCATGCACAGGCGAAGGATACGTGAGTGGGACTTCAACGCCGCGGAGTCCGCTGCTGCGCGGAGACACGCAGACGGCACAGAGCTCCTGGTAACGCGGAGACCTAGAGTCGGGGGTGTCGCGCGAGTGCCGGGCCGAGGCCGCGCCATGCAATAATGCAGCCTAAGTGCATGTATGCCGAGGGGCTCTTGGCCATGGCTGCCGGTGACACCATCCCTTCCCTGCATGAAGCACAACACGAGATCCAGACATGACGAGCGAGCAAGATTTACGTGCCTTGGCTTTGGGTGTCAGCGCCGGCGGCAATCCCAAGGATCTCTCCGGTGATCCTAGCGCTGGCGGCTGTTGATGATGGAGAGGCCTTTCAAGAGCTCGACGGCATTGTCGGTCCGGGGGGGTCCGATGCTGCGCATGTGAAGCCCGAACGACTATACACGCGGAGTCTGACCCTGGGCGTGCGCTACTTCCCTGCCTGACCACCCCCAGCAGAGCGGAGATAGAAGCAACATAAAAAGTAGACGATTCAATTAGATCTGCATCTGGGCGACCCAACTAGATCCACTCAATACTGCATCTAGAAATTTGAGCGAAGTATGCAGACGAAGCCGATACGACTCCGTAGTCAGGATGGTTAAATTCTTTGCAAGCAAACTACTTATCTGTCACTGATGGCCTGCCAGATGGTACAGACGCCGCGAATGAAGTAGCATGCATCCAGGAGTAGAGAAGATCCACTTAGCCGCCGCTTTTGTTGAATATTGGAGAAATATTTTCCATACGTAACTTCTAGTCGTCCCCACGGACGGCGCCATCTGTTGTGGCTACAGGCCAAACAGTAGAGAAGGGGACTGGTAGAAGAGGAAGAGGAGAGCCAGATTTGTGAAAGAGCTGGTAAGAATGAGAGGATGTCCCTCCTCATGTCCCTCCTGGGGGTTTATATACATGAGTGGGTTTCCCATTCTACCCCTTAGTACTTACAAAGGATGAGGGTACATTGGTATATTTACACTGGTATATTCCTCTACACTATTGGGCCTATTACATGTTGGACTAGTCGCACGGCCCAGTTACGGGGGGTTGGGCCACCCCCACAACAATTACCTTATTGGCATCATCTCTTTCATTGAGAACTTCCTAATTAGTAGCTTGTCTTTGATCCTAGCGTCCAGAACCGAGAGAAAAAAAACCCAGCCATTTTTTTAGTTCTGATTTTTTAGAGTGCATTACCAAGTTCTAATCCTTAGAGATGCTGTCTAGTATTGCTAATCATTAAGTACCTTACCATACTAGTTTGTTTCATTGAATATAGTTTGTTTCATTAGTGACATATCAGTTCAGATCAGCAAAAAAAAAAAAGAAGAAAAAAACAAAAAGTATGCATTGAGAAAAAAAACGTGTTTCTCTATTACCATTTCACAAGTTAAGAACGTGTGTTGGTTCTTCTATTTGAGCACCAACAAAGGAGAAAAAAAAGTTGTGCTACAAGAATCTACACTTTCTGTAGGGTTGGTGCAAAGACTGGCAATCTAGGCATCGATTTCTAGTTGGATTACTATTTGATTTTGCTACTACTAAATTTCAGCACTGTACTCCTTGTGATTATCACTTACCTAGCTCCACCAAAACACCATTAGCGCTTCCGTTACAATCGTGTGTCCACATCTGATTTGCTACCACCAGTACGAGCACCATGATTCGGCGAGGAGCATAAGAGCTTGGGTAAGCAAGAGGAGAGTTTTGAGTTGTCCACATATATTCATATTTGTTGTTAGTCACAGCTAACATGACAGGAACGTCGGAGAGTGTGCACCATCCTCATGGTGAGGACGCTCAAGTTTTAGTGACGCGTCAAGAATTTGACCGTCAAACACAACACTTCGAAGGGAGGCTCAATCGGGAGATCATGGCGCTTGAACAGCGGTTGGAGGGCACTTTTGTGAGGATGCTCGATGAGCGTTTTCCTGCAGTGGGTAACGGGAATCATCAACAAAACCCCGCTGACCCACTGGCCGACGACACAGAGGGCGGCGCTTTACCCAATGTTGCACGGGGTAGGGGTGCCCTAGGTGAAGATGGACGGCCTTTCCGAGGCCGTGGTGCACGCGGTCGTGGCCTTGGTCCCCGTGGGCGCGACATTGGAGACTATTACAATGATGGTGATGAAGCGCGTGACGCTCTTGATCCGTTGGAGCAGCCACCACTCCCTCGACATGGTGGATACTATGGTAATGCTGGTCGTCCACACGACTACCATTACCGAGATGATCTGGACAGCATGGCGAAAGTTAAGATAAATGTGCCTTCTTTTACCGGATAGGAGAATCCGGATGTATATGTTGATTGGGAGGAGAAATGTGATTAGATTTTTCGTATCCATGATTTCTCTGATGCAAAGAGGGTAAAATTAGCTTCTATAGAATTTTCTGGTTATGCACTGACGTGGTGGAATCAGTTATAGGAGGCACTATATGCAGCGGGTAATGACCACATCAGCACATGGGAAGGGATGAAACATGCCATGCGACGTCGATTTATTCCTCAACATTACCAAAGAGATCTCCATAACAGATTGCAGCGCCTTAGTCAAGGTTCCCGCACCGTTGATAATTATTACAAAGAGATGGAAGTATTGCTGATTCGTGCAAGAATTGAAGAAAGTGATGAAGCTAAGATGGCAAGGTTTTTACGTGGTTTGAATGAAGATATTGCTGATGATGTAGAGTTGTATCCCTATAACACATTGCAGGAACTAGTACACCAAGCCATGCGAGTGGAGAAGCAAAATCAGCGCCGCGGATAATTCCGTTCTTTTTTGGGCCACCGCTGTACCGAGTTGGAGCTGTGGACAGCAGCAGTCCAAGGGCCGCTCACAGGGGGCTGCAGGAGGAGGTGTGACTTCTGGGCTGCCGCTGACCACCACAAATGGTCAACCCACGACATCATCAGCATCTTCGCCAGCATCTCGCCCTAGTGATAGGCATCCCACTGCATCGGCGGGAATTTCATCTGCACCAGCATCATCATCTTCTTCACGCAGTCGTGATATTCAGTGTTTTAAGTGCAAAGGAAGAGGACACAAATCTTCGGAGTGTCCTAGCCGGAGGGTGCTGCTAGTAAATGAAGAGGGTGATTGGGAGTCTGAGAGTGACCCTGAGGGTGATATTAATGCTAACCATGATCTTGCAGCTGAAGATGATCATGTGGATGATGTGGCTAGCACTTTGTTGAGCCATAACCATGTGGGAGGAGAAGCCTTGGTCGTATGCCGATCTTTGAGTGCCCAGGTTGTTGAGGAAGATAAGGGGGCAGCGGCATAACTTGTTTCATCACGCTGTTTGGTGAATGCGAAGGTATGTCGAGTTATTATTGATAGTGGCAGCTGCAATAATATTGCTAGTATGGAGATGGTTGAGAAGTTAGGATTGCAAACAAAGCGCCATCCACATCCTTATCATATGCAGCGGCTGAACGATTGCGGATCAATGAGAGTGACATGCATGGTAAGAATCCCTATTTCAGTTGGCACATATCATGATGTGGTGGAGTGCGATGTGGTGCCCATGCATGCATGTCACCTGCTGTTGGGACGTCCTTGGTTATTTCATCGTGATGTGCAAATTAGCGGTCGTGCAAACCGTCTCATTTTTGTCTATAAAGGAGAGAAGTTTACATGGCTACCCATGACACCGGAGGAGGTATTCGTGGATGAGCAAAAGAGAAAGGTTCAGAATAAGCGAGAGAGTGAGAAACATTCTAGTGCGAGCCACAATAATAGTAAGGAAGTGCATCCACAGCCAAAAGCTCCAATGCCAAATATGACCAAGCCAACGGGAAAACAGGGATTAGTAATGATGGCTAGGAAAAGGGACTTAAAAGAATTGAGTGAACCTAATACTATGTTCTTTGTACTCCTATACAAAGAAGCCTTTTTATCGACTAACGACTTATCCTCTACTTTGCCTAGTGTTTGTCTTGATCTGTTACAGGCATATGAGGACGTGTTTCCCAATGAGGTACCGCTCGGGTTGCCAGCTAAGCGCGGGATTGAGCATCAAATTGATTTGGTACCAGGTGCTCCATTGCCAAACCGGGCACCATACCGCACAAATCCAGAGGAGACTAGAGAAATTCAGCGTCAAGTTCAAGAGCTTCTTGACAAAGGTTACATACAGGAATGTCTATCTCCTTGTGCTGTCCCAGTTATTTTGGTTCCAAAGAAAGATGGTACTTGGAGAATGTGTGTTGATTGTAAAACGATAAATAATATCACTGTTAGGTATAGACATCCGATACCTAGACTTGATGACATGCTAGATGAACTTAGTGGCTCTACAATATTTACTGAGATCGATCTTCGAAGTGGGTACGATCAAATAAGAATGAAAGAGGGCGATGAATGGAAAACTGCATTTAAGACTAAATTTGGTTTATATGAATGATTAGTCATGCCTTTTGGATTAACAAATGCACCTAGTACTTTCATGAGATTAATGAATCATGTGCTTAGATCATTCATTGGAAAGTTTGTTGTTGTATACTTTGATGATATTCTTATCTACAGCAAAACTTTCACTGAACATATTGAACATATAAGGTGCGTGCTTGCTGTTTTGAGAGAAGAAAGTCTATATGCTAACCTTAAAAAGTGCACCTTTTGCACAGATAAGGTTGTGTTTCTTGGCTTTGTTGTTTCAGGTAAAGGCGTGCAGGTCAATGAGGAATAAATTAAGGCTATTCATGACTGGCCGCCTACACACAATATAAGCCAAGTGAGGAGCTTTCTAGGATTAGCGAGTTTCTACCGCCGGTTCGTGAAAGATTTTAGCACTATTGCTGCCCCAATTAATGAATTGACAAAGGAGGTTCCTTTCAATTGGGGGGGGGCAACACAAGACAAAGCATTCCAGGAGTTGAAAGATAAGCTTATATCTGCACCACTCCTAGCGCTACCGGATTTTGGTAAGATGTTTGAGGTTGAATGTGATGCTAGTGATGTAGGGATTGGTGGGGTGCTTATGCAACAAAGTAGGCCAATTGCTTATTTCAGTGAGAAGTTAAGTGATCCAATGCTTAATTATTCAGTATATGACAAGGAATTGTATGCGTTAGTGCGTGTGTTGGAAACTTGGCAGCACTATTTATGGCCCAAAGAATTTGTTATACATTTTGACCATGAATCATTGAAACATCTTAAGGTTCAATTAAAACTAAACCGTAGACATGCACGTTGGAGTGAGTTCATAGAATCCTTTGCATACTGTTGTAGGGGTGGCCCCCACCTAAACCCAGCAGGCCTGGTAGGAGGTTACAAGGCCCAGAATAGGCCATGTGTAATGACATAAGTGCCCCTGGAAGGGATGACCAGATGTAAGGGTATAACTGTAAAAGCACTCCTCATGTGTACACATATATGGATGCAGGCCATGGGGAGAGGAGAGGCGATCACTCATCTCCCTCATTCTCCACTACCATCTCTCTCTCTGTTTGGTCTGTAGCCACAACAGTTGGCGCCGTCCGTGGGGAGGACAGGAGTAAGCCCGAAACCTGAAAAAGGATGGCACCGAAAAAAGCTTCGTCAACGGCGGCGAACGGAAAGAAGGCGGCCAGGCCGGAGCATCGCATGGCTACCAGGGCTTCGACATCGACCGCGGCGAGCGCGGGTGGCGACACAGGCACGATGGCCGAGGACGCCGACGTGCGCGCTACGACGACCAACCCCGTCACCGGCACCGCGACGACCAACCCCGTCACCGGCACCGCGACGACCAACCCCGTCACCGACGCCGCGATGACCAATCCCGTGGTCGAAGACGTCGACGCTGGCGCGACGACGACCGACCCCGCCGACGCGACGGTAGCCGGCCTCGCCGCCCTCGCCGCAACCCTCGCCGGTAGCGCGGACTGGGCAGCTCGAGGTAGCCACAACGGAGTGACCGGCAGCTCGGGAGCACGCGACGCCGGGTCGCAAGGTCGGCCGCAAGAAGTCGGCCCCAGCAAGGAAGCTGCCCGGGACACAGGCGAAAGTCAGTTTGTGGAGCAAGTGCGTACTTCATTCACAAAAAAAGGGGGCATTACAACGCACGCTTACACCTAAGCACCACAATCACACTGCGAGTTCCGGCGCCTCGAGGCCTCGCCGCCGCCTCGTCGAGAGGACCCGCCCAGAATTGGCCAAGGCTCCCCTCCCCGTAAAGTGACTTCCGGAGTTCGACCCGCGCAGCGTCTGCCCCGACATAATCCCAGATCCGTTCATAGAAGGGCTTGATGGCACGGCGAGCGGAGCGTACGGCGCCGGACATTACTCCGGCCCCGCCGGGCATCTCCAGCTGGGGGTCCTCAAGCCCGGCGACGTGCGTGCAACCACGGTGTTGCAGGAGCGCGCACACCAGGCATGCCGATGTGTACGCACAGTGGTTGCCGAAGATCGTTGCAGCGCCGCGCGCGATGTTGGCGGCATCTCCGACCCAGCGGAGGGTCCGCAACAGCTCCTCCGGGCCGAAGGCGTGGTCCGGCACTTTGGCCACAAGCCCTTCGAGATGGCTTTCCAGCGCTTGCATGGCATCCTATGCAACCACCGAAGCCTCGCCAAGCGTCCGATCACGCTCCGCTAGAGTCGGGCGAGTTCGCCTTTCCTTCTCCAAGGCGACTGCTGCGAAAAGTCATCCCGCTCGCCGCAAACTCTGCTGCGCGCAGCTGCGCGGCCGACTCCGCGCCGGCGGCAAGTCCTTCGGCGTGCGCCTTCGCTTCGCGCACTCGCCTTCCGGTGGCGGATGCGGGCATCCCGGCGAGCGGACTCGAGGCCTCGCGTAGGTCCTCCTCAGCGGCCCGCAGCCTATCCTCAAGCGCCCTTTGGGCGCAAGTATAGGCCATCTGCAAGGCCTGCCCCAGCACAAGTGTCTGCAGAAGGGAAAGACTTAGCAAGCTCGGTCGGCCCAGGCGTTGGCATATGAGTGCTTACCTCACCCTGCACACCTCGGCGCGTCCCGGCGCCCGACCGCAGGCCTCTGGCCGCTTGCTGGTCGACGCTGGCAGCCGCGTCATCCACAATCCCGCGCCACGCCCTCAGCGTCTCCGGGGGAGGCACGAAGTCCGCAGGGCTCACGCGCGCGGAGGTCCCGTGTTCCGCCAGGCGCTCCTCCGGAATGAGCGACACTGCAAACAGGGACGCAGTGAGCACTGCAGGGCACAAAAAGGATACACCAGGGTAAGCTAAGTCACCCTACCTTCGGTAGCAGAAGGAGGGCTTTGGGGACTCGCCCCCTATTCCCAGACGGGGCTGCGGTGGCGCAAGCCCCCGCAGAAAGCATGGTCCCGAAGCAAGCAGACGCCTCCGCGTTCGGGGCCGGCGACGACCGTTCCTGCGCAAAGGGAGGCGAGGCCAGGGGGCAAACGGCGCGCATGCCGCAGGGTCTTCGGCATCTGCATCGAAGTCCCACAAGCTCGATGCCCGCCGCAACGATTTATCCTCGCGCGTCGGTGGAGCTCGGCGTACACGGCCGCTAGCCGGGCGGCAAAGAACGACACCGCCCCAAAGATCATCGCCGAGAGGCCCTCGGCGGCAAAGACTCGGGGCGAAGGTTCCGCTGTGGCAGTCTTCGCAGGGGGCACCTCGGTTCCTGCTGATGCCGTCGGTGAGGGCAACATGGCTCCGTGCGCCCCCACGGCGGGCGTCTCCGGCACCACAGCGGGCACGGTCGAAGGCTCCACCTCAGCATCGCCGGTCCGCACGGATTCTATCTCAGCGACTTCGGTGGGCCGCGAGACCCCTCTCCGGCTGCTCGTGGCAAACCCGCTTTCCAGGGCACTCGCCGAAGATTCCTCACCTCCGGCGTCCGCGGTGCCCAAGCCTGAATCGGCATACTTCGCCGAATCTGACTCTGCGTCTGCCGCGCCCTCGGAAGCGGAAGCACCAGCAGCAGCAGTAGTAGCCGCCGCACCAGGCACGGCAGGCACCTCGCTTCGGCCCCTCTTCCGAGACGGCGCCTTCTTCTTCTTCGCCGCACCGTCGTCCGGAGCGGCACGGTCCGACACGGCAAGGCCCAGGACCTCGCACACGCGGTTTATTCACCCCAGCCCCACCTCAGCGATAGCAGACGCGCGCTGCTCATGTTCCCTGCCGGTGTACGGCCCCAGGAATACACGCGCGGCCTGCTCCGCCTCCTCCAAGCAAATCCCTCAAGCAAAGGAGATAACATTAGCATATAACACATTTCGCGTGAACAAAGAAGAGACACGGTCGAGGCTTACGAGGGCCGGAGGGCGCCGGCAGCAAGCAGATCGACGGTGAAACATTGTCGTCTCGGCGCTTCTCGGCGGCAAAATGCCAGTCGCGGGCAAGCGGCACCACGCCGTACATCACGTACTCTTCGGCGAGGTCGCGCATATTGAAGCGGGCGGCCACGCCTACGAGCCGTCGGGCCCTCCGCCTGTCCTCATCGTCGAGCGTCCGGCCGGGTGAGGGCCTGAACATGATCGGTTGGCCCGTGCACTCAAGACCGCTCCTGCTCTCCACACGGTGGTAGAACCACCGCTTCATCTAGTAAGACTCTCACTTCCCGCGAGTGGAGTTCGCAGGGAAGAGCTTCTTGCAAGTCGAGCAAAGAATGAAGGTGACGCTGCCGAAGCTCGACAGCGTCCCATCCTTCTGATCCTTGGGCTGGCACCGTGCCTTGTGAAGGTAGGCGAACAACGAGGCGCTGGGCCAGCACGCTCCCGAGCGCAAGGCCCAGCTGTACACCGCGAGCCGGGCCACGACGTTCGGAGTCAGTTACGCCAGCTCCAGCCCGAAGGTCCGCAGCACGTCGCCCACGATCACCGCCGCTGGGATGCGAAGCCCCGCGTCGAAGAAGGCAATGAATACGACCGCCTCTGACCCCTCGGGGTGCAATTCCGTCTCATCGACGGCGGGCAATCGTACCGCCTGGCGCTCGGACAGCTTCCCCGTGCGCAGAAGCACTTCGATCGTCTTTTCGATCACGAGCGAGGGGCCTAACTCGCCGGAGAACGCGCCTTCCTCCTCCGCCAGCAGCCACTGCTTGTCCGCCGTCGCCGGGTCGCGTTCTTTGAGCACGTACTTCACCTCTAACGGCGAAGACCGCCGACGGATGTCGCAGACACCACCGGCTTGCCCACGCTTGCCATCAGATGCCATTGCTTCCCTCGGAAGGGGTATAGCGGCGAAGAATACTACGCGAGTATGGAAGGCGATGCAAGCAAGAAGGGGGCGTACAACTGCAGGAGCGCGGTCACGAGGGCTACTTCAAGCCACCTCGCCCCAATACCGAAGCGTCGCGACAGTCCGCGTATGGGACACGACCGCAGTCGTACAAACGCCCGTCCAGCGCAATTCCCCGTAACAAAGGTGAAACGCCACGACCACAGCGCCAAGGGCCGTCACAGCATGACGCTCTCTAGCCGCCATTAAAGGCTCACTAATGGGCCGTGGGATCACAACAGCTTTGACGCTGTGCCATTCATCGCCCGCCCTATGTCCCCCTTCCCTAGGGAAGAGGCGAGCGGCCGCAAGCACGCAACCGTCCGCATCCCGCCGCACACCAGTCATATGCTGCCGCGTGCCCTGTGCGCGCCGAGGCGGGTCGCACGGTATGGGGACCTAACCCTGGCAGGCCGGGGGCCGACGTTATTCCAGGAACCTTTACAATGCAGGGCCGCATCGTGAGTCGCCACCTCGCCGCCACCCGCTCAAGGGCGGGGGGCGAGCGCGCGCGTCTACGCCCGGCTAGGCGCTAGCTCCGCCGCCACCCGCTCGAGGGTAGGGGCGAGCGCGCGCGTCTTGGCTAGGCGCCCGGCTCGCGCCACCCGCTCGGAGGGTAGGGGACGGAGCGCGCGTCTACCGGCTAGGCGCCACTCGCCGCCACCCGCTCGAGGGTAGGGACGGAGCGCGCGTCTACTTCAGCTAGGCGCCACTCGCCGCCACCCGCTCGACGGTAGGGGACGGAGCACGCGCGTCTACTTCGGCTAGGCGCCAACTCCGCTCCCACCGCTCGCAGGTAGGGGATGGAGCGCGCGCATCTACCGACCAGGCGCCAGCTCCTCGCCACCCGCTCAAGGGTAGTGGACGGAGCGCGCGCTCTACTTACTAGGCGCCACCCTCCGCCACCCGCTCAAGGGTAGGGGACGGAGCGCGCGTGTCATTCGCCAGGCGCCACTCCGCCGCCACCCGCTCAAGGGTAGGGGACGGAGCGCGCGCGTCTACCGGCAGGCGCCAGCTCCGCTGCCACCCGCCGAAGGTAGGGGCGGAGCGCGCGCGTCTACTGGCTAGCGCCAGCCGCGCGCCACCCGTTCGAGGGTAGGGGACGGAGCGCGCGCGTCTACTTCGGCTAGGCGCCAGCTCCGCTGCCACCCGTTCGAAGGGTAGGGGACGGAGCGCGCGCGTCTACTTCGACTAGGCGCCAGCTCCGCTGCCACCCGTTCGAAGGGTAGGGGACGGAGCGCGCGCGTCTACTTCGACTTGGCGCCAGCCCGCTGCCACCCGTTCGAGGGTAGGGGACAGAGCGCGCGCGTCTTTCAGCTAGGCGCCAGCTCCGCTGCCACCCGTTCGAAGGGTAGGGGATGGAGCGCGCGCGTCTACTTCGGCTAGGCGCCAGCTCCGCCGCCACCCGTTTGGAGAGTAGCGGACGGAGCATGCGCATCTACTCCGACTTGGCGCCACTTCTACTGCGTCGACGTCGACAGCTTGATACCGGCGGATCCCCGCTTTAGCTGAGGTACTTCGCCGGCCGCCTCGACCATGCGCCGGGGAATAACGGCGCGCCGCCGCGGGCCAAGCTACCTCAGCGGCAGCCTCGGCATCACTTAAACCATTAGGGGTTCAGGCCTCGGGGTTTTCCCTATTTTGGGAGCACGGCGGCTGGTGTACGGCAGGTTTTGACAGGGTCTCATAGACAGATAAGCTTCAGTACATCAATGTTCCTTGACCATGGCCCTAGTTGGCACGGTCAGCGGACGCAGATGACCTCAAGCATATCTGTCTACGAGAGCAAGTAAAACCTCGCCATCTTCATACCAGAGCGTGGCGCACGTGCAGGAGGCCGTCTTCTCGATCGCCACACCAGCCTGGCCGCAGCCTCGGCCTGGACCTTGATTTCAAGAAACGACCCGCGCGCACAAGCGGCAAAGGCAAGGGTCATGTCCTGCAAAGTTTGCCTCGTTCTCCTTAACAGGCCACCTACAGTGCATCAACATTTTTCAAAGCAATGCGGGCGGGCTCCATCAGGAACACCGACTGTAGGTAGGTCTGCTAAGGAGAACAGGGCAAACCTTGCCGTCGTCCGCAGAAACGCAACGCGAGGCGAAACGCGGTGGCTACGGCGGCGACCTAAGCTCCGAGAAAAATGGACCTCATACGGCATCAACATTCCCCAAGCCGCCGGCGTCGCGGAATGTTGATGCACGTAAGAGGCCCATTTTAGGAGAGCTTTCATCACAATACATGTAGAACAACGCCGCACCAGCCGTATATACCCCATCGCCAGGAGCCAACCGCGAAGTCCAATCGGCGAAGTTCAACCGCTGGAAGTCCGTCACATTAATGATCACGATGCTTCAAGGCCCGCATCGCGCCAAGCACGCCACCACGTGGGCGGCCGAAAGAACGAGCGCCGCAGCGCATCCCTACCACTTAAGGCATGCGCGCGCGCTCGAGGCCCACTACGCTACCCGCGCCGCGCAACGCCCGACGCACGCCTAGGCGCCACTCGTAACGCGCGCGCGTCTACTGGCTGGCGCCACTCGCGCCACCCGCTCGAGGGTAGGAAACGGCGCGCGCGTTTACGTTGACTAGGCGCCAGCCCGCCGCCACCCGCTCAAGGGTAGGGGCGGAGCGCGCGCCTACTTCGGCCGGGCGCCAGCTCGCGCCACCCGCTCAAGGGTAGGGATGGAGCGCACGCTTCTTTTGGCTAGGCGCCGGCTCGCGCCACCCGCTCAAGGGTAGGGGCGGAGCACGCGCGTCTACGCCAGGCGCCAGCCTCGCGCCACCCGCTCGAGGGGACGGAGCGCGCGCTCGCCGCCATGGCGCAGTCCCCGGTCAAGTTCGAAAAAGTTCACAGCCACGGGACGGAGGGGGCCAAAGGACTCGGCAACATGGCTTCGCCCGTGAAGCCCTTTACCTTGAGAGGCTCTGTTGTAGGGGTGGCCCCACCTAAACCCAAAGCAGTTCGGTAGGAGGTTACAAGGCCTGCATAGGCCATGTGTAATGACATAAGTGCCACTGGAAGGGATGACCAGATGTAAGGGTATAACTGTAAAAGCACTCCTCATGTGTACACATATATGGATGCAGGCCATGGGGAGAGGAGAGGCGATCACTCATCTCCCTCACTCTCCACTACCATCTCTCTCTCTCTGTTTGGTCTGTAGCCACAACACATACATTATTAAATATAAGAAGGGGAAGGATAATGTTGTAGCGGATGCATTGTCTAGACGACATAATGTCGGAACCCGGAGCAACGACTCCTGGATTCTCTGTGTAAATCGCACTAGTCCAGGATCAGCTAGTGCACACAGTGAACAACAAAGATACATACCAAGCATAATGACATTTATTTAATTTAAAGAGTACGGCCTTATGGCCAGCGTTTACATCATCGCACATTGGCAAAAATAATTGCAAAGAAACTGCGGAAGCGAAGCTGAAAAGGCGAAGCCAAGCTCGCCCACAGCAAACAAGCGCAAGACGTGGCCTACTCGCTCGATCTTCTCCGTAGTCGACGCCGCCTTCCTCTCGTGGAGATAGCAACGTGAGTACAAACTTGTACTCCGCAAGTCGCATGAGAAATGCAATATAATGATAAAGGCTTCAATGGAAGGCTCATAGGGTTAGTTTGCATAAAACAAGATTTAATGAAATATAATAAATAGATTGAAAATGCTGAATTTAATACAATACGTAAAGACAAGATTTGTAATTGAAAATATTACCGTCGATGCAGCTCACCAAACACCAACCTATCCACGGGCATCCCACCCGGACCATCTTTTCCAAAAGATCACGTATGGATTCCATCCATCCACACGCTTTCATCACGCAACTCGATGAATTCCATCCATTCACCGATTTCAACCTCTCACGGATTCCATCCATCCGCAAGGTTTTCATCTCTTGTGGATTCCATCCATCCACAAGGTTTTCAAAACATTTTGAAAAACAAAGTCTAATCCATGAAAACTTTTACTCAAAGATGCCCATGACCGTGGGCACGGCTATCCAGGATAGGTTATACACTCTGCAGAGGTTGTACAGCTTTACCCACAAGACACGATCATCCCATATTGCCACCAGTTTACACACTTCCTTAGGTGTGCAGTGAGGAGTCGTGACAAGGCCTTTACAATGCAAAGCCTTCAACTTGGCCAAGCCAACTCTAAGGTTTCACCCCAGTAAGGAATCCACTGCACGGACCCCTCTTGAGCCGAGTGAGACTTCTCATGGCCTACACCACGCTCACTTTCATCCTACGAAATGGCTCAGGTTGGGACCCGCAAATTATTCAGCCAGGGCTGTCCCATACCAGCCTTGTGGTAGTGATGCGTTAGGGCTTTGCAACGATAGCTCACAGACCGGTCCTTAATTTGACTTAGGCTCAACCACATACCCCCTGTGCCCGACAATCAACACTGTGTCTCCGAACAACAGTGCATGCCTGCACCCACCACGTAACCATTAGCCTAAGTCTAAACCAGATTTTATGTTCTTTTTTGAAAAAGTTTCCTAATCCCTCTTGACTCACCGAAGTCAAGAATACAGATCAAAAGCTTATCATTTTATGTGAAAGATATCCCAAAACAAAATTATATGACTAAGCAGGGGCATTTGATTTAAAATTCTCTAGCCAGTACTAGTGTACTAACTAGAGTTTGATTCTAAGGTGACAAGGTATAAGGATTTGCAATGTCAACGGAGGTATTAACAAACAGGTATTAACTAAAGTTAAAACTGAATTGAAATACATTGAATAAAATTATGCATGCAATATAATTTAAATCAACATAATTTTATTTGCAATCTGGGATCAACATGATCAAGGAGTGTGACTTTCCTTGCCCTTGAACTTGGTTTGAATCTTCGTCGAAGAAATTTCCCGAATCGTCGAAGTCTACACGTCAAAATAACCCACCAAATTCAAATAAATTGAAATTAAATTCAAATTTACTTTAAATATTTGAATTGGGGCCAGAAATGGATAGAGGGGAATTTTTGATGAATTTAGAAATTTGAATGGGCCAAATCGGAGTTAAAACGAGGGAGAACGGGCTCCGGGAAATTTGAAAAGAGGGAAAAAGGAAAAACTGGATTTTTGGAATTATTTTTCTAAAGGAAAATCTGGGATTATGACGTCAACACTGAATTTCATTTCGGCCAAATTATTTTCCTACGGAAAAATCGGATTATTGCGCCATGCTGGCGTCAGCACTGGGGTAAACCCCACTGACAGGTGGGGTCCCGGTCCATGGACCGAGCCCACGGGTGAGGAGAGGTGGCGAGGTGGCACGAGTGAAGGAACGCGCGTAGGCTACGATAGCAGAAAATAAAAAATTTCTACCGCGCACACCAGGACATCATGCTAAGGAGGGATCATAGATCGTTACCACTAGACGCGCAGCAATGAAGAAGAGTTGGAGAAGCCGATCCAACCACGCGCGTCGAGGTAGTAGTGGAAGTAGCCGATCGTCCCGAACAGATCGTCTCCTCCACGCGATCAACCACACCACGAGCAGATCCAATCTGTAGTTTGTTGATGCCGATCAACGCCGCAACGAGCAGCGCCTCCACCGGTATCCACACGTCCCGGCCGGAACGCCGATCGCGAGTGTACCAAAGACTCGCGAGCGGCTAGGGTTTGGCTCGGGAGGTGGCGGCTAGGTTTTGCTCGGGAGGAACAGCGTACATCCTCAGCCCCGCCTCCAAATATATAGACCTCCTCACTTGGGCCTCGTGGACCGAGGCCCAATAGGAGTCTATCCGATCTCTATCGAATTGAGCCCACATCCGAATCACATTCGAATTAGTGTTCCAACCTGTTAAGTGTGCGACCAGAGGTTCACGATACTTGGTCGCGACCGAAACACCTTTCCGGTCACCTGTTAATAGCGGCCTCTAGCAAGACATATTAACCCCAAAGTATACGTAAAGATCATATCGGCTGAACTCTGTAATGTTCTCATGTACGAATCCCTTTGCCTCACGATATAGATTAAGCTCAAGGCGAGACTGTGTCATCCTCTTAATAGCTCAATCACTCTCTCGATTTCGTGATAGATTATAAACTTGTGATTGACTCCTCAATCACATTGGCATGGCCATGCACTTTCATAATCCATTACATCGAGGGGCCCAGAGATATCTCTCCCATAAGGAGGGGCAAATTCTATCTTGATCATTCACATCCCACTACATGTTTCATAGCAAACCCGAAGACTACTTTTACGACTACCCAGTTACGGAGTAGTGGTTAGTAGTCCCAAAATAGGCTACTACGCATATTGGGAACCATGATGATCTCAAGTCTAAGGATTCTACATAAACACTACTTGAGACCAACTAATGACACATGGAATCTCTGCAGTGTCTCATGGTGGGTCTATCCAACATATGTTCACTAACACATGTCCATATTATTGATTTGGTATCTCCATACCATGATCCATGAGACATGATCATCAATCAATACATATGCTGATCTTTGAATCATATTTGTTCCTCATATGATATATGATCGTGATCATTTAGAAATAGCAACATTTTGGCATTAAGAGTCTCATGAATAAGTCACATACTCATTGATCAATAATGATAATGTCTATTTCAAGGAACAAAGCAATGTATCATAAACATAGTATGTGATATATTCAACATCTCCATGTTGCCTCTAGGGCATATCACCAACAGCCTCCCACTTGCACTAGAGTCAACCATGTAGGTATCTAATACCCATTGCCCTAGTGTGAGCCTCATGCTTTGGTGGGAAGCGGCTTTGTCAACGGATCTGCAATGTTCAAATCCGTTTGTACTTTGCATATCTTCACATCGCCTCTCCACAATCTCGCGGATGAGATGAAATCGCCGTAGAATGTGCTTGGACTTTTAGTGCGATCTAGGCTCCTTAGCTTGCGCAATGGCCCCACTATTGTCACAAGAGGTCCATTGGGCTGGAGGCACTAGCCACCACACCAAGCTCGAAACAAATTTCTTGATCCAAACAACCTCTTTAGCAGCTTCGTAAGCTGCTATGTACTCGGCTTCGTTGTAGAATCAACAACCGCCTCCTGCTTGGAACTCTTCCACTCACCGCACCGCCATTCAGCGTAACACAAATCCAGATTGCGATCTAAAATCATCTTTGTCGGTTTGGAAGCTAGCATCGGTGTAACCATTTACAACGAGCTCTTCCTCACCCCATAGACGAGGAACACATCTTTAGTTCTTCTCAAGTACTTCAAGATGTTCTTTACGGCAATCCAGTGACTTTCACCGATCCGATCGTATCTACTTGTAGCACTTAAAGCATACGAGACATCCGGGCGTGTACAAAGCATGGCATACATAATGGATCCCATAGCCAAGCATATGGAATCGCATTCATTTTATCCCGCTCATCGTGTGTACTAGGACACCGACTCTTGCTAAGATTTATACCATGTGACATAGGTAGGAAGCCTTTCTTGGAATCCCGCATGTTGAACCTTTTCAATACCTTGTCAATGTACGATCTTGGCTTAATCCAATTAGCCTTCTTGATCTATCCCTATAGATCTTGATGCCCAGAATATATGCGCCTCTCCTAAGTCTTTCATAGAGAAACTATTTTTCAATGAAGACTTAATGATTCGAGCATAGGAATGTCATTTCCGATCAGTAATATGTCATCCACATATAAGACCGTAAACACGAGTGTGCTCCCACTAGCCTTTTGTAAACACAAGGCTCTTCTTCGTTCTTGATGAAACCAAACCCTTTGATTACTTCATCAAAACGAATGTTCCAACTCCGAGATGCTTGCTTTAATCCATAAATGGATCTTTGCAGCTTGCATATCTTTCCAGCTGATTGCGGATCGACAAAACCCGTGGGCTGTGTCATGTACACATCCTCACTCAGATTTCCATTAAGGAAAGCTGTTTTGACATCCATTTGCCATATTTCATAGTCGAAATATGCAGCAATCGCTAGAATGATCCGAATAGACTTTAGCATTGCGACGGGCGAAAAAGTTTCATCATAATCAACACCTTGAATTTGTTTGAAACCTTTGGCCACCAATCGCGCTTTATAGATGTGAACATTTCCATCTATGTCTATCTTTTTCTTGAAAATCCATTTGCACTCAATGGTTTTAACACCATCGTGGATCAACCAAGTTCCAAACTTGATTATCGTGCATGGATTCAATTTGGATCTCATGGCTTCAAGCCATTTCTCGAGTCCGGTCCCACCATCGCTTCTTCATAGGTCTTAGGCTCATCGTTGTCTAACAACAATATGTCCCGTTGTTGAGTAGTCAAGAACATGTACCTCTCGTGCACGACGTGACCTCTCGACCTACGTGGTGCGGTGTGTCCACAATAGGTTCTTCAACAGTTTGTTCATCCCGTTGTGGTTCTCAGGGAGCTGAAATGTTTTCAGTGTTTCTCGAATTTCTTCAAGTTGCACCGTGCTCCCACTATCCCTTCTTGAGAGAAACTCTTTCTCTAAGAAGACACCATGCCAGGCGACAAACACTTTGCCTTCTCCTTGATTATAGAAGTAATATCCTTTTGTTTCCTTAGGATACCCGATAAAGAAGCATTTATCAGATTTAGGACTGAGCTTATCAGATTGTAAACGTTTTACATAAGCCTCACATCCCCAAATCTTAAGAAAAGACAAGCTAGGATGTTGTCCTGTCCACATCTCATATGGTGTCTTTTCTACGATTTTGATGGAACCTGTTTAGTGTGAAAGCAAATTGTTTCAAGAGCGCACTTCAAAAAGACAACGGAAGATCACTTTGGCTCATCATGGAGCGCACCATATCTAATAAGGTGCGATTTCTCCGCTCGATACCCCATTCCATTGAGGTGTTCTGGCGGAGTCAATTGTGGAACAATTCCACAATCCTTCGATGATTGCCAAACTCATGGCTCAAATACTCGCCTCCACGATCGGATCGTAGAAACTTGATTGTCTTGCCTAAATGATTTTGCACTTCATTTTGGAATTCTTTGAACTTTTCAAAGGATTCAGACTTATGCTTCATCGGTAGATATACCCATATCTACTAAAGTCATCGAAAAGTTATGAAGTACTGAAAACCCCTCGGCTATTGAGCTCATTGGTCCACATACATCGAATGTACGATTGCCAATAAGTCACTTGCCCGCTCACCTTGACCGGTGAAAGGTGCCTTTGTCATCTTGCCAAGTAAACAAGATTCGCATGTCTCAAATGATTCAAAATCAAATGAGTGCAGAATACCATCTCTATGGAGCTTCTCCATGCGTTTCTCATTTATGTGACCTAGCGGCGATGCCAAATAAACGTGGGATTTAAATCATTCGAACGTTGCCTCTTTGCATTAATGTTATAGACCGGTGACTCTTCAAGAGTAAGAACATATAACCCATTCACCAATGGAGTATGACAATAGAACATATCTTTGAAATAAAGAGAACAACCATTGTTCACAGATCTAAAGTCATAACCTTCGCTTGCAAACATGAAGCAGAAATAATGTTCTTGGAAAGAGATGGAACACAATAACAATTATTCAATTCCAAAACTAATCCTGAAGGTAAAGACAATGGCATGGTGCCAACAGCGACCGCAGCAACTTTTGCTCCATTGCCAACGCGAAGATCCACTTCGCTCCTCCTCAAACTTCTACTTCTTCTTAGCCCCGCAACGATTTGCAAAGGTGAGCAACCGATCCGTATCAAATACCCAAGAATCGGTGGATGAAGTAGCAAGATTGATCTCTATAACATTTATACCGGAGAGGAAGTCGTACTTCCCTTCTTCTTCTCAAGATCCTCCAAGTACTTTGGGCGTTCCTTTTCCAATGACACGATTGCTTACAGAGTAACAATCGCATTAGGAGCAGCGCCCTTCTTGACTTGCTTGGCCTTAGAACCGCTCGCGATCTCATCGGAGCTAACTTTTTTGACCGCGCTTTCTTGACATTGGGCTTGCCCTTGCCTTTCTGCATCATCATCACATGATTGCTGCTTTTCTTAATGCTTTCTCGCAGCTTTTAGCATCCCATGCAACTCGCCAAGGTCTTATCCATGTTGTTCATGTGATAGTTCAATATGAATGGCTCAAAGCTCGGGGAGCGATCGGAGAATCACATCGTAGCCAACTCTTGGCTAAGGGAAAACCAAGCTTTTCCAGGACTCTCAATGTAGCCAATCATCTTAATCACATGAGGGTGACGGATTCCTTCGCAAGCTCGCACGCAAACAAGGACTTTGAAGTGTTGAACCTCTCACCCTTGCTTGGTTCTCAAACATACCACGCAACCCCACAATGATATTGTAGGCATCTGTGTTCTCATATTGCTTCAAGCTCAGAGGACATTGTGGCAAGCATGAGACACTCACATCAAGGTAATCATTCGCTTGCTTCTCATAAGCTCTTCGTGCAGCCGCAGAGCATTATCGGGCAAGTCATCGGGATAATGAGACTCAAGGACATACTCCTTGCGCTCTTGCTTGAGAACAATTCTCAAGTTGCGATACCAATCCATAAAGTTCGTTCCATTGAGTTTTTCTTTCTCAAGAATAGATCGCAAATTAAAAGAACTGGATGCGGCATTAGTTGACATGATCTACAACAAAGAATATGCAAAGTTTAGCACTATGTTTATGTTCATCTTTTATTAAACTATTTAACAAAAGACTCCCACTATGTGTTTTGCAACAAAACTCCTCTAAGTCACATAGTGGGTCAAGATCCTCATTTCACAAATTCCTAGTGAGCTTTGGCATCACGGCTAGAAAACTAGTGACATGGGTAAGCAACACCTTGCTAATCACATCTCTATGTGACTCTTGCTTGTTGGGTGACATCAATATGCCCTGCCCCAACCTATGCCCCAAGGTCCAAAACTGTTTTGATAACCTTGTTAAGTAAACCAAATGCTTCGCATGTAGATGTCCGACATCTACCCCAAATAATGATGATAATCGACGGCACTCTACTTTGGTAGACCTACCATACGGTGATCATTATCTTTTGGTGCAACATATGGAAGGGCATGAACACCTAATTTTATGAGGGATTCTATCCTACCAAAGCAACATATCACAAAAACATTGCATAAGAATAAGATAGATAATATCACGAGATAAACACATTTAATCGTGAAGTAGTATGGCCCAAAAATGGTGATCTCCATCTCCATGTAGGTGTAGACGATCTCCATCCTCCACATCACTCCTTTAGGCCACCATGCTTGAAAGCTTGTAACCTCAAAACTAGGCTACTACCTATAATAGCTAGAAATTGAAGATTACAAAGATAGATTCAAGCATTAAGGTCGACACGCAGTCGTTAAATACAATATAGACAGCTAACAATAGCTGAAATAATCATGACACGCAGGCCATGAACGAATGTTACATGCATCACATACATCTCATACATTCCAATAAGATATAGGCCATACCATTCACATCATTCTCTGCAAAAACAAGTTAGACGTAGAATCGTATTCTACCTAACGATGTGAATCCATGACGCTATACAAGGCGGGCGGGGTCGAGGGGGCCGCCGCGGGTTCAGTGGCAGCGCCAACACCCTACGAAATTTACAGATCCAATCTATGAAATCGCAACGGAAAAACTATTCGCACAACCACCTTATGCCGATCCGAGACATTCTCTAGGATGCTAGTTTTTCCATCGGGCCGAGGCCATCGATCCGTAACCTACTAGTATTCGGCATAACCACCTTATGCCGATCCGAGACAATCTCTAGGGCACTAGTATTCCCATCGCCCGAGGCTATCGATTCGTATCCTACTAGTATTCGACATAACCACCTTATGCCGATCCGAGACAATCTCTAGGGCACTAGTAGTGATACAATCTGTGCCTCATCCAACCCTATTCACCAATTGATCTCATCAACCCGTGCTACCATCGATTCATCACATGAACCGATCGATCTAGACGTAATAGATCCGATCTACTACAACCGCATATCATCATATGCGCTGATCCAGATCGCAAACTAAGCAAGATGGCTCGATACCACCGAAGGAACGCGTGAGGCTACGATAGCGAGAAAATAAAAATTTCTACCGCGCACACCAGACATCATGCTAAGGAGGGATCATAGATCGTTACCACTAGACGCGCAGCGCAATGAAGAAGAGTTGGAGAAGCCGATCCAACCACGCCGCCGAGGTAGTAGTGGAAGTAGCCGATCGTCCCAACGGATCGTCTCCTCCACGCGATCAACCACACCACGAGCAGATCCAATCTGTAGTTTGTTGATGCCGATCAACGCCGCAACGAAGCGCCCACCGGTATCCACACGCTGGGCTGGGCGCCGATCGCGAGTGTACCAAAGACTCGCGAGCGGCTAGGGTTTGGCTCGGAGGTGGCGGCTAGGGTTTTGCTCGGGAGGAACAGAGCGTACATCCTCACCCCGCCTCCAAATATATAGACCTCCTCACTTGGGCCTCGTGGACCGAGGCCCAATAGGAGTCTATCCGATCTCTATCCGAATTGAGCCCACATCCGAATCACATTCGAATTAGTGTTCCAACCCGTTAAGTGTGCGACCAGAGATTCACGTATACTTGGTCGCGACCGGAAACACCTTTCCGGTCACCTGTTAATAGCGCCTCTAGCAAGACATATTAACCCCAAAGTATACGTAAAGATCATATCGGCTGAACTGTAATGTTCTCATGTACGAATCCCTTTGCCTCACGATATAAATTAAGCTCAAGGCGAGACTGTGTCATCCTCTTAATAGCTCAATCACTCTCTCGATTCCGTGATAGATTATAAACTTGTGATTGACTCCTCAATCACATTGGCATGGCCATGCACTTTCATAATCCATTACATCGAGGCCCGAGATATCTCTCCCATAAGGAGGGGCAAATTCTATCTTGATCATTCACATCCCACTACATGTTTCATAGCAAACCCGAAGACTACTTTTATGACTACCCAGCCACGGAGTAGTGGTTAGTAGTCCCAAAATAGGCTACTACGCATATTGGGAACCATGATGATCTTAAGTCTAAGGATTCTACATAAACACTACTTGAGACCAACTAATGACACATGGAATCTCTGCAGTGTCTCATGGCGGGTCTATCCAACATATGTTCACTAACACATGTCCATATTATTGATTTGGTATCTCCATACCATGATCCATGAGACATGATCATCAATCAATACATATGCTGATCTTTGAATCATATTTGTTCCTCATATGATATATGATCAGGGATCATTTAGAAATAGCAACATTTTGGCATTAAGAGTCTCATGAATAAGTCACATACTCATTGATCAATAATGATAATGTCTATTTCAAGGAACAAAGCAATGTATCATAAACATAGTATGTGATATATTCAACATCTCCATGTTGCCTCTAGGGCATATCACCAACAACGAGTGGCCGGTTGGCGCTGACGGGGCACCGAGGGAATGAGGTGGCGCTGGCGTGGCACCATGTCAGCAGCCACGCAAGCGGGGGACGCTGACGTGGCCGGCCAGTCGGGGTGGCGCACGGGCACGGCGTGCTCGCCGGCGCTCCGGTGGGCGACGGCCATCGGCGAGGGGCGGAGAGGAACGAGGGGGTGACGGGGAGCACGGCGGTGGGTGCGGTCTTACCGGCAGCGAACGGTGGCGAGCTGGCGGCGGGTAAAGGCGGCGGCGTGCTCTGGTCTCACGGCGTGGCGGTGCTCCGGTGGCCGGGGAGCACGGCGGAGAGGCGGAGGGACTTCGCGGCGAGGCGTGGAAGCCGAGGGAGGCGACGGAGTGGCGCGGGGAGGCCGGAGGCGGCGGCGATTTCTCGCCGTTGAGCTCGCCAGCGCGCACACGGGAGCTCTCGATTGCGGGGCACTCGGCCCACCAGGGAGAGGAGAGGAGGGCGGAGAGAGGATGGGCGAGGAGAGGCAGAGACGGGCGGGGTATTTATAGGGTCGGAGGGGGAGGGGAGCGGCGCGCATTTCTCGCCGGCGATGGCGGGCGGCGGGGATTGCGGAGAGGGGAAAAAAGAAAAGGGGTGGCCGCGCGGGAGGAAGAAGAAAGAGGCGGGGAGGAAGAAGGGCGGCTGACAAGCGGGCCCGAGGTGGCAGAGAGAGAGTGGGAGGCGCTGACGGGTGGGCCGGGGTGAGGAGAGAGAGGAGCGGGGGCTCGGGTGGCTGGGATGTGGCCGTGTGGTCGAGGGCGGATCGGGTGGCTGGGAGAGGGGCGAGGCAGGGATGGCTCGGATGGGCCGGGGCGATGGAGGCGGGAAGATCCGACCGCCCACGTGGCGAGCGGGGGAGCGGGGTAGGCGGGGCGAAGCGGGTGACGTGGGCGGCATCTGGCCGTCCACGTGGCGGCCAGAGGGGAGGGGTTGGAATTTATTTTTTTGAAAATTGATTTAGGATTTTCAGAAAAGCCCAGAAAATTCAATTGGCCTCAGAAAAATACCAAATAACTTCCAAAAATTCTATGAAAATTCACAGAAGCTCCTGGTGACATTTTGGACTTAGTAAAAATACTTCCAACTAATGTTGGTATTTACTTTTCATACTTAAAATACTTTTTAATTTCAAAAATACATTTTTAAACTCTAGAAAATCCAGGAAACCAAATAAAAGCCAAATAACTCCAAATAATTAATTTGAACTAGGATTTCATATAAAATCAAAATATCATTTTATTTAATAATAATTTTAGGTTTTTCTGAAAATGCTTTTTAAATCCAGCTTTTCAAAAGCAGAAATTCAGGGCAAATCCAAATTTAAACTTTAGGCAACAAAACACTTATTTTAGATTAAATTTTAATTTTAATTGATTTTTATTTATTTCTTTATTTATTTTATTTTAATAAAAACCTGGGCTGTTACACATATGTTACTTTCCCAACTAGATGTTCAAATTTTGGGTCTAGAGAGTATCAAAGAATTGTATGCTATTGACGTGTTCTTTGCTGAACCCTACTCCAAGTGTGGTAATGGAAAAGGTTGGGATAAGTATCATTTGCATGATGGTTTCCTATTTAGAGCTAACAAATTGTGCATTCCAGATTGCTCTGTTCGATTACTTTTATTGCAGGAAGCTCATGCAGCTGGTCTTATGGGTCATTTTGGTGCTAAAAAGACCGAGAGTGTGTTCCGTGGGAGGATATCTCTATGGATTTTGTGTTAGGATTGCCACGGACTAAGAGGGGGAGGGATTCGATATTTGTGGTGGTTGATCATTTTAGTAAAATGGCTCATTTTATTCCATGTCATAAGAGCGACGATGCTTCACATGTTACCGTTTTGTTTTTCAGGGAAATCGTGCGTCTACATGGTGTTCCAAAGACAATTGTCTCAGACCGTGATACAAAGTTTTTGAGCTGCTATTCTCTACTACTTGTCATCCTCAAACAGATGGACAAACTGAAGTTGTGAACCGTACACTTTCTATGATGTTGCGAGCGGTTCTTAAGCATAATTTGAAGATGTGGGAAGAGTGCATTCCACATGTGGAATTTGCTTATAACAGGGCGGTACATTCTACTACAAAATTATGTCCATTTGAGATTGTTGTTGGATTTAAACCTATTGCTCCCATCGATCTTTTGCCTTTGCCATTGCAAGAACGAGCTAATATGGATGCTAGTAAACGTGTTGATTTCATTAAGAAGATTCATGAGAAAGCGAAGGCGAATATAGAGGAGATGACAAGAAAGTATGTGCAACGAGCAAATAAATGAAGAAAGAAGTTAGTGTTTGAACCGGGAGAGCTCGTTTAGGTGCACTTGAGAAAAGAACATTTTCCAGAGTTACGCAAGTGCAAGTTACAGCCCTGCGGTGATGATCCTTTTAAAGTGCTTGAAAGGATCAACGATAATGCATACAAGATTGAGCTACCTAGAGAGTATGGTGTTAGTGCCACATTCAATGTCACTGATCTATCCCCGTTCTTTGGAAACCCGTCCAAGTCGAGGATGACTCCTTTTCAAGAGGGGAAGGATGATGAGGACATCCCATGCATATATACACCTACACAAAAAAACTTTCTTTTGGAGATTGATTTATTAAGAACAATGAGAGTGTTTTGTTTACCCAGTTCTTGTGATTCCCCGCGAATTGCATCTAGCTTGTGCTCCTACGCCATCGAGCGTAGCCGTGTGAGTTAGTATTCATGTTTGTGGACTAACGATTGTCTCGGATAGTAAGCTACGGTTGGCTTCCTCGTCGTTGGGTTACAAATGTCCCCAAAGTACCGTTCTTGATCCTACGCCGTGAGATCGGGCAAATCGGTGCATTGGCTCTCCTGGGCTAGTGTCCATCACCCTCCATGGAGAGATATGTATGCTTGGAGAATAGTTGTTGAACACTTGTTCCTATTTGTATGTGAGCCATTTCGACCACCAATTGGGATTAGGTGTTATTTCTGAGTTGCCACTCCGTTGTTCTTGTGATTCCTTGGGATTGCTTGAACGTGTCTACTCCACGATAGCGAGTAGACGAAGGCCGTAGCGTGTGGTTGAGTAATTTGAGTACTGCAGGTTGCTGTATAGAGACAGTGGTTGGCCGCATCAATTACTAGGTTGCACGGGCTAGTATAATCCTACGACGTGAAGATCGGGCCACCCCATCTCCCCGCATCAGCTGGTATCAGAGCCAGGTTATAGTTGATGTCGAGAGATAGAGTCGTGGTGTGGCCATGGGCATGGCCAGGATATCACTATTTGTGGTATTGAAATGGTGAAGGATTTTTCCTTGGGCAACTTAGTTTCAGAGGTTAGGAATGAGTTCTTTAGAAAAGTTTCTCTCTTTGTTGAGTTGAATTTGGTCAAATCTTATCCTGTGGTGGTGGATGAATTTACCTTGGGTTTGTGGTTCATTGCAGTTAAGGATTTTCAATTGGTCTCTACCTGTTCTTTGAAGCAATTATTGTTTTTTTCAGACTATTGAGACACTTTTGCTACTTGTAAACATTGTTGATCTGCAAGGTTGGTCCCAACGTGGGAGTTTTGTCTTGTGAAACATAACCCATTTGTTCGCTTGGTATTTTTTATTAATGAAATATTTATGTTGCAAATTCATTAACGTGTGAAAGCCTTGGATCTATGTATTTCTTTTGGATTATTTCGAGTGTTGAGGTTTAATTCCACTCCTTTCTGAAAGAGAGTGTTAAAACCCTTTGTGGTGTTTTGCTGTGCTTAAGTGGGAGATGGTAATCATATAAATTAATTCATAAGGTATGAATTATCAAGTTGAGATGTTAGCGTGGTGCATAATTAATGTCAACTAGTATCCTTGGAAGTGTAGCTGATTAATTTGATATCGCCTTGTAATAGTTTCTTGAAGAATTATGATTAAGAATTTGTCTGTGCATGATTGGAACTCATGGAGTTATTGAGGAGTGTGCAAAAAGAATTGGTATGATAATTATGATTGTTTAAATTTCTATCTTGTTGGATAAATTGAATTATTTTGCCCTCGGTAATTAATCTGACCGTTCAGGATGATTAAGTAAGGAGGTGTTGGAATATTGCCTTAGTAATATTAACCTTTAATCTGTCCTTTGTTTACATACTTTATGAGCCTGTACAACTGCTAGATTCATCTATCTTTCACCAAGCTAAATTGTTGAAATATGTATAAAGAAATAGATGAAGGTTGATGTGTTGACTTGTGAAACCTTGTCTTATAGAGCTTATATTATTGAAGTTTGAAGATATTTCGTTCTAATTGCTGAACATAAGGTGGAATGTTGAATCTATGCTCATAACTGTTTTTGAGATTGCCATGTTCTAGTACTAGTTTGTTAAAAGAGTTTTGTTTCAATATTGTGGCTTGTGCACTAGGCTTTCCCTAGATCAAGTAGTTGCAATCTTATTTAGATAATAGAAACATGATGAAGTGATTTATTGTGTTCCTTTTGGAAAAGTTTATGAAGGGATATGAGGATATGATGATTCTTGTTATGGGTGTATTATTTTGATGTGATGTTAGTATGATTGTCAGTATGTGGTTGTGATGATAATATTGAATGTTCTATAAATAAAACAATTTGATAACTTCTATGATACTATTTAAATCAAAAGTTTAGAGATTTGAGTACATGATCTTTTGGACCAGATGACTTATGTGGTACCTAAAATTGTTTTAAGCAAAGCCACACGTTGAGAGGTTTTATTAGTTCTTAAGGGATTAATGTGTTGTGGTCTTCAAATCTCTTTTGTTGGAATTATCAAGGTAATACTGTAATCAAAGAAAGTTGTTCTCTTTG
The DNA here is from genome assembly GCA_036346575.1 of Dendrocalamus sinicus. Taxonomy (NCBI): domain Eukaryota; kingdom Viridiplantae; phylum Streptophyta; class Magnoliopsida; order Poales; family Poaceae; genus Dendrocalamus; species Dendrocalamus sinicus. The sequence goes on along the minus strand of CM070657.1, from coordinate 18,609,789 downwards.
TTAAAGGAAAGAGTATGTAAAAGTATTTAAGGTTGGAGTCAAGTTGTGTAACTTATAGAGGTGTGCTTGACTTCTTATTTTTACCGCATAAGAGTTTCTTGAGTTTAAATGATGTTGCACCAAGTAGCACTACAACTTTGGTTAGTGCTTGCAGTTCTATGCACAATATTCAAGAAGCTTTGAATATCAATTCTGAGGTTTTGATGTGCACAAAAAAATATATATTTGGAAAGCTAATGAAGTCTATTTTCCAACGAATCAAACGGCACTTGATTGGAGCTTTCTACACAAAGTTATGGCAATTTTATTGGATGCTGCACGAGCTGTCCGGAGAGACGCGCGAGACTTGCCAAACATAAAGAGTTCGAGTATTGCAATGCAAGTAAGGGTAAAATCCGACCACACCATGACTTTCCAAAGGTTGAGAAGGACACTTTTCAGGTTCCAAACGGATTTGGAAGGCCTTTGAACAAGAAAACAAAACATATAAAGATTTGAAACCGATTCGGACTCGGATTGGGACAGCTGGCAAGACTGATACTAAAACGTCAATAACGTTCACAAACGGTGTCTGATTTGGGCGTTCTTGGACTCGTTGGAAAGCTATTTCGAAACCCCACACAATGGACAAGGTGCCAGCCATGAAATCCTCATAGTCAGATCACAAATTAAGAGAGAATCCGGTGGTAGTAGTTTAGATATTTCCTTTTTAGTTCGTATTGGAGTTTGTTTCAGCCTTAGGCCAGGTTGTGCATGAGTTTTAGTCAAGGCCGTGTGTTGTGCACCAATATAAGGCCAGGGTCTTAGCCCCATTGTAACTTAGGCTTTGAATTGAGAAATAGAAACCAGAAAATCACCATGGTTTGGTGGCCATTGTTGGTGTGTTCTTGAGATTTTCATCGAGGAATTGCTCTTGGTGTGTTGAATCCAATTGTGGTGTTGGATTCTACTCGCTGAAACTTCGGTTTCACTACCCTTCGTTCACGTGCTGCGGTGTGCGTGGGAGAATGCTTATCTTGGAGGTATACGCTGTTCTTGGGTTTGCAAGAACCTTCTTAAAACAAGGAGGGCATCCAACAAGGCGTATCGTGAAAAGATCAGGGCCAAGCGTGGTTGATCATGGTACGAGGTTGCTGAATTTTTCTTGATGGCGGGTTCTATGAAGATTGAAGATGGCAAGGCGCGACAAAATCATGCCGAGCCAATCGGGGAGGTGCCCCAATATGCGGCGTCTTTGCTGCCCGAGTTGCGACACGGGCTTGAAGCGACACGTGACTACTTCTTAAGTTGTCACCGGAAGCTTGAAGGCAAGGTTGATGATTTGGGGGCACGAATTGATCCTTTGACGGAGGCGATACGCAACCAGCCACCACAATTTTATCATGCTGAACGGGGACCTCAATATCCCGAACGGCGTGCACCATATGAAGACGACGAACACGAGGAGGTCTTTGATGGTGCAGCGGGCTTTGCTCCAAAACCCCGCCATGCTCGGGACTACCGTGGTGCTGACTGTGGTAGGGACATGCATGGCAGAGGTGCTGCCAATGGTGGAGGTATGCGTGATGGTGTCGAGTTTGCTCAGCGTGTTGCCGTGGATGATGGAATTGAGTGGACAAAAATTTCTATCCCATCATTTAATGGTAAAACTGAACCGGAGGAGTACTTGGATTGGGAGATGCGTGTTGAAGAAATTTTTGACAGCCATCACTATACTGAGGATAAGAAGATTCGGTTGGCAACAATTGAGTTCACCGGATATGCTCTTGTTTGGTGGAACCAATTGTGTTGCGTAGGAGCTCGTCTGGATACTTGGGTACAATTGAAGAATATTTTGAGGCGGCGTTTTGTCCCAGCACACTACACGAGGACCTTGTACAACCGTCTACAACAACTATGTCAAGGTAATTATACTATATCGTTCGCACGAATACAAGGAACTTCATTAAGAAACAAATTCACCTGACAATATTTAATGTGGCTCTATACTTCTTTTCAGTGAAATAATGTATTTGACTGAAAAGTGTTAAGCATGTGCATATCCGCATCACGTGTTGCCGTGGATGATGGCATCAGGTGGGTCAAAATTTCTATATAGTCGTTCAATGGCAAAGATGAACCAAAGGAGTACTTAGATTGAGAGATGCACGTCAAACAAATTTTTGACAACAGTCACTACACAAAGGACAAGAAGATTCGATTGGCGACAATTGAGTTCATCAAATATGCTATAGTTTAGTGGAGTCAATTGTGTCATATAAGAGCTCATCTAGATACTTGGGTGTAATTGAAGAATATCTTGAGGTGATGTTTTGTTCCAGCACACTACACTATAACTTTATAAACTTGGTTACAACAACTATACTAATGTAATTCTAATGTTGATGAATATTATAAAGAGATAGAAATATTGATGATCTGTACAAGAATAGAGAATCATGAGGAGGCTACTATGGTACTTTTTTTAATGGGTTGAATGAGGATGTGCAAGATAGGGTGGAGATGATCCATTACTACAACATCCAAGACTTGGTGCATCAAGCTGAATTTGCTAAACAATAATTAAAGTGCAAACAAGCTAAAGGTGGATACTCCAACACTCAAACAAGCTCATGGAGGCATCCATTATAGCAAGGTGATGATGTTAGTTCACACTCCAAAGTGTTGACATCAAACCGCTCAAACGAGGCTTTTTCAAAGGAGACAAGTAATGGAGGTAAAGAAGCAACTAAAACTGATTCTAGTTTGCTTTCTAATACTTGTGCTAGAGAAATTGATTTACTTCAAATGCAAGGGAAGAGGGCACATATGATGCGTGATTGTCCAAATCAATGGAGGGTACTTGTCACTAAAGATGGCTATGCTTCAAGAAGTTCTAGTAGTGATTTTGAAAGTGAAAAGTCCATAGAGAGCATATATGAAGTAGGGCCATCAATATGCCAATGCCCGAAGGACAAAACATGCTCATCAAGAAGATGGAAGGTGCTGAAATTGAAGCTAAAGGTTAGCATTGAAGTGTCTTCCAAACGGAGTGCCAAATCAAGGAGAAATCATGCAAGTTGATCACAGATAGTAGGAGCTTCACTAACATAATTAGTAAGGATTTGGTGTATACTTTGGGGTTGTCTACATGGAGGTATCCTCAACCACATCACGGGAAATGGCTCAAATCTTCGGGAGGCTAAAAATAACTCACAAGATTTGTGTTCCATTGTTATGGTGACCATATTAACAAGCTGGATTGCAACATAGTTCCAATAGATGCACGTGGATTACTATTAGGAAGGCCATGGCGGTATGATCACAATGCTACATATGAGGACTGGTCCAACACATACACCTTTGTACATGAGGGAAAGAAGCATATGCTGAAACCAAAATTGGAGGGTGTTATCCAGTGGCGGATCCAGGATTTTTAAGATGGGTGTTCGGACTTCGGATCTAGGTTACTCGGATACGTCGATACCGCAACACGTCATTTCCCTCAAAATACCAATACATGGATACATGTATATAGATGTAATAAAAATACAAAAAACATAGAAATTAACAATTTCTTATGAGACAATAGACGATATAAAGCTAGCATAATGACATAAATTAAATAGCAAATTATAGATATTAATGACAGTTGCATACCTTGCTGATCCTGTCCCTTTTTTGCTCTTTCCAGCTCTCTCCATAAAGATTTCAAATTTACGGACTCTTTCATTTTTTAAAGCTCAAAGATCTACAAAATCATAAAATACAATTCATGAGTTTACCTCATGCTATATCAGGTTTCGCATGGCAACAACATGGCATCATAACGTCCTGAAATCAGTCCACATCAGAGTGTTGGACACTCGATTGGCTAAATCATTTCCAGCAGGAATACCATATTTGAAGCATTTGAGATACCTTGATCTCTCTTCAAGTGGGATTCAAACACTATCTGAAAACATAACAATGTTGTATCATTTACAAACTCTGAAACTCAACGGCTGCACACATCTTTGCCAACTTCCAGAGAACATGAGATATATGAGTAGTTTAAGGCATTTATTGCTTGTTGGATGTTGCAGACTAAAACACATGCCAATGGGCATTGGACAACTAACCTCCCTCCAGACACTTACTGATTTCATTGTTGATGATGCTACTGGTCGTGGTATCGAAGAGTTAAAATGCTTGAACCTTGTTCGTCAACTACACTTGTATAACCTAAGGAAAGTTAAGGATGGAATATATGCCAAAGAAGCTGGTCTAATTTACAAGAGAAATTAATTCCCTAGTGCTATCTTTGGGGACCTCAAAATTTGTTGCGCTGCACAGATCTTTGTGGATAACGGACCAGAGGTGTTGGAGGCTCTTGCACCACATGGTGGACTAGAAGTCCTGAAAGTGTCACACTACACAGGTATTGAGTTTTCACTATGGATGAAGGACCCAAGAAAGCTGCAAAATCTAATGAAGTTGTACTTAACTGATTGCAAGCATTGTATGGAGATCCCTCGGTGCGCGCAGCTACTCTTTCTTGAGTTCCTACTTCTAGACCAAATGGATAGCTTGACACACATCTGCAACATCAGTGGTTTCTTTGAAGGGGACAACATCCGGAGGCGGAGCGGAGGGCCGGCGCGGCGCGGAGGCGGAGCAGGAGTGGAGGGCCAGCGCAGAGGCGGAGTGGAGCTGCGGAGCAGCGGAGGACGCGGCTAGGGTTAGGAGCTGGGACTCGGGCGCTTGGGCAGCGCCGCACAGGCGCACAGGCCGCACGCGCACGCGTAATGGGCTGGGCCGCACGCAGGCGCGACGTCGGGCCGGGCGGCCAGCCGAATAGTAGCGGCCTGGAGGATGAAATTAGTGATTTTGACCCAACTAAATATATGTATATGTATTATACCTTATATATACTAGATTTTTTGTCAAAAAATTTGGGTGTTCAGCTGAACACCCATGACCCACTGTAGATCCGCCCCTGGTGTTATCCATTTTGATGACGAAATTTTAGCAAAAAAAGAGGGTTCCGAAGATCATCCCAAAGACGAGGACAAATTTGCTTAAAGGGTAGGGCATGATACGGCCCTAGTAGCACTTAGTAAATTAGTACAAGTTTTTGAATTAAATTCTCCATGAGATACTTGTGCTAGAGCTAATCATGTCTCATAAGAAGAAAAGAAACAAGTTGAGGCCTAGAGGGAGGATGGGGAGGCAGGCTGTGGGGCATCGTGGGTCGAGTATGCACTTAGGATGAGCGATCATGTGCAGGAGTCAAAAGTAGGAGACCAAGGGAGGCTGTGGTTTGGCATGTAAGAGATAAAGGCCATGAGGTGCATGGTAGGTTCACATGGGAGAAGAACAAACCAAGCTAGAACTGCTACCATGAGCCAAAAGGAAGCCAGATACATGAGCCAGAAAAGAAAGTAAGCCAGAAGAGAAGGATCAAACTAGGAGGTGATGGTGTAGGGACGAGCCAAGAAAAGGAGACGAAAACCAACATGCCAGGAAAGACTAGCTACATTGGTTCTCTTCCCATACAAATCAAAATATGAATCAGATTTGTTTCGTAAAGTCAGAATTGGGTTTCTTTTTTCACATTGTTTCGACATGAGTCCAGATTTACTTAACGAAAGGTAGTTTTCAGTTTCCTTTTTTAGGGAGTTCGAGTGAATCTCTATATTCTGTTCGTGTGTTTTTGTTTTTGGTGTGAGACGGTGTTTTTGTTGAGTCCTAGTAGAGAATATATCCAGTTTAGGTGGGCCATGGCCATTTGTGCGTGCTTCTAAGTTGGTACCATGTTTTCTACTAATTATTATTTTATTATGCACTTACTTAGTCATGGACTCACTCTTGCTTTTGTTGTTTTCTTAGGTGATCGTTGAGGACGTCATGCATGGGCAGGATGTAGAACATGATTGATCTTGCACCATTATAGCTTATTTTATCACCCAATGCTTTATATTGTTGATGTTTGTTGAATTTCCTTTTATTAGACTTAAAGTCAATTCTTTGAGTTTAATGTTATCCAATGTCCTTATCTTGTGATTATACTTATGTTAGTTGAAGTATATTGATGGTAATATATTTGTAATGGTTAAAATTTGGTAAGGAATTTATAGTTTTTGGTGACATTCAAAACTCTTGTTGGGACGGGGTGCTACATAAAGGTCTTGATCGAGTCAAGGTCAGGTGGAGGCTTCTGGAAAATAGGAGATATCTTCTTGGAGAAGCTAGATGTTGTGGAGGTGGATTTCAGCTGTGAGAATGTGTGGATGGCGTGGGGCTTGGTGAAAGCTTTCCAAGCATCCAAAAACACATGATTTGGAGTTCTTATGAGAGTTGTGGCCAATTTTGTTAACGAGTTTTGGGTATACTCGAGTTGGTGTTGTAAGTGAATTAGGTGAGTGGTTGGTAAGTTGGTTTTGAACACCACCACCAGGTTAGAGTTTGGAGATTGAGTGGTTAGCTTGGCCACCACTATAAAAAGAGAAGGGGGTGGCATACGAACTAAGCCTTTGAGATAGAGTTGAGGAGAGGTATAGGTGTAGATGTAGATGTAGATGTGCTCTTGTGAGAACTTTAGGGAGTGATTGAGAGCCTCTTGTGTGTGAGATTTTTGTCATCCTTAGATTTGGAGTGTGTCTAGAGAGTGGCTGTAAAATCATACATCCCTAAGTAATACAAAATCAACCTCCATGTGCCTCATGTCTTTGTCTCTCCTTGTGTGGCTTGATTTGGTTCTTGTGTTGGTTTTTGTTCTAGATCTTTCCCTCTTAATTTTCCCTTTGGTTTTGGGTATGGAAGGAAGGGTAAGTGATGTAATAGATAGTTCATGTTCATATCCATCCACCTAGTGCATCAAGTTTGAAACTTTACCGATTTTCCTCCCTCTTGTTCGAAGTTGGTTCAATATTTGCTTTTGTCTCAACCTTACAAAGTATGGATTTTGATATGCTTTTCTTGTGCTATGAAGGGTGTAGAATATATGTGCAAAATCTCATGTCAATCGAACACCCTGAGCACCGCAAGATTGTAGATATTGTATTTCATTGACTTCTTTCTTGTTTTTGAAGAAAAGTTGGGTCACCTTAAATTTTTTTGTCTTCTTGATTTTGTTTCGTGCTAGTGAAGTATAAGTGACAGGATATGCATAAGTGCTCAGGTTCCATCCACCTAGGCCCGGTATGGAGCAAGTCTGTTAAGTTGCCCAATTTTGGCTTGAGAAGGGTGAAATCTTGGGTTTCTTGGTTCTTTGGGTTTTGGGCATGACCTTGTTGTGACTTAAAGTGCCATGATGTGTGGAAAATCATTCTTAGTCGTGTTGACTTGAACCCTCCCATGAGCTACTCAAAATCATAGTTTTTGGTTTTATCCCGATTTTGTTGCAACTCAGCTTTTGAAGCAAAAAAGAACTCAACTTTGGAAAGATTTTGCAAGATCCTTTTGTGTTTTAGATTCCTTATGGTTTTATCTTGTTTGGCTTCAAATTTCAAGTTATTTAGAGCATGGTTTGAAAGTTGTGTAAGTTTTTTGTCTCGGGCTATGCTACTATTTTTATTGTGGTGACGTGCATAATCCAACCTGACCCGGATAATCTTTGCAGCACATGCCACATTTTCAGTAGCTTGTGTTGGCTTTTTATTCAGGTTTTTGTGTTGGTTTTTTTGTGCATCTTGATCTAACCTTTGTAGCTTCTCATAGCTATTAGAGAGGAAATCTTTTTGTATTCTTTATACTGAAAATTTTACTAGGCATTTAATTGTGTTGTGCCTGTTCATCTCTCCTTCTAGTCGCCTCCTCAGTCCTACAAGTGGTATCAGATCAAGGTTTGCTCTTTTGTTGATCATCACCTATCAACCATATTTGTTATGCTTGTTGTTCCAATTACAAGAGCCCTTACACATCACTTAAATTATCAGGTGAGCACGTTTCAAGGAGGTTTCACTTTGTTTGATAAAGAACTTATGATATTACATAATGAGAGTTCGTTGCGTCTATTGTCATATACTGAGATTTATGATCAAGATCATACAATACATGAGGCTACACATTTGTTAAAACCGAGGATGGTTTTTTGTCAAGAAGGGGAGAATGATGTGACCATGCCAGAAACGCATATGACCATAGCACCCATATCAAGATTGCACAAAAGGTGAATTCATTTCTATCTATTACTACCAATGTTATTTATGAGAATAAAATACTACCTCATGTTACTAATTTGTTCATTCTCAGTTTTGACAAATGGAATACTTTCGAACCGAGAGGGAGGTCGGCGCCAAAACAATGGAGAAAAACAAGGAAGAATAAAATCAAGGAGAAACCATGCAGTGGGAGAGCAAAAGGGGAGAGGTCCAAGAACTTAAAATCTATGTTTTGGATGAGGTTTCCAAGCTCAATTCAGAATTTTCTCAGGCCCAACCGAAATCAAACTCGGAATCAACTCAGAACTTAATTTGGAGTCAGTTCGGGACAGCCAGACAGGCCTGCAATAAAACGGCCATAACTTTCACAAACGGAGTCCGATTTAGGTGTTCTTGTGCTTGTTGGAAAGCTTATTCCAATGCCCATCCAATGGTTAAAGCTGCAGCTTCAGAAACCTTTTGGTCGGGGTGTAATTGTCAAAACAATCCGGCGCTGATTCAGCATGACAAGACCAACTTCCAACATGCATAGAATTCGCATCCAGAGTCCGTTTGGGATGGGTGAGTACTTGATGGAAAGCTTATCTTATCCTATTTCCAATGGATCTGGCCTCACCTCAAAATTCGTTCTGTATGGAAAGATATCACGAAAACAATTTAGGATTATTTCTAAATCCGAGTCTAAAGGTGATGCGCCACCTCCAAGTGGACCCAAGGGCTTTGTAAGGGTGGGTGTCCAACCCTAAGACAACCCTTGGCCGCCCCTCCCTTTTTTCCAACTCATATATTCACCCTCTACCCCCTTTGAACTCTTTGGATTTCATTTGATTAGTTTTTCCACGGTGAAAACTTTTGTTTTTCGATTGTGTCGACTAGACCAACTGTAAAGAACCTCTACAAAATTTCACCTTTTTGAACTCAATTTATATATTTGCAATTTTAGATTGCTTGTTATCTTATTCTTGCGTGTTCTTAAGTTGCATGCAGGAATAGACCTTCGTGGTCAGGTTAACCGCGTTCTTGGCACGGTTGATAACGACTTGGGTGTGGTTCAGTGATTGCTAAGGCGCAAGCGACGTTGTACGGTTGTAGTCGAATCACAAGAGTCACCTCCATCAAAATCGATAGTTATCATCCTATTGGAAGATCGGGACCCCATCGTCTAATCAGTTGGTATCAGAGCTTCAATTGACCGGTAGAAATTTTGTGTATCTGTTGGACCGAAATGGCGGCAGAGGGGGGTGAATGTCGACTTTTTGAAATCTCGACCCCTCAAAAGTACTCACAAGGAATCTCCTCTCCGAGAGCTAAAAAGCTATGAAGAATGAGCATTCATACTTACTGAAATATAAAACAACAGAGGAGAAAACATAACTCTAAAAGATAGATAAAAACAAGAAGGGCAGCACAAAAACAAGGAGGCCAGTCTGACTTAAAAGAGCCGGGCGGTCAGACTGCAGTGGGTAGGCCGGTCTGACCGGACCTTTGCCGCCGGTCAGACCGCCGGCTACACACCGGTCCGACCGCCATTCAACCCCGGTCTAACCGCTTGTTCAATTGCTGTCTGACCGCTCCTTGGGGTTCAGAGCAGACAACTGCTGAATTTTTCAGGGAAAACCAAGAACTTCAAATTATGAAGAAATTTGAAGCTCCCTTTTGATTTCTCTGCGCAGAAATGTAAGACAAAGACCTAAATAGCCAAAGGAGTCCAGAGAACGAAAAGAGACCAACTCAAACACAGAAAATCTAGGATTTGGCAAAAGACTGAAAATATTCAGAGTGCAGCACGAAAATTTAAATTCCCATCTTAACTTTGATCCTTTGGCAATGAGACTTTGATGATAGCAAGATAATAGCCTCTGGACTTTACATGTCAAGTTTCAAGCCATCCCAAAGAGGGAAACAAGAAAAGCCTCAAAACCCTAGAAATGCTAAAACCTGAACAACTACAGAGCCTTCACCAAAATCCAAATTCCTTACAAATCTTTGATCCTCTGGCCATGAAACTTTGAGGGAAGCTAATTGATAGCCTTAGAACTCTAGAAACCAAGTTTCAAGCCATCACATGAAGAGAATCAAGAACAGCACCAAAACCCTAGAAATGCAAAATGAAGAACAAAGAAGGCTCCAAAGGGAAGAACTGAAATTAAACTTGGTTTGCTCTTAGGATCAACTAGCCAAATGGCTTTTGAGCATCTCCCATGTCATAGCAACCCATTTTGCACCTCTACAGCAAGAAACAACAAGAAATCAAAAATCTCAAGAATCAGGCACAGAGGGCATCGAAGAGAAAAATGAACAGAGAGACAAGAACTGAATCAAACTCAAACAACACCATCTCATATTGATAAAGAGGAAAGGAGATACATGATTGATACAACAGGAATGATTACAAGCTCATCAATCCATCCTCTTCCTCTCACAATCCCGAGAACACACACCCTACATGCTTGAAGAGGGGACTCAAGAACACATCGAAGGAGACACAGAACACCCTCTGTTCAGCTCCTGCTCTCAACCACTAAAGCCTCACCAACTAAAGCCTAAAGCCAAAATAAACTCACAAAACTTCTTTTGACTCTAGCAAACCCTAATTCTCTCCCAAAGCCATGAGGGGGCATGCAGCCACTCCCTCCTTTATATAGCCCTTGGCTAATGGGTCACCCACCCGTTACGCCCGCTAAACCCGAACGGAGCCGTCTCCCGCTTGTGCAGCCTCGCGAAATTACCAATTCGCCCCATCTGCACCTTCTGGGAAGCTTCCGCGCTCCTTTTCGTCCAAGCCTCGCAACCACCTCGAGTCTCCGCCGTCTTCGACACATCTCGACCGTTCTGACCTCGACACCGCCTGTGTCTAGTCCGGTCACCTCGTGTCTCGCCACGACTTCGCCACGACGTCCTGCAGCCAACACAGACAAGAAACACATCAAATAGCACCGCTCGATACATGAAAGCATAAATAGCATCAGTAAGTCATACTTACGCATAATAAAGTCCAAACCTGTCGAAACAGCACAATATGCAACCTAAGCACCTTGATTAGGTTTGACCAAGTCCGACCGAGCCCGATTGCACCACGCAACGTCAAGATCTGAACCAACCAAATCAAACTCGACTCTCCTAAACCGATGTCAATTACTCATCACACAAATGGATGACCTCCACATGGTCTCTCAATCTCCCCCTTGATGTGTATATTGACAAACCCCGAAAAAGCGCAAAGTTGAGTTTGAAATGCAAGAAAGAAGTCAAACATGGTCCAAAGGAAATGAAGCTAATGACCATGTCGACACAAGGAGCACAAGAACGAGCAAGTTTTCCTCAGCTCCCAAAAATGACTTTTTCTACCACTATTCTCCCCCTTTTGGCAATACTAGTAAGGTGCCCGTGCGTTGCAACGAAGTACCAAATAAAAATGAGACATACTATCAAACATGATCTCAAACTGAATAATAAATATCAATTTTATCTTATGTCATCATGTATCAAACAAAGTATACATGTTCATACTCGTAAATAAATCAAGCATCATATTGTGAAGCATTTGAATTGCGCCTTAGTTTTTTCCGGCCGAGGAACTTTGTGACCCATTTGAATGGACTAATACATCGTACCTTTGAATGGCCTAATACATCATACATCATACCACGTCCTTGCAAACATCACAAGTACTGTCCATTGAGCGCCCTATCTTGAGCCTTCATCACAAATCCCTACCTACAACTTACGTCATCACAAGTGAAAATTTATCACAGTGCAATGTCATTAACCTATATATACAAAAATGGGAGTAGAAAGGCTGACAAAATAATTACTATCCTACGAAAAATAAACCGGGAATACCCCATCTAAATAAAAATGGCATAAAAAACCTGCAGCTAGACTTGGTATCTAGGCTATCCAGCCTCTCTCTGCACATTGGAGTCATGTACATTCTTTGAAACAAGGGGCATGTTCTGCATTTCCATCTTCCATGTAGTATTTTATTCTCTGAAAACCTGAAAGCAAATAGTAAATAATAAATTTAGTGGACACATGTCGGCAAGCAGATCACACATGGCAATTTTAAAATATCAACAACGTATTTGTGAGATGCCATTGTATAAATGTCAAACCATGTAATGCCACTTCAAATGAACTTGAGATAATTTGGCAAGAGATGAACTTTAGATTGTATGCACAGTAGATTAGGCAATATTGGCAATATTGTAAAGTTTTGCCGATTGCGGCTTCACAAAAACTTTAGAACACAACTAATGAAGTTGGAGCAAAATATATCGTCTTACGTAACAGAATACCATATTTAAATCTAGGCATTCCTATATGTATCAGGATTCACCAACATTCTCGCATCCATCTTGGGCTCTATATTTGTCTCCACACCCACCCCTCAAGATGACGAATATGTTTGCAAGGACCATTTGCACAAATCTGTCTCCACACCCCCCTCATGATGAAGAATAGGTTTGTAATGAACATTTGCAAAAGAACCGCTTATCCAAATGATATAATCATAGCATTTCTGCAGTCATTACAAAATACTACACATATCTTTATAACTACTTGTGCCGAATGTTTCAGAGAATGACGATAGACATAAGCATAAAAGAAGAGTTTCCATGTTTATAAGGGATAACAGCGGGTATGAGAAAACAACAGGTAGAATGGTTACTGCACGAGCTCAGAATTTGGGGTCAGATAAAGTTTAAGAGTCCTCAAAGCAAACAGTAGCTACAGGAGACCACACTCAAATTTGACACCAATAACACAATATTGAAGCAAACAATAGCATATTGCATTTGCACTCAAGAATTGAGCACCATAGTACCTAGTACATTGAAATCCCTTCTTGATGTTTTTTTACACAGTAGATCCCAAAGAATGCTGCATCCTGTCGTCAATCATCAGATATAAGCACTTTGCCCAATGAATAGGTTGATCCTCTAAGCTCCAAATATGTTGACTTCAGTCTTTGGACATATAGACCTTGGCTTTAGGCTCACTTATAGCAGAAAGTAAAGTAATGGCCAATGGAAAGCAAGAAACATTATTCAACCATGAGTTTCTCGAATAGGAGCAATACCTTGGCAAAATCTGAAAAAGAGGAAAAGCCTCTCTTTCACCCCATGATCGAAGAAATCCGCCTTTTCATAAATGTTGCAAGACAAGTCAATTATTACCAAAACTATGTTGCTGGCAAACACAATCAAATGTTGGTACTGGTCAATAATGCTGAGTTCACTGATCATATCAACTCCATAACAAACCAATGAAAAATTGATTCTTTACCTTCAACCCGGGCACATAGTCCCCGCGCTTGTAGTAGGCTGGGTTTTTCGATGCCTTCCACTCGGCCGTCCCCATCCCATCTGTACAAATCTTTACTAACAGGCCTAGCAGAAACTAACAAAACAAGGAGAGCTACATACGCAAATGTACATAGATGCCTTCACTGAATTTACACTGTGTATATGAAGAGGAAAAAAAGAAATGGAAAAGATAAATTACTTGATTCTTAAGTAGCTCTTTGGTATCTGAGGCAAAATGGGCTCTCTAACTCTGCAAGCATGAAAAGAAGAGTAGTTAAGTACTGAAGTTCCACACAACATGCATGCATGAACACAATACATAAGCTAGCTAGCTTCTGCATATACACACTTGGAGCATGTATTTTTATCCACATGTAGCAAGCATTTTTATCCATATAAATAAATAAACATACAGCATGTATAGGACTTGCATTGTTTTAACATGGTCACCTCACCATAACGTTAGCAAACGACTAACCTGCTTTCTATAGTTCAGGATAAAATAGATTTAGATAGTATATGTAGCCAATCTAAGGTCTTAATAGTTCAAAATTGATCCTAAGACAACAAATCGCTGCAGACATAATAAATTGGAGCCAGAATCCCATAACACGATAATAGTAAGAGATAGCTGCTCTTTTGGCATAGGTCGGCACAGGATCAAACCTGTGAATTGCCATCTACGAACATAAAATCTGCTACCATAAGAGCGAAACCACTGCCAATTTCGCATCAAATTCAATCCAAGATTAAGCACCTTCTCTTACCTTCACGCCAAATTGCCAACCCCCCAAACTACCCCGACCCTTCCAATCCCCTAACAAGCGATCCAAACCCTACATACCAACCACCAAGGAGTCGTACTAACCAGTACGCCATCACACGGCACAAACCCAGAAGCCATCGGCCCCCGATGAACCAACTCAAGATTGGATCTTTCTGAGACCAAGTACCCGCATCAAATATCGGAGGCAGCAACCGGACCCCCGAACCCAGCCGCGCAACGGGACCAATCAAGAAGCAAGAAAGGAAGGGGGAGGGAGGGATACGAGGGGAGGGAGCGTTACTGGCGGCGGCGGCGGACGACGATGACTTCTTGGAGGAGCGCCTCATGGTTTCCGCCTTGCTCCTACTCCTCGCCTTTTTGTCTTCTCCCCTCGCGGATTCGTAGGAGCGCCTCTCCCACGGGTTCCTCTCCCCTGCGCTGCTCGTCGAGTTCCCTTCGCTTCTCGGCGGCGGAGTGGAGGAGCGGGGGAGGAGGCGGCGGAGCGGAGGAGTGGGGGGAGGAGGCGACAACGGCGGGGCGGGGTGGGAGCGGGGGAGGAGGCGGCGGAGCGGAGGAGCGGGGGTGGGGAGGAGGAGTAGGCGGCGGCGGCGCGGGGTGGGAGGGAGGGGAGGAGGCGGCGGGCGAGGTGGGGAGGTGGAGGCGGCGGCGGCGCGGAGGGCGGGGGAGGAGGCGCACGGGTTCGTGGGGGGGGAGGAGGCACACGGGCGGTTGAGGCGCACGCGTTCGTGGGGAAAGGAGGCGCACGGGCGGTTTGGAGGGGCGGGTGAGCCTACAGTCAGACTACTTTTTTTTGTCAGAAGGAGTGGTGGTGGGAGAGGCCGCACCAACCACCAACTCCTTCTTTTATATAGTAAAGAAACACATCAAGGATGCAAGGAAGAGGACAAGTCATGGAAATAGATGAAATGACTAAAGTTTGATTATTCTAAGCATTTAGAGCCATGAGAATTATCCAAAATGACCATAATGTATTACACCAAGCCATAACTCAATAAAAGGCTATCTAGATCATGACAAGATATGTATAACCTAGCTAGAACACATAGATGACGATCTAAAATGTAGTGCATTTGTCAAGTCATCAATAAGCAAAGTCTAGCTAGAGATATCCAAGGATGATGCAGGCCATGTCAAGAAGCTAAGTGGAACCAAGAAGCTAGTATTGAGTGCAAATAGAGTGCTATATGCTCAAGAATGAAACATTGGTTCAAGTACTTGGATCTTTTTGTAGCTTAAGCAAAATGAGCACAAATGACATTTTGTTTTGAAACTTATGGTCGTTTCGAACCAATATTTTTATCATGTGCTAGATCTCAAGCCTTATGCGACCACTCCAAGCAAGAAGCTTAAGAAAGTCTAGGTCATCCAAAACTCCCCCTGAGTTCATGCCTAGTGCAATGGCAAGCCGTCTCATGAGAAAGAATTGGTGAGATCAGTTTTTTTTGCACAAAAGAGATCTTTTTGCTTTTTAAACATGTTGTACTAACTCATGCTGCATCAAGAGACTAAAATAGCTCAATCTAAGGCTCAACAAAGATTCAAGACTCAACTCAGCCTATTTGACATGGCATGAATCATACAAGGATAACTAAAGACAGACTAGACTTAAATGCTATCATGACAAGTTTTAATTCAAGTTGAGCAATTTTAATTTACTTATCATGGTAAAAGCTAGTCTACACATATGAAGTCATGATAAATCTAGCAAATAAGCACAAGTCATAGCAAGGTGTAAAGCATTGTAAACATGTCATAACAGGATAATAATCAAGACTCAATGTAATTATATTACAATGCAAAATGCTAAAATGCAAGAAAATCCAGCTCCCCCTCAACATGAGATGCAACTTTTAGTTCAAGTTGAGTTATGTCAATATTAAGCTCCAGAAGCTCCCGAATGAACTCCCCCTGAACCAAAGCAATAAAAATGAGAAGCTGGCAAAGAAAACCAAACAGGCAGTCCTTAAAGCATAGATAAGATATAGAGGATACTATGGCTCAGACTGACTCTCATGTACCCCATATGACTCTAGGACTATCAACTGGTCATCTAACAGACTAAGGAGCAAACACGTACCCTGTCTACTCGAGAGTGGCCCAACCCTCACTAGAACCTATAAGCAGTGAGTAAGCTCAACCTAGTAAGAAGAGAACCAGCTAATAAGCAGCATCCTAGAATCACAAGATGAGAGGAAGAAGTCTAAGCAACTAGACAAGAAAGAGACACTCTAATCTATGCTAGAAGGACTAAACCCAATGCACCCGTATGCAATGCAATCAGAGGGAAGTAAGAACACAATCAATATAATAAAGCAGTAAAGCACAAAGCTCCCCCTCACAATAGTCCATAAGGACAAACCACCCCAAGCTCTCCCCGCAGAGCTGAAAACCTCGAACTATCCAAGGCTTGGTGAAGACATCAGCCAATTGGTGGTCACTCTCCACAAACTGGAGCACTATATCACCCTTCTCTACATGGTCTCTAAGGAAGTGATAGCGTATATCAATATGCTTGGTCCGAGAGTGCTGCACTGGGTTCTTAGCAATGTTAATCGCAGAAGTGTTATCACAAAAGAGTGGAACACTATCTATGACCAACCCAAAGTTTCGCAGGGTCGAAGCCATCCAAAGCACCTGGCTACAGCAACTGGTTGCAGCAACGTACTCGGCCTCTGCGGTGGACTGTGCAACACCGGACTGCTTCCTCGAAGACCAGGAAACGAGAGAAGTGCCAATGAATTGGCAAGTGCCAGAAGTGCTCTTCCTATCTATCCTACAGCCAGCAAAGTCTGTGTCCGAGTAGGCTCTCAAGGAGAGACAGGACGAGGAAGAGTACCAGATACCATAGTCAATGGTAGCTCGAAGGTACCGAAGAATGCGCTTCACCGCCTGGCGGTGAGATATGCGAGGAGAAGCCTGAAAGCGAGCACATAGACACACAGCAAAGTGTATGTCCGGTCTCGAGCTGGTGAGGTACAAGAGGGAGCCTATCATGCTACGATACTCCTTCTGATCAACTGGCTCGTCGTCCTCATCTGGGTCGAGTGAAGCTGATGTAGCCATCGGAGTGGACACTGGCTTACCGTCACTCATATCAAAGCGCTTCAGGAGGTCTCGAGTGTACTTGCCCTGATGCAAGAAGGTACCCTCCCGAGTCTGCTTAATTTGGAAGCCAAGGAAGAAGCTCAACTCGCCCATCATGCTCATCTCAAACTCCGAGCTCATGACATCGGAAAACTGGGAAACGAGAGCATGCGAGGAGCCGCCAAAGATGATGTCATCCACATAAATCTGGACGAGCAGAAGATTGGTGCCATGCCAACGGATGAACAAGGTCTTGTCTACTTTACCCATCTTAAAACCATGACTCAATAAGTAGGACTTAAGCCTCTCATACCAAGCTCTGAGGGCCTGCTTAAGTCCATACAATACTTTGGAAAGCTTGAAGACATGATTTGGGTATTTAGGGTTTTCAAAACCTGGAGGTTGTCTCACATAGACTTCTTTCTCAATAAAGCCATTGAGGAAGACACTCTTGACATCCATCTGGTAAAGCTTGAAACCCTTAGAAGCTGTGAAGGCAAGCAGGATTCTAATGGCCTCAATCTAGCTACAGGGGCAAAGGTCTCCTCGAAATCTAGACCCTCAACCTGGGAGAACCCTTGAGCTACCAGTCTAGCCTTGTTTTGAATAACCACACCATCCTCACTCTACTTGTTCTTGAACACCCACTTAGTCCCAATGACATTGTGACCTCGTGGGGGCTCAACAAGCGACCAGACCTTGTTTCTCTCGAAGTTCTCTAACTCCTCATGCATGGCATTGACCCAGGACTCATCAGAGAGAGCATGACAAATGTCCTTGGGCTCAAAGGAGGCAATAAAGGCAGAATGGAGATAGAAATGCAACATGCTAGACTTTGAACGAGTGACTTGCTCAAAGAGGTCTCCAATAATCTGCTCAGAAGGATGGTCTTTTTGGATATGTCGGGGAGGTCCAGGATGAGATGAAGAAGTGGCCTCTACCTCATGAGCTGAAGAGGTAGGGACAGAGCTACTAGCTCCAGAAGAGGCAGAAGGCATGGGCTGATCGCCTCGTGGTGCAGTGGAAGAAGGCACCTCAAGGGGTGGATGAGGGACTGGATCGGGTAGACAACCCTCATCTCCATCATCGTCATCATCCACGAAGATGGGCTCGAACTGCTCTAAAGAACCTGAGATATCGGGCCTAGTCCCCGGACTGGCCTCGTCGAAGGTCACCTCACAGGTCTCTACCAACTTACTAAACTCGCAGTTCCAAACCCGATAAGCCTGCGAAGAAGTCGAGTAACCTAGAAAGATCCCATCACAAGAACGTGACTCGAACTTATCTAGATTCCCAGACTTCAGAATAAAGCACTTGCAACCAAACACACGAAAATGAGATACACTGGGCTTTCGCCCATATCTCAACTCATAAGAAGTGCGGTGCAAGTGTGCCCTAAGAAAAACTTGATTTGAGACATGGCACGTGGTGGCTATAGCCTCAGCGCAAAACTTCCGCGGTTTAGAGTACTCATCAAGCATCGTCCTGGCCATCTCGACCAAGGTACGGTTCTTTCTCTCCACGACACCATTTTGCTGTGGGACGTGCGGAGAGGAGAACTGATGCTCTGCACCTGTCTCATCGCAGAACCTCTCAAAGTAGGAATTCCCGAACTCCGTGCCATTGTTACTGCGGATCGCTCGCAAGGCACCCGGGAGCTCAACAGAAAGCCTACTGAAAAGACCTCGAAAATGTGAAAACGTCTCATCCTTCGAGGCTAAGAAAAACACCCAAGAGAACCTCGAATAGTCATCGACCATGACAAGAACATACCACCTCCCTCCTGCTGACTGCACTCGGGCTGGTCCAACTGTGTCCATATAGAGCAGCTGTCCTGGTGCATCGGTCATAGTAACTGTGACCGGAGGATAAGAAGAGGTAACCATCTTGCCATGCCGGCAAGGAGCACAAACTAGATCTTTGACCATCTTGAGTCTCGGCAAGCCACAAATGAGATCGTGGCCGCTAACTCGGGTCAAATGGTCAAATCCAATATGACCAAGTCTCCTATGCCAAAAAAAGGTCGTAGGACTCAGAAGCAACTAAGAACCTGAGAGGATCACCAGAAGACTCAGAAAAATCAGCACGAAAGATCCTTCCAAAACGAGAAATCCCGCAAACCAGACTACCCGAAGAATCAAGAATTTTGCAATTGTTTTTATTAAAGCTCACCTCAAAACCGTCATTGGTAAGCTGAGAAACAGAAAATTATACTACAGCTTACTAACCAAAGCAACATCTTTCAGAATGAAAGAATCATTAACGCGCACTGTACCTTTGGCGATGACGCGCCCAGATGAAGTATCTCCGAAGGTGATCGTCTCATCACCTGGAGCACGGGCAAAGGAAAAAAACCAACGGGAGTATCCGGTCATGTGTCGTGAACACTCGGAGTCTACGAGCCAAACCTTTCCCTTCCCTGCCAACGAACCTGAGTCAACAAGAGAGTAAAGTCTCAGTACTGGGGTAAATCAAGAGTGATTTTGACACCCAATACCGAGTAACACGTCGAGCAGATGAAGTAGTCAAACATGATTGACCTCTATCTACCCTACGCTCTCTATCACTCAAAGAAGCAGAAGGTCTACGTGTAGACCGAAAGCTGTTGCTGGGTCCGACTGCTACGGGAGAGCGAGCCGGAGCACCGGCAACATACTGATCACGCCGC
This sequence comes from Dendrocalamus sinicus, assembly GCA_036346575.1. Classification (NCBI taxonomy): domain Eukaryota; kingdom Viridiplantae; phylum Streptophyta; class Magnoliopsida; order Poales; family Poaceae; genus Dendrocalamus; species Dendrocalamus sinicus. The sequence goes on along the minus strand of CM070657.1, from coordinate 18,589,818 downwards.
GGGTAGCCATCTCGACGGGGAAAATGAGATCTACCCTCAGAACGGCGGAAGTCACAACCAAAGGGAGCATGAGGATGAAAATCAGAAAACTCAGAAAAACCAAGTCCTCGATGCTGCCCAAACCCATCAACAGAAGCCAGCCTAGACCTCGTGTTGGTCTTAGGTGCACTCAAGGTCTGGGGCTGACCCTGAATACGTCTAAGATCATGAACACAGTCTCTACGCGCGATCTTGGCGCACCTGAAGCATCGATCGATCAAATGCCCATCCTTCTGACAGAAGGTGCAGTGGTACTTCACCTTCTGAGAGGTAGAAGTAACACGGTGAGGCTTCGCCCGAGAGGCCGGCTGCGGGGGAATCACCTTGCTGTCAGAAATCCCTTGGACAAAGCCTGCTGACTTAAATTGGACTTTCTCGGTCCTGGGCTCAGTCTCGATCACACCTGGTGCTATGGGTCTAAGCACAGTAGGTGGATGCTTCCTCATGTCCTCATAGAAATTGTATCCTAGACCCTAATTAAATCTGCAAATCTTGGATTGGTCGAGAATAAGATTAAGCTTCTTCTTGCCTCCTACAAATCTCTCGAGAGTGTTCATAAGATACTGACACTCCCGAAAGAGAGAGGTGCAAGAAGAGCAGGGAGAAGGAGTAGCAGAAGGTAAGGGAGCATATGAAGAACCAATAGCAGAAAAGTGAATGGCTTGTGCACGCACAGCCGACTCAGAAGGGACAGTCCTACTGCTAGCAGTTTGGTTCACGTCGCTAAGCGTATCAACCTTACCCTTGGGTTTCTCCCCCTCAACAGCACACATATTACAAGCAGAAGGTGGCTTCTCTAGTAGGTCCTTACTTAGCTTCACGCATTTTTCATCCAATGCAACCAAGTCAGATCTTAGTTTGTTACAATTAATGCATGGTGAGCTAACAGGGTCCTTAGAAGCATTTTGAGCCAATCTATTGTTGTCATCAACTAATTCTTGAAACTGTTTGGAGACAGTTTCAAGCTCAGCAGTAAGCTTGGGACAATTCACACAAGAAGCAATAGGCTCAAGAAGAAAAGCTTGTAATTCAGCAATTTTATGATCTGCCCGTTTTACGTTCATCTTCAAATTATTGCAGTTTTCACAAGTCTCGGGCAGATCGAGCAACATGGTGTAAAGACCTCTAAATGCATTGTCCTTATCCTCACATGAGGTGCATGCACTAGTCTCAACAGTAGTAGATAAAACAGGAACTACCCTACTCATCTCAAGCTCAGCAAGAAGACTAATGTTCTCCACCTTAATCATGTCAAGCTCGGAGGACACACTATCATTGTAACAGCCCAGGTTTTTATTAAAATAAAATAAATAAAGAAATAAATGAAAATCAATTAAAATTAAAATTAAATCTAAAATAAGTATTTTTGTGCCTAAGTTTTAAATTTGGCTTTGCCCTGAATTTCTGTTTTTGAAGCTGGATTTGAAAAGTATTTTAAGTGAAAACCTAAAATTATTATTAATAAAATGATATTTTGATTTTATATGAAAATCCTAATTCAAATTAACTATTTGGAGTTATTTGGCTTTTATTTGGTTTCCTGGATTTTCTGGAGTTTAAAAATGTATTTTTGAAATTAAAAAGTATTTTAAGTATGAAAATTAAATACCAAAATTAGTTGGAAATGTTTTTATTAAGTCAAAAAAGTGTCCAGGAGGTTCTCTGAATTGTTCTGCAATTTTTGGAGGTATTTTGGTATTTTTCTGAGGCTTATTGAATTTTCTGGGATTTTCTGAAAATCCTAAATCAAAAATCAAAAAAATAAAACCCTCCCTCCCCTCCGGCCGCCACGTGGACGGCTCGGATTTTCCCACGTCACCCCATCCCCGCCGCTCACTCCATCCCGCCCTCTCCCTCCCGATGGCCGCCACGTCGCCCCACTCCCATCCACCCGTCCGCCCCTCTCTCTCTCTTACCTCCCGGCCCCACCTGTCGGCGCCACCCCTCTCTCCCGTTCTCTCTCTGCCACCACGGGCCCGCTCGTCAGTCGCTCTCCTCTCCCTCTCTCACCGACCGCCCGGGCCCGCCTGTCGGGGTCATCTTCCCCGCGCGGCCTTCCCCTTCCTCCCGCCGCCGCCGACCGTTGCGCCCGCTCCCGCCTTCCCCCGGCGCCCCTCCTCTCTCCCGCGCGCGCCGTGTCCCACGCGCCCACCTCCTCCGCCATTCCCGCGCCCGAATTCCTCCCCCATCCCCGCGCCGTTCCCCCGCCATTCCCGCCGCCCCACGCCATCGCCGGCGAGAAATGCGCGCCGCTCCCCTCCCTCCTCGGCCCCGTTTCTCCTCGCCCCACCTTGCTCTGCCTCCTTCTCCCTCTCCCGAGCCCTAGCGCCCCGCTCCGTGCGGCATCTCCCCGAGCGCCGGCGAAAGCAACGGCAAGCAATTGCCGCCGCCTCGCTCCCCCTCACGCCCGGACGACACCGCCCCCGTCTTCACCGTGTCGCCCTCGACCTCGGCCGCCCCTCCGCCTGGCTCAAGCGCCGCCGGAGCGCCGCCGCCGCGTGAGACCCGCGCGCCACCGCCTCGCCGCCGCCCGCTCTCCGCCGTTCGCCGTCGGTAAGGCCGCACCACCGCCGCATTTCCCTCGGCCTCCTCTCCCGTTCCCGCCCTCGCGCGGCCACCGCCGCCGGGCCGCCGTCGCCGCCACCCCGGCGCCACCACGCCACCTGCCACGTCGGCGTCCCCGCACCCCGTCAGCGCCACGCGGCGCCACAGCTCACCACCTCGGTGCCACCTCAGCCTCCCCCTCTCCCCGTCCGCGCCACGCCAGCCCGGCCCGCCACCCGTGCCACCTCACCATTCCCTCTCCTCTGTGGGCTCGGTCCATAGATCGAGGGCCCACTGTCAGCCCCTCCCCGCATTTTCCAATACAAAAATAATTCGGCCGAAATGAAATTCTTTGCTGACGCAATAATCCAGATTTTCCTTTAGAAAAATAATTCCAGAAATTTCCTTTTTCCATTTTCTCTCTTCTCAAATTTCCCGGAGCCCGTTCTCCTTCGTCCTAACTCCGATTTGGCCCATTCAAATTTCTAAATTCATCAAAAATTCCCCTCTATCCATTTCTAGCCTCAATTCAAATATTTGAAGTAAATTTGAATTTAATTTGAATTTATTTGAATTTGGTGGGTTATTTTCACGTGTAGACTTCGACGATTCAGGAAATTTCTTCGACGAAGATTCAAACCAGGTTGAAGAGCATGGCAAGTCACCCTCCTTGATCATGTTGATCCCAGTTTTCAAATAAAATTATGTTGTTTTAAACTATATTGCATGCATATTTATATTCAACGTATTTCAATTCAGTTTTAAATTTAGTTATTACCTACTTGTTAATCCCTCCATTGAATTTGAATTCCTCAATACCTTGTCACCCTAGATTTAAACTCTAGTTAATACATTAGTGTTGGCTAGAGAGTTTATTCAAATGCTTAGCCCTGCGAAGTTATATTATTTGTTTTTGGGATACCTTTTCACATAAAATGATGATCCTTTTTACATAAAATGTTATGTACTCGACTTTGGTGAGTCAAGGAGGTTTATAAAATTATTTTGAAAACAAATATAAAAATGGTTTAGACTTAGGCAATTGGTTAGAGTGGTGGGTGCAGGCATGCCCTGTTGGTTGGAGCCGCAGAGGTTGGTATCCCGACGGGGTATGTGGTTGGGCTGAGTCAATTAAGGACCGGTCGTGAGCTCTTGTTGCAAAGCCCTAATCGTACTACCACATGGCTGGTATGGGACAGCCCTGGCTGAATAATTTGTGAAGTCCCAATCTGAGTCAAGTCATAGGTTGAAAGTGAGCGTGGATGGTGCCACGTGAAGTCTCACTTGGGCGAGCGTGGTTAAGCCATGAGAAGTCTCGTCTAGGCTCAAGAGGGGTCCCGGTGCAGTGGATTCCTTCTGGGTGAAACCTTAGAGTTGGCTCGATCAGGTTGAAGGCTTTGCATTGTAAAGGCCTTGTCATGACTCCTTTCCGCACACCTAAGGAAGTGTGTAACTCGCGTGGCACAAAAGGATGATCGTGTCTTGTGGGTAAAGCTGTACAACCTCTGCAGAGTGTATAATCTATCCTGGATAGTCTTGCCCACGGTCATGGGCATGCTGAGTAAAAGTTTTTCATGGATTAGATTTTGTTTTTCAAAGTGTTTTTGAAAACCTTGTGGATGGATGGAATCCATGAGTGATGAAAACCTTGCGGATGGATGGAATCCGTGAGAGATTGAAATCTGGTGAATGGATGGAATTCATCGAGTTCTTGCGCAGATGAAAGCGTGTGGATGGATGGAATCCATCGTGAGCTTTTGGAAAAGATGGTCCGGGTGGGATGCCCGTGGATAGGTTGGTGTTTGGTCGGAGCCGGCACTAACGGTATTACTTTCTACTACAAGTATTGTTTTATCTACTGTATTAAATTATGTGATTTCAATCTATCTATTGTACTTCTTAAATGTTGTTTTATGCAAACTAACCCTATAAGCCTTCCATTGAAGCCTTTATCATTATGTTGCATTTTCCCGGGTGACTTGCGGAGTACAAGTTTGTACTCACGTTGCTTTTTCCACACAGAGAAGGAAGACGTCAACTACGGTGAAGATCTGGACGAGTAGGCCTCGTCTTACTGTCGTTTGCCTGTGGGCAGGCTCAGTGGGTTTCTTCCGCTTCGGTTTTTCTTTCGTTGCTTATTACTTAATTTTGGCTTATGTGCCATTGATGTAAACTTGGGCATTCATGCCCATATTCAGTTAATGAATGTCATTACGATTGATATTTATCTTTGTTGTACGGTGTGTGCACTAGCTGATCCTGAACTAGTGCGATTTACACAGAGGATCCAGGAGTCGTTACTCTGGGTTCCGACAATCATGCAAGGTCCTTAGCTTGTCCTTGTCATCCAGCAAAGCAGAACATACATCACAATCGTCACGGGAGGGAGCAGATCTAAGTGAAGTAAGCTCTTGTGACAAACTCTCTACTTCCTTCTCCAACTCGCTACACCTAGCTCTAGATCTAGCATGGAATCTACCTAGCTTAAGAAAAGCATCATTAAGCTGGTCGTAGGTGGGGGATACCTCGTCGGAGTCGGAGTACAGCTCGTTGTCACTCAGTTCGCCCTCAATGGCCATGAAGCACATACCGGAGAAGTCGTCGCCGCCCTTGGGTTCTTGCTCGTCCGTTCCATCGTCGTCGCTCCACCCCTCCACCTCGCTGAGATCGAGGTCGTCGAAGGCGGTGAGGACGCGGTGGAAGAACTTCTTGGCTTTGCCAAGGTCGTGGAACTTCTTCTTGCCATGTGTAGGAGCTGAGGGCTTCTTGTTGCGGTTCTTGTCGATGTAGTCGTTCTTGCCATAACCACCGTAGTCACCTTTGCCCTTCCCCAGCTTGGGGCAGTTCACTCGAATGTGGTTGGGGCCACCACACTCGAAGCAGATCACGGGTCCTCCTCTCTTTCCGTCCCTCTTGTAAGCATTGGAAAATCTCCGAGCTAGGAGGGCTAACTGCTCATCCACAAGCTGCTCTAACTGATCATCAGTTATGTCACAGAGAGCAGCAAGGGAGAATCCACACAGCGAATCAGAAGAAGGACCAGAAGTCGAACTGGGATCGGTGACTAGGGCCATCGACTATGACTTCGACTTGCGAGAGACAATGTCAATCTCGTGAGTCTTGAGGTGCGAGTACAACACATCAAGAGTTAAAGTCGAGAGGTCCGTGGTGTCCTTAATGGTAGTCACCTTCATCTCCCAAACACGAAGGTCGAGTGCAGCGAGCATCTGTCGAGCGTTATCCGAGTCGGGGTATGTGAAACCGACCGCTCGGAGGTTGCTCAGAATCTTATGAAAACGTGCAAAACACTCATCGAGGGACTCGCCAGCGAACATTTCAAACTAGTTGTAATCTCGCTTGAACTGGTCCTGTCGCACCGTCTTTGTAATATCCTGAACGTCGTTACGGCGTAAGTTTTTAAAACAATCACAGAGTCGCCGGTTTTTCGATAAATCGCGGGAAGAGAAAAATAAAAATTGGAGAGCAGTATAAAATAAATAAATTAAATTAAAATTTTAATTAAAAACCCAGAGTGGGCTGCCTGGGGAGTGGGCCGACCGCCCTGGGCGGGCCCAAGGGGGTGACCGCACCCCCCAAGGCCGCACCCCCTTAACCCTAGAGCCCCTCCCCCTTTTCCCCACACCCAGCCGCCACCCCCTCCTCCCCTTTCTCCACCTCTTTGGCCGCCCCTCCCCAGCAAGATCTGCGCCCCCTGCTGCTGCCATTGGAAGGAGAAGTGATGAGGGCATCCCTAACACTTATACATCTTCTCCTATTGGTGGTCATGCACATACTGATGAGGACATCGCTAGTAATGCCAAAGCGAGTAATGAGACTTCAATAACAGGACCAATAACAAGAGCACGAGCTACGAAACTACAATCTCAGGTGAACCTGCTCCTTAATGAATATGTCATTAATTTTAATGAGAATTTTATACTACCTAAAAACAATGTTTTACTTGTGCTCAGATTTGAAGAGTCAGCGATGGATGGAGATCAAGAATATGTGGCCGTCACCCAAGAAAGCACAAGTCCACGGCATGAGCAACGATCGGTCCACGAACAGCATCCAGACCATGAATAGTACCCGCTCTGATGCGGCCCGTGAACAGTACCGCTACAATTCGACCTGTGAACAGTAACGCTACAGACGGCCCATGAACATGCGCTACAAGATGCGTCCGTGAACAGTAGCGCTACAGTACTTGCGGATGAATAGTACCACATGGAGATTTTAGTGTTGAATGGTCTTAGGTTGAGACTATATATTGAGGGTAGACCCCATTGTAAAGGGAACCAAGTTTTTGCATAAGATTGAAACATAGCTATTGCTTGTTCTTTCAACACCGAGTTCATGCGAGGACTTTGAGAGAGAACTAGGCGATCCATTGTTTGTTCTGCAATTCAAGGTCAAGCCGTCGTTCCATTGGGAATTGGGGACTTGGCGTTAGTAAACTTGTGGTCTTGCGACGAACAATTATCCGGTGTGTTTTGGGCGTATTCCGAAGAGTTGAGGTTCGTGCATTGGCGCGAGTGTTCAACTAGCGACATCGTCTACTTCGCATCAACAATCTACAGTTCCTCATCGAGAAGATCGGGACCCATCCCGTATCATGTGGTATCAGATTCTAGGTTTACTCGGTGAGAATTTCTTTACCCATAGCTAGATTCATTTTCTGTCCTATCGTCTATTAAACCAAAAATTGCAATACCAAAACTGTAGTTTAATCTGTTATTTCTTGTGCATTTTGTTAAGTTTTCGTCCATTAGAGTTTTGTTTTAGTGCTGATCCGTGTATTTCCTTTTGCGTTGCTTAATCGTTATGTTCACATAAACTCTACAAAATTGCTGGTTGATTCCCTCAATTAGCAACCAAAACGAACAAAGCCTCCATCTTATATCCTTTTATCTTGAGACTAGCTATCGACATTGCATTTAGGGTTGCTCATTCATCTTGATTACACCTTGCTGGTTGTGAGAATTGTACACTTCCGCGGGGAGCAAAGTAGAGAGAAAAGAAGGAAAAGGCAGCCGCGATTAGCAAGAGCCGGAGTAAAGAAAACGAGAGAGAAGCACGTAACTTTTGCATACGACCTCCGATTGAGGCGTTTCTTGCTCCGTTGGAAAGGAAACGAGAAGATAGACCCCAAAAAAACGAGAAGTCGGAGAAATCTGGAGATTTTAGATTCGTGTAAGCCGCCAGGCACACGCGCATCAACTTTTCGAGCTTCCAAACTCCGTGTGCAACGTACCAAATTGTGTTTTCAATCTTTCTTTGAGCAATCTTGTGCCCTCGTATATTCAGTTGCAATTGGCTAGCGTCTCTCTTAGTACTTGGTGCAAAACGAGCTAGTTTCATCTCTGTTTCCGATTGATTCTCCCTAGCTCATTCCTTTGTTTGCATTAAGTCCCATTTATCGTTGCGTGTGCGTTCTTACACTCGCTTAAACCAATTGGTTCAGCACATAGGCAAATTACTCTAGCTTGGATCATTACTTAGCTTTACAATACCTTGAATATCAGATTGCTTAGGATATCCACATACCTGTCCAAGCTCCACCTACACCCGTCTGTGTACTCCCTTGCTCTTGGTTACGCTCATACATTACCGGGTTGAGGTCGTTCGCTGTCACAAGTGTCGATTTGCCGTCCTTGTTTCACTTTGGAACGGTAAGCTTGTCTTGTTTGCAGGACAGTGAGTCGGAAGCATAGAGAGAGCTTTTGTTTTACTAACTCAGATATAACGTCGTTTCTTGTTTGTGAGTCGTTCCCATGGCAGGTCACGAGGAGAATCCACCTAATCCGGAGGCGCCGGTCACATGGACCGAGTACACTCGGTTGCGCGAGATGCTACAAAAACAACTTCATGATGGTGACAATGGCGTGCGCGATGAGCTCGGGGAAGTTCAGACTGGACTGAACACCCTCGGGGAGGAGGTCACACAACTGCGTACGACCATCAACAATAATTTTCTAGAGCTACATGCCATGTTCGCACACCACAATCTACGTGGGGGTGCACCAGCTGATGACACAAGTGTGAACGGCCCTCCTGTCGTTTTGCACAATGAGACTGATGAGGAGCGTGCTATTCGTCTGGATGAGGAGCGACGTCAGGGACAGGCGCGTCGCATGGCAGTGCCACAAAACGTCGGGATGGCAACCGCGGCACACCCTCAGGCACATGGGCCTGGCCGAGGCAACGGTGGCCAAGGAGGAGGTGCACCACAGGGTGCCCACGAAGGAGGTGTGCATCGTGCACCTCATAGCTGGGCTGATGCGGACGAGCGCTGTGATACCGATTTCCCCGTCGACTACTACGATGACCGACAGCGCCACCACCGCAACAACGTGCAGCGTCCTCGCCACGACGACGCCGAGGATTTTGTCGCTAAGCCCAAATTTAATCTTCCTATATTTTCAGGTGGTACAGATGTGGAACAATACCTCACTTGGGAGCTGAAAGTTGATAAGTTGTTTCGGATGAACAACTATTCCAATGAGAAGAAGCTGTTGCTTGCATCCAATGGCTTAGATGATTATGCCACACATTGGTGGGAGCAATTCATCCGTAAGCGCATGGAGCGCCATGAGTTGCCGATTATCACCTGGGAGCAGATGAAGCAGCATTTGCGGGCACGCTTTGTACCTCGCCACTACAAGCGTTCACTATTTGAGAAGTTGACAAGGCTGCGACAAGGTATGAAATCAATTGATGAATATCATAAGGAAATGGAGACTATCATGATACATGCGGATGTCGCGAGAATGAAGAATGCAGACCATGGCGAGATTTCTAGCCGTATGAATCATCTTTGTCAGCGCATTGTCAACCACCATCCCTATAATGATATGATTGAGTTGCTGCACCAAGCACGCGGCCGGCGACAAGTGATTGGCGACACGGTTCGCTGCCGGTCACGTTCTTCAACTAGTCCGGACAGATATATAACAACGACCAACCAAACAAGAGCACTTCGCCGCAAGCAATTCGTCGATGCGCACTTCGCAAGTAAGAAGTGGAGAGTACACCATCACCGTGCGTCGACCTATGGCGCCCGCTAGTGCGACCTCGTCTATGGGTTCGACGGCCGTTCACGTGACATTATTTGCCATAAGTGCAAGGGTGTTGGCCATTTTCGAGGGACCGCCCAAATGTCGAACTATGCTTATCACGGAGGATGGCGGTTATGTTTCAGCTAGTGATGATGATGAGTCGCTGATGTACAAGCGGTCTTGCACACCGATGACATAGAACAATGTGAGTGCGATCCTGAGTTTCCTAACACCGAGCGGTATTCCATTGTTTGCACACCCAAGGTGCTTAGTGTGATGCCATCGCCATCACTCGAACAGCGATGCAATTTGTTTCAGACTTGGGCAAAGCTTGATAAGGGTAAGGTGTGCAAAGTGATCATTGATGGCGGGAGTTGTCACAATCGCTAGCAAGGATATGTGTCATAAGTTGGGTTTGAAGTATTTGCGCATCCGCGTCCTTATCATGTACAATGGTTGAGCGACAAAGAGGAAGTGAAGGTGAACTATATGGTGCGTGTGGCGTTTTCTATTGGGAAGTACACCGACATCGTGGATGTGATGTTGTGCCTATGACGGTTTGTCACTTGCTCTTGGGGCGGCCATGGCAATATGACCGTTCAGCTGTTCACGATGGGCGTACAAATCGCTACACATTTCGATGGAACAATATGGATGTCATCTTGAAGCTACTTACACCGCAATTTGTCAATTCCTCCATGCAGAAAATTGAGATGCACGTTGAGAGTGCACAAGAGCGAGAGAACCATCCGAGTCGTAACAAGAAACGTGAGGAGAGAAGAATTTAGTGATGTTAGCCACCAAATCGAGATGAGAGAATTCAGCGAGGACCCTAATTTGGTGCACGTGGTGCTGCTGTACAAAGATGCATTGCTTTCGACTAACGACTTAACTTCTATTCCTAGTGGTGTTGTTTCTGTTTTGCAGGTTTTCAGCGACGTCTTTCCAGAGGAGGTACCAGCTGGGTTACCACCAATCCGCGGGATAGAACATAAGATCGACTTCATTCCAGGAGCGTCGCTGCCGAACCGACCACCGTACCGCACCAATCCCGAGGAAACAAAGGAAATTCAGAAACAAGTACAAGAGCTTCTCTCCAAAGGGTATGTACGTGAAAGCTTAAGCCCTTGTGTTGTTCCTGTTATTTTAGTTCCTAAGAAAGATGGTTCATGGCGTATGTGCGTAGATTGTCGAGCGATTAATAATATCACAATTCGATATCGTCATCCTATACCTCGCTTAGATGATATGCTAGACGAATTGAGTGGTGCTGTTATTTTCTCTAAGATAGATTTGCGCAGTGGTTACCATCAAATTAGAATGCATGAAGGGGATGAGTGGAAAACAGCCTTTAAAACGAAATTTGGGTTGTACGAGTGGTTAGTCATGCCTTTTGGTTTGACTAATGCACCCAGTACATTCATGCGCTTGATGAATCATGTTTTAAGGCATTTCATTGGTAAATTTGTGGTTGTGTACTTTGATGATATTCGATTTACTGATGACCGAATCTGAACACATAGACCATCTTAGACAAGTTCTTCAAGTTTTGCGTGAGAATAGGTTATTTGGTAACTTAGAGAAGTGCACTTTTTGCAAAGATCTTTTTGGGCTATGTTGTTTCTGCACAGGGGGTTGAAGTAGATGAGTCTAAAATTGAAGCAATTAAAAATTGGCCAACTCCGTGAGCGTAAGTCGTTAGGAGCTTTCATGGTCTCGCTGGTTTTTATCGGCGTTTTGTGAAGGATTTTAGCACCGTCGCTGCCCCTTTGAATGAACTTACTAAAAAGGGTGTTGAATTTGTGTGGGGGGTAGCGCAAGAAAATGCTTTTACTGAACTTAAGAGGCGCTTGATGAAGCACCGTTGCTTGTTTTACTGATTTCACTAAAAATTTTGCAATTGAATGTGATGCTAGTGGATTGGGTATTGGCGGTGTTTTATTGCAAGAGGGTAGACCGGTAGCTTATTTTAGTGAGAAACTGAATGGTGCTCAATTGAATTATCCGGTCTATGACAAAGAGCTTTATGTGTTAATGCGTGCATTAGAAACTTGGCAACACTATTTATGGCCTAAAGAGTTTATTATTCATACTGATCATGAGGCATTGAAGTATTTAAAGGGCCAAGCAAACCTGAACCGTAGACATGCCAAATGGATCGAATTCATTGAGTCATTTCCTTACATTGTGAAATATAAGAAAGGAAAGGAAAATGTGGTGGCTGATGCTCTTTCTAGGAAAAGTGTGCTTTTAACTCAATTAGGAGTGCAAGTCCCTGGTTTAGCGAGTTTGCATGATTTATATGCTCATGACCATGATTTTTCCGTTCCTTTTGCACATTGCACAGAGGGAAAAGGCTGGGATAAATTTCACATCCATGATGGGTTTTATTTCGCACTAATAAATTATGCATTCCAGAATCCTCCGTGCGTTTGCTATTACTGCAGGAATCACATGCAGGTGGATTGATGGGACATTTTGGACGTGAGAAGACATTGTCTATGCTGAGCGATCACTTTTTTTGGCTTAAGATGAGGCGAGATGTGGAGAGGTATGTGCAGCGATGCATTACTTGTCACAAAGCGAAATCGAAGTTGAATCCACACGGTTTATATACCCCTTTACCTGTTCCCAATGCCCCATGGGAGGGTATTAGTATGGATTTTGTTTTAGGACTGCCTAGAACTAAGAGGGGGAGTGATTCTGTTTTTGTACTAATGAGAATTTTATACTACCTAAAAACAATGTTTTACTTGTGCTCAGGTTTGAAGAGTCAGCGATGGATGGAGATCAAGAATATGTGGCCGTCACCCAAGAAAGCACAAGTCCACAGCATGAGCAACGATCGGTCCACGAACAGCATCCAGACCATGAATAGTACCCCGCTGCAGTACGGCCCGTGAACAGTACCGCTACAGTTTGGCCTGTGAACAGTAACACTACAGTACGGCCCATGAACAGTATGCTACAGTACGTCCGTGAACAGTAGCGCTACAGTACTTGCGGATGAATAGTACCACATGGAGATTTTAGTGTTGAATGGTCTTAGGTTGAGACTATATATTGAGGGGTAGACCCCCATTGTAAAGGGAACCAAGTTTTTGCATAAGATTGAAACATAGCTATTGCTTGTTCTTTCAACACCAGAGTTCATGCGAGGACTTTGAGAGAGAACTAGGTGATCCATTGTTCGTTCTGCAATTCAAGGTCAAGCCGTCGTTCCATTGGGAATTGGGGACTTGGCGTTAAATAAACGTGGTCTCGCGACGAACAATTATCCGGTGTGTTTTGGGCGTATTCCGAAGAGTTGAGGGTTCGTGCATTGGCGCGAGTGTTCAACTAGCGACATCGTCTACTTCGCATCAACAATCTACAGTTCCTCACTGAGAAGATCGGGACCCATCCCCGTATCAAGAAGGAAGGAGAAGGAAGGAGAAGAAGAAGAGGAGGAGGAAGAGAGGGGTGATTCCTCATCTAGGTAATTTTTCCCCCATCCCAAACCCTCTGTTTCTCAAACTAATTAGGGTTCTTGGCACGGATTTTGAAGGGAGATTAAAGATTAATTGCCCGATTAGAGATTACCTACTGTCTGCCTGTAGATTGATTCGCGTAGCGCGTCTGGTCGCGCGGTTTATACCTAGTAAATGATTTTTCTTGCGGACCCTCCCAAAAGGAAAGTTGTAGAGGACTTCCAGACGCATCTCCTGTATTAGTTTCGGAAATGTTTGCCATGGGATCTAGGAGTTACAGGATCGGTATTACCGCTGTTCGTCAGGCGAGCAGATTGGGACAGACTAATCTTAATCTGTGGTTTTGAGGTAGTAAATGATTTTTATGGTCATGGCCGTAATTGAGAAAGTTGTAGAGAATATGGTAATCTAGCTTCTGTAGAAAAGTCAGAATTTTTAGACCGCTATACTGTGCTGGGACGCATTTGAAAGCTGCTGTCCAGTCTGCCAGAACAGAGATCTTCCTCTGTTTTGGGCATTAAATTATACCTAGCTGTGATCAAAATAATAATAGGTGTTCTACATGAAAAATGTAGGCTTTTAAGTGATGAATCCAGAGAGGTATTGTTTTTTTGTAATTGGATCAATATTTTTAAAGTTACAAAAATGATAAGCAGCGCTGCTGCAGAGGGTAGTTTGCTGAATTGTTGAGCGGAGAGGAGTTTGTGCGGGTTCGGTTTTCTAGCGACGTCTTTAATTATTTTAGTCGTGTTTGTATGCTGTAGCTTTGTGCTGAGAGATGCCTTTTGGACAGGTGGTCTTGCCTGTGAGCGCTCTTGATTTTGCTTCGCTTCGTCGGTTGAGGCAAGTAAACGTAGCGGTGGTTGCTACTGTTTAACTTGTTATTCCTTCTACTTGCAGTTTACATTATTATCGTAATTTGATACATTATGCCATGATTGCATGATAATTTAATTGTGGAGATGGTAGCAATTATTGATCCATTGATAAGTTGATAATCTGCTAGTAGACATGTGGAATTCTTGCTTAATGCTATAATGTGGAACATGAAAATAACATGTAGTGGATGTGGATATGTTGTGAGCATGATAATGCTCCTTGAGGATGGATTAATATGCTTTATGATTATCATATCATTCATGTCATATCATGTCATATGCATATGTGGATGTTGCCGCACCTAGCCACGATCAGTGCGGTACAAAGATCGTATATTGCCGTGTCGATGCACCTCTTATTCATTGGGAGCCTCGTATATTGCCGTGTCGATGCACCTCTAATCCCGCTAGAAAAGAGTGATGTGGAGCATAACATGAAGCATTCATTTGCATTTATTTGTGGATAAAATGACTGCATTCATATGCCATTTAAATCTGAAATTGAAGAGGTATGATTCATGGAAGTTTGTGGTGGTTTAATAATTGTGGACATGAATTGTGATTGTGGTTGTATGGAATTATAAATGATGATGTATAATTGTTTGTAGTTTGAATAGCCTGTTAAACTGTTTGCTTGCTGAGATTTTTATCTCACCCTTGCTTCCCCCTCCCTACAGGTGGACTTTGAGCATGCATGGGAAGGGTAGAGCGGCACCACACTGATGCACCTAAATTATATTTTAATGCTGAAATAAAGTTGAAAGGATTCTAATCTTTTGCTTAGCTATCTTATCGATGATTGTTTCACCTTAATAAATGTTAAATTTGGAATTGTTTCCTTTGGTTATTATTTTGGAGTTGATTATGAATATTGAATTGTCATCTCTATTCTGTTTTCCCTTAGTTGTTTATGCTTCCGCTTGTATTATCTTGTTTAATTACTGCCAGTTTATTTTATTTTGTAAATTGGCTAGTTGTGGAGTGGTTTTAGTAGCATCCCAGGGTAATGTGGGTCCTGGGGTGTTACAGTCTTTATTTGGGTGGTGCCCTCGTGGTAAGCATCGAGGGTCTCCCAAATATCGAAGGCGGACGAAAGATGAGATATGCGGTCAAACTCGCTACGACTCTGGCCCTGGATTATGATGTTCCTCGCCTTACGTTTGCCTCAACATCAGCCATATTCCCGGTGTTGATGTTCTCATCGGCAGGAATAACAAACCGGACCTTGACCTTACGCCAGATGGCATACCCCTGAGCCTAGACGTATGTCTCCATTCGGCTCTTCCAGAAGGGGTAATCGATGCCATCAAAGATGGGAGGCTTTGTCGAGTACTTGTCTGTCGCAATGGCTCTAGAGACCGGTTAAGATCTATGAAGAAGAGCTAACCGGCTCTGATACCAATTGTTGGACCGAAATGGCGACAGAGGGGGGTGAATGTCGACTTTTTGAAATGTCGACCCCTCAAAAGTACTCACAAGGAATCTCCTCTCCGAGAGCTAAAAAGCTATGAAGAATGAGCATTCATACTTACTGAAATATAAAACAACAGAGGAGAAAACATAACTCTAAAAGATAGATAAAAACAAGAAGGACAGCACAAAAACAAGGAGGCCGGTCTGACTTAAAAGAGCCGGGCGGTCAGACCGCAGTGGGTAGGTCGGGCTGACCGGACCTTTGCCACCGGTCAGACCGCCGGCTACACACCGGTCGGACCGCCATTCAAACCCCGGTCTGACCACTTGTTCAATTGCGGTCTGACCGCTCCTCGGGGTTCAGAGCAGACAGCTGCCGAATTTTTTAGGGAAAACCAAGAACTTCAAATTATGAAGAAATTTGAAGCTCCCTTTTGGATTTCTCTGCCCAGAAATGTAAGACAAAGACCTAAATAGCCAAAGGAGTCCAGAGAACGAAAAGAGACCAACTCAAACACAGAAAATCTAGGATTTGGCAAAAGACTGAAAATATTCAGAGTGCAGCACGAAAATTTAAATTCCCATCTTAACTTTGATCCTTTGGCAATGAGACTTTGATGATAGCAAGATAATAGCCTCTGGACTTTACATGTCAAGCTTCAAGCCATCCCAAAGAGGGAAACAAGAAAAGCCTCAAAACCCTAGAAATGCTAAAACCTGAACAACTACAGAGCCTTCACCAAAATCCAAATTCCTCACAAATCTTTGATCCTCTGGGCATGAAACTTTGAGGGAAGCTAATTGATAGCCTCAGAACTCTAGAAACCAAGTTTCAAGCCATCACACGAAGAGAATCAAGAACAGCACCAAAACCCTAGAAATGCAAAATGAAGAACAGAGAAGGCTCCAAAGGGAAGAACTGAAATTAAACTTGGTTTGCTCTTAGGATCAACTAGCCAAATGGCTTTTGAGCATCTCTCATGTCATAGCAACTCATTTTGCACCTCTACAGCAAGAAACAACAAGAAATCAAAATCTCAAGAATCAGGCACAGAGGGCATCGAAGAGAAAAATGAACAGAGAGACGAGAACTGAATCAAACTCAAACAACACCATCTTATATTGATAAAGAGTTCCACCACATGTACACATGGGAGGAGATGAAGAAGAAATTGCGACGTCGTTTTGTACCTCCACCACCCACGGTCACAAGCGAGGTGCAACTTAAGGTAACTGAACATGCTGACATTGTTTTGGCTCCTACTCCATCTACAGATACCGGTGAGATGCTTGAAGAGATGAAGTATGATCTGGTGCATCTTATGCCGTTAGAGGAGAAGTTTGAAGTACATACAGTATCTGATGAGGACGATAATGACAAAGGTACTGATTTAGTGCTACCACAAGACATAGAGCAACTTGTGAGTATATACTTGTTGTAGTGCAATCTTTTGGTATTCCATGTGTTTACTTGAATGAACCATGTGCTGATCTCAAATATCATAATTTTGTACATGTCGAATTAATTACATATAAAGAAGTATTTGATAGAATATCCCTAATGATGTATTATGCTATATCATGCTTAATGAGGCTGCTAGTTTGGAATGTGCTATGAAGAAAGTTTCCGATGTGGCACCAAGTAGCACTACAACTTTGGTTAGTGCTTGCAGTTCTGTGCACAATGTTCAAGAAGTTTTGAATACCAATTATGAGGTTTCTAATGTGCACAAAAGACATATTTGGAAAGCTAATGAAGTCTATTTTCCAACGAATCAAAAGGCACTTGTTGGATCTTCCTACACAAAGTTATGGCAATTTCATTGGATGCTGCACGAGCTGTCCGGAGAGACGCGCGAGACTTGCCAAACATAAAGAGTTCGAGTATTGCAATGCAAGTAAGGGTAAAATTCGACCACACCACGAATTTCTAAAGGTTGAGAAGGACTCTTTTTCAGGTTTCAAATGGATTGGAGGCCCCTTGAACAAGAAAAAAACATATAAAGATTTGAAACCGACTCGGACTTGGATTGGGACAGCGGGCAAGACCGATACTAAAACGTCCATAACTTTCACAAACTGAGTACGATTTGGGCATTCTTCAACTCGTTGAAAAGCTATTTCGAAGCCCCACACAATGGACAAGGTGCCAGCCACGAAATCCTCATAGTCAGATCGCAAATTAAGAGAGAATCCGATGGTAGTAGTTTAGATATTTCCTTTTTAGTTTGTATTGGAGTTTGTTTCGACCTTAGGCCAGGTTGTGCATGAGTTTTAGTCAAGGCCGTGCATTGGGAACCAATATAAGGCCAGGGCCTTAGCCCCATTGTAGCATAGGTTATGAATTGAGAAATAGAAACCAAAAAATCACCATAGTTTGGTGGCCATTGTGGTATGTTCTTGAGATTTCCATCGAGGAATTGCTCTTGGTGTGTTGAATCCAATTGTGGTGTTGGATTCTACTCGCTGAAACTTCGGTTTCTCTACCCTTCATTCACGTGCTGCAGTGTGCGTGGGAGAAGGCTTATCTTGGAGAGGGCATCCAACAATGTGTATCGTGAAAGATCAGGGCCAAAGCAACGGGGTTCAGCTAGCTTGCTAGGTGGATCCACATCATCTTGGTATCAGAGCGTGGTTGATCACGATACGAGGTTGCTAAATTTTTCTGGATGGCGGGTTCTATGAAGATTGAAGATGGCAAGGCACGACATAATCATGCCGAGCCAATCGGGGAGGTGCCCCAATATGCGGCGTCTTTGCTGCCCGAGGTGCGACACGGGCTTGAAGCGACACGTGACTTCTTAAGTTGTCACTGGAAGCTTGAAGACAAGGTTGATGATTTGGGGGCACGAATTGATGCTTTGACAGAGGCGATACGCAACTAGCCACCACAATTTCAGCATGCTGAATGGGGACCTCAATATCCCGAACGGCGTGCCCCATATGAAGACGACGAACACGAGGAGATCTTTGATGGTGCAGCGGGCTTTGCTCCACAACCGCGCCATGCTTGGGACTACCGTGGTGCTAACCGTGGTAGGGACATGCATGGCAGAGGTGCTGCCCATGGTGGAGGTATGCGTGATGGTGTCGGGTACAACCGGCTACACTAGGACCTTGTACAACCGGCTACAACAACTACGTCAAGGTAATTCTAGTGTTGATGATTATTATAAAGAGATGGAGATGTTGATGATCTGTACAGGAACAGAGAAGCATGATGAGGCTACTATGGCATGTTTCTTTAATGGATTGAATAAGGATGTGCAAGATAGGGTGGAGATGGTCCATTACTACAACATTCAAGACTTGGTGCATCAAGCCGAACGTGCTGAACAACAACTGAAGCGCAAACAAGCTAAGGGTG
The DNA here is from genome assembly GCA_036346575.1 of Dendrocalamus sinicus. Taxonomy (NCBI): domain Eukaryota; kingdom Viridiplantae; phylum Streptophyta; class Magnoliopsida; order Poales; family Poaceae; genus Dendrocalamus; species Dendrocalamus sinicus. Next base: position 18,571,049 of record CM070657.1, on the reverse strand, counting down.
GACATGTCAACACTCAAACAAACCCATGGATGCGTCCATCACAGCAAGGCGATGATGTTGGTTTACACTCCAAGGTGGCGACATCAAGCCGTTCAAATGGGGTTCTTTCAAAGGAGGCAAGTAACAGAGGTAAAGAAGCAACTAAAACTGATTCTAGTTTGCCTTCTAATGCTCGTACTAGAGAAATTGAGTGTTTCAAGTGCAAGGGAAGAGGTCATATGATGCGTGATTGCCCAAATCAACGAAGAGTGCTTCTCACTAAAGATGGCTATGCTTCAACAAGTTCTAGTAGTGATTCTAAAAGTGAAAAATCCGATGATTCCAAGGAGAATGTTGTCTATTGTGATCCAGAATTGAATGGTGTTAATCTTTTGGTTCGAAAGGTGGAAAGTAAAGAAACTGAAACCAAAGGACAGCGGTGGTGTGTTTTCCAAGCGGAATGCAAGATCAAAGATAAAGCATGCAAGTTGATCATAGATGGTGGAAGTTATACCAATGTGATTAGCAAAAATTTGGTGTATGCTTTAGGGCTATCCACGTGGAGGCATCCTCAACCACATTATGTGGAGTGGCTACACAACTCCGGAAGACTAAAGATAACTCACAAGGTACGTATTCCATTTGTTGTTGGTGACTATGTTGACAAGGTGGATTGCGACGTAGTTCCAATGGATGCATGTGGGTTATTATTGGGAAGACCATGGCAATATGATCGCAATGCTACGCATGAGGGCCGGTTTAACACATACACTTTTGTACATGGGGGAAAGAAGAATGTGTTGAAACCAAAATTGGAGAGTGCTATTCATGTTGATGAAGAAATTACAGCCAAGAAGAAGCAAGCTCCCAAAATTACCCCAAAGCCGAGGACAACTTTGCTTCAAGGAGGGGAGGATGATGTGGCACCAAGTAGCACTACAACTTTAGTTAGTGCTTGCAGTTCTGTGCACAATGTTCAAGAAGCTTTGAATACCAATTATGAGGTTTATAATGTGCACAAAAGACATATTTGGAAAGCTAATGAAGTCTATTTTCCAACGAATCAAACGGCACTTGATTGGAGCTTACTACACAAAGTAATGGCAATTTCATTAGATGCTGCACGAGCTGTCCGGAGAGACGCGCGAGACTTGCCAAACATAAAGAGTTCGAGTATTGCAATGCAAGTAAGGGTAAAATCCGACCACACCATGACTTTCTAAAGGTTGAGAAGGACACTTTTTCTGATTCCAAATGGATTTGGAAGACCCTTAAACAAGAAAACAAAACATATAAAGATTTGAAATCGATTCGGACTGGGATTGGGACAGCTGGCAAGACTGATACTAAAACGTCCATAACTTTCACAAACGGAGTCCGATTTGGACGTTCTTGGACTCGTTGGAAAGCTATTTCGAGGCCCCACACAATGGAGAAGGTGGAATCCACGAAATCCTCATAGTAATATCACAAATTAAGAGAGAATCCGGTGGTAGTAGTTTAGATATTTCCTTTTTAGTTTGTATTGGAGTTTGTTTCGGTGAAGGGGAAGCATGTAGCAACATCGGCACCTTTACCCATTGTAAGACGCTCGCCCGCGCAAACGGGAAATTAATAAAGCCGACCTTCTGCCATGCTTCCGTCGAGGTCCGCCTCCGCACGCACCTTCACCGCACGCAACGCGCGGGGGCTTGCCCCCGCGCGTAGCCTACGGACTCTAAATAAGACGTAGCATCGAGGTCCGCCTCCGCACGCACTCTACGGAGTATAAATAAGACGTAGCGTCGAGGTCCGCCTCCGCATGCACCTTCACCGCCTGCAACGCGTGGGGGCTTGCCCCCGCGTGATGTCTACGGACTCTAAATAAGACATAGCATCGAGGTCCGCCTCCGCACGCACTCTACGGAGTATAAATAAGACGTAGCGTCGAGGTCCGCCTCCGCACGCACCTTCACCGCCCACAACGCGCGGGGGCTTGCCCCCGCGCGCAGTCTACGGACTCTAAATAAGACGTAGTGCCGAGGTCCGCCTCCGCACGCACTCCACAGAGTCTAAATAAGACGTAGCGCCGAGGTTCGCCTCCGCACGCACTCTAAGGAGTATAAATAAGACGCAGCGGGGGGACGCCTCCGAGCGCACTCTACGGAGTATAAATAAGATGCGGCATTGAGGCATACCTTTGTGCACACTCTACGGAGTATAAACAAGATGCGGATGTTGTCCCTGCGCACTCTACTGAGTATAAACAAGACGCAGAAGTCACCGCGCACGTGCGGGCGTTGCCCTCGCACGTACTCTCCAGAGTATAAATAAGACGTGGTTGATGTTCCCACGCACTCTACGGAGTACAAATAAGATACAGACGTTGTCCCTACGCACTCTACTGAGTATAAAGAAGACGCGGAAGTTACCGCGCACGTGCAGGCGTTGCCCTCGCACGCACTCTCCAGAGTATATATAAGACGTGGAAATTCCCGACGTAACCCCAGATCCGACTATGGAAATTCCGGAGGCCGGGCTGGATGAAGCGAATAGCGTCGGACGTCGTCTCGGGCCTGGCAGGAAGATTCAGCTGAGGGTTTGCCAACTCGTTGACGTGCCTGCACCCATGGGTGTGGAGCATGGCGAAGGCGAGGCGGCACTGATGAAGCCGCAATGCTCGCCGAAGGATCTGGCACTACGGAGGGCGATGCTCGATCCCTCCTCGATTAGCTCGAGCGTCTGCGTTAGATCCTCAGGGCCATGTGTAACATCTGGCACGTCAACGGAAAGGTCCCGAAGAGCCCGTTCCAAAGATTCCATCGCCCTCCACGCCGACATAGATGCATCGTTGAAGGTCCGGTTCCTCTCCGCAAGGGATGCGGCGAGTTGGGCCTTCTCCTCCTCCAGCGCAGAGATCTGGTGGAGAAAGGCGGCACGCTCCTCCGCTGTGGCACACTGGACTTCCTCCGTGGCGCGTTGCGTCGCTGCCACGGCGTCCCCTGCGTGGGATACCACCCTCGCGTTCTCAGCCTCCAGCATACGAATATGCTCGTCCTTGGCAGTGTGAGCCGCGTCCGCAGCATGGAGTTCGTCCTCCAGCACCCTTCGCTTGCGGACACGGGTCTCCTCCAGGGCTCGGCTGAGAACAAGCGTCTGGAAGAAATCTTGGGAGTTAGAAATACACCGGGCAATGGCATGGTACATGAACCTGCTACTTACCCTTTTCTCCGAGGCACCTGGCGTGAGTGCCAGAAGGTCTCCCCCACACATTGACAGCATCTACCGGTCCAAGCTGCCGACAGCGCGCTCCGCGGCCTCATTAAGAACGCGGAGCATCTCCGACCGCGGGATGAAGTCGGAGATGACTGGCCTCGGCCCCTCCTCATCGGTGGCTTCGGCAGCAACGGACGCCTGCACCACGCCCTGCATAACAAGGATGGATGATGTGGTTACGCACATGCTTAGCACTTTTCAGTCAAATACATTATTTCACTGGAAAAAAGTATTGAGCCGTATTAAATATTGTCAGGTGAATTTGTTTCTTAATGAATTTCCTTCTATTCATGGGAACGATATACTACCTTATGCCAAATCCTTATTTATTATTAGGTTTGAATATTATGATGATTCGGGGCCAAAGGAAAGGAGAAAGCCAAACAGCCCATGTAGCTAATTAAGGAAGAAAGAAGCCCATGCAGTGGGAGAGCAAAAGGGGAGAAACCCAAGGACTTAAACTACAAGTTTTGGATAAGATTTTCAAGCCAAATTCGGACTTCCCACGTGCTCAATCCAATTCAAACTCGGATTCAGCTCAGGATTCAATTCGGATTCGGCTCGGGACAGCCTGACAAGCAGTTACTAAAAAGGTCATAACTTTCATAAACGGAGTCCGATTCAAGTGTTCTTGTACTCATTGGAAATATAATTTCAAGGGCTACGCAATGGATCTAGTCCCACCTTAAAATACATCATGGATAAAAAGTTATGACCGAAACAATATGATGGGTAAAAATTATAGTTTCCTTTTTGTGAGAGTTCCTATCCAAAACCATATAGGGTTGAGTTGTACTTGGTTTGGGGACCATATGGACGTCCCAAGGGGCTATATAAGCCTTGTATTGGCAGCCTTTAGAGGGAGACCAATTTTATGCATAAGATTGAAACATAGTTATTGCTTGTTCTTTCAACACCAGAGTTCATACGAGGACTTTGAGAGAGAACTACGCGATCCATTGTTCGTTCTACAATTCAAGGTCAAGCCGTCGTTCCATTGGGAATTGGGGACTTGGCGTTCGTCGTTTGTGGTCTCGCGACGAACAATTATCCGGTGTGTTTTGGGCGTATTCCTAAGAGTTGAGGGTTCGTGCATTGGCGCGAGTGTTCAACTAGCGACATCGTCTACTTCACATCAACTATCCACGGTTCCTCACTGAGAAGATCGGGACCCCTCCCCGTATCAACGGAGACTTCACGCACACCCTCGTTGCTCGATCCTTCACCGCGTCCGGGAGACCTCGTCTCGCCTGATGTTGATGGCGGAATGAGCGAGCAAATCAGGAAAAGTTTCACGAAGTCACGGGAGGAAAAGGAATTGCGCCTACCTTCGACACCCTCCACCGCGGCGCCGGGGGGGTGACCGCCCAGCCTCCACCCAGGGTACAGGGGCTTCGTTGGTCCGAGGAGCGACGATTTCTCCCTCGGCCTCGTCATCTTCCACGCCAGGCGCCAGGACCCCGGTGACTGAGCCCGCCACTTTGAATCACCCTTTGAACGCGGAGGCGACTGTACCCTGGGGCACTTTGCCCTTGGGGGTACGGGCAACATTTCGTCAGCCACCCTATCAGCCACAATGGCTGGCGTGGGCCGGTGCTGGCACGGGCGGCAAGTTCTCCGTGGTCGGTGCAGGCGTCGAGACTTCATCTTCAGGAGCAGCAACACTTGGGCCCGCCGCCTCGCCGCTGCCTAAGGCCTCCTCGTCAGCGGCAGCGTGCCCCCCGAACCGACGGGTTCGGAGCCAACGCTGGTTGCACTCCTCGCCTCGACGGTTTCGGCCGGTGACATGGCCGACGGGCTGGAGATGACGGCGTCAACACGAGCCCTGTGCCGAGAGGGTGACGCCCCTGCTCGGCTGTCGCCATCGCGGCGGCTTGGGGCCTTCGCCGGCACCGCACGCTCGGGTACGAGAATCCCCAGGACCTCGCACACCCGATTTATCCGCCCTTACTTCGCCGACGCGGTCACGGCCTCGCGCAGCTTGTGCTCCTTGGTCGTGTATGGCTCGAGGAGCGCAACGACTACGCATTCTGCATCTTCTAGCTGGGACACTGCACAAAGAGTGGGACGTTGATCAAAGGATCACGCAGTTACGTGCGCGGGTGAGTAACCCAAGGCCGAAGGACTTACAAGGAGCAGAGGCCTTTACGAGGTGAGATACAGTCGGATGGACACCGTCCTTCTGGGTGCTGCCCCGTTGCTCATACTGCCACCGACCAGAAAGTGGCGCCACCCCGTACATGGTAAACTCTTCAACGAGGTTGCGCATGTTGAACCGACGGGCGACACCGGCAAGCCGCCGTGCCTTCTGCGCATCCTCGACCTTCGGCTTCATGTCTGGTGAGCTGTTGAACGATATCAGCTGGCCCCGACACAACAGGCCACTCGTGCTTGTCACGTGGTAGTAAAACCACCGCCGCATCCAACCGGATTCCCACTTCCCGCGAAGCCCACGCAGGGAACAGCTTCGCTATAGTTATCATTTGAGATCTTTGCTTGAATGCTTATTCTCATCTTGGATGGTTCTAAAAACTTGAGTTAGATAATCTCATTTTTACATTGTTGTATGTCTCTTGACTTATTACATGCATTTAACTAGTCTTTTACATCATGATGACTTATTGTCCGGGTTCGATAATAACATGCCATTTAATTGAGGACAAGTAAACGTTTAAAGCTTGGGGGTATGACATGCGTTATATTTACATACATTTGCCCATCATTTTACCCCATTATCTTTCGCATTTTGGGACCATTTATCATCATTTACACGCTTTTCTATATTTAATTGCTCAAAATGGACCATTTTACATTTTTTCTGTATTTTTTCGCAGGGCGGCGTGATCGAGGCGCATAAATGATAAAATTTGCATTCTGCGGCTGCTCCGTACAAATGTGCGCATCGACACGAATCCATAGGATCTTGCTGCGATTAAATCGGAGTTTCCAAGGGCCAGAACGGAAGAAAGAAATTGGGGAAGGACCTAATTGTAAACCGTAGATTTTCCAAGGACTAAATCGCAAAATATACAAAATTCCCCAACTCCTAAAGCCAGCCGCCATTGCAATCCTGAGAGCCGGCCAATGCTTCTCCCGTCGCCCCCTTCGCTCTCTCCTCCCTCTTCCTCTTCTCCGGCGCCGACGAGGGTCGGCCAGCTCGCCGGCAGCCAACCACTCCACTCCCTTCCGCCGCATCCGCCTCCCTTCTCCACTTCCTTCTTCCCCACTCGCCGCCTTCTCCACCCGCCACTCTCTTCTCCACCGCCAGATCCCCCTCTCCGGCCATCGCATTTCTTCTTCCCTTGCCTCCCTTTGCTTACTCCTCCTTCTACTCCTCCATCTCCTCCGTCACTCCTCTTCGCCGGCGGCCACACCTCCATTAGCGACCGCCCCTGTGCCTTCCTCTTCCTCCCACCAAGCAGCGACTACTCCCTGCACCACCACCTTTCTTCTGCTCCGGCGCCGGCGAGTTCAACCGCAGCGCCAACTCCCTCCTCTGCATCGCCACCCCGGCGCCGACGGCCACCCACCACATCGCCTCCACTGCTCCCTCCGTGCGCCGCCGCTCTACGGCCACCACCGCACCGACACCGACGGCGTCCACATCGCCGATCTCCATCAGCGCCGCCATCCCGACGCCGTCTTCGGCGACCGTGACCCCTACTTCTTCCCCTTCACGGCCGGCCACCACTTCCTCGACATCTCCACGGCGCCACCGACACCCTCCTCTGCTCAGCTTCCCCTTCTACTGCTCTGCTGCTCGGTTTACCTCTAATTCCTTTTCCTTTCTTGTTGCTTTTCTTAATCAATGCTCAATTAAACTGATAATGATCTACTGTTGGTTTGTGATTGGCTCCAATGAGATTGAACTGTGATGTATGCATATGGTTGTGCTCTGCTAATTTGGTCCAGATTTGGTTCAGATTTGCTCAAGGTTCATATTGTCAGTAGTTTAATTTCTAGAATTTGTTTGTGATCTGTAGAGGTGTGTGGTCTATGTTAGTCAGTGAGATGACTAGTTTCTGTGATTTTGGTTGTGTTAGTTGTGTTAGCTTGTTAGTATCCCTGTCAGGTGTTCTTGTTAGGTAAATCGATTTGTGCCGTAGTGTTTGAGTTGCGCGGATTAGCTAGCCAGCGACCGTTCCCCTCCTTGTGCTGTCTCAACCTTCCCTTTGCTGTCTCGACTCACTCCTTTCTTCTCTCCGCGGTCTATCGATAGTTAAGTCGTGCGCTCGTTTGTCGTAGTTGTTTGTTTTGTGTTTGTCGTGTGCCTAGTTAGCCGTCGACCGTCTTTCTCCCTTTTCTCTCTCAACTCCCTCCGTGCTTCTAGCCCTCTCTCAGTGCTTCTCTCTTCCTCATTCTGTCTAGCGGTCGGTAGTGAGTTAAATCGTCGGTCGGTAGTTGCGTTCGTTCGTGTAGTCGTTGTAGTTCGTGCATCTGTGTTGTTTGTCCGTTAGTCATCGTTTGTGCGTCGTTCGTTTAGTCTCTCGTTGTGTAGTTCGTTCGGTCATACGACGTCCATTCGTACGGTCGTTCGTTTTGTCGCTGTTTGATAGATCGTTTGGTCGTTTTAGTCATTTTAGTTTAGTTTTCTCCCCCGTTTCATTTGACCTAGCTTTAGCTGAGCATCGGTAGCCTCAGTCTAGTCCCTGTGGAGAACACGACACTCGCCGCTATTTCAGTGGCAACCCGTGCACTTGCGGGTGTGCTATTTTGCATGATCACTTGTTGACGTGCGTTGGTCCTTGCAGCTCCAAGCATACTCCGCCGGAGGAGGCGACAACTCGCGCCGGCTGGACGAGGTGCTACCACTAAGCCGGCGAGTGGGATCGTCGTGGCCAACCATACTTCTCCAAAGGAGGGGCGCTAACGAGCAAGCGCAGGTGCGAATCGCGCTAGCAGCAGAGCAAAGAAGGCAGGGCTAAGCGACCTGCGGAGAAGAGCGTCCTAATGCCAGTGGTGACGCATTATAAAGCCCCCTCACCTCCACCACGAGCGGAAGCGCAACCGGCGGGAGTCCAGCGGTTTGGCAACCCATGATCGGGACGTGCAACCGCTGACAACTAGGGGGGCCGCGCAGCGGTAGGTGGACGAACAGTGCACGACGCACCGATAGCATCCCGCCACGCGTCCAGCCCCTCTGGGGAAGGGGCGAGAAGCCGTGGTCGTGCAACTGCTGCCAGCCCACGGCGCGCCAATCGCAACCTGCCGCGTGTACCCTCCCATCGGGACAATGCGTACGGCGACAGCAGCCTGCTCCTGACAACTCAGGGGCCGGCGTGATTCTCGCCACCATTAAAACGCACTATCAGACTGCGGAGCTCCCTGGCCAAGCCGACATTGCACCAGGCGGAGTCCCTCGCCTGAGGTTAGGCATGGGGGGCCTCGCCCACCCCGCGCCCAGGAGAATCCGCGGAGCAAGGTCTGTCTCCGCTTCCACTTAGACGCCACCGACATCTTCCACCTCGCCAGCGCCTTCGACTCCGCAACAACACTACAAGAGATGTGGCATTTTGTGACATATATTACATGACAAAAGGTCAAAACGCCACTAAATCATCCAGTTTATGACATTTTTTATGAGCATTTCTACTTAGTGACAAAAAAAATTACATGTCACAAAAAATGTCATGCAACTAGCCCAATCTCATCCAGTGACGATATTGCTATGTCATGAAGTCTAATTTACAAATGTCATAAATCTATGACAGAGATTGTGCGTCACAATATTTTATTGAATTTTTTTAAATATTGTTGTCCATGTTGGCAGATCCCACTGCCACGTGGCTGGATGGGCCCATATACCATTTTTTCCCACGTGGTCTTGGATAAAATTTCGTATGTGCTGGGTATATTTCTGTAATTTTTCTCCATATACTATAAAATTTCACGGGTATATTTCTGTAATTTTGAATAAAAAATAGATTATTCGTACCAAAAATTCCATCTACGAATGCGTATGTGCTGGGCGCGGTTGTAGGCGCCATCTAACCCGCGCGCACCAATATTTTAGGAGAAAATGTCATTTTCATCCACACATATTATAGAACTTCCTCCGCCAAACAAAGGGTACTATAGTAAAGTCGCATGTCTCAAGACCTATTCACTCCCCTCCGCTCTCGGCCGCCCACTCTACTCCACCTTCCTCTACCTCACCGCCGCTCCTCTTTTCGCCTCCCCTCACCGCCGCCATCTCCGCCGCTTCTCCGGCAGCTCTCCCCTCCGCTCTCGGCCGCCTCCCTGCTCCATCGCGCCGCCACCATCTCCCCCTTCCTCACCGACCTCGCCTCCCTTCTCCACTAGCCACACCAACCGCGCCGCCCCTCTCTTCCACCAACCGCGCCGCCCCTCTTCCTGCTTCCTCACCCGCGTAGCCCTAGTCCAGTGAGTCGCCGCACCTCCTCCTCTTTGCTTCTCCGGTGTACCCCGCAGCTCCTCCGCCACTCGCCGCCCCAGATCCAAAACCCAGACCGGGGCGCCGCAATCCTCCCACACCGCCGACGCTACTCCATCCACCGCCGACGCTACTCCCACTGCTCCACCACCGGCGCGACACCTTTCCTCGCTCACCAAGCGCCGCCACCCCGACTTCTTCCTCTTCACCGCCGGCGTCTCCACCGACACCTCCGGCGACATCTCCACCACCACGGCGCCGTGGCCTTCTTCACCGACGATCTACTTCACCGGCGACCTCTCTATCTCACAGACGGCTTCATCACCTCTACACCGAGGCTTCTTCTTCTTCAACCCCTCTTCGGTTTCCCCTGCTTCCTCTTCACTTCGGTTAATCCCAAACCCTTCTTCCTTTCTCTTCATGCTGTTCTCAATTACTCAATTACTGTTCTACTAAATTACTCTTTGTGATTGTTAATTTCTATTGCACTGTTAATGTCAACTTGTGAACTGACAATGTTAATCTGTGATCTGAGATTGTGATGTGCTCACTGAGATGTATGCACTGTGCTTATGTTCAGTTTGTGATCAGTGCTGTCTAGAGTTTGTGTCGTGTGCTTGTCCTATTGTCAAGCGCGGAGAAGCTCGTGAAGATGGCTCCTGGTCAGAAGGTGGCGAACCGGCCCTCAACCAGGCGTCAACAACCAGAAGGTAACTCACGTTCATTGCCCCCTCTTGATTTGAGCTGGTCTCTGTCTCTTTGAGCACCGTGGCTAGCCGCCCGTTCCTATTCGGCGTCCCCGCAAATGAACAGGTTTGCTGAGAAGTGATTGGCAGTTTGGAGAAATTAAAGGAGGCGATAGATATTGAGCCATATTTGGACTGAATGTTTAGCACGTTAGCCACCCATCTCGTAGTTTATTTAATCGTAAGTCATAGACACTATCCGAATACCGCTTGTATGCTTGTTACATGACACCGGATCAGTCACATGTCTCGATTTCTTTTTCCCCATCATTTCTTAAAATACATTAGTGGCTTTCAGTTTGAGCCGCATGATTGTATAGCTGGTATTTAGGTGGTACATTTTGTTTCTCGATCTTCTTTGTGGGTTCTAAGTGCATTGTTCGTATAATTTAGTGAGCTGTTCTCCAGTACTGACGCACCAAAAATTATATCCCTGCTGCTTCATTACTCTTTATCTATAGTGGTACTGCATCTGCTATTTAGTGAGCTGTTTTCATTTTGTTGCTTCTATCTACTCAACAGTCAACAACTGATATCTTATTGTTGTTGTTCGATACTTAAACACCATTTCCACTGATGTGTGGTTTCTTTTTCTCGTGAGTACAGAACAACCAATGACTGAATATGAGATGTCGAGGATGCAAAACTTGATGCTGAACAATTGGAAGTTCCGTGCTCTTGGATTAGGACCGTTAACTTCAATTATGAACGTTACAAGAACAAAGCCCACGGTTGCTGCTCGTGAAGACTCCGCCATCAGATATCAACCTAGAGATGAGGACGACATTGAACAAGGAGTAGTTGATAAGGTATATGCAATGTTCCATGATGATTACTCATTTGTGTTAATTATGCAGAATTATTTGTTTGGTTCTAATTTCTTTATCATGTAAGAGGCCATGCAGGACTTGGAACCTGAACTTAGCAAGAGTTTGGCACAGAACGTCTCCATCCCTACCGAGGATCGGTAACATCAAAGAGAGTGATGGCACTTCAGAGCAAGACCGACCAACAAGATTGACTAGGCAGAGGACAAGGGAATTATCTTCAGCTCATGAAGATGGCCATGTGCCAACAAAGAGACCCACAAGATGGTTCCACAGAAGATGCATCGCTAGTCGCCAATGCTCATATCCAATCCAACGACCAGGACAACATGTCTAATGAAGGCAAGTGATTGTAGCTCCTCTCCACTATTAATGATTCACATATTCTCATTTTTGGTCTACGATTTGCATCTAATTGCTTCCCAAATTGCATGATAGATCAATGTACCACAAAACACATGTAGGCGAGAGGTTTGGACAGGCTTTCTAGAGGGTTAAGCAGCAAGATCCCAATACACATAGCTGAAGGAAACCTACGGCCAGAGGCACCTTTGCAAGCTGCAAAACTAGCATCGAAGTGGCATTATTCTACGGGACAAAATCCCGTTCTCCCTCACTGGAAGGACTATAAGAAGGATAAGGCTCTTGTTACAGACTATGTGGGAAAAATTGTTGTAAGTACCCCACTAACAGTTAGATTTCTATCTTGATGTTTTTATGGCTCTTTCTAGATTTAAGAACTAAAAGATGGCAAGATGATTGTGCGGCTATAGCTACTTGCATTTTTAGAAATTTAATTGGTGTTCGTCCTTTGTCAATTATTTTAGTGATCTTGGTTCAATTGGTGTATTTTTTTCCTTGCTGTTCATACAATCTGGCATGTGAACCTAGAACCTGTAAGTTGATGAACCTAGAACTTGATTCAATTGGTGTATTTTAATTGCTACTTGCATTTTCCTTCCTGCTGATACAAGTCTACTCCTTATTTAGTCAAATAGGCTAATGAGTTGTTGCTACTGCAGGTTTACTGTTTTTTCCTATGATATTTATTTTGTCTTGTTACATGGTGGGTCTCTACTTGTTGCTTGCTACTGCTGCACACTCCCAGAACATGCTTTGAGCGCCTTTTAACCATTTGTTCACGCTCTTGACCAGAGTCAATTCACCATTGACACAACCACTAAGCCGGTGAAAGATGCATGCACCGATCTGCTCAAAAAGGACAATGGCGGATGAGATACTGCTTGAAGAAGAAATACTTCAATGGGATACCAAAGAAACCAAGTGAGAACAATGTCACCATTGCCCACTATGACTGACATGCAGTGGAAGATACTCGTGGACATGTGGTCTACCCCAAAGCACAAGGTATCCGTCCTAAATATCTCTCACACATGTTGCCTTAAAGAAAATGAATTAGCTGTCCCACTAATGTATGTTTGCCTTTATATAGGAAAAATGCCTGAAAAACAAAGATAGCCGTGAGCTAGTTCAGCACCAGCAGAAGACGGGATCTCGTGCTACGTTGCTCAATGCTATGTCACGGTACCAGTTCTTTCTCTTCTTTCTTTTCTTCCTCTACGACTTTACTATATTGTTCTTGAATATGTCCATTTCTCAATGGCATGTTTCGTGATAAAAAAATGTCCATTTCTGTGATGAATCAAGATTTAAATATATGAACAAGCTCAATTACATGTTTTGTGATCAAGAGGTGTCCTTTTCTGTCATGAATCAAGATTTTAATATATGAACAAGCATTGTCCTGAGATGCTGCTGCTATGATATTTTAATCACATGCCTTTAATTACATGCGAATGGATATCAGTTTGCTCACAGTAACCACTGATACGGGCAAAAGTGTCTTGTTTTTTGGGGTAACCAGAAAGCTTGATATCTCCCTCAATGGTTCCACTTGTCTTTCTTCCCGCCAAGACATCCATTAGAGTGGTCTTTCCAGCTCCACCGACACCAACTAATGCAGTCAAAACACCAGTCTGAATGCACCACTAATATCGATAGTAGTGGAGGCGACTTTCTGCGAATCCTTGTGCCTTCATTTCCTACAAAACAAGATTTAGCATTTCAAGTCCGTATCTGAATCAGTATTCCTTGATTCAAGCAATAATTGCTACTAGCTTAATTCAACAATGATTATTACATGACTCCAATTAGTAATGTCCCAGATAGATAAGGCCATAAGGGGCAAATACTTATCTATAAGAGGAATCAAGTCAAGCTAATTTCAACTCCAGCTATGATGTGTCTCATCAACTTTGCACAATTTGGTTATGTTAAAAAGTTAGTATATCTTTGTAGAATATCAACTTACAGCAGGCATGTCGACATAGTAGTTCATGTGGTTGAAAGAAAGTGAAAGAGGCTGGAATGGCAAGACCATTCTGTCAGGTTCTCTGTTTGTTTGCTCCATTTGTACCTAACAAAATTATGTGGACGCAGGATAAATTACGAGATGGTACATACATAGAAAGATTAAAAATAGTAAACAAATCTGTATGCTTCATGGTGCTTAAACATACTAGTGTGAACTGTATATAAGAATAAAGCCATAACATAAAATAGGGTCTGTTTGCAATGTAGGATTCTCATAGAATTTCATAAGAAACCAAACATCCAGTGAGAGTGGATGTTTCCTTTCCAAATGGGACCTTATTGAAAACATCTAGGAAAACATGAACAATTTGATATAAATCAAGCTGAGATAACCAATATGAATTGAAGATGACGTATGAGACACATTTGCTGCTTTCTCACCATGGGTAACCTCGGACATTTCAGTTGTTTAATTGGCTGTTTGTGTGATTTCAGAAGCAAACTAAATATAAGGATTCGCTACCAACTGCAATTGATCTTTTCAAGGACACCCACTGCAGAGCAAGACAGGATTTTTTGAGAACACACGGAATGCTATTGTGAGTACCTGTTCATCTTCTCTTTTTAATTATGATGAACAGTTGGGATACAAGAAACTAATTGCTTTTTTTGCTATTGCTAGGCTCAAATGGAGGCCATTGTTGCTGAACCACCACAAGATGGGCAAGATCCGAAGACCCCTACCCAAGCTGTAGCTCAAGTGCTGCCAAAATCAAACTTTCTTGAAAATGTTGGCATGCGAGATGCAGCATTGAAGAAAAGTGCCAAACCTGCTACAGTGAATGTCCGTGTACAAGAGCTTGAGAGTGAGCTGCAAGGATCAGCAGAACTTCGAGTGAAGTTGGATGTTCTGGAGAAGAAATTTCAGGATCAGGAAGATGCAGCAAGGAAGCAGGAAGAAGAAACTGAGAAGCTAAAGAAGCAAGGAAGTGAGATCCAAGGTTTCCTTGGTCGCTCACTTCTTTGTTTGGTGGTAGTTTTGCACCATCTCTGGTCCGCATAAGTTCTCAAACTTACTCTTGGTGCAATTTTGGTGAATGTTAGGCTTTTTGGGTGCAATTTTGGTGATCAAGTTCCCGATACTATTCGGTGAGTGGTGACCGTGAGTGTGATCGCATGTTGTGAAATTGGCAAGCTCCAATAGCAAGCTAACATTTGAGACTTATTTTACATTTATGTTGAATTTGGTGATGGATGGCTGAGACTTGTTCATTTCATACTTGGTCTGTATTTATGCTGAATTTGGTGATGGATGACATGTGAGACTTGCTGTAATGGTTGTAAAATTGCAATCATATGTTGCTGGATGATATTGCAATGTGTATCTATATGTTGTTGGATGATTAGAATCTGATTTTTGTTTCATAATGCAATTATTTGTGTTTGGGTTGACCAAAGTGCAATCTGGTCCAGCTTCAATTGGTTCATGGCTGGGAAACAAAATGTGTGGCCTAGCCCACAAAAATTGTGTCGTGGGCTGATTGTTGAGTCGGCTGGACTGTATTGAATAATGGGTTGAAAAAAATAATTTTATGACATTTTCATGATCTGCCAACTCAGCGTCATGTTAGCATTCGATCCTACATGGCATTTGCCTATGTGGTAGGGTCCAAGTATTCGTGACGTAAAAACAAATGTCATAAATCTTTGTGACGTAAAAACCGATGTCATAGATTTGTGACGCGAAAAAATACAAACGTCAAAAAATGTCATTCGTGACGCGCATTTTTTGACGTGAGCATTTTTGTCATGCAGATGTCATAAATGGTGAACTATGACATAAATTTCATATATTATGACAGAAATGAAATGTCAAAAAATGGCACATCTCTTGTAGTGCAAGCACACGCCTTCGCTGCGGCTTCGACTTCGGCCTCGGTACCAGGCGGCCCAGAGGGTGAGGACGACCTCGGTAATCCTCCCAACGCCGCACCCTTGCGGAGAGGCAAAGATCACAGCAAGCAGGCAACCCACCAAGCAATTCGGACGTTCACAGTCCGCAGGGACGGAGGGGGCCAAATGGCTCGGCAACATGGCTTCGACCCGTGAAGCCCGTCACCATGAGAGGCTCCTGTTGTAGGGGTGGCCCCCACCTAAGCCCAGCCGACCTGCTAAGAGAGTTGTAAGGCTCAAAATGGGATATGTGTAATGACATAAAGGCCCTGAGAGGATATTCATATATATATATATATATATATATATATATATATATATATATATATATATATATATATATATCGTACCAGCCATGGGGGAAACCCTAAGCACTTGCTCACCTAACTCTCCACTACCATACTCTCTCTCTCTCTGTTTGGTCTATAGCCACAACAGCGATCATTCAATGCCTATGTGTTCTTCTCTTGTTGAAACATCTAACATTGATAATCTGAATAATGAAATTGATGTATGGAAGAACTTGCAAATCTTTTCACCCTTACTAGATGAATTTGCTATTGCTCAATTGAAATATGATTATATGGATAAACTTTGTTTGATTCCAAAAGTTGTAGCTTTGCCCATATGTGCTACCACTGCAAGTTTACAACTTCAGAGATTGCCCATAAATTGCATAAATGCTTCACTTACATTTGCAAATCTAGTTGCAATAATTGCTGTGTGAGAAATTTTGATTTGCTCATTAACATATATGAATACTCTTGGGTTAATAATATGATGAGCTGCTATAATCACTGCTGTTTTGTAACATTAATTGTGCAACAACGAAGAATTATTAAAACGGATAACATATACATATACCATGCATACACCTTGGCTTCTTTGTTACCATACTTTCAGCTTATCAAAAGCCGAGGACGGCTTTGTTTTCAAGAAGGGGAGGATGATAAGAACATGTACCCTATGGATACAACCATATCTGCTATGCTTGTTGTTCCAATTACAAGAGCCCCTACACATCACTTAAATTATCAGGTGAGC
Source organism: Dendrocalamus sinicus (assembly GCA_036346575.1). Classification (NCBI taxonomy): domain Eukaryota; kingdom Viridiplantae; phylum Streptophyta; class Magnoliopsida; order Poales; family Poaceae; genus Dendrocalamus; species Dendrocalamus sinicus. The sequence continues at coordinate 18,554,517 of CM070657.1, read as the reverse complement.
ACGTTTCAAGGAGGTTTCACTTTGTTTGATAAAGGACTTATGATATTACATAATGAGAGTTCGTTGCGTCTATTGTCACATACTGAGATTTATTATCAAGATCATGCAATACGTGAGGCTACACATTTGTTAAAACCGAGGACGATTTTTTGTCAAGAAGGGGAGAATGATGTGACCATGCCACAAACGCATATGACCATAGCACCCAATATCAAGATTGCACAAAAGGTGAATTCATTTCTATCTATTACTACCAATGTTATTTATGAGAATAAAATACTACCTCATGTTACTACTTTATCCATTCTCAGTTTGACAAATGGAATACTTTTGAACCGAGAGGAAGGTTGGCGCTAAAACAATGGAGAAAAACAAGGAAGAATAAAGTCAAGGTGAAACCATGCAGTGGGAGAGCAAAAGGGGAGAGGTCCAAGAACTTAAAGCCCATGTTTTGGATGAGGTTTCCAAGCCTAATTCAGAATTTTCTCAGGCCCAATCGAAATCAAACTCGGAATCAACTCAGAACTCAATTTGGATTCGGCTCGGGACAGCCAGATAGGCCTGTCCTCAGCTTCAGAAACCTTTTGGTCGGGTCGCAAGCGTCAAAACAATCTGACGCTGATTTAGCATGACAGGACCAACTTCCAACATGCATAGAATTCGCATCCAGAGTCCGTTTGGGATGGGTGAGTACTTGATGGAAAGCTTATCTTATCCTCTTTCCAATGGATCTGGCCTCACTGCAAAATTCGTTCTGTACGGAAAGTTATCACCGAAACAAATCAAGACTATTTCTGAATCCGAGTCTAAAGGTGTTGTGCCACCTCCAATTGGTCCCAAGGGCTTTGTAAGGGTGGGTGTCCAACCCTAGGATGACCCATGGCCGCCCCTCCCTCTTCTCCAACTCATATATTCACCCTCCACCCCCTTTGAACTCTTTGGATTTCGTTTGATTAGTTTTTCCATGGTGAAAACTTTTGTTCTTCACTTGTGTCGATTAGACCAACCATAAAGAACCTCTGCAGAATCTCACCTTTTTGAACTCAATTTATATATTTGCAATTTCAGATTGCTTGTTATCTTGTTCTTGCATGTTCTTCGGTTGCATGTAGGAATAGACCTTCGTGGTCAGGTCAACCGCGTTGATGAGGACATCCCTGGCTCACCTCATTCATCATCTACTCCACAAGATTCTACACAACTGCAAGTTGAAGCTTCTACAAAAGAGGCTTATTTGGGTCCCATGACTAGAAACCGTACTAAGCAAATACAACAAGAGGTGAATGCATTCCTAGCTGAATCTAATATTGTTGAAGATAAGAATTATATACTGCCTAAGTCTCGTATGCTTATTTTACTTAAGTTTGCACCTACGGAGATAATTCAAGCAGAAGGAGCACATTGCAAGGATCAAGACTTAGCTACCGGAGTACATTGTTTAACAACATCCACCTATAACCAGTTGGACATGAAGAAGGCTGAGCTGGACATCAAGAATACTAGCAAGCCGTTCAGGCCATCAAGCGTTGCATGCGCAGCCTCAGAATTTGCCTCAGCATGCATGGGGAGCAGGAATGGATAGGAAATTAAGTCCTCTTTCCAGCACAACAAACGGTGCATCATTTGGAGGCTTGAGTCAGAAGATATGCAAGTTTCAAGACTAGCTGTTCGGGACAATAACTATAGCGCGAGGCCACATGAAATTACTGCCTCTCTAAGCCTAAGGGAACCCAAAGGGCACACAAAAATGGATTCCATTTTGGAGTATGTTCACACCTAGCTAGGAGGGTTGTTCCTAGTATAAACACTCCTTTCTTCTAAGGGGATAATTTTCAGCCATATGATTTCAGAATAGCTCAGCCAAGTGCTACCAAAGAAAATTGAGAATTCTCTCTTCCTTTGCTCTTGTAATTTTCCTAGTGAGATTGCAAAAGCGGTCGTTCGACGACAACCTTTCTGTGCTTCCAACTTCGTTCGTGGTTGTGTGGATTGGGAACTTAGAGTGCGGTGGGCAAATACTTGTTGCAGGTCATTGCATAGGCAGTGGTTGGCCTCAAGAATTGTCAGGTTACACTACTATCTTGGCTGCCCGCAGCTAGTTATCTTCACCTAGCATATTTCTCCTCCGTGAAGATCGGGCATTCCCCCCGCATCATCTACCGTGTTCTTGGCACGGTTGATAACGACTTGGGTGTGGTTCAGCGATTGCTAAGGCGCAAGTGACGTCGTACGGTTGTAGTCGGATCGCAAGAGTCACCTCCACCAAAATCGATAGTTATCATCCTATCAGAATATCGGGACCCCATCGCCTCATCAGCTCCTCTTCACTTCTTGGCATGGTTCTTTTGTCAATGATGTCCATCATGACAAGAGGCTTGAGTTTAAATTGAAAGTGGTGGCTAATGTAAAAGGTGCCAAATGTGACATGTTGTTGACACTTTCCCTTCCATTGTCATAGTTTTAGGTATGGTACATGTGAAGTCCAAGGAGGAGAAACATCCTAATGGCATGTGCGGAGTGACAATCGAGGATGATTATGAGGAGCTTTTTGAGGATGATCATGATGATGAGCTTTCAGAGGATGATCCCTGACTTGAGCTAAGTAAGGTAGGCAAGGAGAAACTCATTGAGGAATTGTTGCTTCAAGAATCTAAATTGTATGCACTTAGGAAGAAAGTAAAAAAATCTAGAGAAGGTTAAGAATGAGTTGCTTGATGAAAATTGCTAGGTTAAGATCTCCTATGCCTTGTGAGTCATGTGAGTCCATACATGTGGATAATGATAATTTGAAAACTTCTCTTGCATGCTTAAAATTTGAAAATGAATTGCTGAGATACAATGCTTCTATGCCATGTGTTTCTTGTGTTGCCTTACATGATGAAAATGATAAGCTTAGGGTTGTTCATGATTCCCTAATGATTGATCTTGGTAGGGCTAACCTGGAAATAGACAATCTTAAACCGTTGGCAAGAAATAAATGTGATTCTTATGTAGTCATGCTTGCTAAAAATGAGAAGTTAAAATTGGCTAAATCCACATGTGTAGAGTAACTTGAGCATGCTAGGGCTGAAATTGTTGAGTTTAAGTCTAGCCCTTACAATATGTGTTTAGACAAAGAAATTGCTTGCTAATAGCCTAGCTTCTTATAAGAATTGTGCTAAGTTGACCATCAAGCTAGATGCTTTGAATAGAATTTTGCTAGACAAATGAGAAAGAGAACCTAGCTATCTTAAATGCATCTAAAATGGTATAATCCTCTTGTAAAAATTGTGCTAGCTTAGGAAATGAGATCGATAGCTTGCATAGATCATTTGCCAAATGATTTGAGAAAGAAATGCATAACTCGAGAATTGCCAGATGGTGTTCTTGTGAAGTTCTCAATTTTGAAAATGGCATTCTTAGGAAGAAAGCTAATTTGATATCTTGCAAGTCTTACAATAATTGTGTTAGCCTTGAAAATGAAATTGAGCAATTGCATGGCATGCTTAAGAAGAAGGCATCATTAATCTCATGCACCCCTTGCATTGTTCTGAGAAAGGAAATTGATTCTTTAAAAAGGGTGCACGATGATATGAGTGCCAAGTCTTGTAACTCTTATGTTTCTCTCCACACTAAGATTGATGTATTAAGAATTGCTCTTACTTCGTTGCAATCATAGATTGGTTCTTCTTGTATTGTGTATGAGTCGCTTGATGTTGGCACTAATGCCATTGCTTCGCATAGATCTTTCTTGGTTAGTGCAACTCTTATTGGTTCTTCTGGTGTTGTCCAAAGGACATACAAAGACAAGGGTGTTTCCTCCTCATATGATACAATATCTTTCAAAGAGAAGTACTGTTGCACCTTTTGTATGAAGGATGGGTGCATTGTTAAGTTTTGCTTTCGACATATCAAACATGAATGTCGAGTGTGCGGTCGAGATTTTAGAGACACACATTGCCCCTCTCATGCTATGTGTGCACCTAATGCTGACATAAGATTGAGTAGTGATATTAATTCTTCGAGCATGTCCCATGGGACTTCTCCCTTGAGCAAAAATGGTTATTTGTCTTCCCGGACCATGTCACCTAATAGACCTCTACACCATTACTCATTTTGTGGAAAGGATAGTCATATTGTATACTTTTTTGCTTTCAGCATACCAAAGGCATGCGTCGAGTGTGTTCTTCTAAGTCTACAAGTGGATATGGTCTTTCTCATGACATGAACACTAAAGAGCCTAGCATGAGGACTTGCTTTGTTGATAGATTCTTTGATAACCTCTCTTATGGGTTTGGTCGTGCTCATGGACATGCTTCTATTCCTTCTTTTGTTGTTGATACTTTTGTTGGTTCTCATCATTGTGCTTCCAAGTAAGGCATTCACTGCTTTCCTAGAAATTGCACTCCATTTCTTCATCAAGTTGTCCATCCTTGATGTGCCTCCAAGGATGTTATTAGATCTTCTTGCATGAACCTTCATGTGCATCATGCTAACCCACATAATGGTTCAAATACTTCTAGTAGTTATATATCCAAGTTTTGGATTCCCATGCATATGATCACTAACCATTTTGGGTCCAAGACTTGGCACCACTCTCCTCTCGTGTATAGATGCCAGGGACATGGGATGAAGGGTTCCGGTCTTTTTTGCTTCATCACATGATCAGAACACTAGATGCTTCTTCATTCCTTTTGATGATCTCAAAGTGGCATATGCTTTCATGTGTGGTTTCCTCATATACTTTGATAGCTATCTTATACCCTTTTGCCCTACTATCACGATAATTCACTCTTGGCTGATAGCGTGTTGTGTAATTGGTGGTTGCTAAGTTGACGATCAAACACTCAAGCTCACAATTAAGGAGTACAAAAAAGATGTGATTCTAGCACTGTTTCGCTCTTCATTGATATCTCTAAACTAGTGTACAAATAATCTGCCCTTGCCCTATATTTATATGGTGAGGAGGTCTGCCTTAAAAGCTAAATAAACAACATGGGACTCAACATGGGACTAAAAAGTGCTAATAGCTCCTATGGGCCCTTTAAGGGAAGTGCCCACACATGAATTTTTCAAAACAGTAATAACACACATCTTAAAGGAAGAGGTATGTTCGGCACCGGTGCCCTATTTTGACATCATGTTTATTATTTTTTTAAAATTGTAATTCTATTTTTGATTTTTAAAATGATTTTTTAAAAATAAATATTAACCTATCAACTCTATATAGAAAAGCCATAAGTACCAACAATGTTTTTATTTCTAAAGAATTAAGTAACATTAAGAGGACCTCTATTTTGAGGTTAACCTCACCACAAGAAATTCAAGAATGCTAGGCCCCCCATTCCTAACCCTCTGACATAGAAAATCAAATTTCTACTCAAAAACATTCAAATTAGGAAATTTCAAATCATAAAATTTATACTCAGTCAAAAATTCAAAATCGAGGGAGTGGGGGCTGTTGGTGATATGCCCTAGAGGCAACATGGAGATGTTGAATATATCACATAGTATGTTTATGATACATTGCTTTGTTCCTTGAAATAGACATTATCATTATTGATCAATGAGTATGTGACTTATTCATGAGACTCTTAATGCCAAAATGTTGTTATTTCTAAATGATCCCTGATCATATATCATATGAGGAACAAATATGATTCAAAGATCAGCATATGTATTGATTGATGATCATGTCTCATGGATCATGGTATGGTGATACCAAATCAATAATATGGACATGTGTTAGTGAACATATGTTGGATAGACCCGACATGAGACACTGCAGAGATTCCATGTGTCATCAGTTGGTCTCAAATAGTGTTTATGTAGAATCCTTAGACTTGAGATCATCATGGTTCCCAACATGCGTAGTAGCCTATTTTGGGACTACTAACCACTACTCCGTGAATCGGGTAGTTATAAAAGTAGTCTTCGGGTTTGCTATGAAACATGTAGTGGGATGTGAATGATCAAGATAGAATTTGCCCCTCCTTATGGGAGAGATAGCTCTGGGCCCCTCGATGTAATGGATTATGAAAGTGCATGGCCATGCCAAGGTGATTGAGGAGTCAATCACGAGTTTATAATCCATCACGGAATCGAGAGAGTGATTGAGCTATTAAGAGGATGACACAGGTCTCGCTTTGAGCTCAATCTATATCGTGAGACAAAGGGATTCGTACATGAGAACATTACAGGTTCAGCTGATATGATCTTTACGTATACTTTGGGGTTAATATGTCTTGCTAGAGGCCGCTATTAACAGGGTGACCGGAAAGGCGTTTCTAGGTCGCGACCAAGTATACGTGAACCTACAGGGTCGCACACTTAACGGGTTGGAACACTAATTCGAATGTGATTCGAATGTGGGCTCAATTCGGATAGAGATCCGGATAGACTCCTATTGGGCCTCGGTCCACGAGGCCCAAGTGAGGAGGTCTATATATATGGAGGCGAGGGGCTGAGGGGGCATGCTTCTGTTAATCCCGAGCCAAACCCTAGCCGCCACCTCCCGAGCCAAACCCTAGCCGCTCGCGAGTGCTAGTACACTCGCGATCGGCGTTCCAGCCCCGGACGTGTGGATACCGGTGGAGGCGCTGCTCGTTGCGGCGTTGATCGGCATCAACAACCTACAGATTGGATCTGCTCGTGGTGTGGTTGATCGCGTGGAGGAGACGATCTGTTCGGGACGATCGGCTACTTCCACTACTACCTCGACGCGCGTGGTTGGATTGGCTTCTCCAACTCTTCTTCCGCTGCGCTGCGCGTCTAGTGGTAACGATCCATGATCCCTCCTTAGCATGATGTCCTGGTGTGCGCGGTAGAAAAGTTTTGTTTTCTGCTATCGTAGCCTACGCGCATTCCTTTAGGGGCGGCATGGCTCCAGTCAATGTAGAGCTTTCAAACTCGCAACTCTAATAGTGTGCACCCCGTCCCCCAAACGACGGTGACTCCATGCTGCTCTGATGCACAGGTGGCACCAAGTTAGTGGGCGGCGGGTGACCTCAGGCTGCTCAAGCAGCCGCCCACAGCGACACCGAGGTGGTGGGTGGCGACTATGAGGAATCACATGTGAGAGAGAATGACAGGAAGAAAGAAGAAGGAAGGAAGAAGGGGAATGCATCAGGAACCAATCCCAAATAGCAAGTAGCGGGTGAGCTCTCCTTCCTCTCCACGTGTCACTCACAGACAAGGCCAAACACAGCTGGGAAGCTCCCTTCTTTCCCCACATGTCATGCCACAAATCGTCTCCTCATCCCCCAACCACACCAGCGCACACCACATTTCCTGTCCATGAGGAAGCAACGGTGAAGATGCCCTCAAATTATCATTTTCATAACATTAATAATGATGGAAGGATAAACACCTAATTCTTTATGCCAGGTGTATCATATATAACACCATCTTCACCTTCTATTTTATCCCAGTAGTCTCCAACACCAATATTCCCCCTCTATCATTTGCCTCTACATCCCAACCATCTTCTCCCCCATGGGTGCGAACACCATTTTGTACCCTCGTATCCTCTCCAGTTTGTTCATACATATTGATATCACCACTAGTGTTCTTGCTGCTTATCGCCGGCCACCACCACCATATGACAACCTAACTTCTCTAGTCCTTCCGAGTCCCAATAGATCACAACCCCTCGCCATCCACAAGATCTATGGAAATGATGCCACTACTACCTTGGCGCCCCCATCACCAACAATCCGCCACCACACTCAAAAAACTATGTTTCGAGATCGAGTAAACCCTTGAGAGGCTTGATTCGTGTAATTGGATGTTTTAAGCAAATCGAAGGGTTCAAGAGGCATCTGGTTTTTGAAAGGAAAATGTACTTCTTTATTTATATTTATCAATTTGTGCAAAACAAGGTCCAAGATTAGGAATTCCCACAAAAGAATTGCTAAATCTTTATTCATATTAGGGAATTACAAAATTGATACGGGGTCGCCCGATCTTCTCGATGTAGGATGGATACTCACGGGAGTCTTGATGAATCGTAATGATCCTCCAATGCCAGCGCAAGGGACGAACACTCTTTAATCCGCCAAAACACACTCGTGTTGATTTCGCCGACCACCAAGCGAAGATCTATCGTTCACCCAATTCCCAGCGGAAAGGCTGAACGATCTTGATTGAAGAGAACGCTCCTAATTCCCTATGGAACATCGGCAGCCATGCTAAACTCGAACAAACTTTAGTAGATTGATTTTTCTCAAACGTGGTCTGTGCCCTAAAGGCTGCCATTACAAGGCTTATATAGCCCCTTGGGACGTCCATATGGTCCCCAAACCAATTACAACTCAACCCTATATGGTTTTAGATATGAACTCTCACAAAAAAGGAAACTACAGTTTTCACCTGTCATATTGTTTCGGTCATAACTTTTTATCCGTGATGAATTTGAAGGTGGGACTGGATCCATTGCGTAGCCCTTAAAATTATCTTTCCAACGAGTACAAGAACACCTGAATCGGACTCCGTTTGTGAAAGTTATGGCCTTTTGAGTAACTGCCTGTCAGGCTGTCCCGAACCGAATCCGAGTTGAATCCTGAGTTGAATCCGAGTTTGAATTGGGTTGAGCACGTGGGAAGTCTGAATTTGGTTTGAAAATCTTATCCAAAACTTATGGTTTAAGTCCTTGGGCTCCTCTCTTTTGCTCTTCCACTGCATGGGCTTCTTTCCTCCTTGATCAACTGCATGGGCTGCTTGGCTTTCTCCTTTCCATTTCCATGGGCTTTGAGCTTTTTGTTCTTGGTAGTAAATATGATTAACCTCCTTGTGCTTCTCCATTGCTTTGGCCCCGGAATCATCATAATATTCAAACCTAATAATAAACAAGAATTTGGCATAAGCTAGTATATCGTTCCCACGAATAGAAAGAAAGTCATTAAGAAACAAATTCACCTGACAATATTTAATGCGGCTCAATACTTCTTTCCAGTGAAATAATGTATTTGATTGAAAAGTTCTAATCATGTCTGTATCCGCATCAAAAATAAACTTCATCTATATTTTATAATTTGTAAGTAAGTGATCTTTTAAAAAGAAACCGGGATATTCTGAACTTCCCTAAACAAATTGTGCTTCGCCCACTATTTTGTTTATTTTATAAGCAATGTGTGCACAAATGGTTTGTTTTGTTTCCCTTAAGCCATGAGTATTTGTGCTTAGACACAGCTGTCATCCAATACTATTAATGGCATTATCAATATGCAAATTTTGCAAGTCTTCAATATGCACCCAAAACATTTATTACTACCATCTTTTGAATTATCTAGAATGTCCATATTGCATCAACATACCATGTATCTTTACAACCTACGCAAAAAGTGGTCCACGCTTTTATTGCTACTACTTTTAGAAGAAAGCACTAGATATGGGAGGTTACAATTAATTTCTTTAGCTTGGTACAACTGTTCCTTATAAAACAATTATATATACAGACAAATATTCACATGTTGCACTATTTTAGCCCATAATAAAATGAAAAAGCAGCATGAAAATACAAACCGAATCAACATGCTACTCACGTCACATGTCATGGAGTGATTCTCCTATTGTTCTCTCATATTTCCCCCCTTTCAATACTATATAAATTACCATCTAGTCCTATGTCTCCCTGCCTACCCCAGGCACCATCTCCCATCTTACCCTTAGTGCTACAGTGTTTTTTAAAAAAAAATAGAGTTCTACTTGATGACCCTGCCATTGCGTAATTCGTTGGTGCCAAGGAATAGCGTGTGAAGAGCATCGGAGCGAGCACTTCCTTTTTCCTTCTCAAAATTTCCGGTAGAGATCTACAAACGTGTGTACGCCTCTGTTCTATCTCTATTTTTTTTTATTATTTTGTGGGTCATATTCGGATTTGGGTACATGTGTGTGTGTTTGGTGATAGTCTCGCCACAATATGGTTTGCTGTTTTTTTTTTCTGTGCCTGTGGAGCTAGGTGAGGAATGCAGATTCTATTGGGTGAAATTTGATCCAAACAAAACATATAAGTCGTACATGTGGCTGGATGGTGAATTAGTACTCTATTTTGTTTGTGGAAGTGGAGGAAAATGTTGTGCCCTTTTTTTTCATTGTATTAAAGCGCTAAGGATTTAGTCATACTTCGATCTCTTTTAGTTTAGTTTTGCTATTTTTACTGTGGGTTTTTATCAGAATCAGATTTCTTGCAAGTTGTCTGTCAAGATCTCTGTTAGAGAGTTTATGTGTAGCAACAATTTTGGATATGTCGAGGATAATGTTTATATCTTTTTTTTTATCTGCCCTTGTGATGAAAATGGAGCATTAATTAGTGCTCTGTTTGTTCTTGTCTGGCATTGTGTTCGTGCAATATTTGTTAGACGATTCATTTGTGCAAAATTTGTTTGACCATGCTGTTTTCTTCTGTAATGCCATGGGTGGTTGCAGAGCTTTATATTGAAAAAGAAATGAATCCTCTCATTCTACAGGTTTTCATATGCTTATTTTCCCTTGCAGCTATTGGAGGGCTAGAGCGCAATGCTGCCTGGGCCAGGAAGCACTTCTGGGGATGTTGACAGCGCAGCAAACAAGAGTCCTCGCCACAAATTCAGGCGTTCAAAAGAGAAGATGAATCCACATAATATCCAGTTTGTACGTATTGCAGAAGGATACCTGTTAGAGTATGCATATGCTTTTGTTTGGAGATTTATTAATTTTCTGTTTATCATTTCGCAGCATCGTCAAGTGGCTGCAGTTGAAGCCAGGCAGCAAGAGCGGAGCCAGATGTATTCCTGACATAGCCATTTTTCCGTTTATCTTCTTTCATAATTACCATTTGTTTTCCTGACATAGCCTAAGTTATGCTACATAAACATGATAAACAATAAAATTAGGCCCGTGCATTGCAAATGGCATAAAATAGAATTCCATATTCAATATGTAGAAGTCAGAAGGCACAGTCAATATGAAGCAACCTAAAATTACAAAAGAGCTGTCAATTTGCGGTCGTCCGCAGCAACACCTCCAAGTAGACACACTGGGGTGCATGCCCGTTCGTACACGAGTTCCCATTCTATCGGTTTGATTGGTTGGCTTGTCGCGTCAGGAGACAAGATTGTGAAACATGGTAGATTGGTAGGTAGAACTCAAGTGTATGGATTTATTTTTCTCTCATTCCTCCTATAACGGAAACAATTTGGTGTGGGATTTTTAAAACTTTCAGCCTGGAAATTGAGAACTTTTAAATAAATATTGGAAACTTTAAATTTGAGATTGAAAACTTTCAACCAGAAAACTTTCAAATGGAGAAAACTTTCAACCAGAAAACTTTCAATTGGAGATTGAAAATCTTTACCTGAACAACTGGGGATATTCAATGCTTTCAACTGGACAAATTTTCAACTATATATTAAAAACTTTCAACCGGACAAACATTAAAGAAAACTTTCAAACGGATATTTGGGTATGTTCTTTGCATCTTTTAAAAGCGATTTTTAGTTTTTACAATAGTACCTAACTTTCAAATGGAGTATTTTTCTCAAGACGGAGTCTATAAGTTAATTGTAGCACGCGTTAAAAACACAACATCTGTATCAGCCAAAATCGCAAACAAGTATCTCTCTTCATAAGCTCTGTCACGAACAACTCAAAATTCAAAAATTTCAGCCAAAAACCTTAAACCACAACCATAAGCAAAAAAGGAATAGCCTCGAACATTCAACTGCACAAATCTTTTAACCGGACAAAATTCAATTGGAGATTAGTAACTTCCAACTGGAGATTGAAATTTTCAACAAGCATTAAAAAACTGAAACACATTAAAAAAAAGGGACAAACGAGATAGAATCCATGATAGAAGCCGACTGAAAACAGGAAGTAAAAGGAAAGTAAAAAATAGCAGGAAAAAAGTTACCATGGCCCCACCTGCATGCCGGAAGTCAAATAGCCGCAAAAGTTACATGGTGTCCTAGCATTTGCTTGTCTCTGCGGTCTTTTTTATTTTTTTTATGGCTTTTGGATCGACTTATTTAGGATGTTTTTTAAAGTTGTTTTTCTAAACGGATTTTCAAGTCTAAAATTATGTGTGATATTTATGTCCGTATCCCCATCGTCCACCACTATCTTACAACCATCAGCCACAATAAAAAACTATCGGCCATAATCCAAATGAACAGGATCATAGAGGCACACATGTCCAAAGGACTGCGAGTTTGATAACTCTCCAGGGAGCACCATGTGTCATAGTTTTAGCGTGTCCACATGGGAAGACACGAGTAATCCTAAAATATATTTTTCAGAATTTTACAGGGCATAACGAGGGAAATTATGCATAAAACTATCATTGGTCCAAATAATAAAAAATAAAAAAGAACAATAAGCATTAGAACATCTCCGCCCAAGCCTAACCAAAGGTCGGTTTAAGCCCAATGCAACCCAAGCTCGACCGAACCCAAGCCTAGGAAAACTTAGATTAGGATTGAGCTCAACGGATGGCTATCATTAATTAGCGGATTTACTCTATACAATTATTTTTGATATATAATTTTATTATCTATAATTAAAATATAATAATATTTATTATACAAATTTTAATATACATATACAATTAATCTACACTGTTATAATCTAGCCTCCACCAAAATAAGTGGTAGAGATGCTTCTCTTTTTTCTCGATTAATATGAGAATTTCAAGGATTTTTCTTTTTAGGATTATTATGAGATTTTATTGCCTGCAAAACGAAGGAGGTATCTTAAATCTCACTAGTTATTTTATTTACAGTTTTGCTATTGCACAGGCGACTGAAATTTTTTTATCTTTCAGTCACCTGAAATTGCACTCTCAATCAACTAAAATTGCAGCCCCCTCCAAAAAAACAGCTGCAACTTTAGGTGATTCAGAGTGCAACTTTAGGTGACCTGAAATTGCACTCTTAATCAACTGAAAATTGCAGCCCCCCTCCAAAAAAACATCTGCAACTTTATGTGATTCAGAGTGCAACTTCAGGTGACTGAAAGATAAAAAAAATTTTAGTCGCCTGTGCAATAGTCACTCCCTTTTATTTATATAGATTTGTAATGTAGCATAAAGTGTGAACTCGGTTTGCGCTCAACTTTAGATAAGATCTCAAGATTGTTTCACGATGAAAAACAGCAAGTGATTTTTTTTTACCGTAGGAAATGAGCAGATCCTTTTTTCTGTTGTTTTTGTTTTATGATTGATTCCAAGTGTAAACAACATTGTCATCTCTGAACAATATTTTTTTGTGCTCTAACATCATTGTTAAAAAAAAACACGTTTCCTACATATTTGTCAGTCTAAATTATTTGGTTCGTTTTTTTCTGTGGTAATTCTACAGTGTTATCCGAAGCAAGTATCTATCCTAATCATGTTCTTTTCGGTTTATTAATTGACCAGTATTAATTTCATGCCATTCTTGTTAGGTATTCTTCACTCTTTGTTCAGTAAATTAGTTGACGAATTGTGTTTACATGCTTATCAGGTTTCCTATTCTCAATCTCTATCCCGTTAACTTATACTTGGCATTGTCTGCTGTATCGCACGAGCCCGAGGAAGACGGACCTAGCCAAGCCTCATCACAGACTGCAGAAATAGTAGATGGCCTTGAGTCGTCGGCCTCATCATCACCGATCTTTATTCGTGTTACCATTCCGGAGGAGTCTCACAGAAGAAGTTTAATTGATTCATCAAGGCCATCAGAGGCACAATCCCCCGTGCCACATAAAGTCCCTGATTCTGATTTCCTGGACAACACCTTCTTCAAGACAAGTACGAATGTGAAGCAAGCTACAAGAAACAAGAACAAGAGGAAAAACAGGAAGAAGAAAAGAAGGCACTGTAGAAAGGAGCCATATGCTTCTGAAATGCACGAGGACCAAGAGGCCGACGTACCGTTTGTGGCCACTCCTTCCCCTAGGACTCCAGCGAATGAAGTTTCTATGGAGAGACCTGATTGTGAAATTGGTTGGAGCAGACCTAGTAGCAATAAGAAGGAATTACACAGGCCAACAACTTATTTTCAGTTCTGTGGACAATCTAGCAGCAGCAACTACAAATGGTTGGAATCTTCTATGAATGGCCGCTATACTGATAGCAGTTGGGACTTCAGTGTTGGTATTGAGAACTTGTTAATCGGCAAGAATGAATTTCCGTGTGCTCCATCAAAATTGACAGATTCCGGAGGTTTCAGGTCTGGTGGTGGCACAAGTTGGATTAACAAGTCTAGCAGTGGTAAAAGCGTTTGTTTAAAGAAATGTACTGGCGCTTGCAGTGATGCTAGCGATGATGATGATGATTTCCAGCTGGTAATTTCTAGAAAAAGAGCCCAGAAATTGAAAAGGATGCAACTTTTGTGGGATTCTTCTGGAAGGATGGCTAGCTCCTGTAGACCAAGTAATGTTTGCAAGCAACCTCAGCATGGAGCTACATTAAAATATTTCATCAAGGATTTAACCCACAGATCAAGTAGATCTCAGCCAAGGGTGCCCCGTGAATTTACATTACAAGATTACATAACAGGAAAAGACATTGATTGCTTATCGGGCCCAAGAGAAAACTGCGGGGGGAAAGCCCCGAAGGGCCCTAATTTGATTGAAGTGGGAACAAAGAGCGGTTTTACCAAAGATAATAATGCTGGTAGAGCTAAAATGCTTCACGGAATTGCGCACCCAGGGAAATCTGATGATGGTCAGATGGCACCGAGATCAGCTTCTCACGTGGTGGCTCAAAAGGATATGGATGATACCTGTACCTCCAGTCATCGTCCTACGCGAGACGGAGAACTGAAGGTTTTGCTTTCAGGAGATGGTGATGCCATTTACAAAGATTCTAGACCACCATCTCCTGCTATGACATTGTCTCTGGATTACTTGGACATTTCTTCATGTGTCGAGCAGAGAGGACAGAACAAAGCGAACAAGGTAAAGAAATCTGTATCCAAGAAGCATCGTGGATCCCGAAGTGATCAACACGCAGAAGCTGCTGGTTCGCTCTCGCATGCAGACGCCGCAGATCAGTGGAGGTCACCCACACCTGGTGAAGCTGACTTGGATGATGTCTCTCTTGTTTTACCAACTGTTGAAGGGAACAACAACTCGAACAAGCAGATAGTTGGTCGTTCTGCATTTGATTTATCTGAGATTGTTAAGGCTGCTAACGATGCATACAGAATCCAAGTTGCATTGGATGAGCAGCTGATTTCTGGCCATCCCATTGCGGATATTGAAACTTTCATATACTCCGCCACTCCAGTCATTGGCCAGATATCTTGCATAAGATGTGGCATATGTTTGCAGGACCGGCCGGTTAGCGAATCGCCATGCCAATACCAGTTATCCAATATCTACTTGAGGAGCGTATGGCAATGGTATGAAGAACCTGGGTCTTTTGGGTTGAATGTAGAGATTAACAACAGTCTCAACTCTACAAAATTAACCTGCAGCGGCTCAGAGTTCTCTGCAAATTTTGTGCCCTCGCTTTCTGCTATTCAGTTGTTTGGACAGTCCAAGAAGAACTTGGATTGTATGATTGACGAGGAAGCTTCTTTATTTAAAAAACATCATGCAGAACTCCTATTTGAATACTTTGAATCCGAGCGTCCTTCTTCGCGGCCTCCACTGTTAGAGAAGTAACTCTTTATCTGGTCTTCTATTGTCGATTTTATATATTACAAAATTTATTCATTTGCTGTAGACATAAAAATGAAGAAAGTAGTTACACTGACAGACAAAAACCATAAGATAATTACCAAAATTTTAGCCAGGAAGGCAATGCCGAAGCAACAGGTGGCTTAGTAAATCCAACCACCAAACGAGATCAGCAAAAAGAAATGTTTATAATCTAAACCGAATACTAGCTAAAAAGAATCTTGAAACTTTGTCTAGGAGTTTTTTTCACGATCTTGCTAAAATCTTGCTTCTATGTAATGTAGGGTCAAACATCTTGTCAGTGATGCGAATATCTCTGGTAGCCAAGTATTTGGGGATCCTAAGGAGTTGGAAAATGTGAAATTATCAGATCTTCATCCAGCTTCCTGGTATGCTCCTGACTTTGGCTAATTTTGCCAATGTTTTTGACTTACTGTTGCTACTTTTTTCCATATAAGTGCTAGCCATTTGGTTAGTTCTTGGTAATAAAATTATTTTCTCCCATTTCCAGGTTCTGTGTTGCCTGGTATCCTATTTATTGCATACCTCGAGGGAATTGCCATGCCGCGTTCCTGACCTACCACTCCCTGGGAAAATTCGTTCCACAAACTTGCACTCCAGATATGGTTGATGGGCATAGTCATGTAGTTTCTCCAGTTGTTGGTCTGTGGAGTTACAACGACAAGGTACCGGTTCAACAAATACCATAACATTTTTGTTCTGATAGGTGTGGTACTGTACAACTAATCTGCAGTTTACAATGAGCACTGATCACATCCAGAATTGCACTGAAAGTTCAACCAAAAACACCATCTAACAAGAGTTCAACAGAATGAATTTTAGTCTCGCGGCAAACTTCTATTCGAGTAACCAGTTTGTTTTCTCCATTACTGCTCACTTGCTTATCTATCTGTTGTGTACTTGTACTCTAATCTAGAGTAGTGAAATGCAGTGAGCTAACTACAGTGGCTGTTCTTTCCAGTATCATGTTATAAAACAATTGAATCGTTTAACACGAGAGGAAGTTTGAACAGCAGCAAATCCCCATTCTAAGATCTAAGAACTTTCTCAGTAATAACCATTCTACCTAACATCCTCATTTGAACTAGTTATTACTTTTCATCGCGAACCGGTGAACAATCTCAACCATCAAATACTACAGATGGTTGCTACGTGTAGTTTTAGTATTCCTGTTGGACCAGAGTTTTGATGCTTTATCCAGGCTCACTGATGTTATTTCATTTATAGGGAGAGGACTGGTTTCAACTGCGAGATGCGGGTCTCAAGACAATGTCCTCAGATGATTCCTCGAAAACCGATCGTGCTGAAGTCCTAAAAGAGAGGCTGACAACACTAAGGCATGGTGCATCAGTTATATCAAGGGCAGTCATACCCAAGGCAACTGGGGAGACTATGAACCATCATCCAGATTATGAGTTCTTCCGATCAAGGTCTAACTAGGCTGCATGCTATATGCCTATATGTGGCATTTCGAATGAAGTGTCTTCCATTGGTTCTGTAATTCAGTGTATGGTTGATCGTTCAGAGCAGAGGCTCTGCCAGTGTCTACACAATCTCACACAATCGCATCTCGTACAATCTAGCATGGTACCAATGCAATGCTGCATGTTGATGAGTTTTAGTTCTTTCTCTGGCAGTCGTACAACATCCAAATGGGATTTTTCTTGGCATGTTTTAAGCAACTGTTATGACTATTACTTCTGGATTACATGATGGATTGGATGAGCTGTGGTGTACCTTGCATGTTTGGTATGGAAGAGTAGTTCATGCAGGTCTATCCTGGAATTTTTTTGGAAATAATCTATATTTTATTCGAAATAACATAAATATATCCACGCAAAACTTTTTACAGAAATGGGTTCCAGTTGCCAAACCGTTGGGTGACTAGAACTAATCGCCCAACGGCCACACGACACGTAAGTAATCCGTTGGCCATTAGGCGAAATAATTGTAGTCACCGAACCGCCGGGCGACTGCCTCCAGTCGCCCATCGGTAGGCAATTGCAATTCCAGTCGCCGAAGGGTTGGACGACTGGAAGCACCTATAAAAGCACCGTGCGGCCGAGCGGGCGCTCGGTCGTGCGTAGAACGAACAGGGGGGAAGAAGAGGAGAAGAGAAGAGAAGAGGAGAGGAGAGGAGAGGGAGAGGAAGGAGAGATTTTACGACTTTCGTGAGGTAAATATTTTTGTATGTTGTAGTTTTTTTTTGTATATGAAGTAGATAGTTTATTTAGTGTTAGTATCCATAAAAATTTGTAGATGTAGAAAAGAATGGTACGAATTTGGTATAGAAAATTTAGTTAATGTAGTTATAAAAAGTTACCAGCACCTATAGTTGTGAAAATTTAGTGAACATACTTACAGAAAATTAACATCCTTAGCAAATTTGCATGCGTACAAAATTGTAGTTGCAAAAAATTTAGTCAATGTTATGTAGAAATTAAGCCTCCGTAGAAATTTGTAGTCATTCAAATTCAGTTAATATTTTTGTAAGAATTTAATAATTACCTTTGTAGAAAATAATAATACATAACATTTATGATTAATTACAAATGAATATAATGTCGTTAGTATATTGAAAAATCATATGTACCGTTATAACTAATATACTAGCATTTAAATCGATATCTCATGGAAATTAACGGAACCCATTAGGAATTATTTGCAGTAGGAAAGAAGTCGAGTAGCGAGACAAGAGCGGCGTCGGTGCATGGTCTGCCAATAAGGAGTTAATGTTATGAAGGTAGTGTAGTTGGTTACGATAGACAAACAGTTGTTGAAATGTAAATTACATACATTAGTACTTCCGTAATGTGCGATACGATTTAACTAGTTGTAAAATTGAAAATATATGTAGGCAGATGTCAATAATGTTGATACCTGCTACATTGAAAGTGCATTGCGATGTTAGCATTGTTTATGAAGGTCCGAACGGTGTTGACTTGAGCGGTTTTGCACAAGCCACTCTGGTACACCCGGACGTCGAGAATGCTCGAATTATAGATGTGAAGCATTGTCTCACCTGTAATTTTTCCTTGGACCCCGAGGTATGCAGCGTCGTCATACAAGGGCTTTGGAGCCGGTCTCCCATGGACATCAGATGTGAGTTGAGAACATTGATGCGCACTGTTGCGTGGAAGGGGTTTGTGCAAGGGTGCCGACGCCGTGGATACGAGTGCGTGATACTTGTGCAACCATGCCCAGTAGAAATTATGCAAGGTCGCGCAGACAGCCATCATCCGAGAGGTGCGAGCAGCTCGGGCGCCCCGCATGTTGGTGAAGAGAAGGAAGTTACTCGTGACATGGCCGATGCGATACACGGAGGAGAGGAAGAACGGTCACAGTATGGTGAGGCTGCAAAACAAGCTGATGAAGGGGAGTGTTGTAGGGGTGGCCCCCACCTAAGCCAGCCGGCCTGTTAGAAGGTTGTAAGGCCCAAAATGGGACATGTATAATGACATAAATGCCCCTGAGAGGGATACCTAAGTGTAAGGGCATAATTGTAAAACACTTCCCATGTGGGTATATATATACCATCCAGGCCATGGGGAAACCCTAAGCATTGCTCACCTAACTCTCCACTACCATACCACTCTCTCTGTTTGGTCTGTAACCACAACAGTTGGTGCCGTCCATGGGGACGACAAGAGTAAGCTCCAAGATCTGAAGGAGGATGGCACCAAAAAAAGCTTCATCATCGGCGGTGGGGAAGAAGAAGAAGGGCGCGACGGAGCCCCGCGTCAGCACCAGACCTTTGGCATCGGCAATCGCGAGCGCGGATGTTGGCACGGGCACCGTCCCTACCCCCCGGTGGTGGAGCAGTGAGCGGCTTTGGCGGCAACGTCGGCCTCGTCACCGACCCCGAAGTCCGCCACACCGCGCGTCGGGCAACCCAGGAGCGCAGGACATGGTCGCCGCGGCTCCGACGGTGCAACCGGGTGTGCCGATAGCCCCAGCCGCAGTAACGGTAGAGAGCGCTCTGCTGATGGCCATCGGTATGCTCCAGCGGGAGCTAGTGGACCTCCGTGGAGCCGTGCGGGACATACAAGAGGCTCGGAGCCAGCAGACCCCGCCGGTGGTCGCGTCGGAGCCCACGTCGGAACGGGCGGACAGCCGGGAGGTCCCTACATCCAGCCGCGTCCCGCTGCGACGTGTGGACCCGAAGTCCCCACTCTCCGCGGGCCTACAATAGTCAGCATGGCCGGAGGGCTTCAAGTTCCCCAGCGCCATAGAGCCATACCAGGGCGACACGGACCCTCGGAAGTTCGTGCGCGTGTACGAGACCGCCATCGAAGCTGCAGGCGGAGACGACACCACCAAGGCGAAGGGGCTCCCCCTCGCGCTACAGGGAGTAGCGCTTTCTTGGTTTTTTACCATAGTGCCGAACTCCATCTACGCGTGAGAGCAGATTCGCGACCGCCTCTACAACAACTTCCAAGGGAACTACGTTGAGCGCGTCGATGCAGATCAGCTCCTCACAGTCAAGCAAAAACCTTCGAAGAAACTCTGGGAGTATTTCAAGCGCTTCGCGAAGGTCCGCTGCCAGGTCAAGGACATCAACGAGATGACCATCATCAACGCAGCAGTACAGGGCCTCCGCCCGGGACCGCTGGCCGAGTACAACGCACGAAAGCCAATCAAGATAGTGGCGAAGCTCTTCGACAAGATGGAGGAGTATGCCATGACGGAGGAAGACACGCAAAGGCGCCAAGGCGAAGATTCTGACACCAATCAAGCTGAGGGCACAACGAAGAGCGGAGACTCGCCGAAGGAAGGCTCTTCGAAGGGCAAGCGCAAGCAAGAACCATCGAAGGGCGCCCCCGAGTGTAAGGACGCCCAACACAAGGACTCATCGGGCGACAAGCCTAAACGCTGCCAACACAAGTCCCGGAGAGCCCGCTACGTCTTCGACATTGGGGGCAGGGGCATGCCCAGGGCCGCGATGACAGGACCCATGCGGAGCACGACAACCAGCCCTATGGTCTGTGGTGCGTGGTGCACGGCCGAGGTGGCCACAACACGCGCGCATGCACCACCATTGCGGCGCTTCGACAGAGCGTCACCAGGGATAGAACCCTCGAGGTGCGGCCGCCCGTCGTAGCACACGTCCAGCAATCCCCGGAGGGCTGTAGGATCGGATGGCAACAGAGGGGGGGTGAATGGTGCCTTCAAAAATCGCCCCAAAGTATCCACACGTTTTTCATCTCCAATAGCTATAGAAGCTATGAAGAAAGGATATCAAAGCTCACTGGTGAAAGAACAAAGGAAAGAAATCAAAAGAAACTAAAACAGACCGAAAAGAGCTGTCTAATCTGAAGTGAGCCGCTTAATCTGAAAAGACAAGCCCAAAACTGAATACATGTAGACAAACTGAAAACAGATGCTTGTAGCTGAACCTCTGAAGATTACTGGACAGTAGGAGATGATAGATCGCAGGAAGCAGCGCAAAAGCATTTGACAAAAACTGAACAAAGATGAGCAGATATGCCGAACACAAAATCTGCAGAGGAACTTGACTGAAAATCAGACAAAGAGAAAACTGCCTTTACTGCCGAAAACTGAAAGATGTCGACCAAAATCAGACCGTACAAACTGAATAAAAGTAGTATAGAGCTGCTGAAAACTGAAACCAACTTGAGAGATCAGCTTTGCAGGGACTAAACACCGGTCAGATTGCAGTATTCATGCCGGTCTGACCGGCAGTGAGACTCTGGTCGGGCTGCCTATGTTTGCCCGGTCTAACAGGGAGATAAAGACAGCAGAAGAAATTTAGAACAGCGAGCAGCAGCTGAAAACGGGAAGCTAACATTCAGATCAAAGAAAACAGCAAAAGATTGCACGCAGAGAAATCAGAGACTGCAGCCGATGGCTGAATTTTTTAGGCCGGTTCAACCTCACTCAGGACAGTGGTCTGACCGCATGCTCTTTCCTGGTTTGACCGGTTTTTCAATTCAAAGAACGCAGCAGCCGATTTTCAGCTCCTCTATTCAGACACAAGAGTTGTCGACAGAGAAAAACATTGAACTGCAGCTAGAAAATAGCAAAGAGGCTTAGATACTGTCCAACAAAATAGCACAAAGAGAGAAGCTTATTTGAAAGGAAAAATAGCAGACAACCTGAAGAATTCAGAATGCAAAAGATTGAAAAACTGACTGAAAGAAAGCAAAAACCGAAAACTTCCATGCACAATAAATATCCAAACAGCAGCCGAAAACTGAGAGATTGCCAAGAAGTTGTTTGCTCTTTTCAGGTCATTCAATCTGGACTTTAAACTCAATACCAAACTGATCTCAAGAGGAAGAGAGTGCAGATCAAAAGTAATTGAACACAGTAACTGTTGTATTTTCAGAGAAGAACCAGCAGAATGTGACAAAGTCCATTTTACTCATGATTTTGAGATCCTTTGCTTATGAGATTTTGAATTGCAGCAGGAATTAGCCTTGGGACAAGAAGGCACAAATCTCAAGTCACCTTTTGAAGAGAAAACAAGAATCATCAAAGTGCCTTGCCTCCAAACCCTAGAGGAGCTAAAACAGAGGAAGTTCAGTGGAGATCATTTGAGAAGAAAACTGCGATATAAATCTTTTCTCTCTGGAAGATGCTAGCCAAGATAGCCTAGTGAACAACTCCCAGTTCAGAGACAAAGAAGAATCTGCTTCTTCTCAATCAAGGATTTCAATCAAAAGAGGATTGGCAGTGAGGAACAGAGACCAGAGCAGAAGAAACCGAAACCAGGCACAGAGAAATAAACACTGAAAACCAAATCATCTGAGGCACGAGATTTCACAAATGGATGAAGAGACATGAATGATTGCACACAGAATCTGTTACAGCCATTCCACTACAATGTCTCACACTTGAGAAGACCACACGCCCTACATTCCCATACGCAATTGAGAAATCAAGAACTCATGAAAACACACCGAATGCTACTCTGCTCACCCAGACAAAAGCATAACCAACTTTGCTCTCCTTACCTACTTCTCAACAGAACAAAAGAGAGAGACATAAAACCAAAAACCTTGACAACCACAAGGGAGGGAACCAGAATATCTTCCCTCTACATGCTAAGCCTCTCCTTTTATAGCCTCCCACTAACGGGTTCACCTTTCGCACTTTACCCGTTATCTCAAAACCAAATCCGCTTCCTCACATGCAGCCTTGCGTATTTACCAAAACGCCACTCCTACATCTTCCGGGAAGCTTCCTCATTTCTTGCCATCCAAGCCTCGCAACCACCTCGAGTCCTCGCCATCTTCGGCATCTCTCGACCACTTTGACCTCAGCACCGCCTGTGCCTAGTCCGGCCATCCATGCCTCGCCACGACTTCGCCTCAACGTCCTGCAGCCATCACAAACAAGAAAACATCACATAGCATCGCACGAAACAATATAATCAACATTAGCATCAATAGAAAGAATTTAAGCATAGAATAGCCAAACGACCGGTCAAAAAGAAAACAATCGTCCCAAGCACATCTGACCGCGTTCGACTAGGTCCGACCACAACCAACTGCCCCACGCAACGACTTGGCACGAACCACATAAACTGTCACATCCTGAATTTTGGATGTCTAAAATTTTGAGTAATTTAAAACTTTTATTTGCATCTTACTAGCCTTTGAATTTTGGTTCAACATCTTTATTTGGGTTTTTCCTGAGTTTTGTGCAGAGCAAATGAATAAATACCAAATAATTTAAAGGAGGCTTAACCCTGACAACCTAAAATTCACTATAATTCACTAAATCAAAGTTTTATTTGAAAAAGGGAAATAGTTGAATTACAAGTATAACTCAAAAACATATATACATATACCTAAATTAGACGCCAAGGAATTCAATAATATTCTAGAACTGGAATTCAAGAAAAGGGGTTTTGAATATACAAAACTTCAACTTTTGAAAATTCAAATTCCCAATTTTACCAGCTAGTTTCCCTCTATTTTTCAATACCATGCAGCCTCAACCTTTTTCTACCCTTCCCCTTTACCCCCTCTTTACTTACATGCAGTCCCTCTCACCTTTTCTCTCCCTCTCTCCCCCAATTTCTTCTCTGCCACTGGTCCCTTCCGCCCTTTCTCTGCGTGCGGGCCCAACTCCCGACTTTCTTCTCTCTCCCTCCTCCGCGCGGACACTTCTTCCTCCGCCCTTTTTCCCCGCTCCTGGCCACGCTCGCTCCACGTCGCCCCCTTCCTCGCGCGCCCGGGTTCCCCTCCTCCTCTCCGCTCTGTCGCATCCGCCCGCGTGCGCGGCATAAGGCTGTCACCCGCCAAAAGCTGTCACGCGCAGGAACCCCGCCGAGCCCCGTGCCCTGCTCCCGTCGCCTCCGCGCGCCGAGCCCCACGCCGGTCTTTGCCCCGCAGTCCTCCGCCGCTGCCCGCCTCCTCGCCCTGGCTACATAGCTGCCTGGCTTTTCCCCCAGCTCTTCCCCCACATTCTTTTCCTCTGTCGCCGTGAGCTTCCCGACCGCCTCCTCGCCATTCCGGAGCTCCGGTGCGTCCCCCTTCAATCCAAGCACACCTCCTTGTTCCCCCGAGCCTCAAGTCTCTCCCCTCCGGCTTAATTGAAAAGCGCTGCGCCGAGCTTGCCAGAGGGCCTCTCTTCCTCACCGCCGGCCAAATGCGCCTCCACCTCCTCCATTTCTTCCTTGGCGCGTCCCCGTCCGATTCCTCGCCTTGAGAGCTGCTACTTGGCGCTCTGAAGCTTCCCCAAGCGCCGGTCACGGATCTCCTCCACCCCAGCTCGCCGGCACCATGCGCCACAGCCGCCGGACACCATCTCACGCCGCCAGCCCTCCACGGACCCTCCCCGGCTCGATTATCAGCACGGTAAGCATTGCTCTACCTTCTACATGCTCGGACGCACACAAATTTGTCTTCTTCTTCCTCTCGGCCGCCGGCGCCCCATACCAACCTGTCTCCGGCCGCCGAGCTTCGCCGCCGGCCCGCCTCGGAGCTCCTCGGCTCGCGCTAGCGCCTCCCTCGAGCCCCTTTGTGCTCCCAGGATC
The DNA here is from genome assembly GCA_036346575.1 of Dendrocalamus sinicus. NCBI lineage: Eukaryota > Viridiplantae > Streptophyta > Magnoliopsida > Poales > Poaceae > Dendrocalamus > Dendrocalamus sinicus. The sequence continues at coordinate 18,529,868 of CM070657.1, read as the reverse complement.
CCATTTCACCGGTTGCCACCTCCCTACAGCTACCCCCTCACCGGCGACGTCGCCTTCTGTCCAGCGTCGCCGTTTCCCCTGTCTCGGTTGGCTGAGCACTCTGTTTTGGTTCTACTGTGCACTTGCTTCATCTAATGTAACCCCCACCCTTTATCACAAAGCGGGCAATGCCCAGTTGGTCATCAGCACCGACTGCTTAATGTCCTCACCGTGAGGTCCCGGGTTCAAACCTTGCTCTGCTCATTTCCTTTTCATCCTTGTTTTATTTTTGGTTATTCCGTTTCAGTTAATAAAAATCAAGGAGAATAAGATATTAGTCCATGAAAGCCAGCAAATTTTTATTAGGGTATAAATGAGATTATTAAAGATCTAAAATTTGATTAATCACCATATATGAATAAATAAAGTGCCTTTACTATTTATCTTAATCTAATTATTAAAGGCATTCACAAGAAATGGTTCCAAAACTTAGTAAAGACTCCAATCAAAAAGATAGCCAAGTTAAAATTTAGGAAAATAAATTTGATGCTATGATTGATAATAAAGGATAAGAATTCAATTATAGAGACAGAATAAAGCATTGTGCACAGTAAGATCATTAGAGATTTAATGATGGATTAGCTGTCAAATATGAATAACTAATATGGCTTGGTTATTTATTCAAACTCTAATTATTAACAAAAGATGGCCTTGACTAGATTTAATTAAAAAAAAGAACCCCACCAAAGTAGCGAGGTAAATGACAAATCAAGTAGCTCCGTAAAATTTATTAAAAGATATGCCGAAACCATTTAAAATAAACTACACGTTTAAATTAGAGAGTCATAATTTAAATATACCCCGCCATTAATACATCGTCGATAAGTAAATCTCAAGGGTGTATTTAGTTAATAATACAAGTGGAACCTAGTTCTGTATAGCAAATTCGACCTGAGGTAAATAAAAATTTAATTAAAGATCGAGTCATTGTATTCTACTATCGGCTATGCCTAATCGCCCTCAGGTCTCAAGCAGGATATTCATATGAATACCCCTATATCCTGAACCCTCCTTGATATTCGTCTCAGTGGATTCTTCGGTTGTCATTTCCTCGCTTCACTCAAGCTCTGTTGACTCCGTTAACACCCCGCACCCCATCGACTTTGCCTCAAGTAACCCAACTCACTCATTAACTCGTAATAAAACTAAATTGAGTTTATTCAGATTTATTTGGATCTTTTTGAGTTATTTTTTTTATTTGGATTCAGTCGTTTGCCGCGTAATTAGAAATCGGAGGCCGTGAAGATCCAGTGGATCAATCGAGATCAAGCTCGAAGTGAAGATAAAGACCGGAAGCTCAAGAGAAAGTATTGACCGGAGGCGAGTCAATACTTTGATCATGTTGAACATACATTTTCTGCAAATTATTTTGTTTTAAAATTATTGAATTGCATGCCGTTATTTTATATGCAAATACATGTTTAATTTGAGATTCTAGTTATATGCCCATTGTTACCTTTGCTAATATTACACCTCCTTTGGAATACTTGATTACGTGAACCTTGTCACCCTAGTAAAATTATAGTAGTAACTTTTGGAAATAAGTCCGTAATTATACGCCATGCTTAGTACTGCATAGATACTTGGGGACGCTGAAATGCCCCAAACATCATTGTCACTTTTAATCATGAGAAACTGGTTTGGGCAGCCATGGTGGTAATGGCTGGTACCTTTGATATGATTATTTTACACTCCCAAAATCCCCAACTTGCTTAAACATTTGGGCGGATTGGTTCGAGGGTGTGTATGTGTAGTGCAGTGGAAGCACAAAGTGGGTTAGTGGTAGACCGCCCAGATACCAATAAAGACTGAATCTTGTCATGACCCCCTGTGTAAAACAGTACAACCACAAGTCTGTAAAATACAACTTGGCTAAGTAAATTTATCGAAATCCCGGACTCATCTCACCGGTAGTGGATAGAAGTGGATATGCTATGGCAAGGGGGCCTGAAGGGACACTAGTGGGGGGTGAAGTTCGCCCCGCTGTTCTAGACATTGCGGGGAGTTGAGAAGCCCAGCTGCGTTAGTAACTGTGGGGAACATCCCGCGCATAGATGGGACCCACCGCAAGTGGGAGAAGCCCATAAAGTGAGATGACAAAAGGGACTAGATACTTTGAAAAGTCACTGTGATGGTCTGCTCAACCACACAACTAAGGAATTGTGTGGGGCAACGAGTTGATTGTCTCTTGTGGTGAAAGTGTACAAACTCTGCAGAGTCAAAACTATTCAAATAGCCATGCCCACGGTCAAGGGCGGACATGGGAACTTAACCAGATATAGTTCTATTTCAAAATGTTTTGTGGGTGGGATGGAAAAGTGGAGGGCAGTGAAAGGCTCTTATTTGAGTTGTCCTGGGTGTCGTCCCAGTGGTAATGTAGGCGGTTATAACGCTGAAATGTTAGCATATGGTGCGGATGCCATGAAACGGTGGATGGAATCTGGATCGCTATTATTATTGCATATTCTTGAACATTATGCTTTTGTTCAAAACTGCTAGGTCTCAGGAAATTTCTATGTATTATATTTTAAATAATGGTAACATTTCTCACAAATAAAATGTCAGGGAGAATAAATAGAGTCGTAAGAAAGGAAGATGGCTGTTTATGGCAATCACATAAAGAAGTTGGTGGATTCATGATTGATCATAGGAGGGTTAATGATAGTGTGGAGTCTAGGAGAAATAAATGGTTGGAGCCAAATGGATTTATAGACTAGATAGATGAATTATATGATTTTTGGAGTATTAGGAAATGCGAAGGTAATGGTTGGATTACAACACTTATGTTTGATATAAATTCTTGGGAGATGTTGACAATATTGGGATTGATAGGATTTGAACAATTTCTAGATGGATGAATTGATCTCGGAAATTTGGAGGTATGAAAATAACTATAGGAGATTAAACTTGATCAGTGATATTTTTGGTGGATATATATATTAGTGAATCATAGATCTGATCAATGATATTCTGGGTGGATGTATATATTAGTGAATCATAGATTTGATCAATGATATCCTTGGTGGATATTTAATAGAGAATCCTAGATCTGAGCAATGTTACTCCTGGTGGATGTATACTAGCGATTCGTAGATTTGATTAATGTATTTGGTGGAGGTACAATAGTGAAGTAGTGTGAGATGGATAATGGATAATAAGGTTGATAATTGGAAGAGCAATTTATGGTTGTGGATCAATAACAAAAAGGATTGGATTGTTAGGGATTAGAATACAAAAGAGATCAGTGGATTAGTTAAATGATGTTACTCGCTGTTTGGAGTCTTAGACATCACTAGTAGTGTGCCCGTGCTAACGCTATGGTAAATTACAAAACAAGATAAAATTTGTAAAAAATAAAACGAACAATCAGATTCATTAAGATTCACGTCTCATATATTGTATAACCAAATTTTTTTGTCACATAATGAATGTCACATAACGACTGATCCTTTGAAGAGGCAATAACATCATTGGAATCACCCACCGACGACTTTCTCCATCCCCACATTGTTTAAACTTGAGGCTACAAAGAAAACAAACATTTTTGTCACATAAAGAAATATGAAACACAGTAAGGAAATAGGTGTTTGTGGACTATTTACTTACCACATCACCATGCTAGGATGTCTTTATACACAGTATTTTTTGTGCTCTTCCCTGAGGCATCTACTTCTTTCTTTGGTTTTATAGGAATGAGCAAATTAGAATCAACCTGTAATAGGTTTTATAGGAATGAACTGGAGCATATGCCATGAAAGGAGAGAGCTATACTGAGCATGTTATGGCTGGTCTATGGTGAGCATTGTGGCTGTAATAGCTGGTGTGATGATGCTTAGCCAGAGTAGGAATTCATTATGGCCATGGGTGTTTGGGCCAGATAGGTTTCTCCAGCAAATTGTTGCATCTGTAAATATCACTTAATGTCTAAGGGTAAAAATTCGTCAGCAAATACAACATTGCCTGCCAAAATTTCACAGATACGCAGAGTGTAAAATATGCAGGTACAAAAGCATATGTTTGTTTTGAACTCAAAGTGCAACTGTACAAGCATGATTATTGATTATCATACGCACTCCTCCAATGAGCTAACATTGTGTATATACCCAATGGACACCTTTGTTTAAAAAAGAATACACAAAACATTATAACTTCAGTATTAGTTGCCCAACTACAGTTTTATGCGAAAACAGAGGCCTGAGATGTAAGCTATATCCATTATCCAAAAAAAGGTTGCCAACTACATTTCAAGACTCAAGAGGCTCGTGCAATGCTATTCTAACCTCTCTCCATTTTCAAATAACCATGACATCAGCAAGCATTACATATGTAGCATAACTACTTAAGCACCCGTCAAAACAAAATCAAATCACCAACCTAGCGGGCAGATCATACGCATTGGTCATCTTCGCCATCCCGGTCGGGCACTCACACTACAAATCATACACATATGTCCCTACAATTCATGTTTGCAGCTAGGCCTTGATCCCTCACCAATCCATCAATGGAAACATCCACTACAACCCACGCACCCTCAGCCAGCTGTTTGCAGAACCTGAAAAAGGTCACCTCCCTAATAGGGACAAGAGGTGAAAGCACTTGTAGCTCTGCCTGCATCTGTTGCAATGATAGGAAAAAAACATTAAGACACTATGCTTAACCACAAGATATACATAGGATGGACTCTGGAGACTGTTCAACACTCACAAGCAGCAATGCACCATTTATGCTCCCCGCAACCCCAGTAGAGATCTCCTCAATGGTTGATGCCTTGGCAATCATGCACGAGAACATATCGGACCACCGTCTCTGTGGCAAGAATTCAAACAACCAATGTAAGGTTTGGTATACAGGCAACAGAAACATGAAGGGGAATGGTGAGATGAGCACAACCTCATCCATGAGGGTCTCCACAAGCGCAACACTATTGTCAACTATGACAATGCCGGACTCCCTAGAGGCCTCCGATACAAACCCTGCAGGCCTCACCCCTATGCATGGTGAGAAGGTGTTCAAGTACTCTTCGTAGTTCAGTGCAAGGTTGTCACGGCGCTCCGGCAAGTCGCGGCGAGGCCGGAGCGCCTGGACGCCTAGTCGACTAGGCGCCCGCCATGGCGACAATTAGACGATAGTAGTTAGACGAAGCAGGTGAGCCAGGCAAGGAAACGCTTTGAATCCACAACGGCTCCCCCATCTGTGCCATCTTGACAAGCTCATCCATTGCACTCATTGCAAGCTCCAAGAACACAGACTTGTTCACGCCAACCATCGCCAGTGGTGCAGCCCTCATGGGCGTGATCACCGTGCCCATTGGGCTGGACACGCTGCCGACAAACTCGGCGATTGTCGAGATGGCCATTGTGGTCGACGACATCGAGCCAATTCCACCGACTGCAAGCTCCAGTGACGAGCATGGCATAGTTTGGGGCTGATGCATCTACGGTGGGGCCATGAGAGAAATGGGCTACTACATTTGAAGCAATCATCCAGAGATGTATACAAAAAATTCTGACCTCATCATTTTGTCCTCCTCGGTAGGATTCTGCTGAGTCACTTGAAGCAGCAGCACATGAATTTCATCAGGGACGACCTGTGAATTGGAAATTGCCCACCATCAATATTTCCCAATAATAAAATGCAATGAAGATCATGAGCATCGTGTCCCATTTAAATCTAGATTTATCATCTGAAATAAACCTAATTTTGCTTCAAACAATTGGCACATGTTCAGGCTTAAAATTTTAATGTTTGACAACTCTCTGAAAGGAATTTGAATATGCCCAAGAAGCTTTTAGCTAAATAGAATTATATGCCATGGAAGCATGGTCCCAATAAAACTGAATTATAAGCGTAACAGGCCCAACTGGGTCCTTATCTCACAAGAATGTGTTGTCTGTTAAATTCGGTGTTGAAACAAGATATAATACATATTTTAGTATCGTGAAATTAGCAGTAGCGCAACTCACCTCGCAAACTTTTCACAAGAATTTAGTGAAGATAACAGCTTATCAGGGTCCATAAAGTTTGAAGAACATAATTCTTGGTAACCTGATCCTGGATCATTCAAATCAGTCTTTCCTTCTACAGGAAGGTATATCCCCTTCAGTAATTACAAGCTAAAAAGTACATCTCCCATCAGTGATTTTTGTTTGATGAGAAGTGAGCAGAACCCAGTAAGTACCTTGCATATTCTTCATTATTAAGAGTTCCTTGCCTTCTGCAGATGTTAGCTGAGCCCATTCGGGACAGTGGAGGCCTTCCTTCTTGGGGTTGGAAATGACCCAAGAACCTAAAGTGGAAGGCAAACATCAACAATTTCCCATTGTTTTTGTCATTCCAAGAGAAGATATTTAACAGATATAACAAAATGGCACTTACACATTCAGAGCATTCTGCTTTTCACTGTCCATATAGGCATTGCTCACAAAGCGTTGGATATTCCGAAAAAGCTCAAGGCAATGGGATATTGCGTTCTATAATCACTAAGTTTAATTAAACTTTATTCATAAAACTAACATGCCAAAGCAAGAGGGTTATCACTGTATTGGGCAGCTAGCAACATGGATAATTGGATATCAGATAAGGTGATGCATCTTTTGCAGACAAAAACTGCAGAACTGAGAAATATTATTTAGGCTGTTCCACATGGACCATTATCTATATTTGTTCCATCTTTCAAGGGGGAGGCAATATTTGCTTCACAAATTGAAACCATAGGAGTTTTATTGTCCTAGTCGATTCATTGGTGTTACCTTGATGGAGAGCGTCCTTTTGACCCGGATGGTGAGCGTGAAGAAACCGATCTCGATCGGGATCTTGGCGCTGAATGGCGAGATGGCTTATCCTTGGGAGACTTGCTGCAAAGCATATTTGACTGTCGATGGTCAATTATGTTATCCGAAACAACGAATGTGATCACAGTAAGACCTTGGACTCCTGCCTGCTGTAGCTGCGGCCGGCTCGACTACGGCCTCCGACTACGTGAGTATGAGCGCCACGTTTCCCATCATACTCCTTCACCTTTAGAAAAATAATAAGGTGCATTGGTTAATTCGAACAGGTTTATGCCCAAAATTTAAATAGAAATAAGCATCTGAGTTTACCCTTATAAAGGCTCGCGAGAAGGCATTTTTGAATTCAGTATCATCAAGCTTCCTTATCTACAAGCGGTGAGCATTCAGGAAAATATTTCTTTGAGAAAAAAATTAATGCACAGATCTGATATCTAAGATAACGATATGAGATTGCAGTACTCCAAACCACATATTCAACAAGACCGCATAGGTGTAATGAATATCAGCTTTCCATGGAATGAAACGGCAAGAAGAAGCGAAGAAGAAAGCATCGGACTTACAGATACTTCATATCATCATAGTTTGTATAGTCTGCAATTCCTATGGTACTGTAGGAATCGGTGATGTAGGTCAACAATAGATAGCAGCAACACTGCATACCGGACTTGGAGAAAAGAACCATTATTACGACAAAAACGTCGGTCTTCTCTTGCATTAAGATTCTTAATATACTTGCTGGAATATAAACAAGGCATAACGATTGCACACCATGAGCCTCACATGATAGAGGATCAAGCGTGACATGAATATCATTTTAAGATCTGCTATGTGATATGAAACAAGATTTCACTTCTATTAAAAATCAGTTGATTTAGCAAGGCATTAACAGACATGTGATTTATCTAATTATGTTGGCCATTAATTTGCAAATTGTTCACATAACCCATAGGCGAGCAACCGATGAGCTCTCGTGAATACAATGGAAAAAGTAAAGCAAAGAACGCACGGGTCCCAAACAACTCACCACTGCCCTCACGATGCACTTGAGTAACAAACATCACCGGCCTTTCGCATATGGTCCGATACAACATTCATAGAGTTACAACTTCATAGAAAAGGGAAATCATAATAAGACAAAAGAAAGCGAGAAAAGTGAAATATATGCTCTTGCTGCAGACCTTTAGATCTTGCCATGATGCGAAGAAGGTAATCCATAACTGAATCGTAAAAGGTGCACATATGATTTCAGTTTATTAAAAGAGAGTAGAGCATTCAGTACTGACTTCAATTTTTAATTTTTATGCCATACCACGATACTCTGAATGCCTAGATACACCACCATGGCATCCTCCACCACCATAGCTGTTAGAAAAGGAAGAAGAGTTACCTCTCCCGCCATGTGCGAGTTCCACTGCGTGTAGTGAGCATCGGACATGTGAACTCAAAAGTGTTAACTACAAGACTGCACTACACCTACCCTCACCGGTTCCCATCAAAGTTGTAGCCATCCCGTCCATGAATTGCATCTTGACATCACGGGATCTTCAAACTACATGGCGGGTAACAAATATTAACAGATTACAATACTCTACACTAAACCCGACAATAAATCGATTGCTCGGTAAAAGCATGCAATTCTCGATTCACATCAAAAGGTTGGATTACTTGTTGGTAACCTCGCACAAATCTAGTAGTAATCAATAAAGAGGACAGACAAATTTAAAGAACCTAATCATATTGAAACAAGTTACCTCAACAAAAGCATAACCAGGCGGCCTTGGGGAATCTTCAAGTCGATATCAACTATCCGCCCGTACTGCATGGAAAATTTTGCAATATTAGATCTTCACACAAAATTGCAGTGATATTTCCAGTCACATGGCTACAGTTCATTTATTTAAAGTGAATGGTGCAACCACGAATGCTGGCCTTCAGCGCTTCAAAAACAGAAATTAGCTGAATTAGCAGTCTATAAACTACAAGTTCTTCCGATGTCCCAGGAAAACAACACGCAATGTCCTAATTAGTTCACAGTATCAGACACAATGTCCTAAAGTTTAATCCTGAAAATTCCTCGGCCACCCATCCACATACTCCCAGGTAAGGAAATACTTCACGTTGATGAGCCAAACCAAGGCACAGATCACCCCAATTATGGCAGTCAACGCCTCACCGAACTCATTGAGCTTCTTTTTCAGCGACGTGTCATCCTCCTCTGCGAGGCCTCACGGATCGTGCATGGATTTTGCCTATTTCGGTGGCCATGCGATGCACATCACGACACGACACGGCGCTGCCGTTGACAACGATGGTGCGGCAAAGACCATGCACTCCTTTCCACGGATGTCTGTGTCCTCCACTCGATCTTGCGCTGGTCTTGTTAACAAGCGGTCTCGCGATGAGGAGCCCGCCGACACGGAGGTAGAGCTGATAAGCTGGAGCACACGCATGTCGCGGGGACCTTGTCGCCTAAGCGGGCTCGGCGATGTCTCGGGAGCGAGTCGCACGCCGGAGCCCATCGACCACCGGTCGTCACGCTTGACGGTCGTGTGCTCGGATGGATCTCCTTCAGCGCTTGGCGCCTTCGGCGTTGCTCTCTGCGGACCCGACCACGGCGTTGATGATCGGGATAAGGAAGATGACGAGCGGCTCGGCGAAGGCGGTGGCCCGACCTCGCCGCCCTCGGCGCCGTCGTAGGCGTGAGCATGAACGACACCACGGCCGTGGCGAGTAGGATGCGCCGCGCGTGTCGTCGAATCTGCTCGAGCACCAGCTTCCACATCGGCGGCGCCGTGTGCGCTCCAGCTCTTTGGGCCCGTCGCGCGCAGCTGCACGCCGCCTCCTCGGCGCCGAGCCCGCTGTCCGCCGAGACGCCAGCTCGCGAGGCACTCGCTCGGCGTCGCACTCCACGCCGGGAAGGCGGGGTGGCGGCTCCGACCGGAGGAGTCGGATCCGTCCCGCGCTGCCCTCATCTTGCCCGCCCTTGCCCATTGGTCGCGTCACGAGGTTCGAGCGGAGGAGTGGCCCCTAGGGTTTCTGCCGCGGCGGGCGAGATCGCATGAAACCGGAACCCTAGATGGGGATGGTGGCGGCGACGACCAGGAGACTGGGAGAGGAGGCGATTGGCAGCTGTAGGGCGAGAGGGCGGCGGGAGGGAGAGGCTTAGGAGCGAGGTTGCCGTGGCTGCCACCATGGGTAGGGGAAGAAGCGGCGAAACCCTAACCGTAGGAGAGCGAGAGAGGCGACGAAGGCAGAGACGAGCCGAGCGGTTATCGCAGGGTGGAGGCAGCGTCGGGGGCGTGTGCGTGTGCGTGGGCGTAAGGTGGGGTTCTGGGTTCAATGATATGCATGATCCGGATGATTTTGACCTTAGGATCTTCAATGAGTAAGAGAAGAAGGATTGAGGAGAGATCCAGACCATTTATTTGTATGAAGTTGGATTACTTTGGTACATAAATTTGGGTGGACTTAGATTAGGCATGACTGTAGGGGTGGTTGAGGGAGTGGATTTAGTAAAGAAAATTTTGGTGTATTATAGAGGGGTAGAGAGTTAATAATTAAAGTGTATTCGGTGGATTAAGTCAATTATGGCAATTGTTGTGTGGAGTTTAGGTAGCAACCATAATACTAAAATTAAATCATGATAATGCTACCAAAAGCGATTTTTGGCAAATAAAATAACCCGAGCCTCTCCTTTGTTAAGCCATGTATACTATTTATTTGCATTCTGTGTATTGGCTCGCGGAGCACGGGGTTGGAGTGCTCACACTCGTTTTTGCGACAAAATTCAGAATCAGGAAATCAAATCACTGCGCCTCAGCAACAAGATGGGACAAGCTGGTACAGAAGATGAAGATGTCAAGGGCTAGGTCGCGAACCTCTAGTTGGCTGCCTGTGGGCACGTCCCGAAGGTCCCTCATGTGTGCTTCGTTCTTCCGCTGCTGCAATTTAATGAGTTCGGCCTCATCGGCCCATGAGTAAGTTTACTATTATATTTACGCTTCCGCATGATATGTATTTTGATGTCCATAACTGTAACTGTGTGCACTATCTACTGATCCAGGGAATAGAGCAGCTAAACACAGTAGAATCCGGATTATAAAATCTGAGTACTACATAAACCAAACTCAAACTTTTTAGAACACGTGTCAATTACTCATCACACACACGGGGTCACATCCACATGGTCTCTCAATATTCCCCTTGATGGGTATATTGACAAACACAGAAAAAGCATAAAGTTGAGTTTGTTTTGCGAGTCACACATGGTCTAAAGGAAATCAAAAAAGCTTATGACCATGTCGACAAACGGAGCAAAAACAAAAAAACAAGTTTTCCTCAAAAGCTCCAAGTTTCCCTTGAAATAGCTTTTTCTCCATTATTCTCCCCCTTTTGGCAATAAAATCATCAAGAGGCAAGGAGGAAAATAAGACATGATTTGGATGAAATGGCTGAGTTTTATGTAATTTAAGCAATTAGAACCATGAAAATTAGATGACTCATACTCATAAGGATGCTATCAGGATCATAACAAGACATGTATAATCAAGCTAAACCAAATAAGTCACAATCTGAAAAATTAGATGACTTGCTTAGCATGTCAGGTGATGTGACCACGCCACCAACACGTACGACCATAGCGGCCAATATCAAGAATGAACTAAAGGTGAATTCGTTTCTTCAACTTCAACATATTTTAAATGAGAATATGATGCTACCTAATGATGAAAAAATATATATTTGTAGCACCACATCACTTTGGAACCAATTGAAGCAAGGGTTCAAGTTGGACAGGTTTTGGAATCCAATTCGGCCTCCAGATCAATTCGGATTCAGCTTGACAAACCAACTTCAAACGGCCATAACTTTTGATCCAGAAGGCTTCTCGGGGCCCGTGAGTACTCGTTGGAAAGATCTTGGAGTCTACTTTCAGATGGATCTGGTCTCACCTCCAAACTCCACTCGAGCAGATCAAAAACTGCAAAACAAGCTACATCACTTTTCCAGTCCGACTCAAAGTGGGCCGAGGGCCTTGTAACTTTGGCTATTTAGGCCGGTACTGTTCACATGAACAGTACCACGCATGTGAACAGTAACTAGGAATAGTACCATATCCCCTATTTAAGGAGGCCATACCCCTTTAGTTTTCCTTGGGTTTTGCTTAGATTAATTCTGTCTTTGAACAGTTTCGCCGTTCATCGGTTTGTGAGACCCCAACTTTCGAGTGCTACATCAATACATCCACAATTCAGTTGTGTTCTTCCTTGTTCTTGCTTGTGTTCTTCGATTCGCAGGCGAGGATTAGCCTTCTTGGCGAGGTCAACGGGGCCGCGCACGGTTGATAACCTGAGGAGACGTGGTGCTGCGATTGCGGGGTTCGAAACGTGTCGTTCGAAAGCCGGATCGATTTGTGTCGTGCCTCCACCAAATCGAACATATCCAGAACCTGTTGGAAGATCGGGACCCCGTCCCCATCAAGTGGTAATCAGAGCTTCAGGTGTTCCTTCAGGTTCGCGTTGCCCTCCTTTGTTGTTTTCGGTTTCATCCTAGAGTCCATGAAAAAGCCCTACAAAAAAATTTTGTAGTCATAGGTTGTTTCCTGTCCTAGATCTCGTTTAGCCTTTGCACAATTTGATTCCATAGTCCGTAGTGTTGAGTTTGTGTCCTTAGTCGAGTTGTGTTGCTGGTTTAGATTGTGTTTTATTTCGGGTTGTCTTGCTTCCGCTTCATCCCATACAAACCCTAGCCGTCATCCATCGGGTATTCCACCCTCTGTTTTTGTTTTCCCACCCATATCCCACCCTCTGTTTGAGTCTTCCTTCGCATCTCGTGATCACACAGCACCATCCCCCACCTTTTCTCGAGCTTCCGCCACCAATTTCCACCAATTTCCTCCACCCGATTTCGTTTCGGCCTCCACAGAAACCATAACTCGGAGCCCCTTCTTCAAACGGCCATAACTTTCGCATACGGACTCGAAATCAGGTGATTTTTTTTAAATTGGGTGAAATTAAACTTTGCATCCGATACTCCCCAACTTTGTCGATTCAACGATTTTATTTTCCCCAAATTCGGCCTGGAAAGTGCAGTACTCGAGCTCCGAAATTGAATCACCGAATTTCCAGCACATTCATCATTTTCTGTAGGCCACACCTTACATCAGATTGAGTTGAAACTTTGTGTGGTTCCTATTTCTGTGCTCTGCTCTGTGAAAAAAATAAAATAAAAAAGACACAAAAAAGAAAAATTTTGGCTTAGTAGAGAAGAGAGAAGAGTGCTATCCGTGGCCAAAAAAAAAGGAAAAAAAGAGAAAAACCGGACAGAGCACAGTTTTAGGTGACAGAGCTTCATTTGTTTTGTGCTTATGCTGAATTAAGTCCCTCATTCCTGGCCATCTTTGTTCTTTGTCTTCGCTTACTTTACGCCGTGATTCCTTGTTTATCATATCCTAACACCGATATAGGACACATTTAGGCCAGCAACTAGGACCAGTGCTTTGGACATTTATTCAGCATTATTCTCTGTTATTGATTTGTGTTCCATCGACATATTTGGCCTTCCAAGCTCCATATATCTACTGGATAGCACAGTTTTGACCCTTGCAATCGTACCCACGCCGACATGGTTTCACGAACCACCACCGGTTGTACCACCGCTTTGCTTGGTAAGAACACTTGCAAGAGCTTGGTAAGCCACTTCCTTTGCGAGATTCCACGCCCTTCATTTGTAGTTGATAGGATAATCCTTTTGTTTTCCTGTGTTTCCACTAACCATGGCGGAGACGAAGAAGCGGGTCACGGTCGATTTCAACGAGTGTGTTAGTCGCGGCCAGCTACAAGCTGCGCTCAACAAACAAAATGCTTCACTCGGCGCGAGAATGGACACCATCGTCGCCGCCATTACCAAGTTGAACACCACGAAGGCATTGAGCGGGTGGAGCGGCGGTTGGTGACCTCACCGGTCGGATGGACAAATTGGAGGCACGCCGCCACTTGTCAATGATGGCCATCGTCATGATGATGACACGATGTATGATGCGGATGGCAACATTGATCAGCGGGCGACACAAGATGCACGACTACGTCGGCGTCTTCACAAAACCGACAAGGTATGGGAGGTAATAACGAATCGACATGGTATGGAAGGTAATAACCAGAACCGACATGGTATGGAAGGTAATCACCAGAACCGTCATGGTAACGACGACCCTTTTGCTAAAGTCAAGTTTACCATTCCATCTTTTGCTGGTCTTTATGATGCTGATATATATCTTGATTGGGAGATGACGGTAGAGCGAGAAATTTAATTCTCACTTGGTTCTGAACAACATAGAGTTAGACAAGCTACTAGTGAGTTTAAGGACTTTGCTATTATCCGTGGAATGAACTAAGTAACATGCGCTACAACCTGATACATGGGAGCGATTAAAAGAAGATATGCGTAATCGTTTTGTTCCTCCCACATATAAACTTGATTTGAGAAAAAATTGCAGCGCTTAGAACAAGGTGATCGTTCTGTTTAGGACTATTATGCTGAGCTTCAAAAGGGTATGATGCGTTGTGGGGTTGTTGAGGACACAGAGGATAAGATTTGTCATTTCTATGGGGGGTTACGGCGTGAAATTCAGGACATTGTTTATTATAAAGATTTTACTATCACAACCGTTGTTCCAGCTTGCTTGTTTGGCGAAAAAAGAATTGCGGGTAGGCAACAAAGGACAAGGAACAACTTTGGAGGTACGTCTACATCGAGATCAACGCCTGGGCAAGCCAAGGTAGCCCCACCTCCTATTTGTCGAGCTGCTGCCCCCTCTGTGAGTACGGCGCATTCAGCAGCACCGCCGCCACCATCACGCGCACCCGAGACGAGCAAATCTACTAGTGTGCAAACACTAGCACAGAGCTCTTCATTGGTTGCTTCCACGGGCGTCGGACGGGTATTGTGTGCCACCGTTGTAAAGAGATGGGCCACGTCATGAGAGATTGCACAAGTCGTGGGCGTATATTGCGACGAGAAGATGGTGGTTATGTAAGTGCTAGTGATGTTGAGGATGAATATGCTCTTGCAGCTAACCTTGCAGGTAATGGTGATGATCATGAGAACAAACTGTGTTTGTGCCCTTTTCGTGACTAACAACTTGCAGGTAGTTGAGAACCATGCCGAAGAGGAGCATGAGCTGATGGAATCGTTGACCCCATTGGTTGAGAATGAAGATAAGGAGATGGATGCCCTTACATCATCTGAGGAGAGCCAAAAAGGTAAATAACATGGAGCTATCATCGCTCATGGTACTGATTTGGTGCTACAACAAGACATAGAGCAACCTTGTGAGTATATACCTGCTGTAGTGCAATCTTTTGATATTCCTTGTGTTGACTTAAATGAACCATGTGCTAATCTAAATTCTCATAATTTTGCACATGACTAATTAATAACACATAAAGAAGTTTTGACTAGAATTTCTCCTGCTAATTCATTGTATTACATCATGTTGGATCTACCTATGAAATTGTCACATGCTATGGAGAAAGTTTCTGAACTTGCATGTTCAAAATTCTTGTTAAGTGCCTATACCCCTGGATATAAGTTTAATTTGATTGGAGATTATGATGTGGGAACTCAATTTCTTGTATATCGAATATGCATAACTTGCGATCACATGGATGAATTGAAACTTGCTATTTGGAACAACAATTCTTGTATGCTGAATCATGTTCAAAGTGAGAGGGAAGTAAAATTTAGTACTCATCCAATGCCTATGTATTCAACTCTTTTTACACCATCTAGTATAGACAATCCGAATAAAGATGATGAATTATGGCAGAACATACAAATCTTTTCACCCTGGCTAGATGAATTTGCTATTGTTCGATTGAGATATGACTATATAGCTGGATTGTTCCTCACTTACATTTGCAAAACAAGTTGCAACAATTACTTTGTGACAAATTTTGAATTGCTCATTAACTTATATGATTACTCTTGGGTTAATAATACAATTAGCTTTTATGATTGCTGCTGTTTTATAACCTTAATTGTGCAACAACGAAGAACTGTTAAAATGGATGACATATACATATACCATGCATACACCTTGGCTTCTTTGTTATCATATTTTCAGCTTATCAAGAGCCGAGGACGGCTTTGTTTGCAAGAAGGGGAGGATGATAAGAACATGAACCCTATGGATACAACCATATTTGCTCTACTTGTTGTTACAATTACAAGAGCTCCTACGCATCACTTAAATTATGAGGTGAGCTCATTTCAAAGAGATTTTACTTTATTTGATAAAGAACTTATGATATTACATAATGAGAGTTTGTTGCGTTTGTTATCATACACCAAGATTTATGATCAAGATCATGCAATACGTGACACTACACATATGTTAAAACCGAGGACGGTTTTCCATCAAGAAGGGGAGGATGATGTGACCACGCCACCAACACGTACGACCATAGCGGCCAATATCAAGAATGATCTAAAGGTGAATTCGTTTTTTCAACTTCAACATATTTTAAATGAGAATATGATGCTACCTAATGATGAAAATATATATATTTGTAGCACCACATCACTTTGGAACCAATTGAAGCAAGGGTTCAAGTTGGACAGGTTTTGGAATCCAATTCGGCCTCCAGATCAATTCGGATTCAGCTTGACAAACCAACTTCAAACGGCCATAACGTTTGATCCAGAAGGCTTCTCGGGGCCCGTGAGTACTCGTTGGAAAGATCTTGGAGTCTACTTTCAGATGGATCTAGTCTCACCTCCAAACTCCACTCGAGCAGATCAGAAACTGCGAAACAAGCTATGTCACTTTTCCAGTCCGACTCAAAGTGGGCCGAGGGCCTTGTAACTTGGGCTATTTGGGCCGGCACTGTTCACATGAATAGTACCACGTGCGTGAACAGTAACTAGGAATAGTACCACATCCCTTTTCATTAGATAAGTGTGGCTTCCCCCTCCCCTATTTAAGGAGGCCACACCCCTTTAGTTTTCCTTGGGTTTTGCTTAGATTAATTCTGTCTTTGAACAGTTTCGCCGTTCATCGGTTTGTGAGACCCCAACTTTCGAGTGCTACATCAATACATCCGCAATTCAGTTGTCTTCTTCCTTGTTCTTGCTTGTGTTCTTGATTCGCAGCGAGATTAGCCTTCTTGGCGAGGTCAACGGGCGCGCGCGGTTGATAACCCGAGGAGACGTGGTGCTGCGATTGCGGGGTTCGGAACGTGTCGTTCGGAAGCCGGATCGATTTGTGTCGTGCCTCCACCAAATCGAACATATCCAGAACCTGTTGGAAGATCGGGACCCCGTCCCCATCAAGGTCATTCAAGATTACAGTCCAGCTAAAGGTATCCAAAGATGATGTAGGCCATGTCAATATGCTAAGTGGAACCAAGAAGCTAGTATTGAGTCAATTTTAGAGTGCTACAAGTTCAAGAAGGAATCATTTGTTCAAGTACTTGATCTTTTTGTATAATTAATCAAATTTAGCACAATTGACATGTTGTTCCTTATAAATCTCATGGTTGTTTCCAACCAGATTTTCATTTAGTCATGTGCTAGATCTCAAGTCTTGTGCGACCACTTCAAGCTAGAAGCTTAAGAAGATGATCTTGATCAACCAAAACTCCCCCTGAGTTCATGCCTAGTGCAATGGCAAGCAGTCTCATGAGAAAGAATTGGTGAGATCAGTTTTTTCACACAAAAGAGATCTTTTTGCTTTTACTGAAATTAATTCAAGAACAAGAAGTTAAGAATAACTCATGCTTCATACAGGAACTAGCATAGTTCAATCTAAAGCTCAATTAAAATTCAAGACTCAACTCAACCTATTTGACATGGCATGAATCATAAGAGGATAACTAAAGACAGACTAATCTCAAGAGCTAACATGACATGATTTAATTCAAGTTGTACATTTTTAATCAACCTATCATGGTACAGACTAGACTACATATATAAAGTCATGATACATCTAGCAAGTAAGCACAGATCATGGCAAGATGTAATGCATTGTAAGCATGTCATAAACGGATAATAATCAAGGCTCCATGTAGTTATATTACAATGGAAAATGCTGTAATGAAATGCATGAAAATCCAGCTCCCCCTCAACAATAAATGCACTTCTAGTTCAAGTTGAGGTATGACAAAATTAAATTCTAGCAAACCCAAATGAACTCCCCCTGAACCAAAGCAATAAAAACGAGAAGCTGGCAAAAAAATCAGAAAAAATAGTCCTTAAAGTATGGACAAGATATAGAGGATACTATGGGTCAGACTGACTCTCATTTACCCCATATGACACTAGGACTATCAACTAGTCTTCTGACATGCTAAGGAGCAAACACGTTCCCTGTCTACCTAAGGGTGGCCCAACCCTTGCTAGAACCTATAAGAAGTGAGTGAGCTCAACATAGTGAGAAGAGATACAACTAATAAGCAGCATCCTAGAATCACAAGATGACAGAAAGAAATCTAAGCAACTAGATGAGAGAACCACTCTAATATATGCTAGAAGGACTAAACCAGATGCACCCACACTCAATGCAACAGAAAGGAGCAAGAGAATAATAAACAGGATAAAACATGATGCACAAAGCTCCCCCTCACAACAGTCCATAAGGATAAACCACCCCCAAGCTCTCCCCGCAAGGCTGAAAACCTAGAGCTATCCAAAAGCTTGGTAAAGATATCAGCCAACTGGTGGTCACTCTCCACAAACTGGAGCACTATGTCACCCTTCTCCACATGGTCTCTAAGAAAGTGATATCTGATATCTATGGTAACTCGAAGGTACCAAAAGATGTGTTTCACTGCTTGACGGTGAGATACGCGAGGAGAAGCCTGAAATCGAGCACATAGACACACTAAAAAATGTATGTCCGGTCTCGAGGTAGTGAGGTACAAGAGAGAGCCAATCATACTGCGGTACTCCTTCTGATCAACTGGCTCGCCATCCTCATCTGGATCGAGTGAAGCTGTTGATGCCATAGGAGTGGACACCGGCTTGCCATCACTCATATCAAAGCGTCTCAAGAGGTCTCGTGTGTACTTGCCCTGATGCAAGAAAGTGCCCTCCCGAATCTGCTTGATCTTGAATCTAAAGAAGAAGCTCAACTCGCCCATCATGCTAATCTCAAACTCTGTGCTCATGATATCGGAGAACTGGGAAACAAGAGCATGAGAGGAGCCGCCAAAGATGATGTCATCCACATAAATCTGGACGAGAAGAAGGTCATTGCCATGCCTGAGAATGAACAAGGTTTTGTCTACCTTACCCATCTCAAATCTATGGCTCAACAGATAGGACTTAAGCCTCTCATACCAAGCTCTAGGGGCTTGCTTAAGTCCATATTGGGCTTTGGAAAGCTTGTAGACATGGTTGGGGTATTTGGGGTTCTCGAAACCTGGAGGCTGCCAAACATAGATCTCTTCCTCAATATACCCATTGAGTAAGGCACTCTTGACATCTATCTGGTAAAGCTTAAAGCCCTTAGACGCTGCGAATGCAAGCAAGATCCTAATGGCCTCTAGCCTAGCTACAGGGGCAAAAGTGATAGGGGGAGGGGTCCCGATCTTCTCAGTGAGGAACCGTGGATAGTTGATGCGAAGTAGATGATGTCGCTAGTTGAACACTCGTGCCAATGCACGAATCCTCAACTCTTTGGAATACGCCCAAAACACACCGGATAATTGTTCGTCGTGAGACCACAAACGACGAACGCTAAGTCCCCAATTCCCAATGGAATGATGGCTTGACCTTGAATTGTAGAACGAACCATGGATTGCCTAGTTCTCAATCAAAGTCCTCTTATGAACTTTGGTATTAAAAGAACAAGCAATAGCTATGTTTCAATCTTATGCATAAAATTGGTCTCCCTCTAAAAGCTGCCAATACAAGGCTTATATAGCCCCTTGGGACGTCTATATGATCCCCAAACCAAGTACAATTCAACCCTATATGGTTTTGGATACGAACTCTCACAAAAAGGAAAATATAATTTTCACCTGTCATATTGTTTTGGTCATAAATTTTTATCCATGATGAATGTGAAGGTGGGTCCAGATCTATTGCATAGCCCTTGAAATTATCTTTCCAACGAGTACAAGAACACCAGAATCGGACTCCGTTTGTGAAAGTTATAGCATTTTTAGTAACTGCCTGTCAGGCTATCCCGAACCGAATCCGAATTGAATTCTGAGTTGAATCTGAGTTTGAATTGGGTTGAGCACGTGGGAAGTCCGAATTTGGCTTGAAATTCTTATCCAAAACTTATAGTTTAAGTCCTTGGGCTTTGTTGTTGGGGTGGCCCCCACCTAAGCCCAGCAGGCCTGTTAAAAGGTTGTAAGACCCAGAGTAGGATATGTATAGCGACTTAAATACCCCTGATAGGGATATACTGATGTAAGGGTACAACTGTAAAAACACTCCCCACATGGGTACCTGTGTATATAAGACATGGGCTATGGGAGAGGACTCAAGGACCATTATTCTCCCAACTCTCCACAACCACATCTCTCTCTGTTTGGTCTGTAGCCACAACAGTTGGCGCCGTCCATGGGGAGGACAGGAGCAAGCCTAAAATCCGAAGAAGGATGGCACCAAAAACGGCCTCGTCGACGGCAGTGAAAGGGAAGAAGGTGGCCGGAGCGGGGCGTCATGTCGGTACTAGGGCTTCGGCGTCGGCTGTCGCGGTCGCGAGTGACGACGCGGGCGCGGCGGTCGTGGACATCAACGCTCGCGCCACCGCCGTTACGACGACCGACCCCGCCACCGCCACAACGACGACCGACCCCGCCACCGCCACGACGAAGACCAACCCCGCCACCGCTGCGACGATGACCGACCCCTCCACACTCGCCGCAACGATCGCTGGTAGTGCGGACCGTGCGGCTGGAGCTAGCCACGAGGGAGCAGCCGGCAGCTCGGGAGCTCATGGGGTGGTCGTTGCCGCGCCGACTCGTCCGCTAGGCGCACCGGCGACTCCGACCGCACCTGTAGTGGAAATTGCCTTGCTGGCGACCATCTATGCTTTCCAGCGGGAGCTAGGGGATCTTCGCGGGGTTGTCCGAGATCTGCAAGAGGCTCGGAGCCAGCAGCCCGCGCCAGTGGTCACGCCTGAGCCCACGCCGAAAAGGGCAGACAGCCGCGACGCCCCCACGTCCAGCCGCGTGCCTCTGCGATGTGTCAATCGAGGTCCCGCTATCGGGTAGTCGCGGCGGCGGCATGGCCCGAAGACTTCAAGTTCCCCAGCGTCATCGAACCATACAGAGGCGACACGGACCCCCGGGAGTTCGTGCGCGTGTACGAAGCCGCGATTGAAGCCGCTGGAGGAGACGATACCACGAAGGCGAAGGGACTCCCCCTCGCGCTTTAAGGAGTGGCGCTTTCTTGGTTTTTCACCATAAAGCAAAACTCCATTTGTGCGTGGGAGCAGATCTGCGACCGCCTTTACAACAACTTTCAAGGGAATTACGTTGAGCAGGTCGATGCAGACCAGCTCTTCGCAGTAAAGTAGGAACCTTCAGAGAAGCTCCGGGACTATTCCAAACGCTTCACGAAGGTGCTCTGCCAGGTCAAGGACGTTAATGAGACAACCGTCATTAATGCGGCCATACAGGGTCTTCGACCGGGCCCCATGGCCGAATACAATGCGCGGAAGCCTATCAAGATAGTCGCCAAGCTCTTCGACAAAATGGAGGAGTACGCACGGGCAGAGGAAGATGCGCGGAGACGCGACGTTGCCACCCTCGGCCTTGTTCAAGCGAAGTGTTCACCGTGCGAGGGGGCGAGTGGCGTTTCCCCGAAGCAGGGCCGCAGCCAGGAGCCCCGGGAAGACGTACCTGGAGGTAACGTCACTGGGGAATAGGAAGGCTTTTCAAGAAGTAGGCGCAGGCCCCGGCGTCACCAGCTCAGGCCACAAAAAGCCCGCCACATCCCTGGCGTCGAGAACGTCCTCCAAGGACCTGCTCCCATCTCGCGGGGAGGGGGCCGGGGATGGGAAGCCGGACCGGGCCGCCACGAGCAACCCCGCGCGGAACAAGAAATTCTAGATTGCGGCAAGTGGTGTGAGGTGCATGGTTATGGCGATCACTACACGAACGCGTGCATCGCAGTCATGGAGCTGCGACGGGTCACGGCCAAATCTCGGGCCTCATCCTTTCGGCCTCCTGCTGAAGCCCGCGTACGGCATCCAAGGGATAGCCCCCCGCGAGTCTCCGACGGGGAAGGCGCGCGGCACCGCACCATCAGCGTCATCACCGGTGGTTCCCTATCAGGGGCTCCCTTGGAGCAGCCGCAACCGTGGATGTCGCCCTGCAACATCACCTTCACCTCAGATGACGCCAGGGGCGTGGAGTTCCCCCACCAAGATCCCTTGGTTATACAGGCCCACATCGCAGGCTACGACGTCAGGCGCATCCTCGTTGACAGGGGAAGCTCCGCGAACATTCTGTTCGTAGGGGCCCTCGATCTTATGGGGATTCCCCGAAATCGTCTAGAGCAGTCAGGAGCTCTGCTTCAAGGCTTCGGAGGTCAACCGTTGGAGGCCCTAGGGAGCATGTCACTCCCAGTTACACTCCGCCAGGAGGGGAACATCCGAAGCAAGCATATCATCTTCGACGTCGTAGACATCCCACACCCCTACAATGTCATATTGGGACGGCCCGTCATCAACTCCTTCGGGGCGGTCCCACACCACGCCTTCTTATGTATGAAGCTCCTAGGCCCGGAGGGTGTTATCACCGTCTTCGCCGACCAGGACCTTGCCAGGTGCACCGAAGTCAGCAGCCGGGATGTGCCTCGCCTGGTGCACACCCTCGCGGACACGGCCGGCGACGCGCCCTCCACCCAGGGATGGACACCTAAGCCGCGGCCCGAAGGCGGGGTCAAAAAGGTGTCGCTCCAGGCGGAGGGGCAGTTTGTGTCCATTGGCGAGGGGCTCCCTCCGGAGTTCGAACGAGACTTACTCCGAGTGCTTCAGAACAATGCCGACATTTTTGCGTGGTCACGGAGGATATCAAGGGTGTAGACCGTGCAATAATCGAGCATCGCCTGGCGATCCGCCCCGACGCCAAGGCGGTCAAACAAAAGCTCCGCCGTATGTCCATGGATCGGCAACAGGCGGCCAAGGTAGAGGTGACGAAGCTTCTCCGAGCCGGGGTCATTCGCGAGGTCCACCACCCAGAGTGGCTCGCCAACCCAGTGTTGGTCAAAAAAGCCAGCGGGGCCTGGCGTATGTGCATCGACTTTACGGCACTTAATAAGGCGTGCCCAAAAGACAATTACCCCTTACCACGCATCGATTAGCTGGTTGACGCTACCGCCGGGTGCGAGCTAATGAGCTTCTTGGATGCCTACTCTGGATACCATCAGGTATACATGGCCGAAGATGACGAGGACAAGACTAGCTTCATTATGCCGATTGGGACTTTCTGCTTTGTCAGGATGCCCTTCGGTTTGAAGAACGCAGGTGCTACCTTTACTTGCCTCGTCGCGCTTGCCCTGGCTGTCCAGCTTGGGAGGAACGTGGAAGCCTACGTCGACGACGTGGTAGTCAAAACCCGACAGCTCGCCTTGCACGGCCGGGACCTCCAGGAGACCTTCGACAACCTCAGGAAGGCAGGCCTCAAGTTCAACCCCGACAAATGTATCTTCGGTGTGCAGGCGGGCAAACTCCTGGGCTTCCTCGTATCCGGACGAGGCATCCAAGTGAATCCTGATAAGGTCGAGGCCATCTTGGGTATGGAGCCGCCGAAGACGACACGGGAGGTCTTGAGGCTGGCGGGCCACATGGCAGCCCTCAGCCGTTTCCTATCTCGGGCGGCGGAGCGGGGCCTGCCATTCTTTAAGACACTCCGCGGGTGTGATGGATTCCGTTGGAATAGTGATTGTGTGGAAGCCTTCAACGAGCTCAAGAAACACCTGGCGAGCCTCCCCACTCTGGTCGCCCCAGCGCCAGAGGCTCCCCTCTTGCTCTACCTGGCCGCGTCAGCTACAGTGGTCAATGTCGTTCTCGTCTTAGAAGAAGGCGCCGTACAGCGGCCTGTGTAATTTGTCTCCGAAGCCCTCCAAGGCGCCAAGACGAGGTATACGGAGCTTGAAAAGCTCGCTTACGCGCTGATCATGGCCTCGAGGAAGCTTCGACATTATTTTTTGGCCCACCCAATTACGGTGCCTTCCTCATTCCCCTTGGCGGAGATGTTGCACAATAAGGAATCCACAGGGCGTATCGGCAAGTGGGCTGCTGAGCTCGCCCCGTTCTCCCTGACATACGCCTCGCGGACGGCAATCAAGTCTCACGTTCTCGCAGACTTCCTCGCAGAATGGACCCCGCCGGCTCAGCCCGTCCAGAAGCACGATGACCCGGTCTGGATGCTTACTGTCGATGGAGCCTACGGTGTCGCGGGCGTGGGCGTAGGCGCAGTGATCATCACGCCTGAGGGACAGCGCCTGCTATACTCAGCGCGCCTCGCCTTTCCAGCCACCAACAACACAGCTGAGTATGAGGCGCTGCTCTTCGGCCTGACAAAGCTAAAGGCAATCGGTGCGCGGTGAGTGCTCGTCCACACGGACTCGCGTCTAGTAACAGGCCAGGTAGACAAGTCATACCAGGCCAAGGATGCCGAGCTGGCCAAGTACCTCGCGGCCGTAAGAGCGAGGGAAAGGCATTTCTTGGGCATCACGGTCAAGGCCATCCCTCGCGCGGAAAATGAGCAGGCCGATGCACTCGCGAAGGCGGCTAGCCAGCAGCTGCCACCTCCTGACGGGGCATTCTACGAAGTGTTACCACAAGCAGCCATCGTGCAGGCAACCGAGATGCGGCCCTCGTTCATCAAATCGTCCAGCAGGGCGATTGGCGAGAGCGCATCTTCAATTTCCTGCAGGGCATCGTCGAGCCGAACGACCCCGCCGAGCTCCGGCGTTTGCAACACCGCGCCAGATCCTTCCAGGTACTTGAAGGGATACTTTACAAAAAGGGGGTCTGCGTGCCGCTCCTGCACTGCCTCTCGGACGAGGAGGGGAAGAACCTCCTTGCAAAGATCGATGCGGGGGTGTGTGGGTCTCACCTGGCGCCGAGGTCGTTGGTAGGCAAGGCATTCAGGCAAGGCTTTTACTGGCCGAGCACCATCACTGACGCCCAGGACCTCGTGCGTCGGTGTCAGGGGTGCCAGTGGATGGGGCGTATCATCCGCAGGCCCCCGATGAGCCTCAACCCCATCCCCCGGTGTGGCCACTGGCGCGCTGGGGCGTCGACATAGTAGGACCACTTCCCCGAGCCCCAGGGAACCTGCGATTTGTGGTAGTCTGTAGAGACCCGAATATACAAATCCGGACTCTCCTGTGTATTCTGCACTAGTCCAGGATCACGCTAGTGCACACAGTAAAAACAAAGATGAAATATCGAACATATCACGATTCACTAAGAAAAGACTCAAATATTATTAATAATCATCAGTATGACCTTATGGCCAAGCTTACAATTAATAGCACGAAAGGCTTAAAAGAAACTAGCGTGAAATCCAAAAGAAAGCGCAGCAGACCAATCGACACGCCCACAAAGCTATCGAGTGGAGAACGAAGCCTAATCCGCGAAGACGTCGAAGTACTCTCCTTGTGGAACCTCCTGCTGGTAGCACTCTTCATCCTCAACTGAGCAACATAGGCGTAAAGCCGTGAGTACATTGGTACTCAGCAAGTCGTTTGTAACAAAGAATGCAATATAGTATGCAAGGCTTACCAATGGATGGCTGAAAGGTTAATTTGCATAAAACGGCATTTGAAAATACAATAAATAGATTGAAGGCGCATTTGAAGTAAAACAATAATAAATAATAATCAAAGGAATTGAAGTAACCACTTATGAATCTCCCATCCATAAGCTAAACCAACCACTTATGGACCTCCCATCCACAAGTTAAACCAACAGTGAATTAACCATCCACTATCCGAAGCTTTTTAGAAATAACTATACCTCGTGTGAAATCACCGAGCATTGTCCATGACCGAGGACGCGGCTATTCAAATAGTTTTACACTCTGCAGAGGTTGCACAACTGTACCCACACGATGTGATTAGCCTCGCGCTAAGGAAATCACAACAAGGCCTTTACAATGTTCAATTCCAACCCAATCCCGCCCGCTAGGTTCGCATCACACCCCTTGCGCCCGTGGAATGTATACGACACACACTGACATCCCAATGGCGGAACCAGAATTGAAACATCACAAATTAATCAGCCAGGTCTGTCCCATACCAGACATGTGGTTTGCACGGTAAGACTCAGATCAATGGCGCACAAAGTTAAGTCCTTAAGTGTTCTCGGCGAGACTACCACATCCTCGAAGTGCTCCAACACTTCCCCCTTTCTTTGCCACGATCATTCGCCCGAGTGAAAACCAATTTTGTATAACCACCGCCAATGACGCACCAACGTCCACGGCACAAATTTTATAACAGTGGCACCAACCACGATTCAATATCTCATTAAGTCAAATTAATTAATCACATGCGATGATGAACCCTTTACGCAAAATAAGCAAGGCTAAGCATTCTAATCGTACCAACCCAATGTGACAAATAACATAGCATCACTAATAAAATTCCCAACCTAAGGTGACAATGGCATCAAGGTATTCCAAAATATCAAGGAGGAAATAACCAATCGGACGATAACTACCAATACAAGGGTTTGAATAAAAATAGCGATGCAAGATAATTTAAAACAAAATAATTAAATAATAGATTGCAATCTGGGTTCAACATGATCAAAGGACACGACTTGCCTTGGCCTTGCTCAGTTAGGAATTCTTGATCTTCAAATCTTGCTTCAACTCCTTGAACGCGATCTAACGGGAGAGAGAACGAGACGAACAGAAGAAATAAAATTCAAATAAACTCCAAAACTGCAAAACCAGAACTAAAAGACAGAGCTCAATTTTAGACGAATTTAGGAAGAAGAATCGGGTTGATCGGAGTTCGGACGAAGGAGAACGAGCGATCTAAAGTTTGCCGGGCGAAAAATGCTGGAAATTCACAGATGTTACTGTTCATCCGAGAGCAATTCTTTTGGCGAGAAGGCTAGCGCTGGCGAGAGGAGTCATGGGAGATGAATCTAACTAGCAAAATGGGTTGTTAGGAACCTAAGGCACACATAGGAACCGGCGGCACGCCAAGCGGAGACCGTTGACGGCACAGTGGCTACAACGACATGGGTAGGAGAGAGAATAAAATCCGGGCATAGGACATGGAGAAGTAGGGTGGCGCGGGCTAGAACGCGGCTTGGCGAAGCTATGAAAATTATCGGCTCGGCCAGAAACCCATCGGAGACGGCGCAATTGACGTTTGAGCGACGTCGGAAGGGTAAAGGAAAAACTTAATATCTTGGTGCTCGGTGAGCGAAATCTAAAACCACTTGGAGGGTAGCTACCTGGGATGGTTTGGCACGAAGTAGCGCGAACGGATCGGGAAAACACTACCGGACAGATGGGGACACGAGATGCCATTGACGGACATGGCGAGGTTTGGAGGCGAAAATTTGTGGAGGCTTTTGGGGAAGCGGAAGTGAGCACGGCGTAGAACGCGGCGAGGCAAGTCTAAGAAAAATTACGGTGAGGGCTAAAGCTTACGGAGGCGGCGAATCGGCGTCGAAGCGCTCTTGACCTAGATTGGGAAAACTCGATTCCGGAGATTGGCTGCACCAAAATCAAATTAACTTGGCAAGAAGGTAGATTGGACATGAAGGCACAATGTGGCGAAAGGATCACGGAGAAACTCACCGAATAGCTCAAGACACGGCGAGCAAATTCGGGACCGGAGGGCTTCGGTGCGGCGGCGTCTGAGTATTGAGGGACTTGGCACGGCTTGGGATGGGTTTAGAGGAGCCAAGGGTCGTATTTATAGGCTTGGAAGAGATAGAAACCGACTCCATTTCGTGGATTTCGGTTTAGAGTCCGTTTGAGAAAATTGGAGATAAAAGGCAAGCGGATGAACGAAGCGGAAATAGACCAGTTGGGATGGATTCCTTGCATGATTTGGCACAACTTTCCTTTTGGGAAGACATTGAGATAAGGTCCGATTGGAAGTTATGAAGAGAGAGGAAAAGGAAGGAAATATGCACGTCAGAGAACGGGATCGATCGAAGCTCTGAGGTTGAAGATGAACCAGCTGCTGACACGTGTCACATCTTGTTCATCCTCTCTCCTCTTTCTTTTTTTGGAAATTTCAAATTGAGCTCAAAAACTCCGAAAAAACCAGAAAATACAGAAAATTCCTTGTGACACAAGGAACACAAATAAAATATTTTTGGTAAATATTAATATTTAATTTAATCATATTAAATCTTTTGATTAATGAAAATTCCAATTAAGCTTTAATTAATTCCAGAAAAATTGAAATGGTGAATTTTATTTTAAAAGCTTCAAAAGGCTCTGAAAATCAGGATGTTACAAACCTCCCCTTAAACGGAATCTCGACCCGAGATTCAAGTGACTAAAAGAATAGGTTGCAGTGCGATTTCGGAGGCGACGTGGTTCAAGCTTCCCTTGCAACGTTCGGGTATCCGGGCTCGACTTGACGATGTTCCACGGCTTGCTCCTGGAGAAAAGGTCTTGGCAGTGCACTCCCAAGTTTGAAAGGAATGGGCGAGATTGCTCGATGCTTCGGGGTTCTGGGTCCAACCATCTTGTTCGCTGCTCAAGAGAAACACTCTGGATCGCGAGCGAAAAGGTAAGGGGAAAAGCATAGGTAAGACTTGAGGTTGAACTTGGACAACTTTATTCCGGTTAGTTGCTCGACACTTCCAAAACTCGTAGGGTTTTAAAGATAAGTGGGAAAAGCATAGATGAGAGGTAAACTCGTCTAAGGGGAATTTCAAATGGCAACCTAAACTAAACAAACACTTAGCGAAAAAGGCTAACAGCAAAACCGGGAAATAACACCAATAAAAGATTAGCGTGATTGCAATATAATGCTTTTAAGGGCAAAATTTGCAGCTCACATCACACGCAAAAGCTGCAAGAAAAGGCAAAACGGTCTACGATCTTCAAACTATAACGAGGTTCAAATCTAATGGCTCCTAATCTTCACGGAAATCTCCAATCTTGTCTTGACATATTGGCGCTTCTGATCCAAACTTCATAGCACAACTTGAAGAATTCCACGCTAACTTTCACTTTGATGGAGGGACACTCGAGACATCTATGGACATTATAGAGATAAGAAGTCAAATTGAGTTTCGAAAACAAGTTCTCAGAGGAGACGAGGAGCAAGAGTCCTAAGAATGAGGTAAGAATCAAGAATTACTAGTCAATCATTTGGTTGATTTGATTTTTGAAAGTAGATTTTGAAATTGGCTAAACGACCATTCTAACCATGGCCAGTCCTCTGATCGATATAGCTCGATACCATCTCTGTAGAGACCGAATATACAAATCCGGACTCTCCGTGTATTCGCACTAGTCGAGGATCACGCTAGTGCACACGGTAAAAACAAAGATGAAATATCGAACATATCACGATTCACTAAGAAAAGACTCAAATATTATTAATAATCATCGAGTATGACCTTATGGCCAAGCTTACAATTAATAGCCGAAAGGCTTAAAAGAAACTAGCAATGAAATCCAAAAGAAAGCGCAGACCAATCGACACGCCCACGGGCTATCGAGTGGAGAACGAAGCCTAATCCGCGAAGACGTCAAGTACTCTCCTTCGGAACCTCCTGCTGGTAGCACTCTTCATCCTCAATCGAGCAACATAGGCGTAAAGCCGTGAGTACATTGGTACTCGAGAAGTCGTTTGTAACAAAGAATGCAATATAGTATGCAAGGCTTACCAATGGATGGTGAAAGGTTAATTTGCATAAAACGGCATTTGAAAATACAATAAATAGATTGAAGCGCATTTGAAGTAAAACAATAATAAATAATAATCAAAGGAATTGAAGTAACCACTTATGAATCTCCCATCCATAAGCTAAACCAACCACTTATGGACCTCCCATCCACAAGTTAAACCAACGATGAATTAACCATCCACTATCCAAGCTTTTAGAAATAACTATACCTCGTGTGAAATCACCGAGCATTGTCCATGACCGAGGACGCGCTATTCAAATAGTTTTACACTCTGCGGAGGTTGCACAAGCTGTACCACACGATGTGATTAGCCTCGCTAAGGAAATCACAACAAGGCCTTTACAATGTTCAATTCCAACCCAATCCCGCCCGCTAGGTTTCGCATCACACCCCCTTGCGCCCGTGGAATGTATCGACACACCTGACATCCCAATGGCGGAACCAGAATTGAAACATCACAAATTAATCAGCCAGTCTGTCCCATACCGGACATGTGGTTTGCACGTAAGACTCGGATCAATGGCGCACAAAGTTAAGTCCTTAAGTGTTCTCGGCGAGACTACCACATCCTCGAAGTGCTCCAACACTTCCCCCTTTACGCACGATCATTCGCCCGAGTGAAAACCAATTTTGTATAACCACCGCCAATGGCGCACCAACGCCACGGCACAAATTTTATAACAGTGGCACCAACCACGATTCAATATCTCATTAAGTCAAATTAATTAATCACATGCGATGATGAACCCTTTCGCAAAATAAGCAAGGCTAAGCATTCTAATCGTACCAACCCAATGTGACAAATAACATAGCATCACTAATAAAATTCCCAACCTAAGGTGACAATGGCATCAAGGTATTCCAAAATATCAAGGAGGAAATAACCAATCGGACGATAACTACCAATACAAGGGTTTGAATAAAAATAGCGATGCAAGATAATTTAAAACAAAATAATTAAATAATAGATTGCAATCTGGGTTCAACATGATCAAAGGACACGACTTGCCTTGGCCTTGCTCAGTTAGGAATTCTTGATCTTCAAATCTTGCTTCAACTCCTTGAACGCGCGATCTAACGGGAGAGAAACGAGACGAACAGAAGAAATAAAATTCAAATAAACTCCAAAACTGCAAAACCAGAACTAAAAGACAGAGCTCAATTTTAGACGAATTTAGGAAGAAGAATCGGGTTGATCGGAGTTCGGACGAAGGAGAACGAGCGATCTAAAGTTTGCCGGGGCGAGAAAATGCTGGAAATTCACAGATGTTACTGTTCATCCGAGAGCAATTCTTTTGGCGAGAAGGCTAGCGCTGGCGAGAGGAGTCATGGGAGATGAATCTAACTAGCAAAATGGGTTGTTAGGAACCTAAGGCACACATAGGAACCGGCGGCACGCTAAACGGAGACCGTTGACGGCACAGGTGGCTACAACGACATGGGTAGGAGAGAGGAATAAAATCCGGGCATAGGACATGGAGAAGTAGGGTGAGCGCGGGCTAGAACGCGGCTTGGCGAAGCTATGAAAATTATCGGCTCGGCCAGAAACCCATCGGAGACGGCGCAATTGACGTTTGAACGACGTCGGGAAGGGTAAAGGAAAAACTTAATATCTTGGTGCTCGTGAACGAAATCTAAAACCACTTGGAGGGTAGCTACCTGGGATGGTTTGGCACGGCGACGCGAGCGGATCGGGAAAACACTACCGGACAGATGGGGACACGAGATGCCATTGACGGACATGGCGAGGTTTGGAGGCGAAAATTTGTGGAGGCTTTTGGGAAGCGGAGTGAGCACGGCGTAGAACGCGCGAGGCAAGTCTAAGAAAAATTACGGTAAGGGCTAAAGCTTACGGAGGCGGCGAATCGGCGTCGAGCGCTCTTGACCTAGATTGGGAAAACTCGATTCGGAGATTGGCTGCACCAAAATCAAATTAACTTGGCAAGAAGGTAGATTGGACATGAAGGCACAATGTGACGCGAAGGATCACGGAGAAACTCACCGAATAGCTCAAGACACGACGAGCAAATTCGGACCGGAGGGCTTCGGTGCCGACGGCGTCCCGAGTATTGAGGGACTTGGCACGGCTTGGGATGGGTTTAGAGGAGCCAAGGGTCGTATTTATAGGCTTGGAAGAGATAGAAACCGACTCCAATTCGTGGATTTCGGTTTAGAGTCCGTTTCAGAAAATTGGAGATAAAGGCAAGCGGATGAACGAAGCGGAAATAGACCGGTTGGGATGGATTCCTTGCATGATTTGGCACAACTTTCCTTTTGGGAAGACATTGAGATAAGGTCCGGATTGGAAGTTATGAAGAGAGAGGAAAAGGAAGGAAATATGCACGACAGAGAACGGGATCGATCGAAGCTCGAGGTTGAAGATGAACCATTTCCACGACACGTGTCACGTCTGTTCATCCTCTCTCCTCTTTCTTTTTTTTTTTTGGAAATTTCAAATTGAGCTCAAAAAACTCCAAAAAACCAGAAAATACAGAAAAATTCCTTGTGACACAAGGAACACAAATAAAATATTTTTGGCAAATATTAATATTTAATTTAATCATATTAAATCTTTTTGATTAATGAAAATTCCAATTAAGCTTTAATTAATTCCAGAAAAATTGAAATGGTGAATTTTATTTTAAAAGCTTCAAAAAGGCTCTGAAAATCAGGATGTTACATAGTCGCACTGGAGTATTTTTCCAGATGGCCGGAGGCGGTAGCCCTGGCCAAAATAACCTTGGCGGCCATGCAGCGCTTCCTCTGGCAGAACATCATATGTCATTTTTGCGTGCCCAGGGAGCTCACCGTTAATAACGGCCTGCAGTTCGATGCCGCCCCCTTCAAAGAGTTCTGTGACAGCATGGGCATCATACTTCGATTCGCCTCGGTGGGGCACCCCCAGTCCAACGGAGCGGTCAAGCGAGCGAACGACGCCATATCTGTCGCCGTCAAGAAGCGCCTAGTCGGGTTGCCGAAGGGCAAGTGGCCGAGTGAGCTTCACAGCGTCCTTTGGTCCCTTCGCACAACGATAACACGCCCGACAAGGTTTACGCCTTTTAAGCTCCTTTTTGGCGACGAGGCAGTGACGCCTGAGGAAATCAAGGTGGGCTCGCGGAGGGTCCTCGTCCAAGCAGCCGACGAGGAGCGCCGCGTGTCCTTGGACCTCCTCGACGGGGTGCAGGCGAGTGCAGTGAAGGAACGCGCGTAGGCTACGATAGTAGAAAATAAAAATTTCTACCGCGCACACCAGGACATCATGCTAAGGAGGGATCATAGATCGTTACCACTAGACGCCAGCGCAATGCGAAGAAGAGTTGGAGAAGCCGATCCAACCACGCGCCGAGGTAGTAGTGGAAGTAGCCGATCGTCCCAACGGATCGCTCTCCACGCGATCAACCACACCACGAGCAGATCCAATCGTAGTTTGTTGATGCCGATCAACGCCGCAACGAGCAGCGCCTCCACCGTATCCACACGTCCGGGTGGAACGCCGATCGCGAGTGTACCGGCACTCGCGAGCGGCTAGGGTTTGGCTCGGGAGGTGGCGGCTAGGGTTTTGCTCGGGAGGAACAGCGTACATCCTCACCCCGCCTCCAAATATATAGACCTCCTCACTTGGGCCTCGTGGACCGAGGCCCAATAGGAGTCTATCCGGATCTCTATCCGATTGAGCCCACATCCGAATCACATTCGAATTAGTGTTCCAACCCGTTAAGTGTGCGACCACAGGTTCACGTATACTTGGTCGTGACCGGAAACACCTTTCGGTCACCACATTAATAGCGGCCTCTAGCAAGACATATTAACCCCAAAGTATACGTAAAGATCATATCGGCTGAACTCTGTAATGTTCTCATGTACGAATCCCTTTGCCTCACGATATAGATTAAGCTCAAGGCGAGACTGTGTCATCCTCTTAATAGCTCAATCACTCTCTCGATTCCGTGATAGATTATAAACTTGTGATTGACTCCTCAATCACATTGGCATGGCCATGCACTTTCATAATCCATTACATCGAGGGCCAGAGATATCTCTCCCATAAGGAGGGGCAAATTCTATCTTGATCATTCACATCCCACTACATGTTTCATAGCAAACCCGAAGACTACTTTTATGACTACCCGATTCACGGAGTAGTGGTTAGTAGTCCCAAAATAGGCTACTACGCATATTGGGAACCATGATGATCTCAAGTCTAAGGATTCTACATAAACACTACTTGAGACCAACTAATGACACATGGAATCTCTGCAGTGTCTCATGGCGGGTCTATCCAACATATGTTCACTAACATATGTCCATATTATTGATTTGGTATCTCCATACCATGATCCATGAGACATGATCATCAATCAATACATATGCTAATCTTTGAATCATATTTGTTCCTCATATGATATATGATCGAGGATCATTTAGAAATAGCAACATTTTGGCATTAAGAGTCTCATGAATAAGTCACATACTCATTGATCAATAATGATAATGTCTATTTCAAGGAACAAAGCAATGTATCATAAACATAGTATGTGATATATTCAACATCTCCATGTTGCCTCTAGGGCATATCACCAACATCTCCCACTTGCACTAGAGTCAACCATGTAGGTATCTAATACCCATTGCCCTAGTGTGAGCCTCATGCTTTGGTGGGAAGCGGCTTTGTCAACGGATCTGCAATGTTCAAATCCGTTTGTACTTTGCATATCTTCACATCGCTTCTCTCCACAATCTCGCGGATGAGATGAAATCGCCGTAGAATGTGCTTGGACTTTTAGTGCGATCTAGGCTCCTTGGCTTGCGCAATGGCCCCACTATTGTCACATGAGGTCCATTGGGCTGGAGGCACTAGCCACCACACCAAGCTCGAAACAAATTTCTTGATCCAAAGCGACCTCTTTAGCAGCTTGAAGCTGCTATGTACTCGGCTTCATTGTAGAATCAGCAACCGTCTCTGCTTGGAACTCTTCCAGCTCACCGCACCGCCATTCAGCAGAACACAAATCCATATTGCGATCTAAAATCATCTTTGTCGGTTTGGAAGCTAGCATCGGTGTAACCATTTACAACGAGCTCTTCCTCACCCCATAGACGAGGAACACATCTTTAGTTCTTCTCAAGTACTTCAAGATGTTCTTCTGGCAATCCAGGTGACTTTCACCGGATCGACTGGTATCTACTTGTAGCACTTAAAGCATACGAGACATCCGGGCGTGTACAAAGCATGGCATACATAATGGATCCCATAGCCAAGCATATGGAATCGCATTCATTTTATCCCGCTCATCGGTGTACTAGGACACCGACTCTTGCTAAGATTTATACCATGTGACATAGGTAGGAAGCCTTTCTTGGAATCCTGCATGTTGAACCTTTTCAATACCTTGTCAATGTACGTATCTTGGCTTAATCCAATTAGCCTTCTTGATCTATCCCTATAGATCTTGATGCCCAGAATATATGCCGCCTCTCTAAGTCTTTCATAGAGAAACTGTTTTCAATGAAGACTTAATGATTCGAGCATAGGAATGTCATTTCCGATCAGTAATATGTCATCCACATATAAGACCGTAAACACGAGTGTGCTCCGACTAGCCTTTTGTAAACATAAGGCTCTTCTTCGTTCTTGATGAAACCAAACCCTTTGATTACTTCATCAAAACGAATGTTCCAACTCCGAGATGCTGCTTTAATCCATAAATGGATCTTTGCAGCTTGCATATCTTTCGGTGATTGCGGATCGACAAAACCCGTGGGCTGTGTCATGTACACATCCTCACTCGATTTCCATTAAGGAAAGCTGTTTTGACATCTATTTGCCATATTTCATAGTTGAAATATGCAGCAATCGCTAGAATGATCCGAATAGACTTTAGCATTGCGACGAGGAAAAAGTTTCATCATAATCAACACCTTGAATTTGTTTGAAACCTTTGGCCACCAATCGCGCTTTATAGATGTGAACATTTCCATCTATGTCTATCTTTTCTTGAAAATCCATTTGCACTCAATGGTTTTAACACCATCGTGGATCAACCAAGTCCAAACTTGATTCTTGTGCATGGATTCAATTTGGATCTCATGGCTTCAAGCCATTTCTCGAGTCCGGTCCCACCATCGCTTCTTCATAGGTCTTAGGCTCATCGTTGTCTAACAACAATATGTCCCGTTGTTGAGTAGTCAAGAACATGTACCTCTCGGTGCACGACGTGACCTCTCGACCTCGTGGTGCGGTGTGTCCACAACAGGTTCTTCAACAGTTTGTTCATCTGTTGTGGTTCTCAGAGGAGCTGAAACGTTTTCAGGTGTTTCTCGAATTTCTTCAAGTTGCACCGTGCTCCCACTATCCCTTCTTGAGAGAAACTCTTTCTCTAAGAAGACACCATGCCAAGCGACAAACACTTTGCCTTCTCCTTGATTGTAGAAGTAATATCCTTTTGTTTCCTTAGGATACCCGATAAAGAAGCATTTATCGATTTAGGACTGAGCTTATCAGATTGTAAACGTTTTACATAAGCCTCACATCCCCAAATCTTAAGAAAAGACAAGCTAGGGCGTTGTCTGTCCACATCTCATATGGTGTCTTTTCTCACGATTTTGATGGAACCTGTTTAGTGTGGCGGTGTTTCAAGAGCGTACCCCAAAAAGACAACAGAAGATCACTTTGGCTCATCATGGAGCGCACCATATCTAATAAGGTGCGATTTCTCCGTTCGATACCCCATTCCATTGAGGTGTTCTGGCGGAGTCAATTGTAGAACAATTCCACAATCCTTGGATGATTGCCAAACTCATGGCTCAAATACTCGCCTCCACGATCGATCGTAGAAACTTGATTGTCTTGCCTAAATGATTTTGCACTTCATTTTGGAATTCTTTGAACTTTTCAAAGGATTCAGACTTATGCTTCATCGGTAGATATACCCATATCTACTAAAGTCATCGATAAAAGTTATGAAGTACTGAAAACCCCTCTCGGCTATTGAGCTCATTGGTCCACATACATCGAATGTACGAGTGCCAATAAGTCACTTGCCCGTTCACCTTGACCGGTGAAAGGTGCCTTTGTCATCTTGCCAAGTAAACAAGATTCGCATGTCTCAAATGATTCAAAATCAAATGAGTGCAGAATACCATCTCTATGGAGCTTCTCCATGCGTTTCTCATTTATGTGACCTAAGCGGCGATGCCAAATAAGCGTGGGATTTAAATCATTGAACGTTGCCTCTTTGCATTAATGTTATAGACCGTGACTCTTCAAGAGTAAGAACATATAACCCATTCACCAATGGAGTATGACAATAGAACATATCTTTGAAATAAAGAGAACAACCATTGTTCACAGATCTAAAGTCATAACATACGCTTTGCAAACATGAAGCGAAATAATGTTCTTGGAAAGAGATGGAACACAATAACAATTATTCAATTCCAAAACTAATCTGAAGGTAAAGACAATGGCATGGTGCCAACAGCGACCGCAGCAACTTTTGCTCCATTGCCAACGCGAAGATCCACTTCGCTCCTCCTCAAACTTCTACTTCTTCTTAGCCCCGCAACGATTTGCAAAGGTGAGCAACCGATCCGGTATCAAATACCCAAGAATCGGTGGATGAAGTAGCAAGATTGATCTCTATAACATTTATACGGAGAGGAAGTCGTACTTCCTTCTTCTTCTCAAGATCCTCCAAGTACTTTGGGCGCCCTTTTCCAATGACTGATTGCTTACAGTAGTAACAATCGCATTAGGAGCAGCGCCCTTCTTGACTTGCTTGGCCTTAGAACTGCTCGCGATCTCATCGGAGCTAACTCTTTGACCGCCGCCTTTCTTGACATTGGGCTTGCCCTTGCCTTTCTGCATCATCATCACATGAGTGCTGCTTTTCTTAATGCTTTCCTCGGCGACTTTTAGCATCCCATGCAACTCGCCAAGGTCTTATCCATGTTGTTCATGTGATAGTTCAATATGAATGGCTCAAAGCTTGGGAGCGGCGGAGAATCACATCGATAGCCAACTCTTGGCTAAGGGAAAACCAAGTTTTCCAGGACTCTCAATGTAGCCAATCATCTTAATCACATGAGGGTGACGGATTCCCATCGCAAGCCTCTGCATAAACAAGGACTTTGAAGTGTTGAACCTCTCACCCTTGCTTGGTTCTCAAACATACCACGCAACCCCACAATGATATTGTAGGCATCTGTGTTCTCATATTGCTTCGAAGCTTAGAGGACATTGTGGTAAGCATGAGACACTCACATCAAGGTAATCATTCGTTTGCTTCTCATAAGCTCTTCGTGCAGCCGCAGATAGCATTATCAAGCAAGTCATCGGGATAATGAGACTCAAGGACATACTCCTTGCGCTCTTGCTTGAGAACAATTCTCAAGTTGCGATACCAATCCATAAAGTTCGTTCCATTGAGTTTTCTTTCTCAAGAATAGATCGCAAATTAAAAGAACTGGATGCGGCATTAGTTGACATGATCTACAACAAAGAATATGCAAAGTTTAGCACTATGTTTATGTTCATCTTTTATTAAACTATTTAACAAAAGACTCCCACTATGTGTTTTGCAACAAAACTCCCTCTAAGTCACATAGTGGGTCAAGATCCTCATTTCACAAATTCCTAGTGAGCTTTGGCATCACGGCTAGAAAACTAGTGACATGGGTAAGCAACACCTTGCTAATCACATCTCTATGTGACTCTTGCTTGTTGGGTGACATCAATATGCCCTGCCCCAACCTATGCCCCAAGGTCCAAAACTGTTTTGATAACCTTGTTAAATAAACCAAATGCTTCCGCATGTAGATGTCCGACATCTACCCCAAATAATGATGATAATCGACGGCACTCTACTTTGGTAGACCTACCATGCGGTGATCATTATCTTTTGGTGCAACATATGGAAGGGCATGAACACCTAATTTTATGAGGATTCTATCCTACCAAAGCAACATATCACAAAAACATTGCATAAGAATAAGATAGATAATATCACGTATAAACACATTTAAGCGTGAAGTAGTATGGCCCAAAAATGGTGATCTCCATCTCCATGTAGGTGTAGATGATCTCCATCCTCCACATCACTCCTTTAGGCCACCATGCTTGAAAGCTTGTAACCTCAAAACTAGGCTACTACCTATAATAGCTAGAAATTGAAGATTACAAAGATAGATTCAAGCATTAAGGTCACACGCAGGTCGTTAAATACAATATAGACAGCTAACAATAGCTGAAATAATCATGACACGCAGCCATGAGCAGATGTTACATGCATCACATACATCTCATACATTCCAATAAGATATAGGGCCATACCATTCACATCATTCTCTTCAAAAACAAGTTAGGCGTAGAATCGTATTCGACCTAACGATGTGAACCCATGACGCTATACAAGGCGGGCGGGGGTCGAGGGCCGCCCGCGGTTTCGAGGCAGCGCCACACACCCTCGAAATTTACAGATCCAATCTATGAAATCGCAACGGAAAAACTATTCAGCACAACCACCTTATGCCGATCCGAGACATTCTCTAGGATGCTAGTTTTTCCACCGGGCCGAGGCCATCGGATCCGTAACCTACTAGTATTCGGCATAACCACCTTATGCGATCCGAGACAATCTCTAGGGCACTAGTATTCCCACGGCCCGAGGCTATCGATTCGTATCCTACTAGTATTCGACATAACCACCTTATGCCGATCCGAGACAATCTCTAGGGCACTAGTAGTGATACAATCTGTGCCTCATCAACCCCTATTCACCGATTGATCTCATCAACCCGTGCTACCATCGATTCATCACATGAACCGACTGATCTAGAGCGTAATAGATCCGATCTACTACAACCGCATATCATCATATGCGCTGATCCGAATCGCAAACTAAGCAAGATGGCTCGATACCACTGAAGGAGCACGTGAGGCTACGATAGCAGAAAATAAAAATTTCTACCGCGCACACGGGACATCATGCTAAGGAGGGATCATAGATCGTTACCACTAGGCGCGCAGCGCAATGGCGAAGAAGAGTTGGAGAAGCCGATCCAACCACGCGCGCGTCGAGGTAGTAGTGGAAGTAGCCGATCGTCCCGAATGGATCGTCTCCTCCACGCGATCAACCACACCACGAGCAGATCAATCGTAGTTTGTTGATGCCGATCAACGCCGCAACGAGCAGCGCCTCCACCGGTATCCACACGTCCGGGCCGGAACGCCGATCGCGAGTGTACCAAAGCACTCATGAGCGGCTAGGGTTTGGCTCGGGAGGTGGCGGCTGAGGTTTTGCTCGGGAGGAACAGAGCGTACATCCTCGGCCCCGCCTCCAAATATATAGACCTCCTCACTTGGGCCTCGTGGACCGAGGCCCAATAGGAGTCTATCCGGATCTCTATCCGATTGAGCCCACATCCGAATCACATTCGAATTAGTGTTCCAACCCGTTAAGTGTGCGACCACAGAGGTTCACGTATACTTGGTCGCGACCGGAAACACCTTTCGGTCACCACATTAATAGCGGCCTCTAGCAAGACATATTAACCCCAAAGTATACGTAAATATCATATCGGCTGAACTGTAATGTTCTCATGTACGAATCCCTTTGCCTCACGATATAGATTAAGCTCAAGGCGAGACTGTGTCATCCTCTTAATAGCTCAATCACTCTCTCGATTCCGTGATAGATTATAAACTTGTGATTGACTCCTCAATCACATTGGCATGACCATGCACTTTCATAATCCATTACATCGAGGGCCCGAGATATCTCTCCCATAAGGAGGGGCAAATTCTATCTTGATCATTCACATCCCACTACATGTTTCATAGCAAACCCAAGACTACTTTTATGACTACCCGATTCACGGAGTAGTGGTTAGTAGTCCCAAAATAGGCTACTACGCATATTGGGAACCATGATGATCTCAAGTCTAAGGATTCTACATAAACACTACTTGAGACCAACTAATGACACATGGAATCTCTGCAGTGTCTCATGGCGGGTCTATCCAACATATGTTCACTAACACATGTGCATATTATTGATTTGGTATCTCCATACCATGATCCATGAGACATGATCATCAATCAATACATATGCTAATCTTTGAATCATATTTGTTCCTCATATGATATATGATCAGGGATCATTTAGAAATAGCAACATTTTGGCATTAAGAGTCTCATGAATAAGTCACATACTCATTGATCAATAATGATAATGTCTATTTCAAGGAACAAAGCAATGTATCATAAACATAGTATGTGATATATTCAACATCTCCATGTTGCCTCTAGGGCATATCACCAACATGCAGCCCAACACGTCCAGAAGTACGCGCGGCAGATGGTGCACACTCAAGACCGTTCCATATACCCACGGCGGTTCAAGCCTGGGGATCTCGTCCTCAGAACGGCGCTCCATGCGGAGACCGTTGGCAAGCTGGAGTCCAAGTGGGAGGGTCCATACATCGTGGCGGAAGCCTTGCAGAAGGGAGCTTACCGCTCGCCACGCTCGAGGGACAGACTCTCCGCCACTTATGGAATGTGGACAAATTGCGGCGATATTACGCCTAGAAGCAGGATGAAAATCATGGCGCCATCAGCCCTTCATTGTAAGATGCTCGCCTGCGCAAACGGGAGTTCAATAAAACTCATTATTCGCAAAAAGCATCATTTGTTCTGGCCACAATGTGCACAGAATCTCCTGCGCGCACTAGTCTACAGACTTTAAATTAAGTCGTAGCGTCGAGGTCCGCCTCCGCACGCACCAGTCTACGGACTATAAATTAAGTCGTAGCGTCAAGGTCCGCCTCCGCATGCACCAGTCTACGGACTCTAAATTAAGTCGTAGCGTCGAGGTTCGCCTATGCACGCACCAGTCTACGGACTCTAAATTAAGTCGTAGCGTCGAGGTCCGCCTCTGCACGCACCAGTCTACGGACTCTAAATTAAGTCGTAGCGTCGAGGTCCGCCTCCGCACGCACTAGTCTACGGACTCTAAATTAAGTCGTAGCATCGAGGTCCGCCTCCGCACGCGCCAGTCTTCGGACTCTAAATAAGACGTAGCGGGGGACGCCCTCGTGTGCACTCTCCGGAGTATAAGTAAGACACGGATATTTTCCCAGCGCACTCTACGGAGTATAAACAAGACGCAAATCCCGCGCACGCACAGGCGCCGTTCCTGTGCGTACTCCCCGGAGTATAAATAAGACGTGGACGTCAATCCTGCGCACTCTCCGAAGTATAAATAAGACGGGTGTTCCTCTCTGTGCACCTTACGGTGTATAGAATGGACGCGAACCGCGCACACGCACAGACGCAGGAGCGCTCGCGTGTCTACTTCGACTAGGCGCCAGCTCTGCTGCCACCCGTTCGAAGGGTAGGGGACGGAGCGCGCGCATCTACTTCGACTAGGCGCCAGCTTCGCTGCCACCCGTTCGAAGGGTAGGGGACGGAGCGCGCGCGTCTGCTTCGACTAGGCGCCAGCTCCGCTGCCACCCGTTCGAAGGGTAGGGGACGGAGCGCTCACGCCTGTCTACCTCGGTTGGGACCGTTCACACGACTACTCCGCCGATGGCGCACTTCGAAGGTGAAGATATTGGCCTCGCATAAAACACTGGCCCATAACACAGCATACAACACTCAGAACAAGTGCTACTTCAATTCATCGCAAAACATGTGGGCGTTACATGGCCGCAAAACATGAGTACACTGCCCTCCCATCACCCAACCAAGTGCTTAGCCTTCGCGCAGCGCCGACGGGCCCGCACCGCCGTCATGGCGCCGAGGAACCCCTTCGAGCCAGCGGAGGAGGTCCCCTTCCCCGTGCAGTGTTTGCTGCACCGCAACTCTGGCTGCATCCTCCCTGACGTGACCCTAGATCCGTCGGTGGAAGTTCTGGAGGCCAGGCTCGATGAAGCGAATGGCGTCCGACATCGCCCCCGGTTGGGCAGGAAGGTCCAGGTGAGGGTTCGCCAGCTTGTGAACATGTCTACACCCATGAGTGTAAAGCATGGCGAGGGCGAGACACGCGCCAAGGAAGCCGCAATGCTCACCGAAGGTTTTGGCGCTGCGGAAGGCCATGCCCACTCCCTCCTCAACCAGCCCGAGCCTCTCCGCCAGTCTTCCGGCCCGTGAGTGGCATCCGGCACGTCGACGCCCAGATCCCGGAGGGCCCGGTTCAGAGACTCCATCGCCCTCCACGCCGACCTGGATGCATCATCAAGGGCGCGGTCCCTCTCTGCAAGAGACTCGACCAGCCGGGTCTTCTCCTCTCCCAAAGCGGTGATCTGCTACAAGAAAGAGGCGCGTTCTTCTGCCGTGGCACGCCGGGTGTCCTCGGTCTCGCACTGCGCAGCCGCCATGGTGCCTTCCAGTGCGCGAAGCTGTTCGTTCTTCATGGCATGGGCATCATCCGCGGCACGAAGACCGGCTTCTAGAGCTCTCTGCTCCCGGATCTGGGCCTCGTCCAGCGTTTGGCTGATGACAAGTGTCTGGAAGCAGCAACAAGAGTCAGCAGGTGCCTAGTGCCGCTTTGGGAACCGTGAGCGCATAACCGCGAGCGCCAGGAGGTCTCCCTCGCACGGCGATAACATCTGTCGGGCAAGGCTGCCACTGGCGCGCTCTGCGGTGTCATTAAGAGCGCGAAGTATCTCCGGGCGCGGGAGCAAGTCGGAGAGGACGAGCTCCGGCCTCGCCGCGTCAGGGGCTGCAGAGGCTTCGGCCACTTCGGCGGTGGCAGATGCCTACAGGACACCCTGCACGGGGCACGGGACCTCGCGCACACCCCCGTTGCTCGATCCTTCACCACGTCCGGGAGACCTCGTCTCGCCTGATGTCGATGGAATGAGCGAGCAAATCGGAGAGAGTTTCGCAAAGTCGTG
Organism: Dendrocalamus sinicus; assembly: GCA_036346575.1. Taxonomy (NCBI): domain Eukaryota; kingdom Viridiplantae; phylum Streptophyta; class Magnoliopsida; order Poales; family Poaceae; genus Dendrocalamus; species Dendrocalamus sinicus. Next base: position 18,486,274 of record CM070657.1, on the reverse strand, counting down.
TGAGGAGAAGGAACCCAGCCTACCTTCTGCATCCTTCGCCGGGGCAGGACGGGGTGCTTGTTCGACCGCCAATTGGGCAGTGAGTGTCTCAGTGGTCGGTTGGGCGGCCCCTTCGGCCGGGTCGGCCGCACCGGATGCCACAATCCCAAGGCGGGCCTGCAACACCGTATCGGCCCCTCGAAGGTGGAGGGGACTGAGCCCGAGGACGTTTTGCCCGTGGCAACGCGAGTGACTCTTCCATGGCGTTAGCAGCCGTAGCTCCTGTCGCGCATGCAGTCTCTGCCGCTCCGGGCACGTCCTTGGCGGCCGTGGTGGGTGGCAGAGCACCGCCTGCCGCCGCCCTCTCGCCCGGAATAACGTTCCCCCTTGGATTAGCGGTTTCCAGCCCAATGAAGCCCGGGCTCCCAGGCTCGACGGTGCCGACGAATGGTGCCGCCAATACATTCGAGACGGCGGGCCCCCCGAACCAGCCCGGCCGGATCCACCGCCGGTTGAACATCCCACCCCAGCGGTGCCAGCTGCCGAGGTGGCTGGCGGGCCGGATACGGCAGCCTCGGAGCGGGCCCGGTGCCGCGAAGACAACGCCCCCGTTTGGTCGCCACCATTGCGATGGCTCAGAGTCCCTGCAGGAGTTTCCACCGGTGCCGCGCGCTCGGGCACAGCAATACCCAGGACCTCGCATGCGCGGTTTACCTGCCCCTGCTTCGCCATCGTGGTCGCGGCCTCGCCTCGCGTAGCTTGTGCTCCTTGAGCGTATACGGGCCGAGGAGCGCCACACCCGCGCGCTCCGTGTCTTCTAGCCGAGCCACTGCAGAAGATGGTACGTCGATCAGACGGGGGCTACGCAGACACATAAGGGGACGCGTACCATACGCTGAATGGCTTACAAGGAGCGGAGGGCGGGAGCAGGCAAGACACGGATGGGCTAACCCCGTTCTCGCGGGCATCGCCCTGCCGCTCATACTTCCACCGGGTGGAGAGTGGCGCCAAGCCATACATCGTGAACTTTTTGGCCAGATCACGCATACTTAGCCGGCGGGCGACGCCGACAAGCTTCCACAGCCTCTGTGTGTCGTCAGCCTCCGGCCTCACACTTGGTGAACTGTTGAACGAGATTGGCCCGCCCGGCATAGCAGGCCACTCGTGCTGGTCACGTGGTAGTAAAACCACCGACGCGTCCAGCCGGACTCCCACTTCCACGGGGCGGCTGGCGCAGGGAACAGAGTTGTACACGACTTTCGCAACACGAAGTCCACGCTGCCAAAGTTGGACACAGCCCCCTCCCCAACTTTCCTGGGTCGACAACACGCGTCGTGTAGGGTAGCGAACAGGCTCGCACTGGGACGCCGGCCCTCTGTCTGCACCGCCCACGTGAAAACGGCCAGACGGACTATTGCGTTTGGCGTCAGCTGTGATAACTCCAACCCGTAAGTCCGCAGGACTTCACTCACAAACAACATCGAGGGCATTCGAAGGTCGGCCTCGAAGAACGCGACAAAAACAATTGCCTCCATCTCCCGGGGGCTCGGCTCTGTTTCGTCATGGCGGGGTAGGTGAGCCCCATCGCGCTCCTCGATCTTCCTCTCCCGGACGAGCCGCCGCAGCGTCTCCTCGGTTACGCAGCTCCTCCCCAGCACACGGGAGCAACGCCCCGAATGCTCCATGGCGTCCCACCGTTTGTCGGCACGTGAACGCCCCCGCAGCACCAGCTTGTACTCCCCAGAAGGGAGAGACAACTCGTCCCGGCTGCCGCTGGGATGATGGGAGGCATCGTCAAGGCCGGCCATTCCCCTCCAAGATCAGGGCAAAAGGAATCAAGGCAGGAGTAGATTGCGCTACTATCAGCACGTAACAAGCAGGGCTAAGCGGCAGGCAAGATCGAGCGCCCCCATCACAACGATGGCACCTTATAAAGCCCGCCCGCCTTCTAACCAGATTAAGACCCCGTCGGTTCGACTACGCGTGGCTTGAAAAGAACCGCCAGCACCTGGAGGAGCGCGCTCGGTAGGTGCCTAGGCAGCATGGAGTGCCAACATGCACCCGCCACGCGTCCCACTTCCCTGGGGAACACGGACCGCGCGCGCGTCTCGCCGACTGGCGCGGCTCGCTGCCACCCGTTCAAGGGTAGGGGCGGAGCGCGCGCGCGTCTGCTACGACTAGGCGCCAGCTCTGCTGCCACCCGTTCGAAGGGTAGGGGACGGAGCGCGCGCGTCTCCTTCGACTAGGCGCTAGCTCCGCTGCCACCCGGTCGAAGGGTAGGGGACGGAGCGCGCGCGCGTGTGCTTTGACTAGGCGTCAGCTCTGCTGCCACCCGTTCGAAGGATAGGGGACGCAGCGTGCGCGCGTCTACTTCGACTAGGCGCGAGCTCCGCTGCCACCCGTTCGAAGGGTAGGGGACGGAGCGCGCGCGCGTCTGCTTCGACTAGGCGCCAGCTCCGCTGCCACCCGTTCGAAGGGTTGGGGACGGAGCGCGCGCGTGTCTGCTTTGACTAGGCGCCAGCTCCGCTGCCACCCGTTCGAAGGGTAGTGGACGGAGCGCGCGCGTCTGCTTTGACTAGACGCCAGCCCTGCTGTCACCCTTTCGGAGGATAAGGGACGGAGCGCTCGCGTCTATGGCTAGGCGAGGCCTGACCTTGATCCGACGTCGACTCCGTCTACACCTTCGACCTTACGGTGGCGAGCTCCGGTCCGACATTGACCGACTTGCATCGAGCCGCGAGCTCCGCGCACAATAAGGCTCCGCAGGTCCGAACAAGCTCACAGGCCGCGGGGACGGAGGGGGCCAAAGGACTCACAACATGGCTTCGGCCTGTGAAGCCCTTCACCATGAGAGGCTCCTGTTGTAGGGGTGGCCCCCACCTAAGCCCAGCAGGCCTGTTAGAAGGTTGTAAGACTCAGAGTAGGATATGTATAGCGACTTAAATACCCCGATAGGGATATCTTGATGTAAGGGTACAATCAGAAAAACACTCCCCACATGGGTACCTGTGTATATAAGACATGGGCTATGGGAGAGGACTCAAGGACTATTATTCTCCCAACTCTCCACAACCACATCTCTCTCTGTTTGGTCTGTAGCCACAACAGGCTTCTTCCCTTTTGCTCTCCCACTGCGTGGGTTTCTTTTCTCCTTAATCAGCTGCATGGGCTGTTTGGCTTTCTCCTTTCCTTTGGCCCCAGAATTATCATAATATTCAAACCTAATAATAAACAAGGATTTGACATAAGGATGTATATCATTCCCACAAATAGAAGGAAATTCATTAAGAAACAAATTCACCTGACAATATTTAATGCGTCTCAATACTTCTTTCCAGTGAAATAATGTATTTGACTGAAAAGTGCTAAGCATATGCGTATCCGCATCATCCTCCCCTTCTTCAAGAAAAGCCGTCCTCGGCTTTTGGTAGCCTGAAATTGTACTAAGCAAAGAATACAACGTATATGCATGGTATATGTATTTGTCATCAACACTTCTTTTGCTTAGCATATCAAGAACATCTGAAGGCGTAGTAGATAAAAAGAAAAACACATATGCATGGTATATGTATGAATCAATTATTGTGTCATTCTCGTTGTTCCACACAAACCAGTTAATATAACAACAACCATAAGATGTATACATTGTAATATTGTCTTTCATATCATTCTCCCTCCCATGAGAAAAAATCGTCCTCGATTTTGCTAAGCACATGGACATTCATTAATGGGCCAAACCAAATTAAGTTGTTCAAATATGGGGGAGAAAATTTTTAGATCCTTCCATGCTTCAACTGCGCTACTATGATTATTTGTACATGATTGTACATCAAAGGATGAATAAGTAGGCTTAAGAAATCTTTTAAAACATGAAGCACTATTGTTGAAACTCATCTCATTGTGATCATGATATGGCACAAAAGTTTGTTTATCCAAAATATGCAATTTCAATTCAGCAAGCTTATCACATGTAATGCATATTCGGTAAACATAAAAATTATCATCTATACCATAATTTCCAATCAAATTGAACTTATATGTATAGGCATAGGTACTAACTAGTGATTTTAAACATGAAATTTCAGTAAAATTCTCAATCACACTAGATAGCTCTCTAGGATTATCAAACATGATATAGCACAAGGAATCACTAGGAGATATTCGGGTAAGAACTTCCTTATGAGTAATCAATTCCACATTATGTAAATTGAGCAAAGAAATTTCAGAACATGGAATTTTCATTCGCACATATGAGTTCTCACAAGTACTCACCATTTCACAATTAATTTCAGCGCTAATATTGTTATCTTTATTGTCCTCCTCAGTTGATATAGGTGTTGTAGGTATTAAATCATCATGATGTAACAACGGAACAGCAAGTACTTCATCTTCAACCGTGGTTATCTCCTCATCTTTGACTTCCAATGATGCCGGTTGTTGAATGTTTAATTCCTCATCTTCAATTTCAACCTGCACAATGTGAGAAGACATTAATGTGTTAGTTTCAAAATCAACCTCACTTTGTCCATCATCTACCTCTTTCTTCTCTTTTGATGTTTCTCTCACAGAAGACATTAATGTGTTAGTTTCAAAATCAACCTCACTTTGTCCATCATCTACCTCTTTCTTCTCTTTTGATGTTTCTCTCACACTCTCAATTGGGATGCTCTCAAATTCACATATGGTGGAATCACACAACTCACTCTTTTTAATACTCTCTTTCCCTTTGGCTATGTGGCTCTCACTCTCACATGGGTTTTGAGGTATCTCAAGTGTTATTTGTAGCAATGGGACAGCACGTGCACTAGGAGTAAAACTTCCACTAGATGGATTAGTTTTAAACGAATTGAAACGAGATGTGATTTTACCTCCTGTAGGTGCTATACGGTGTCGGGACCCTGGATTTCCGAATCCAGACCCTCTGTGTATTACAGCACTAGTCCCAGATCAAAGCTAGTGCACACAGTCAAACAGTGATGATTACATAAACAACAATGTTTATTACAATAATAGAGAGCACAGACCAAAAGGTCTCTTTATTACAACCGAGGTTTCAAGACCTTACACACACAGAACACAGCGGAAGCAAAAAGATAAATCCGGCAAAGACCCATCAATACGCCACAGGCAATTGACTGGGGAAGCGCGACCTAGTACTCCGGGAATCCTTCGTTGAATTCGCAAGAGAAGTAGTCGTAGTCTCCCTCTTGATCTTCATATTCTTCTGAGTTTATTTTAAGTGCAGCATGTGAGTACATAAAGTACTCCGCAAGTCTTGGGAAAATGCAATAGATGCAGGGCTTAACAAAGGAAGGCTATATGGTTCTTTTGCACAAAGCAATGTTTTGTTTTAAATAACAGTAAATATTTTCGAAGGCATTAATTTAACAAAGTAATTGTTTTAACTGAGATTAGTAAACTTTTTTATAGTGAAGGTTCTATCCACCAACACTACATAACCAGCTCTAACCGATAAAGTTTAAAATTGCGGGTTACATCCACCCACACTGGTCCAACCGCCAGGACAACCATCCGAGAGTTCCCTCCACTCTCGGAATACCAAAACTTTGATTTTAAAAACCAAAACCAAAGATCTACCATGTGAATGCATTCCTTGCCCGCCCTTGACCGTGGGCACGGCTATTCGAATAGTTTGACACTCTGCAGAGGTTGTACAACTTTACCCCCAAGAGATAAATTATCTTAATAGTCACCACGCTTCCTTTGGCATGAGACACAGATAAAATATCACAAAGCCTTTACCTCACTCTAGTCTAGCTAGACACCACCCGCTGAGGTTTCACCGCAGAAGGGTTCCATCCACCAGTCCAAGCCCCTCTTGCGCCATATGAGTACAAGAAATCCTGTCCCTCACTGTGAATAACCAGTAAATCTCTGGCACCCACTTTCCACTAGTGGCACCTAAACTAGACTATCGTAAGTTAATCAGCTAGGTCGTACCCATATAGACTTGGGGTTGTACGGTAGTGCTCAGTCTGGACAAACACAAGAGTCGGTCCTTAATTGACTAGGGCGGAACAGACACTTTACAAAGTCTCGTACTAACCGCACCCAACCAATCCAACCATCCGCCCTAGTCTAAAACAATTTTCACATTTTATTTTATTTTAAAAGAACAGTGGCAACTCCAATCGCCACTAATTTCCAGATACAAAGACTAGTTAAAAGAATTATAATTTCCTATTCCAAGGTTACAAAAAGAATTAATTAGCATGACTAAGCATTTTACTACCGTTCTAATATTACCAAAGAATTATATAATTCTCATTGTTGAGACAAAAGAAATCATAAGGTTACAAAAGTACATGGCATTCAATTTCAATTGAGGGCATAGCAATGATTGGATTAACTAACTTACTAAAACAAAATTAAGATTCTATGGAAATAGCGATGCACATAACTTTAAAATAATTTAAAACATTTCACAAACATAGGATCAAAATGATCAAAGGAGACTTGCCTTCTTGTGCACTGGTTGGTCCCTCTTGCTGCGGTTCGACAAACTCTTCGGCGACGTTGGGTTCTACGCGCGAAACGACAAAACAAGCAAAATAAATTCAAATAAAATTCAAATGAACTTCAAAAACTGTAAAACCAGAACCAAAAGCTAGAGCTCAATTTTATATGAATCTAGGAAAAAGAATCGGATCAATCGGAGTTCGGATGAAGGAGAACAAGCGATCTAAAGTTTGCCGGGGCGAGAAAATACTGGAAAATAGCAAAAGTTACTGTTCATCCGAGAGCAGCACTTTTTGAGAGAAGGCTAGCGTCGGCGAGAGGAGGCATGGGTGGTGAATCTAACTAGCAAAATGGATTGCTAGAGACCCAAGGCACACATAGGAAGCGACAGCACGCCAAACGGAGAACAATAACGGCAAGGGCGGCTACAACGACATTGTTAGGAGAGAGAAATAAAACCCAGGTATAAAACATGGAGAAGTAGGGTGAGCACGGGCTAGAACGCAGCTTGGCGAAGCTAGGAAAATTGTCAGCTCAGACAGAAACCCACCGAAGACGACGCAAACGACGTTTGAACGACGTTGGGAAGGAAAAAGCAAAATCTTGATATCTTGGTGCTCGGTGAACGAAATCTAAAACCACTTGTAAGGTAGCTACCTGGGATGGTTTGGCACAATATGATGCGAACGGATTGGGAGAAAACATCACCGGATAAATAGGGACACAAGATGCCATTGGCGGCTATGGCGAGATTCGGACGCAAAAATTTGTGGAGGTTTTTCGGGGAAAAGGAAGTGAGCACGGCGTAGAACGCGATGAGGCAAGTCTAAGAAAAATTACGGCAAGGGTTGAAGCTTACCGGAGGCGACGAATCGACGTCGGGAAGCGATCTTGGCCTAGATTGGGGAAAACTCGATTCCGGGAGATTGGCTGCACCAAAACAAAATTAACTTGGCAAGGAGGTAGATGGCACATGATGGCACAATGTGACGCGAAAGGATCACGGAAAAACTCACCGAATAGCTCGAGACGCGACGAGCAAATTCGGGACCGAAGGGCCTCGATGCCGACGGCGTCCTGACCTTTAAGGGGACTTGCCACGGCTTGGGATGGGTTTAGAGGGGTCAAGGGGTCGTATTTATAGGCTTGGAAGAGATAGAAACTGACTCCAATTCGCGGATTTTGGTATAGAGTCCGTTTAAGAAAATAGGAGATATAAGGCAAACGGATGAACGAAATGGAAAGAGGCCAATTGGGATGGATTCCTTACGTGATTGGGCATAACTTTCCTTTTGGGAAGACATTGAAATAATGTCCGGATTGAAAGTTATGAAGAGAGAGAAAAACAGAAGGAAACGTGTACAGAACGAACTGGATCGATCACGCGCGGGAGGTTGAAGATGCGTGAACAGTACTGCGTGGGTACTGTTCATTCTCTCTCCTTTTTTTTGAAAATTTAAAATTGAGCTCAAACAAACTCCGAAAAATCCAAGAAAATACAGAAAAATTACTTGTGACACAAGGAACACAAATAAAATACTTTTGGCAAATGTTAATGTTTAATTTAATCATATTAAATATTTTTATTTAATAAAAATTCCAATTAAGCTTTAATTAATTTCGAAAAAATTCAAATGATGAATTTTATTTTTAAAAGCTTCAAAAAGGCTCTGAAAATCAGGATGTTACATACGGGGAGTGTAGGAAGATGATTTTGAAACCCTCATGTCCTCCTCGGTCTTATTGTGCAAAACGACCGGAGGGCCATGCACACTTGTGTCATCAGCTGGTGCACCCCCACGTAGATTGTGGTGTGCGAACATGGCACGCAGCTCCCGAAAGTTATTGTTGATGGTCGTATGCAATTGTGTGACCATCATGAAGTTGTTTTTGTAGCATCTCGCGCAACCGAGTGTACTCGGTCCACATAACTGGCGCCACCGGATGAGGTGGATCCTCCTCGTGACCTGACATGGGAACGACTCACAAACAAGAAACGAGGTTATATCTGGGTTAGTAAAATAAAAGCTCTCTCTAAATTTGTAACTCACTGTCCTGAAAACAAGACAAGCTTACCGTTCCAAAGTGAATCAAGGTCAGCAAATCGACAATTGTGACAGCGAACGACCTCAACCCGGTAATGTATGAGCGTAACCAAGAGCAAGGGAGTACACCAACGGGTGTAGGTGGAGCTTGGACAGTTATGTATTTTGTAGCAAAGGAAAACAATCAATTAATTTCAGAAATTGCACAGAATTGAATTATAGTTCGTATCTAGCACTTAGCCTATATTGCTGATCAACCAAGGATGGATGAAGTCTAAAATAAGTGTATGGAAATGTATGGGAGTGGTAAATACAAGATAATTCAATCGAATGCAATCTGGAATTGAAGAACACAAGGGTTGACCCAAAACTTGAAAACTGAGGATTTCTGTCTACTGGACAGCACGTCGGTATTTCGGCCGTAACTTTTTGTCAGTTGCCTTTCTTCAACGATTCTTTTTTCTCAATTTCCTGATGACTTTTTCTACAACTTTTGTTTTCAGGACAAGTTTTAAAACCGACCAAAAAATTCGCACAAAATTCACAAGTGCCAACTGTTGCAGATTCAATTCAGAAATTTGGGTCAACTTTCACGACATATGTCTCTTAACGGCCTTGCTGGAATGATGTGAAATTTTACAGATAGATGGAAAATGAAGTTTTGAATCTAATGGTGGTAGTCTCACTCAAAAATAATCTCGGAATCAAAAGTTATGACATTTTTGGTGGCGGCTACAGAGAAAGGAAAAAATCAGCCGAATTGGAATTAGGGTTTGGGGTGGGGAATTTTTTTTGTTTGGATTTTTAATGGAACAAAGATATGACCAGAAACTAGACAATGCTAAGACGGACACAAATTCAATTTAGCAAACCAAAACTAACAGATTGAAAGGCACAACGGGGTTTGGACAGCGAAAATTAACTCTTTTTGTGGGGCAATTTTTTTCTGGACTATAGGAAAGAAAAACCAATCTACTAACTATGGGTAAAGAAGTTCTCACCGAGTAAACCTAGAATCTGATACCACATGATACAGGGAGGGGTCCCGATCTTCTCAGTGAGGAACCGTGGATAGTTGATGCGAAGTAGACGATGTCGCTAGTTGAACACTCGCGCCAATGCACGAACCCTCAACTCTTCAGAATACGCCCAAAACACACCGGATAATTGTTCGTCGCGAGACTACAAACGACAAACGCCAAGTCCCCAATTCCCAATGGAACGACGGCTTGACCTTGAATTGCAGAACGAACCATGGATCGCCTAGTTCTCTCTCAAAGTCCTTGCATGAACTTTGGTATTGAAAGAACAAGCAATAGCTATGTTTCAATCTTATGCATAAAATTGGTCTCCCTCTAAAGGCTGCCAATACAAGGCTTATATAGCCCCTTGCGACGTCCATATGATCCCCAAACCAAGTACAATTCAACCCTATATGGTTTTGGATACGAACTCTCACAAAAAGGAAACTATAATTTTCACCCGTCATATTGTTTCGGTCATAACTTTTTATCCACGATGAATTTGAAGGTGGGGCCAGATCCATTGCGTAGCCCTTGAAATTATCTTTCCAACGAGTACAACCTAGAATACGATACCACATGATACGGGGAGGGGTTCCGATCTTCTCAGTGAGGAACCGTGGATAGTTGATGCGAAGTAGACGATGTCACTAGTTGAACACTCGCGCCAATGCACGAACCCTCTACTCTTCGAAATACGCCCAAAACACTCCAGATTATTGTTCGTCATGGGACCACAAACGACGAACGTCAAGTCGTCAAGTCCCAATTCCCAATGGAACGACGGCTTGACCTTGAATTGCAGAACGAACAATGGATCGCCTAGTTCTCTCTCAAAGTCCTCGCATGAACTCTGGTGTTGAAAGAACAAGCAATAGCTATGTTTCAATCTTATGCATAAAATTGGTCTCACTCAAAAATAATCTCGGAATCAAATGTTATGGCGTTTTTGGTGGCGGCTGCAGAGAAAAGGAAAAATCAGCCGGTTGGAATTAGGGTTTGGGGTGAGGAATTTTTTTGTTTGGATTTTTAATGGAACAAAGATATGACCAGCAACTAGACAATGCTAAGACGGACACAAATTCAATTTAGCAAACCAAAACTAACAGATTGAAAGGCACAACGGGGTTTGGACAGCGAAAACTAACTCTTTTTGTGGGGCAATTTTTTTCTGGACTATAGGAAATAAAAACCAATCTACTAACTACGGGTAAAGAAGTTCTCACCAAGTAAACCTAGAATCTGATACCACATGATACGGGGAGGGGTCCCGATCTTCCCAATTCGTGTAGTCGTCACGCGTGAGCATCGGATAGGACGTGCCTCCAACCTCCCGCACCGTCTTCTGGATCACCATGTCGTGGCCATGAGTGCGACCACGACGAGGGACGATCGACGAGGCCAAGCGCCGCCCTCGGCTCCACGGCGCGGCGACATACTCCGGTCACCATCGCTTGCTGGAGCTAACATTGCGAAGGAATCGAGTAGCCTTGCTCTGATACCACATGATACGGGGAGGGGTCCCGATCTTCTCAGTGAAACAATGTATTTGACTGAAAAGTGCTAAGCATATGCGTATCCGCATCAAAAAGTCTCCTCAAAATCTAGACCCTCAACCAGGGAGAAACCCTGAGCTACTAATCTAGCCTTGTTTCGAATGACTACCCCATCCTCACTCTGCTTGTTTTTGAACACCTACTTGGTACCTATGACATTATGACCTCTGGGGCTCAACAAGTAACCAGACCTTGTTTCTCTCGAAAGAGGCATCAAAAGCAGAGTGGAGACAGAAGTGAGACATGCCAGATTTTGAGCCTGTGACGCGCTCAAAGAGATCTCCTATAATCTGCTCTGAAGGATGGTCTTTTTGGATATGACGGGGAGGTCCTAGATGAGAGGAAGAAGTGGCCTCTACGTCATGAGCTGACAAGGTAGGAGTAGAGCCACTAGCTCCTGAAGATGTGGAAGGAATGGGCTGATCTCCTCGAGGTGCTGTGGTAGAAGCAGGCACCTCAAGGGGAGGAGGAACGGGATCAGGTAAGCCACCTTCATCTCCATCCTCCTCATCATCCACAAAGATGGGTTCGGACTACTCTACAGAACCTAAGATATCGGGCCTAGTCCCCGGACTGGCCTCATCGAAAGGCACCTCACAGGTTTCTACCATTTTGTTAAACTCGTAGTTCCAAACCCTATACGCCCACGACGAAGTCGAGTAGCCCAGAAAAATCACATCACAAGATCGTGACTCGAACTTATCTAAGTTCCCAGACCTCAGAATAAAACACTTGCAACCAAACACGTGAAAATGAGAGACACTGGGCTTTCGCCTGTATCTCAACTCATAAGAAGTGCGATGCAAGTGTGCCCTCAGAAAAACTCGGTTTGAAACATGGCATGCGGTGGATATGGCCTCAGTCTAAAACTTACTAGGTGTAGAGTACTCATCAACCATCGTCCTGGCCATCTCGACCAAGATACGGTTCTTTCTCTCCACGACGCCATTTTGCTGAGGGACGTGCGGAGAAGATAACTGGTGCTCTACGCCTATCTCATCGCATATCAGACCCAGATTTTTCAATCCGGAATGTACTGTGTTTCACTGCACTAATCCCTAGATCAGTAGTTAGTGCACACAGGTACATTGCTGAATCATGACATACATCGCACAATAATATTACTGTTGTGGCTACAGGCCAAACAGAGAGAGAGATGGTAGTGGAGAGGTGGGAGTTGTTCTGCCTCAGCCTCCCCCTCATCCTGATACATATATTCACATGGAGTATGCTTTTACAGTTATGCCCCTACTTCCGTACCTCCCCATTAGGGGCACTTATGTCATTACACATGTTACTCTGGTTCTTATATCCTCCTAACAGCCTGCTGGGCCTAGGTGGGGCCACCCCACGACAGAGGCTCTCATGGTGAAGGGCTTCACAGGCCGGCCATGTCGCCGAGTCCTTTGGCCCCGTCCCTGCGGCTGTGAATTTCCCCAAGCTTGTGGTTGGGGAACCCGAGGTCCGGGATGGAAGGTGCCTTGTCGCAGCGACACGTCGCGCGCTCCGCCCCTATCCTTCGAGCGGCGGCAGCGGAGGCCGGCGCCTGGCTCGGCGCAGAGGCGCGCGCTCCGTCTCCTACCATTCGAACGGTGGCGGCGGAGGCCGGCGCCTGGTCGGCAGACGCGCTGCTCGCCCCTACCTTCGAGCGGGTGGCGCGGAGGCCGGCGCCTAAGTCGAGCCGAGGCACGCGCGCTCCGCCCCTACCCTTGAACGGGTGGCGCGAGGTGGCGCCTAAGTCAAAGCCGAGGCACGCACGCTCCGTCCCCTACCCTTCGAACGGTGGCGGCGAGGCCGGCGCCTAAGTCGGCAGACGCGCGTGCTCCGTCCCCTACCCTTCGAACGGGTGGCAACGGAGGCTGGCGCCTAAGTCAAAGCAAACGTGCGCTCCGTCCCCTACCCTTCGAGCGGGTGGCAGCGGAGGCTGACGCCTAGTCGAAGTAGACGCGCCCTCCGTCCCCTACCCTTCGAGCGGGTGGCGGCGAGGTGGCGCTAAGTCGGCCGAGGCGCGCGCGCTCCATCCCCTACCCTTCGAGCGGGTGGCGGCGAGGTGGCGCCTAAGTCGGCGACTCGCGCTCGTCCCTACCCTTGAGCGGGTGGCGGAGGTCGGGCGCTTAAGTCGGCAGACGCGCTCCGTCCCCTACCCTTCGAGCAGTGGCAACGGAGGCCGGCGCTAAAGTCGGCGACGCGCACTCCGTCCCCTACCCTTGAGCGGGTGGCGGCGAGGCCGGCGCCTGGTCGGCGTAGACGCGCCCTCCGTCCCCTACCATTCGAGCGGGTGGCGCGAGGCGGGCGCTAAGTCGGCCGAGGCGCATGCGCTCCGCCCCTACCCTTCGAATGGGTGGCGGCGAGGCCGGGCGCTAAGTCGAAACAGACGCGCGCGCGCCCCCCTACCCTTCGAGCGGGTGGCGCAGAGGCCGGCACCTAGTCGGCGAGACGCGCGCGCCCGCCCTGCGCTAAGATTGGAGCTTGGCGCCGATATTGTTGCGCCGAGCTGTGGTGACCTTGCGATGCCGTAGTGCGCTTTTAATGGCGGCCGGAATTACGCCGACGCTCGCCCGGCGTAAGTCGGTGTCGCGTCGTGCGCTTTGCTATTCGGAGGTGGGACACGTGGCGACTCACGGCCCGTGCGTTGTGGGATGTGGCGGTTGCGTGCGTGCGTGGCGTTCGCCTCTTCCCGAGGATGTTGGGCGCGTGTTGAAGGCGTGCGGCGTTGTGTCTTTGCTTGGTCACCTACCGTGCACGCCCCTGCCCCCGCAGCCTCTTTCCGAATCTTGGGCAGCCAAATCGCCGTGAGTTTGATCTGCATGCGTGCTTCGAGCCATATGAGAGCGAGCGCCTTTATAAGGTGCTAGTGTTGAGGCGGAGGCACCCTTTCTTACTTCGCTTTTGATCCGCCGCTTGCTTCCGCCTGCTAATTGTAACACCGCTTGCTCCTTTCTCGCTTCTTCCTCCCCGGTCGTGGAGAGTGATGGCTAGCCATGACGACGCCACCTACCATCCCCACGGTGGTTCCTCGCTCAGCCGTGACGAGGTGTCCCATCCTTCTAGGAAGTACGAGTTGGTGCCGCGGGGGAGCTCGCGCACCAACAAGTGGTGGGACGCCATGGAGCACTCGGGAGGCTGCTGTTCCCGTGTGCTGGGGAAGAGCCGCATGACCGAAGGGACGCTGCAGCGACTCGTGGATGAGAGGAAGATCGTGGATCGCAATGGGGCTCGCCTACCCGTCGGGGCGAGGCGAGCGAAGCCCCGGGCCATGGAGGCGATTGTTTTTATCGCGTTCTTCGATGCCAGCCTTCGAATGCCCTCCACGTTGTTCGTGGGCAAAGTCCTGCGGGCCTACAAGTTGGAGCTAGCCCAATTGACGCCTCACGCAATACTCCGCCTAGCTGTCTTCACGTGGGCGATGCGGATAGAGGTGGCGCCCCAAATACGAGCTTATTCGCCACACCGCACGCCACGCCGACGCCGTCGACCTAGAAAAGTTGATGGGCGAGTCCAACCGGCGGTGTGGACTTCATGCTTCGAGCGTCGTGGCGCGACGTTGTTCCCAGCGCCACCTCGCCGAGGCAATGGGAGTCCGTGGACTCGGCGGTGGTTCTACTACACCGTGACCGACAAGAGCGAGAATGCAATGCCGAGGTGGGCCGATCTCGCTTTAACAAGATGCCGAGCTTGAAGGCGGAGATTGATGACACGCAAAAGCTACGAGTCTTGTCGGTGTCGCCGTCCGAATGAGTCTCGCGCGACCTAGCCGAGTTCACAATGTATGGGGTGGCGCCACTCTCCTCCCGGGAAGTATGTTGACGAAACGGCCCGCGAGGACGGGTTCACCCCATCCGTATCGCGCCTGCTTCCACCCTCTGTTCCTTGTAAGTCGCCCAGCATGTTTGACGATGCTATTGTATCTGTTTGGTCTCCGCCGACCGACGTGATCTCGTCTTGCGCAGTGGCTCGGCTAGAAGATGCGAGTGCGTGGTCGCGCGCTCCTCGGCCCGACATGCTTAAGGAGCACCAGCTCACGAGGCCGAGCCAAGGCGGCTAAGCAAGGGGGTAAACCGCATATGCGAGGTCAGGCATTATCGCGTTCGAGCGCGCGTGCCGAGGAGCTTCCATCGAGACTCGGGCGCCAGAGGGTGAGAGCCCGTGGGGTGTTATCTTTGCGACGCCGAGCCCGCTCCCGTCTGCCGTCGCGATGCGCGGGCCTCGGCGACTAGCATACCGAGATGGGGCGTGCGACCGGCGGTGGGCTCGGGCACACCGCCGAGGAGCGCGCCACCGCGAGTCCCCTGGCACCCTCTGCCGACGCAAACGAACCCGTGCTCGCGGCCATCGTTGAGCTGGAAGTCGCCAACCCGGGGGGAGCATCGTTCCCGGCGAGAAAACCACGGTTGATGGTGTGCTATCAATCACAGCGGCCGGTGAGGGCGCGCCCCCTACGGAGGAAACCGTGGGGGTGACTGGAACCGTAGCTGGTGTTGCCCCGGAAGAATCGCTCATGCCGCCGCAGGCGAAATGCCCTCTGACGCAGTCCCCGCCGCCAGCGAGGGGTCGATACGCCGTTGCGGGGCCTTGCCGCGGGATTACGGCGTCTGGCGCGGCCGAGAAGACCTCCTCACCGACCACCGAGGCGCCTGCCTCCCCCTTGGCAGTCGAAACGACACCACTTCCTACTCGTCACGAGAGGCACAGGAGGTAGGCGTGAGTCCCTTTCTTCTCGTGACTTCGAGACTCTCTCCGATCTGCTCGCTCATTACGCCAACATCGCGAGACGGTCTCCTGACATGGCGAAGGATCGAGCAACGGAGGTATGCGCGAAATCCAAAGCCTTGTGCAGGTGCCCCACGGTGTCCGTTCTTTGTTGACGTGGCGCACCTCGGTAAATCTGGCGCGTTAGGGCGGGGCTCGCCGCTCGGACTTCCTCCTCGCCGAGACACTTCGCGTCCTCACCGCAGCCAGAGCATGCCGACAACGGCCTTGACCGAGAGATGTTGTCGCCATGCGAGGGGAACTCCTAGCGCCGCTGGCGCAGCCTCCGAGATGAGGGTAAGTATGTGCGCTTCAGCTTGTCAGGTACTTCTGGACACCTGCTGACTTGTTGTTTTTGCCAGACGCTTGCCCTCAGCCGGTCTTTTGACGAGGCCCGCATTCGGGAGCGGAGGGCTCTGGAGGCCAGCCTTCGTGAAGCGAACAATGCTCTCGTGGCGAATGATGAAGAACTTCGCGTTGGAGGGTGCGATGGTGGCCACACAACTCGAGGACACGGAAGCCAGGTGCGCCGCGGCTGAGGAGCGCGTCGCCTTCCTGCAGCAGATCGCCGTCCTAGAAGGGGAGAACGCCCAGCTGGCGGAGTCTGCTGCAGGGAATAGTCTCGTCTTGGAAAATGCATCCATGTCGGTGTGGCGGGCTATGGAGTCTCTGAACCAGGCCCTCCGAGATCTCGTGCGTCGAGTGCCGGCGCTACGCGACGGCCGGAGGCCTATCGATACGCCGGGCTGATCGAGGAGGGGACAGCGTTGCTCTTCGTGGTGCCGAACGCTCGGCGAGCATCGCGGCTATCTTGGTGCGTGCCCGCCGCCCTACTTCACACTCGTGGGTGTAGACATACCCATGAGTGGCGAATCCTCATCGATCTTCCCGGCCGACCAGGTCATGTCGGACGCCATCCGCTCCATCGGGCCTAGCTCGCGAACTTCCATCAACGGATCAGGGCCGCCGGGAAGATGCAGCGAGGTCACCGTGCAGCGACATCGCATGGGGAGGGGACCTCCTCCATCGGCTCGAAGAGTCCTTCGCGCCACGGCGACGACGCGACGGTTCGCCCGCATCGCGCCAAGGCCGAGCGGTTGGTCGGGTAGGGCGGGGATGATGTACCGCCTTATGCTTGTAGCCATGTAACGCCTTTGCTTTTACAATGAAACCAAGTAGTACCTTATCCTTGGTGTTACCGCCGCCAACGCCAAGGAAGAGAAGACCTCGCATCTTGTTTATACTTCGTGAGCGCGCAGTAGGGCATCCGCGTCTTATTTGGAGTCCGTGGATCGCGCGCGTGAGAGGCGAACCTCGATGCTACGACTTTTTTTTATAGTCTGGGGGACTCGCGCGTGCGGAGGTGAACCTCGACGCTACGTCTTATTTAGAGTCTGTGGACTAGCGCGTGCGGAGGCGGGCCTCGACGCTATGACTTTCTTTATAGTCCGGAGACTCGCGCGTGCGGAGGCGCACCTCGACGCCACGCCTTATTTAAAGTCCGTGGACTGGTGCATGCGAGGCGACCTCGACGCCACGACTTTCTTTATAGTCCGAGACTCGGCGTGCGGAGGCAAACCTCGATGCTACGCCTTATTTAAAGTCCGTGGATCGTGCGTCGCGCGAGGCGGACCTCGACGCTACGGCTTTCTTTATAGTCCGGAGACTCGCGCGTGCGGAGGCAAACCTCGACGCTACGTCTTATTTAAAGTCCGTGGACTGGTGCGTGCGGAGGCGGACCTCGACGCTACGACTTTCTTTATAGTTCGGAGACTCGCGCGTGCGGAGGCAAACCTCGACGCTACGTCTTATTTAGAGTCCATGGACTAGCGCGTGCGGAGGCGGACCTCAACGCTACGACTTTCTTTATAGTCCGGAGACTGGTGCGCGTGAGGGCGTCCCCCCGTTGCGTCTTATTTAAAGTCCGTAGACTGGTGCGTGCGGAGGCGAACCTCGATGCTACGTCTTATTTAAAGTCCGTAGACTGGTGCGTGTGGAGGCGGACCTCGATGCTACGTCTTATTTAAAGTCCGTAGACTGGTGCGTGCGGAGGTGGACCTCGATGCTACGTCTTATTTAAAGTCCGTAGACTGGTGCGTGCGGAGGCGGACCTCGACGCTACGACTTCCTTTATAGTCCGAAGACTCGCGCGTGCGGGCGGACCTCAACACTACGCCTTATTTAAAGTCCGTAGTCCGTGCGTGCGGAGGCGCACTCGACACTACGCCTTATTTAAAGTCCAAGACTCGCGCGCGCGGAGGCGACCTCGGCGCTACGCCTTATTTAAAGTCCGTAGACTTTGTTACGCTCGTAGCGGACGATGACAATGCTCAGGAACAGCAATCTTTATTGAACTCCCGTTTGCGCGAGCGAGCATCGTGACGACAAAGGCTGGTGGCTCTACGCTTGCTGTCCTGCTTCTAGGCGTAGTATCGCCGCAACCTGTCCGCGTTCCATGTGTGCCGGAGGGCTTGTCCTTCGAGCATGGTGAGGCGGTACGCCCCCTTCGGCAATGCCTCCATCACGATGTACGGGCCTTCCACTTGATTCCAGCTTGCCAACGGTCTCCGCTGAGCGCCACTCGAGAACGAGATCCCGTGCTTGAACCCCACGGGCATATAGAGCGGTCCCGTGCGCCTTGTTTGCGCGCATACTTCTCGACATGGTGGGCTGCATCCGCCGTATCCGTCGAGGAGGTCCAGGACACACGGCGCTCCTCTTCGGGTGCTTGGGCGAGACCCTCCGCGAGCCGCCTTGATTTCCTCGGCGTCACCGCCGTCACCAAAAAGGAGCTTGAACGGCGTGAATCCCGTCGGGCGCGTTACCGTTGTGCGAAGCGACCAAAGAACGCTGTGAAGCTCGCTTGGCCACTTGCCCTTTGGCAATTCGACTAGGCGCTTTTTGATGGCAGCAGAGATGGCGTCATTCGCCCGTTCGACCGCCCCGTTGGACTGGGGATGCCCTACCGAGGCGAATCGGAGGGTGATGCCCCTGCTGTCACAATAGTCTTTGAAGAGGGTGGCGTCGAACTACAGGCCATTGTCAACCGTGAGCTCCCGGGGCACACCGAAGCGACATATGATGTTTTGCGATGGAAGCGCCAGATGGCGCAGGTTACTTTGGCGGTATGCGACCACTTCCGCCATCCGGAGAAATACTCGGTAGCGACTACCACGAACCGGAGGTCCCTTGGAGCTCGGGCAAGTAGTCCTACTATGTCGAGGCCCCAGCGTGCCAGTGGCCACTCCGGGGGAATGGGGTTGAGGCTCGTCGAGGGCCTGCGGATGATGCGCGCCATCCATCGGCACCCTTGGCACCGACGGACGAGGTCTGGCGTCGGTGATGGCGGTTGGCGATGAAGCCTTGCACGAACGCCTTGCCGACTAATGACCTCGGTGCGGTGGGATCCGCACACGCCCGCGTGGATCTCCGCAAGGAGCTCCTTTCCCCCTCAGTCGAGAGGCAGCGCAGGAGCGGTGCGCAAACCCCTCTCTTGTAGAGTATCCTTCGAACACTGGAAGGACCTTGCGCGGTCTTGCAAACGCGGCTTCGGCGGGTCCTCGGGCTCGGCGATGCCTTGCAAGAAATTGAAGATGGGCTCGCCAATCACACGGCGGTCAATGCGGTGGGCGAGTGCCGCGTCCGGTTGTCTGCGCGATGGCCGCCGCACTAATACCTCGTAAATGCCCCTCGAGGCGATTCTTGCTGGCTGGTCGCTTTAGTGTCGCACCAGTTTTATAATCCGGAATCTACTGTGTTTGATTGCACTATTCCCTGGATCAGTAGATAGTGCACACAGTTACAGTTCTGAATATCAAAGTACATATCATGCGGAAACGTAATTAAAATAATAAACTTACACATGGGCCGATTAGGCCGAAATCGATAAATGGTAGCAGCGAAAGAACGAAGCACACAGGTGGGACCTTCAGGACATGCCCACAGGCAGCCAACTGGAGGTTCGCGGCCTAGTTCTTGACATCTTCATCTTCTTTGCCATCATGATCCAAAAGTATTGTTGAAGCACAGTGATCTGATTCCTGCTCCTGAATTTGTCGCAAAAGCGAGCATGAGCACTCCGACCCCGTGCTCCGCAAGCCAATACACAGAATGCAGTATATAACATGTATGGCTAACCAAATGATGGCTTAGGTTTATTTTATTTGCCAAAAATTGCTTTTAGCAGCATTATTATTCTTATTTAATCAAAGTTTTATTATTACTACCTAACTCCACACTTACAATTACCAACATCGACTTAATCCACTGAAAATGCACTCTATTTATTGACTACTGTCTAAAACTCCAAACAGCAAGTAACATTAATCATTTTGCATCTACCAATATCTTCTGTGATCTAAATTCCTAATAATCCAATCTTGAAATTTCTATTCATCCTCCCATGATTAATCAACACCATGGATTTTAAATCCACCGAAATCATTCATATTCAATCCTTTTTGTTATTGATCCAAAACCATAAATTCATTCTTCTAAAAATCAATCCCATTTTCCATTACCTATTACTAACTAGTTCACTAGTATACCTCCACCAAATACATTATTAATCAAACCTACGATTCACTAGTATATATCCACCGAGAATACACTTATCAGGATTATAATCCACTACCTATTATGATTCCTCCAATATCCTCAGAAATTCACTGCATTTATTTAGTGTATAATCTAATCCTATTAATTCCATCATTGTCAACATCTCCCAAGAATTTATATCAATATCAGTGTTATAATCCAGCAAATACCTTTGTACTCCTTAATTCTCCAAAAAGCATTTAAATCGTCTATCTAGCCTATATATTCAATGACGCTTCACCCATTTATTTCTCCTAGACTCCACCCTATCATTCTCACTATAAATGACATGATCGACCTGAATCCACCAATACCTTAACTATATACTTTCATCTCATTTACTCACAACCCTGTTTATTCTACTCATATTTTAGTTTGTAAGAATAGGAATGCCGCTAATAGAAATACAATACATAAAATTTCCTGAGACCTAGCAGTTTTGGAACAAATCATAATGCTCAAGGAATATTAACATGATTATCCACACATATGGCATCACACCATATGCCTAATATCACCATAATTTTCCATACATACGGCATCACACCGTATGACATTTTTCAGCGTTATAGCCGCTTAACTTACCACTGGGACGACACCCAGGACAACTCAAATCAGGGCTTTCCTCTGCCCTTCCACTTTTCCATTCCCACTTTCCAAACATTTTTAAATAGAACTATATCTGGTTAAGTTCCCATGTCTGCCCTTGACCGTGGGCACGGCTATTCGAATAGTTTTGACTCTGCAGAGTTTGTACACTTTCACCACAAGAGACAATCAACTCGTTGCCCCACGATTCCTTAGTCATGTGGTTGAGCGACCATCACGAGAACCGTTCAAAGTACCTCGCCCCTCCATCATTTCACCTATGGGTCGTTCCCACTGCGGTGGGTCCCATACGTTGTGCGGGATGTTCTCCTTCGAACGTCTGGCAGGTGGCTCCCGCCCGCTAGCCCGCCACAGCAGAACTTCACCTTTCACGGGTGTCCCATTCAAGCCGTCTCACGGACCGCCACTTGCACATCCTCACACCACCTCACGGAAGGATGACTTTCGTGGTCCACATTTACTAAGCCAAGCTATACTTTACAGACTTGTGGTTGTATGCGGTTTTACACGGGTTGGCATGACAAGATTCAGTCCTTAGTGGTATCTCGGCGGTCTACCACTAACCACTTTGTGCATCCATCGCACCACACCGTGCATCCATTGCACCACCCCGTGCATCCACCGCACCACACATACACACCTCGCACCAATCCGCCTGCATTAAAGCAAGTTGGGGATTTTGGGAGCGCAAAATATCCATAACCAATATATCGCTCATTTCCACCATGACCGCCAAACCGCCTCTGAATAAAAGTGATGCTTGGGACAATTTCTTGCCCCGAGTTCCTAATCAATACTAAGCATAGCATACTACTCTGGACTTATTTTCAAATATTACTAATATATTTTTGCTAGGCGACAAGGTTCACACATTCAAATACTCAAAGGAGGGGGTAATATTATTCAAGGTAAACAACGGCATATAACTAGAATATCAATTTTAGCATGTATTTGCATAAAAATAACAGCATGCATTTTGTTAATTTAACACAAAGTAATTTGCATAAATGTGGGTTCAACATGATCAAAGTATTGACTCGCCTTGCGCGGTTTACCGCGGTCTTGAGTTCACACAATGCTCCCTCTTGAGCTTCCAGTCCTTATCTTCGCTTTGCTCTTGAGTTTCGGATCTTTTCTTCACTTCATTCTTGATCTCGCTTGATCCGTGGAATCCTTGAACTTCAGTTTCTAATTACGCGACAAACGACTGAATCCAAAAAGAAAGCAAATAACTCAAAAGATCCAAATAACTCGGAATAAACTAGATTTAGTTTTATTATGATTTAATGGGTGATTTGGATGGGTCGAGGCAAGGCTGGTGGTGAATCGATCTTTTATTAACAGTTTCTTTTATTATTTGTATATTTATCAAGGAAGTTTCATGAGTTAAGATATATGTATGAATTTAGCCGACTATTATTGCATCGAGCTCAGCATTTATGAATTAAGGTAGGTGTTATATGTGCACTGTATGCATTTGTTGATTTATCATTGGCTTTATAGTTTATACGTATACTTCTATTTTTTTAGCAAAGGAAAAACATACTGTTTTATGCGGGCCTAATATCAACTTGTTTACTAAAGGGTAGGTTAATAAGATCATTTTTAACAAGTGATATATTAGGTGTATAACTACCATTTCTAGAAATGAACATATTTTACCACATAAAATATCATCAGAAATTTAATTGAACTCTAAAAATTATGATTTCAATTCCATTGGATAGACCTTGAATTTAGATGAATTTAGAAATTTGTCTCACTCAATTTAGAGTTAAAATGAATAAGTTATGCCCTTTTGAATATTTCAGTTTGGTTAAATCCCAAAAATTACTCAATTTCTGACAGTGGGTCCCACATGTCATATTTTAATTTTTATCGTTTTCTTTTATTATTTCTTTTCCGTCTCTATGGCCAGTGGGGCCCGTGTGTCAGCGTGTCGCTCTGGTTTCAGAGGCTGACAGGTGGGGCCCACCCGTCAGTCGGGAAAAAGAAAGAAATGCTCAACCGCGCGGAGCCGAGGCTCGAACACGCGACGCGGGAGCAAGGGGATGGGAGGAATGACGCTGAAGCCACCCGGTCGGCGCGCGATGCTTACCATATAGGGTAAGTATACCTTTTGAAGTAGGTCGCCGAGGGGTCGGTGAGAGAAGAAGAAGATGCGGCGCGCGGCGGCGAGCGGTGGCGGAGGGTCCGGTCGTGCGTGGAATACAATCCCCACACGACGGGAGTCTTCGTGCGACGGCGGGGTGGAGAAGCACGGTGGCGGGCGGCGGCGTCGGCGCGCGGCTCGCCGGAAGCTGCCGACGCCGGCGGTGCTCAGCGACGAGAGGCCCGGGAAGGCGGGGATGGCTTCACCGCTCAGATGGTTCATGAGCAAGGGATTGAGCTCGTGGCTTGGTGTGGTGGGTGGGCATTCGCGGAGTTCGAAGACGAGGGAGCCGACGGCTATCGAAGGCTCGGCTCAATTGCTTATCGGGCGGGGAAGGAAAGCGCGGTGCGTTTGGGGCTCCCAGCGCGGCTTTATAGCCGGAGAAGGCGCGCGCGAGGCGGCATGTGGCGCCCGCTGCTCACGCGAGGAGAAGGGGAATGAACGAAATCTTCGCGGGATTCTGCGGAGAGAGCGCGGAGAGGTTCGCCTCCTCTCCGTTGGTGCTGAATCCGCCGCGGTGAGAGAGAGAGAGAGAGAGGGCGGATTTGTCTGCGGAGAAGCAACGCGAGCGAGAGGCAAGCGATCTTGGCGCGTGGAGGAAGAAGAGGGAGGAAGAAGAAGACGCACATGGCGGCCACCGGCCAGTGAAAGAAGCGCGGGAGAGGCGGGCCACCGCAGCTGGGAGGAGGCGCGAGGGAGCGGGGTCCGCCGCCACCGAGGGCGGCACCGTGTTTGGCACTGGTCGCAGGGCGTCTTGAGAGAGAGGCTGGGCGGGGTGATGGCGGCCCTACGACGCTTCTTTCCTTTTCTTTTCTTCTAATTCTTTTGTATTTCCTTGATTTTCCTTTTGTTGATTTAGGTGTGCGTAAACAGGTATATATGTATATATATATTTTCACTTCTCTTCTTCCTGAAATTTTATATCTCTCCTTTGCTAATATTTGTTACATAAAGATTATTTTCTTATTATATTTAATTGTATGCATATATACATACATACATATGTATATGCTTGTAGATATTTATTATTTTTACCTTTATTTTACTTTTTAATTATTTTGGGTCATCTTTTCAGATTCTTTATTTGGTGCTCATTATTTTACGTGTTGATTTCTTTCCTCTTTTTATATTTAAAGTTCCTTCATATTTGCAAAAAGCCAATAAACTCCAAATTTAAATAAAAAGCAAATAAAATAATCCAAAAACTTCATAATCTAATATTTACATTTTTCAGGATGTTACACTTAGCGAGGGTGTCGGCCTGCTCATTCTCCACGCGGGGGATGGCCTTGACAGTGACACCCAAAAAGTGCCTTTCCCTCGCCCTCACCGCCGCGAGGTACTTGACCAACTCAGGGTCCTTGGCTTGATATGACTTGTCCACAAGACCAGCCACCAAGCGTGAGTCGGTGCGGACTAGCACTCGTCTCGCGCCAACTACCTTGAGCTTCGCCAGGCCAAAGAGCAGTGCCTCGTATTCAGCCGTGTTGTTGGTGGCGGGGAAGGCAAGGCGCGCCGAGTATAGCAAACGCTGTCCTTCGGCGTGATTTATCACCGCACCTACGCGCGCGACGACGCCGTAAGCTCCGCTCGACAGAGCGCCGAGCACGGGTCATTGTGCGTCTGGACGGGTTGGGCCGGCGGGGTCCATTCGGCGAGAAAATCCACAAGGACGTGGGATTTAATTGCCGTTGGCGAAGCATACGTCAAGGAGAAGGGGGCGAGCTCGGCAACCCATTTTTCGATGCGCCCTGTGGACTCTTTGTTGTGTAGCATCTCTGCCAGGGGGAATGAGGAAGGCATTGTGATCGGGTGGCCAGAAAATAATGCCGAAGCTTCCTGGAGGCCATGACCAGTGCGTAGGCGAGCTTCTCAAGCTCCGTGTATCTTGTCTTGGCGCCTTGGAGGGCTTCAGAGACAAAGTAGACGGGCCGCTGCATGGCGCCTTCCTCTAAGACGAGGACGGCGCCGACGCGTGGTCGACGCGCCGAGATAGAGCGGGAGGGGAGCCTCTAGTGCCGGGCAACCAGCGTGGTAGGCTGGCCAGTGCTCCTTGAGCTCGTTGAAGGCCTTCGCAATCTCGTCCCCAACGAAATCCATCGCACCGCGGGCGCCTTGAAAATGGCAAGCCCCGCTCCGCCGCCCGACAGAAGCGACTTAGTGCTGCCATGCGGCCGCCACCTCTGGACCTCCTCGTTGTCTTGGGCGGCTCCATACCCGGATGGCGTCTACTTTGTCGGGTTCGCTGGATGCCCGTCCAACACGAGGAAACCTGTGAGCTTGCCCGCCTGCACCCAAGACACATTTGTCGAGGTTGAGCTTGATGCCCGCCTTCCGAGGTTGTGAAGGTCTCACGAGGTCTCGGCCATGCGAGCAAGCTGCCGAAGTTTTGACCACCACGCCATCGACATAAGCTTCGACGCTCCTCCCGAGCCGGGCGCCGGGGCAATAGCGACGAGGCGGGTGAAGGTAGCGCCGCGTTCTTCAAGCCAAAGGGCATTCCGACGACGGCGAACGTCCCAAGTGGTGTGATGAAACCGGTCTTCTCCTCGCCGTCTTCGCCATGTATACCGGTGGTAGCTGGAATAGGCATCCGGAAACTCATGAGTTCGCACCAGCAGCGGGCGCCGACCGGTGACCGATCGATGCGCGCAAGGGTAATTGTCCTTCGCACGCCTTGTTGAGTGCCGTGAAGTCGATGCACATGCGCCGAGCCCCGCTAGCCTTTTGACTAGCACCGGGTTAGCGAGCCACTCGATGGTGGACCTCGCGGATGACCCCGCGCAAGAAGCTTCGCCACCTGCTTTTGGCCGCTTCTGCGATCCATCGACATATGCCGCCTTTGCTTGATCGGCTTGGTGTCGGGCGGACCGCCAAGCGATGCTCGACATCGCTCGGTCGCCGCTTGATGTCATCCGGGACCATGCGAAAATGTCAACGCGTTGTTCAAGCACTCGAGCAGATCCTGCTCGACCCGGTGGGAGCCCTCGCCGATGGACACAAACGCCCCTCCGCCGAGCGGCACCTTCTTGACTCCGCCGGCCGAGGCTTGGGCGTCCACCCGGGGGCGGAGGGCCCCTCGCCGAGCGTGCCGGAGAGGGCATGCACCGGGCGATGCGGAACGCGGCTGCCGACCTCGGCACGTCTGGCCAGGTCCTGATCGCCGAAAACGGTGATAACACCCTCTGGGCCCGGGAGCTTCACACACAAAAACGCGTAGTGTGGGATTGCCTCGAAAGAGTTCATGGCGGGTCGGCCCAGTATGGCGTTGTAGGGATGTGGGATATCTACGACGTCGAAGATGACATGCTTGGTCCGGATGTTACCCTTGTTGCCCTCCCGACGAAAGTGACCGGGAGGGACACGTGCCCCAAGGCCTACGGTTGACCCCGGCCTTGAAGTGGAGCTCCCGGCCGCTCTAGCCGGCCGGGGACCCCATACGGTCGAGGGCCTCTGCAAACAAGATATTCGCGAGCTTCCCGTCGACAAGGACGCGCCGGCGCCACAAATGCGTGCTATGGGGCTGGATGACTAGAGGGTCTTGGTGAGGGTACTCCACACCGCGCGTCGTTCAAGTCGAAGGTGATGTTGCGGGCGGCATCCATAGTTACTGGCTGTTCCCCGGGGGCTTTTGAGGAGGAGCCTCCGGTGATGACGCTGACGGTGCGATGTTGCGCGCCCTCCGTTGGGGGCGGAGCCCGAGACCCGGCCATCACCCTCCGCAGCTCCATAACTGTGGCGCATGCCCTTGTGTAGTGATCATCGTAGCCGTGTACCTCGCACCACTTGCCATAGTGTAGGAGCTCTTGTTCTGCGTGGGGTTGGCCGCCGCAATCAAGTCCGCCTTCCGATCCCCGGTCTCCCCTCCATGAGGCGGGGTCGGGTCCTTGGCGTGTGCTCTCGGTGTCGAGGACGTAATGGGCCGCCTGTGACCTGCGCTGGTGGCGCCGAGGCTTATGCCCGCTCCTTGAAGAGCCTTCCTGTACCCCGGTAGCGCTGCCTCGGGAAGGGCCTCCCCGGGGCTCTCGGCTGCGGCCCTGCTTCGAGGAGGGAGCACCCGCTCCCCTTCGCACGGGGTGCTCCACATGGGCGAGGCCGAGGGCGGTAATGCTGCGTCTTCGCGCATCTTCCTCCGCCCACGCATACTCGTCCATTTTGTCGAAGAGCTTGACGATTGTCTTGATTGGCCTCCGCGCGTTGTACTCGGCCATCGGGCCCGGACGAAGGCCCTGTATGGTTGCATTAACGACGGCTAGGGCAATTCTTCTGCACATGACCAAGCCCATGGCAGCGGTGGCACTGAATGGAGGAGCGGCCCGTTGAAGACACGGAAGAAGAACTCTTGGCTGGAACCTGCAGAGAGTTTTTTGTAGCATCTGCAAAGCGTGTCGTGGAATGTGGCTTCGGTGGCGCTGCTGCAATCTTGTTCACAGGTGGTGGAGAAGAACGAAAACTCGAAGAAGACTTGGGCAGTCCCGTCGATGTAGTCGTGCGCGGCGTGTAGAAGGGTCGTCCGGTGCTTGCCTTCGCTGATTCCTTACGTCCCTGCAATTCTTTTCTGCAAGCATAGCAAGTGGAACAAGCGGTTGTGATGAGTAAATTCTTTATAATCAACAATGTCCTGAATTTCACGCCGTAACCCCCATAGAAACGACAAATCTTATCCTCCGTGTCCTCAACAACCCCACAACGCATCATACCCTTTTGAAGCTCAAAGATAATAGTCCGAATGTAACGATCACCTTGTTCTAAGCGCTGTAATTTTTTCTCAAATCAAGTTTATATGTGGGAGGAACAAAGCGATTCGCATATCTTCTTTTAACCGCTCCCATGTATCAAAGTTGTAGCGCATGTTACTTAGTTCATTCCACCAGATAATAGCAAAGTCCTTAAACTCACTAGTAGCTTGTCTAACTCTATGTTGTTCAGAACCAAGTGAGAATTAAATTTCTGCTCTACCGTCATCTCCCAATCAAGATATATATCAGCATCATAAAGACCAGCAAAAGATTGAATGGTAAACTTGACTTTAGCAAAGGGTCATCGTTACCATGACGGTTCTGGTTATTACCTCCCATACCTGCCGGTTTTGTTGAAGACGCCGACGTAGTCGCATCCCGTAACGCCCGCCGATCAATGTTGCCATCCGCATCATACACCGTGTCATCATCGGGACGATGGCCATCATTGACAAAGCGGCGTGCCTCCAATGTGTCCATCCGACCGGTGAGGTCGACCAACCGCCGCCGCACCCGCCAATGCCTTCCGTGGTGTTCAACTTGGCAATGGCGCGACGATGGTGTCCATTTTCGCGCCGAGATCAGTGATTGAAGCATTTTGTTTGTCGAGCGCAGCTTGTAGATGGCCGCGACTAACACACTCGTTGAAATCGACCGGTGTCTCGTCTCCTTTGTCTCCTGCCATGGTTAGTGGAAACGCAGGGAAAACAAAAGGATTATCTCTATCAACTACAAATGAAGGGCAGGGGGAACTCGCAAAGGAAGTGGCTTACCAAGCTCTTACAAGTGTTCTTACCAAAGCGGCAGTGGTACAACCGGTGGTGGTTCGTGATACCATGTCGAGCGTGGAGTACGATTGCAAGGGTCAAAATCGTGCTATCCGTAGTAGATATATGGAGCTTGGAAGGCCAAATATATCGTGGAACACAAATCAATAACAGATAGGAATGCTGAATAAATGCCCAAAGCACCGGTCCTAGTTCTTTGGTCTAAATGTGTCCTATATCGGGTATGATATGATGAACAAGGAGTTAAGACCATAATAGAAAAGCAAAGACAAGAACAAAGGTGGCTGTGCAAATACAATACAAAACAATATCTCATCACCTAAAACTGTGTTTTTTTTTTTTTTGCTTTTTTGCTTTTTTTAGGCACGGAACTCGGTGCCTTCGCTCTCGAGCAAAACCAGTGCGAAATTTTTTTGTTTCTTTTTCTGTTATTTTTTCACAAAGCAGAGCACAGAAATAGGAACCACACAAAGTTTCACCTCAATCTAATGTAAGGTGTGGCCTACGAAAATGATGAATGTCTGTAAATTTGGTGATGAAAGTTCGGAGCTCGAGTACTGCACTTTCCAGGCCGAATTTGGGCAAAATAAATTCACCGAAACCCAACTGAGTGAGGTCAGTTTCAGATGCAAAATTTAATTTCACCCAATTTCAAAAAAAATCGCCTGATTTCGAGTCCGTATGCGAAAGTTATGGCTGTTTGAAGATGGGCCTCCGAGTTATGGTTGCTGTGGAGGCCAAAACGAAATCGGGTGGAGGGAATTGGTGGAAATTGGTGGCAGAAGCTCGGGGAAAGGTAGGGGATGATGCTGTGTGATCACGAGACGCGAAGGATGACTCAAACAGAGGGTGGGATATGGGTGGGAAAACAAAAACAGAGGGTTGAATTCGCGATGGATGACGGCTAGGGTTTGTATGGGATGAAGCGGAAGCAAGACAACCCGAAATAAAACACAATCTAAACCAGCAACACAACTCGACTAAGGACACGAACTCAACACTACGGACTCTGGAATCAAATTGTGCAAAGGCTAAACGAGATCTAGGATAGGAAACAACCTATGACTACAATTTTTTTGTAGGGCTTTTTCATGGACTCTAGGATGAAACCGAAAACAACAAAGGAGGGTAACGCGAACTGAAGGAACACGAAGCTCGATTACCACTTGATGGGGACAGGTCCCGATCTTCCAACAGTTCTCGGATATGTTCGATTTGGTGGAGGCGCGACACAAATCGTCCGGCTCAAGACACGTTCGAACCCCGCAATAGCAGCACCACGTCTCCTCGGTTATCAACCGCGCGCGGCGGTTGACCTCGCCAAGAAGGCTAATCCTTGCCTACGAATCGAAGAACACAAGCAAGAACAAGGAAGAACACAACTGAATTGCAGATGTATTGATTTAGCACTCGAAAGTTGGTGATATGCAAGTGGGAGACTGTTGGTGATATGCCCTAGAGGCAACATGGAGATGTTGAATATATCACATACTATGTTTATGATACATTGCTTTGTTCCTTGAAATAGACATTATCATTATTGATCAATGAGTATGTGACTTATTCATGAGACTCTTAATGCCAAAATGTTGCTATTTCTAAATGATCCCTGATCATATATCATATGAGGAACAAATATGATTCAAAGATCAGCATATGTATTGATTGATGATCATATCTCATGGATCATGGTATGGAGATACCAAATCAATAATATGGACATGTGTTAGTGAACATATGTTGGATAGACCCGCCATGAGACACTCGCAGAGATTCCATGTGTCATTAGTTGGTCTCAAGTAGTGTTTATGTAGAATCCTTAGACTTGAGATCATCATGGTTCCCAACATGCGTAGTAGCTTATTTTGGGACTACTAAACACTACTCCGTGGCGGGTAGTCATAAAAGTAGTCTTCGGGTTTGCTATGAAACATGTAGTGGGATGTGAATGATCAAGATAGAATTTGCCCCTCCTTATGGGAGAGATATCTCTGGGCCTCGATGTAATGGATTATGAAAGTGCATGGCCATGCCAAGGTGATTGAGGAGTCAATCACGCTTTATAATCCATCACGGAATCGAGAGAGTGATTGAGCTATTAAGAGGATGACACAGTCTCGCCTTGTGCTTAATCTATATCGTGAGGCAAAGGGATTCGTACATGAGAACATTACAGTTCAGCCGGTATGATCTTTACGTATACTTTGGGGTTAATATGTCTTGCTAGAGGCCGCTATTACTGTGGTGACCGGAAAGGTGTTTCCGGTCGCGACCAAGTATACGTGAACCTCTGTGGTCGCACACTTAACGGGTTGGAACACTAATTCAATGTGATTCGGATGTGGGCTCAATTCGGATAGAGATCCGGATAGACTCCTATTGGGCCTCGGTCCACGAGGCCCAAGTGAGGAGGTCTATATATATGGAGGTGGGGCTGAGGATGTACGATCTGCTCCTCCCGAGCAAAACCCTAGCCGCCACCTCCCGAGCCAAACCCTAGCCGCCGCGAGTGCCGGTACACTCGCGACGGCGTGCCCACCCCGGGCGTGTGGATACCGGTGGAGGCGCTGCTCGTTGCGGCGTTGATCGGCATCGACAATCTACAGATTGGATCCACTCGTGGTGTGGTTGATCGCGTGAAGGAGACGATCTGCTCGGGACGATCGGCTACTTCCACTACTACCTCGACGCCGCGTGGTTGGATCGGCTTCTCCAACTCTTCTTCACGCTGCGCTGCGCGTCTAGTGGTAACGATCTATGATCCCTCCTTAGCATGATGTCCCGTGTGCGCGGTAGAAATTTTTATTTTCGCTATCGTAGCCTCGCGCGTTCCTTCATGGGTATCGAGCCATCTTGCTTAGTTTGCGATCTGGATCAGCGCATATGATGATATGCGGTTGTAGTAGATCGGATCTATTACGCTTCTAGATCGATCGGTTCATGTGATGAATCGATGGTAGCACGGGTTGATGAGATCAATCGTGAATAGGGGTTGGATGAGGCACATATTGTATCACTACTAGTGCCCTAGAGATTGTCTCGGATCGGCATAAGGTGGTTATGTCGAATACTAGTAGGATACGAATCGATAGCCTCGGGCGATGGGAATACTAGTGCCCTAGAGATTGTCTCTGATCGGCATAAGGTGGTTATGCCGAATACTAGTAGGTTACGGATCCGATGGCCTCGGCCCGGTGGAAAAACTAGCATCCTAGAGAATGTCTCGGATCGCATAAGGTGGTTGTGCCGAATAGTTTTTCCGCTGCGATTTCATAGATTGGATCTGTAAATTTCAGTAGGGTGTTGGCGCTGCCTCAAACCGCCAGGGGCGGCCCCTCGACCCCCGCCCGCCTTGTATAGCGTCATGGGTTCACATCGTTAGGTAGAATACGATTCTACGCCTAACTTGTTTTTGCAGAGAATGATGTGAATGGTATGGCCCTATATCTTATTGGAATGTATGAGATGTATGTGATGCATGTAACATTCTGCTCATGGCTGCGTGTCATGATTATTTCAGCTATTGTTAGCTGTCTATATTGTATTTAACGACTGCGAAATCGACCTTAATGCTTGAATCTATCTTTGTAATCTTCAATTTCTAGCTATTATAGGTAGTAGCCTAGTTTTGAGGTTACAAGCTTTCAAGCATGGTGGCCTAAAGGAGTGATGTGGAGGATGGAGATCGTCTACACCTACATGGAGATGGAGATCACCATTTTTGGGCCATACTACTTCACGCTTAAATGTGTTTATCTGTGATATTATCTATCTTATTCTTATGCAATGTTTTTGTGATATGTTGCTTTGGTAGGATAGAATCCTCATAAAATTAGGTGTTCATACCCTTCCATATGTTGCACCAAAAGATAATGATCACCGCATGGTAGGTCTACCAAAGTAGAGTGCCGTCGGTTATCATCATTATTTGGGGTAGATGTCGGACATCTACATGCGGAAGCATTTGGTTTACTTAACAAGGTTATCAAAACAGTTTTGGACCTTGGGGCATAGGTTGGGGCAGGGCATATTGATGTCACCCAACAAGCAAGAGTCACATAGAGATGTGATTAGCAAGGTGTTGCTTACCCATGTCACTAGTTTTCTAGCCGTGATGCCAAAGCTCACTAGGAATTTGTGAAATGAGGATCTTGACCCACTATGTGACTTAGAGGGAGTTTTGTTGCAAAACACATAGTGGGAGTCTTTTGTTAAATAGTTTAATAAAAGATGAACATAAACATAGTGCTAAACTTTGCATATTCTTTGTTGTAGATCATGTCAACTAATGCCGCATCCAGCTTCTTTTAATTTGCGATCTATTCTTGAGAAAGAAAAACTCAATGGAACGAACTTTATGGATTGGTATCGCAACTTGAGAATTGTTCTCAAGCAAGAGCGCAAGGAGTATGTCCTTGAGTCTCATTATCCTGATGACTTGCCTGATAATGCCATCTGCGGCGCACGAAGAGCTTATGAGAAGCAAATGAATGATTACCTTGATGTGAGCTGTCTCATGCTTACCACAATGTCCTCTCGAGCTTGTAAGCAATATGAGAACACAGATGCCTACAATATCATTGTGGGGTTGCGTGGTATGTTTGAGAACCAAGCAAGGGCTGAGAGGTTCAACACTTCAAAGTCCTTGTTTGCGTGCGAAGCTTGCGAAGGGAATCCCGTCACCCTCATGTGATTAAGATGATTGGTTACATTGAGAGTCCGAAAAGCTTGATTTTCCCTTAGCCAAGAGTTGGCTACGATGTGATTCTCCGCCGCTCCCCGAGCTTTGAGCCATTCATATTGAACTATCACATGAACAACATGGATAAGACCTTGGCCGAGTTGCATGGGATGCTAAAGTCGCGAGGAAAGCATTAAGAAAAGCAGCAATCATGTGATGATGATGCAGAAAGGCAAGGGCAAGCCCAATGTCAAGAAAGGCGCGGTCAAAGAAAGTTAGCTCCCGATGAGATCGCGAGCGGTTCTAAGGCCAAGCAAGTCAAGAAGGGCGCTGCTCCTAATGCGATTATTACTCTGTAAGCAATCGTGTCATTGGAAAAGGAACGCCCAAAGTACTTGGAGGATCTTGAGAAGAAGAAGGGAAGTACGACTTCCTCTCCGTATAAATATTATAGAGATCAATCTTGCTACTTCATCCACCGATTCTTGGGTATTTGATACCGGATCGGTTGCTCACCTTTGCAAATCGCTGCAGGGCTAAGAAGAAGTAGAAGTTTGAGGAGGAGCGGTGGATCTTCGCGTTGGCAATGGAGCAAAAGTTGTCGCGGTCGCTGTTGGCACCATGCCATTGTCTTTACCTTCGTGATTAGTTTTGGAATTGAATAATTGTTATTGTGTTCCATCTCTTTCCAAGAACATTATTTCGCTTCATGTTTGCAAGCGTAAGGTTATGACTTTAGATCTGTGAACAATGGTTGTTCTCTTTATTTCAAAGATATGTTCTATTGTCATACTCCATTGGTGAATGGGTTATATGTTCTTACTCTTGAAGAGTCACCGGTCTATAACATTAATGCAAAGAGGCAACGCTTGAATGATTTGAATCCCACGCTTATTTGGCACCGCCGCTAGGTCACATAAATGAGAAACGCATGGAGAAGCTCCATAGAGATGGTATTCTGCACTCATTTGATTTTGAATCATTTGAGACATGCGAATCTTGTTTACTTGGCAAGATGACAAAGGCACCTTTCACCGGTCAAGGTGAACGGGCAAGTGACTTATTGGCACTCGTACATTCTCGATGTATGTGGACCAATGAGCTCAACGACCAGAGGTGGTTTTCAGATACTTCATAACTTTTATCGATGACTTTAGTAGATATGGGTATATCTACCTCATGAAGCATAAGTCTGAATCCTTTGAAAAGTTCAAAGAATTCCAAAATGAAGTGCAAAATCATTTAGGCAAGACAATCGTGTTTCTACGATCTGATCGTGGAGGCGAGTATTTGAGCCATGAGTTTGGCAATCATCTCAAGGATTGTGGAATTGTTCCACAATTGACTCCGCCAGAACACCTCAATGGAATGGGGTATTCGAACGAGAAATCGCACCTTATTAGATATGGTGCGCTCCATGATGAGCCAAAGTGATCTTCTGTGTCTTTTTGGGGTACGCTCTTGAAACAAACCGCCACACTAAACAGGTTCCATCAAAATCAGAGAAAAGACACCATATGAGATGTGGACAGACAACGCCCTAGCTTGTCTTTTCTTAAGATTTGGGGATGTGAGGCTTATGTAAAACGCTTTACAATCTGATAAGCTCACCCCAAATGATAAATGCTTCTTTATCGGGTATCCTAAGGAAACAAAAGGATATTACTTCTATAATCAAGGAGAAGGCAAAGTGTTTGTCGCTCAATGGTGTCTTCTTAGAGAAAGAGTTTCTCTCAAGAAGGGATAGTGGGAGCACGGTGCAACTTGAAGAAATTCGAGAAACACTGAAAATGTTTCAGCTCCTCTGACGTAACCACAACAGATGAACAAACCGTTGAAGAACTCGTTGTGGACACACCGCACCACGTGAGGTCGAGAGGTCACGTCGTGCACTGAGAGGTACATGTTCTTGACTACTCAACAACGGGACATACCGTTGTTAGACAACGATGAGCCTAAGACCTATGAAGAAGCGATGGTGGGACCAGACTCGAGAAATGGCTTGAAGCCATGAGATCCAAATTGAATCCATGCACGAGAATCAAGTTTGGAACTTGGTTGATCCACCGATGGTGTTAAAACCATTGAGTGCAAATGGATTTTCAAGAAAAATAGACATAGATGGAAATGTTCACATCTATAAAGCGCGACAGGCCAAAGGTTTCAAACAAATTCAAGGTGTTGATTATGATGAAACTTTTTCGCCTCGCCGCAATGCTAAAGTCTATTCGGATCATTCTAGCGATTGCTGCATATTTCGACTATGAAATATGGCAAATGGATGTCAAAACAGCTTTCCTTAATGGAAATCTGAGTGAGGATGTGTACATGACACAGCCCACGGGTTTTGTCGATCCGCAATCACCGAAAGATTTGCAAGCCGCAAAGATCCATTTATGGATTAAAGCAGCATCTCGGAGTTGGAACATTCGCTTTGATGAAGTAATCAAAGGGTTTGGTTTCATCAAGAACGAAGAAGAGCCTTGTGTTTACAAAAGGCTAGTGGGAGCGCACTCGTGTTTACGGTCTTATATGTGGATGACATATTACTTGATCGGAAATGACATTCCTATGCTCGAATCATTAAGTCTTCATTGAAAAATAGTTTCTCTATGAAAGACTTAGGAGAGGCGGCATATATTCTGGGCATCAAGATCTATAGGGATAGATCAAGAAGGCTAATTGGATTAAGCCAAGATACGTACATTAACAAGGTGTTGAAAAGGTTCAACATGCAGGATTCCAAGAAAGGCTTCCTACCTATGTCACATGGTATAAATCTTAGCAAGAGTCGGTGTCCTAGTACACCGATGAGCGGGATAAAATGAATGCGATTCCATATGCTTCGCTATGGGATCCATTATGTATGCCATGCTTTGTACACGCCCGCATGTCTCGTATGCTTTAAGTGCTACAAGTAGATACTCACGATCCAGTGAAAGTCACCGGATTGCCGAAAGAACATCTTGAAGTATTTGAGAAGAACTAAAGATGTGTTCCTCGTCTATGGGGTGAGGAAGAGCTCGTTGTAAATGGTTACACCGATGCTAGCTTCCAAACCGACAAAGATGATTTTAGATCGCAACTGGATTTGTGTTCGCCTGAATGGCGGTGCGGTGAGCTGGAAGAGTTCCAAGCAGAGACGGTTGCTGATTCTACAACAGAAGTTTAGTACATAGCAACTTCAAGTCGCTAAAGAGGCCGCTTGGATCAAGAAATTTGTTTCGAGCTTGGTGTGGTGGCTAGTGCCTCCAAATTCAATGGACCTCTACTATGACAATAGTGGGGCCATTGCGCAAGCCAAGGAGCCTAGATCGCACTAAAAGTCCAAGCACATTCTACGGCGATTTCATCTCATCCGCGAGATTGTGGAGAGAGGCGATGTGAAGATATGCAAAGTACAAACGGATTTGAACATTGCAGATCCGTTGACAAAGCCGCTTCCCACCAAAGCATGAGGCTCACACTAGGCAATGGGTATTAGATACCTACATGGTTGACTCTAGTGCAAGTGGGAGATCATGGTGATATGCCCTAGAGGCAACATGGAGATGTTGAATATATCACATACTATGTTTATGATACATTGCTTTGTTCCTTGAAATAGACATTATCATTATTGATCAATGAGTATGTGACTTATTCATGAGACTCTTAATGCCAAAATGTTGCTATTTCTAAATGATCCCCGATCATATATCATATGAGGAACAAATATGATTCAAAGATCAGCATATGTATTGATTGATGATCATATCTCATGGATCATGGTATGGAGATACCAAATCAATAATATGGACAT
Organism: Dendrocalamus sinicus; assembly: GCA_036346575.1. NCBI lineage: Eukaryota > Viridiplantae > Streptophyta > Magnoliopsida > Poales > Poaceae > Dendrocalamus > Dendrocalamus sinicus. Next base: position 18,449,076 of record CM070657.1, on the reverse strand, counting down.
GTGTTAGTGAACATATGTTGATAGACCCACCATGAGACACCGCAGAGATTCCATGTGTCATTAGTTGGTCTCAAGTAGTGTTTATGTAGAATCCTTAGACTTGAGATCATCATGGTTCCCAACATGCGTAGTAGCTTATTTTGGGACTACTAAACACTACTCCGTGAATCGGGTAGTCATAAAAGTAGTCTTCGGGTTTGCTATGAAACATGTAGTGGGATGTGAATGATCAAGATAGAATTTGCCCCTCCTTATGGGAGAGATATCTCTGGGCCCTCGATGTAATGGATTATGAAAGTGCATGGCCATGCCAAGGTGATTGAGGAGTCAATCACGCTTTATAATCCATCACGGAATCGAGAGTGATTGAGCTATTAAGAGGATGACACAGTGTCTCGCCTTGTGCTTAATCTATATCGTGAGGCAAAGGGATTCGTACATGAGAACATTACAGTTCAGTCGGTATGATCTTTACGTATACTTTGGGGTTAATATGTCTTGCTAGAGGCCGCTATTATGTGGTGACCGGAAAGGTGTTTCCGGTCGCGACCAAGTATACGTGAACCTGCTGTGGTCGCACACTTAACGGGTTGGAACACTAATTCAATGTGATTCGGATGTGGGCTCAATTCGGATAGAGATCCTGATAGACTCCTATTGGGCCTCGGTCCACGAGGCCCAAGTGAGGAGGTCTATATATGGAGGTGGGGCCGAGGATGTACGATCTGCTCCTCCCGAGCAAAACCCTAGCCGCCACCTCCCGAGCCAAACCCTAGCCGCCGCGAGTGCTTTGGTACACTCGCGACCGGCGCCCACCCCGGACGTGTGGATACCGGTGGAGGCGCCGCCGTTGCGGCGTTGATCGGCATCGACAATCTACGATTGATCCACTCGTGGTGTGGTTGATCGCGTGGAGGAGACGATCCGCTCGGACGATCGGCTACTTCCACTACTACCTCGACGCGTGTGGTTGGATCGGCTTCTCCAACTCTTCTTCACTGCATTGCGCGCCTAGTGGTAACGATCTATGATCCCTCCTTAGCATGATGTCCTGGTGTGCGCGGTAGAAATTTTTTATTTTCTGCTATCGTAGCCTACGCGCGTTCCTTCATGTTGTGTGTATCCAAAGAAGTGATGTCCTCATCACCAATGTGTCCATCCTACCAGTGAGGTTAGCCATCCGTCGCTCCACCCGCTCAATGCCTTCCGTGGTGTTCAACTGGGCAATGGCGGCGACGATGGTGTCCAGTCTTGCGCTGAGTGAAGCATTTTGTTTGTCGAGCGCAGCTTGTAGCTGGTCGCGACTAACACACTCGCTGAAATCGCCCGATGTCCCGCCTCCTTCGCTCTCGCCATGGTTAGTGGAAACACAAATAAAACAAAAGGATTATCCCTATCAACTACAAATGAAGGACAGTGGGAACCCGCAAAGGAAGTGGCTTACCAAGCTCTTACAAGTGTTCTTACCAAAGCAAAGCAGTGGTACAACCGGTGGTGGTTCGTGAAACCATGTCGAGCGTGGAGTGCGATTGCAAGGGTCAAAACTGTATATCCAGTAGATATATGGAGCTTGGCAGCCAAATATGTCGATGGAACACAAATCAATAACAGATAGTAATGTTGAAGAAATGTCCAAAGCATCGGTCCTAGTTGCTGGTCTAAATGTGTCCTATATCGTGGTTAAGATATGATGAACAAGGAATCAAGACTGAATAGTAAGGCAAAGACAAGAACAAAGATGGCAGCACCGAGAGACTTAATTCAACATAAGCATAAAACAAATGAATTTTTGTCATCTAAAACCGTGCTTTGTCACTTTTTCTTTTTTTTTTTTGCCACAGATAGCACTCTCTCTCCTCAAAGACTATAGCCAAATTTTTCTTTTTTGTCTTTTTAATTTTATTTTTCACAGAGCAGAGCACGTAAATAGGAACCACACAAAGTTTCACCTCAACTGATGTAAGGTGTGGCCTACGAAAATAATGAATGTGTTTGAAATTCGGTGATTCAATTTCGGAGCTCGAGTACTGCACTTTCCAGGCCGAATTTGGGGAAAATAAAATCGCCGAACCCAACAAAGTTGGGGAGTTTCGGATGCAAAATTTAATTTCACCCAATTTCAAAAAAAATCGCCTGATTTTGAGATTATTCTTAAGAGATTATTCTGCTTAGCAGTTTCACCGCATATTCGGTTGAGAAACCCCAACTTGTGAACTTAATCTTTATTTGCAATTTTAGATTGCATCTTGTACTCTCTTGCTTGTGTTCTCGATTCGCTTGCAGGAGATAGCCTTCTTGGCGAGGTCAATCGTGTTCGGCATGGTTGATAACCAACGGAGCAGTGGTGTAGTGATTGCGAGGGGTTTGATCTGTTTTGGTCGGAGCCTTTGGATCATCAACGTCGAGATCTCCACAATCAACTTATCAGTACCTCTCGGAAGATCGGGCCATCGTCACATCACGACTGCTATGGAAGAGCGAGTCGATGCACTAGCAACATGCTGATCTCACTGCGGGTAGCTATCTCGATGGGGAAAATGAGATCTACCCTCAGGACGGCGGATATCATGAACAGAGGCGAATCGAGGATGAAAATCAGAAAAATCAGAGAAACCAAGTCCTCGATGTTGCCTAAACACATCAAGCTGATCAACCCTAGATCTCGTGTTGGTCTTAGGTGCACTAAAGGGCTGGGGCTGACCCTGAATACACCTAAGGGCCTGAACATGGTCTCTTCGCGTGATCTTGGCATGCCGGAAGCATCTCTCGACCATGTGTCCATCCTTCTGACAGAAGGTATAATGATACTTCGCCTTCTAGGAGGTCGAAGCGACAGGTGTCGCCACCTTACTGTCAGAGATCCCTTGGACAAAGCCCGCAGATTTGAACTCAACCTTTTTGGTTTTGGGCTTATCTCGATCACACCTGCTACTATATGATGAGGACATCACTTCTTTGGATACACACAACACTCCTCCACTTGACATTCAAGGACCAATCACTAGAGCTCGCGCCCGACAATTGAATTTACAGGTGAACTCGTTCCTAAGTACTTCTTTTTGTTCTTTTGAGAATCGATTGCTACCTAATGATTTAATTATGATTAGGAACCATGGAGAGGACCTGGAAGTACTTGGAGAAGGGCTACGAGGTGCACAAGTACAGCAAGGGCGGTCGAATCATGTTGGAGGCCCAACTAAAGCCGACTTCGAATCCAATTCGGAGTCCAGGACCAGACCGCACTAAAACGGACGCCCAGATTGCATCCGGGCTCCGTTTTGGACATTCTACATATGGATGGAAAGCTGAGAAGGAGATCTTTCCAATGGATCTGGTCCCATGTCAAAATTCCTTCTGAGCCAATGGGAATCGTCAAAACAAGTGGGCACTAAGAATCTATCAGGGTGCTGCGCCACCGTCTTTTGGGCCGTTCGGCTTTGTATCATGTTGGAGCCCATTAGGGCGCGTCCAGGGGTTTTGCAGGAATTAGCCTTGGGACAAGAAGGCACAAATCTTAAGTCACCTTTTGAAGAGAAAACAAGAATCATCAAAGTGCCTTGCCTCCAAACCCTAGAGGAGCTAGAACAGAGGAAGTTCAGTGGAGATCATTTGAGAAGAAAACTACGATATAAATCTTTTCTCTCTGGAAGATGCTAGCCAAGATAGCCTAGTGAACAACTCCCAGTTCAGAGACAAAGAAGAATCTGCTGCTTCTCAATCAAGGATTTCAATCAAAAGAGGATTGGCAGTGAGGAACAGAGACCAGAGTAGAAGAAACCGAAACCCGGCACAAAGAAATAAACACTGAAAACCAAATCATCTGATACATGGGATTTCACAAATGGATGAAGAGAAATGAATGATTGCATATAGAATCTGTTACAACCATTCCATTACAATGTCTCACACTTGAGAAGACCACATGCCCTACATTCCCATACGCAATTGAGAAATCAAGAACTCACGAACACACACCGAATGCTAGTCTGCTCACCCAGACAAAAGCATAACCAACTCTGGTCTCCCCACCTACTTCTCAACAGAACAAAAGAGAGAGACATAAAACCAAAAACCTTAACAACCACAAGGGAGGGAACTAGAATATCTTCCCTCTACATGCTAAGCCTCTCCTTTTATAGCCTCCCACTAACGGGTTCACCTTTCGCACTTTACCCATTATCTCAAAACCAAATCCGCTTCCTCTCATGCAGCCTTGCGTATTTACCAAAATGCCACTCCTGCATCTTCCGGGAAGCTTCCTCATTCTTGCCGTCCGAGCCTCGCAACCACCTCGAGTCCTCACCGTCTTCGGCATCTCCCGACCGCTTTGATCTCAGCACCGCCTGTGCCTAGTCTGACCATCCATGCCTCACCACGACTCCGCCTCAAAGTCCTGCAGCCATCACAGATAAGAAAACATCACATAGCACCGCTCAAAATAATATAATCAACATTAGCATCAATAGAAAGAATTTAAGCACGAAATAGCCCAATGACCGGTCGAAAAGAAAACAATCGTCCCAAGCACGTACGACTGTGTTCGACCAGGTCCGACCATAGCCAACTGCACCACGCAACGACTTGGCACGAACCACATAAACCAAACTCAAACTTTTCAGAACACGTGTCAATTACCCATCACACACATGGGGTCATATCCACATGGTCTCTCAAGGGCTCCATGAGAATCCAAGATCACGGGTTGCAGCCCAGGGGGGACCCTTGCGGATTCAAGCCCATGTGCAGCAACCTCAAGAAGGCCCCTTGCGGATCCATGCCCCCGAGGGAGCCTAGCACCGGGTTATAAACGTCATCTCCAGGGGCAGTTCGCCTCGACGTGGCAGCAGAAGGCCTACACGCGGAGGCTACACCACGTGGCAGCATACCCAACGTAGGCACTGCCGGACTGGGCGCAGCACGACATTACCTTCACGCCCGCGGACGCCGAGGGCGTGGAGTTCCCCCACCAAGATCCCCTGGTCATCCAGGTCGCCATCGCGGGATGCAACGTCAAGCGCATCCTAGTCGATGAAGGAAGCTCCGTGAAGATCTTGTTCACGGTGGCCTTCGACCAAATGGGGATCCCTCGAGGCCGCTTAGATCCCTCGGGAATCCCATTACAGGGCTTCGGAGGTCAGCCGCTGAGGGCGTTGGGCCAGATATGCCTGTAGGTGTCCTTCGGCCGGGACGACAACGTGAGGAGCGAAGACGTCACCTTCGACGTCGTCGATATTCGTACCTTTACAACGCCATATTGGGGCGGCCAACCCTCAATTCTTTTGGGGCAGTCCCACATCATGGCTTTCTATGCATGAAGCTTCCGGGCCCGCGAGTTATCATCACCATCCACGGCGACCAGGACATAGCCTGGCGCATAGAGCTTGGGGCCCGAGGCCCGCATCGCAAGGTTCATCGGGATTCCTAAGGTCGACATGACAACGCAAAGGTCCTCGGCGGCTCCAAGAAGTACCCCGCCGGGCTTCCACTTGGGTCACTCCGGCACTAGAGGCTCCCCTCGTGTCCTACCTCGCCGCCTCGGCAACAGCAGTCGATGCTGTCCCCATCCTCGAACGACTTGTGGTTAGTACTCTGTCTTTTGTAATCGCTCACCCGCGCAAAGGGGAGATCAATAAAGTCCACCGTTTGCAAAACTTGTCATATTTTGTGCAAAGACGCACGGAGGCTTGCCTCCGCGCGCACTCTCTGTGAGTATAAACAAAGACGTGCGGTAGCCCACGGGATGCGCACACTCTACGGAGTATAAGCAAAGACACGCGGTAACGCGCGCACTCACCGTGAGTATAAACAAAGACACACGGTAGCCCGCGGGATGCGCGCACTCTACAGAGTATAAACAAAGACACGCGGTAAGACGCGCACTCTCTGTGAGTATAAACAAAGACACGCGGTAGCTCGCGGGACGTGCGCACTCTACGAAGTATAAACAAAGATACGCTGTAACGCGTGCACTCTCCGTGAGTATAAACAAAGACACGTGGTAGCCCGTGGGACGCGTGCACTCTACGGAGTATAAATAAGACGCAGCGTTGAGGTCCGCCTCCGCGCGCACTCTACGGAGTATAAATAAGACACGCGGGGGGACGCCCCTGCGCGCACCCTACAGAGTATAAATAAGACGTGGATGATGTTCCCACACACTCTACAGAGTATAAATAAGATGCGGATGTTGTCCCTGTGCACTCTATGGAGTATAAATTAGACGCAGATGTTCCCACGCACGCGCGGATGTTATCCCTTCGTGTACTCTCCGGAGTATAAATAAGACATGGATGATGTTCCCACGCACTCTACGGAGTATAAATACCACACGCAACGTCGCGCGTCTACTTCGCCTTGGCACCAGCTCTGCTGCCACCACTTCGAAGGGTAGGGGATGGAGCGCTCGAGCATCTACTTCGACTAGGCGCCTGCTCCGTTGCCACCACTTCCAAGGGTAGGGGACGGAGCGCTCGAGCGTCTACTTCGACTAGTCGCCAGCTCCGCTGCCACCATTTCGAAGCGTAGGGGACGGAGCGCTTGAGCATCTACTTCAGCTAGGCGCTAGCTCTGCTGCCACCACTTTAAAGGGTAGGGGACGGAGCACTTGAATGTCGAGCGTCTACTTCGACTAGGCGCCAGCTCCGCTGCCACCGCCTCGAAGGGTAGGGAACGGAGTGCGCGAAGGTCTACCTAGCGTGTAGGCATTTGCGAAACACAAGTCCTATGAGTCCACCGGAGGCAAGCACGATTGTGAAAAGTGATGGGGACACGTTCTTCAACCAAAGTCCTTTTTGCATTCGTCAGAGGATGTTTACAAGGGGGTTTTGTAAGGACCAAGTGTACAAGCATCCTCGGATGTTCAAAGCCGCTACTCGGCCGGCTCCTCCTTAACATACGTCCACGCAGAAGCCTCACCCGAGGAGGCCCAGGCCGCCCAGAAGTTCAGCGATTCTTTGGCCCACCACCAGTGCCAAAGACGTCGTCGGGTCACAAGGTAAAAAACAAGCGGCCGGTCCCTATCAAGTAGCTGCCTAGAGCACAGCGATACGCGCGGTCAGAACACTAGGACTACTTCCACTTTATTCATAAAAAGCAGGGTGCATGCACGGGAACGCACGCCTACACACCAGAACCCAGGCATCACACCTGTGGGTTCGCTCCACGCCCCGCAGTAGCGGCGCCGCCTTCGCTACGCCGAGGAACTTCGTCGAGCCATTGGCCGAATTTTTGTTCACCGTGCGGGGTCCGTCACAGCTCTACCTTTGCCGCGGCCTCCCTGATGTAGTTGCAGATCCGTTCATGGAAGGTCCGGATGGCCGGACGAACGGAGCGCACGGCGCCTGACATCACCCCGGCTCCGCAGTATCTCGGCTCGGGTCACCACCGCCGACGGCGTCGGCAGCGGCGTCGTGAGCGACAAGGTCTTCGAGGGTGCCCTCCAGAGCCAGCATGGCATCCCACGCCGCCACCGAGGCATCGCTAAGAGTTCGATCCCGTTCCCCAAGAGACACAGTAAGGCGGCCTTTCTCCTCTTCCAGCGCAGCGATTTGCTGAAGTAGGCCGTCCCGCTCCTCTGCTGCCGCCCGCTGTGCCACCTCGGCGGCCGCTCACTGCGCCACCGCCATGAGTACCTTGGCATCTGAAATTGCCTTCACACGCTCTACCTCCAAACATCGGATGCAGCAGTCCTTGGCGGAGTGCGCCTCCTTGGCCACGCGAAGGGCCTCTTCAGCAGCGTGCAACCAGTCCTCTAACGCCGCCTACTCGTGGGTCTGAGCCACCTGCAATGCCCGGCCAAGGGTGGGGGTCTACACGGTGCAGCGGTAAGCAAACTTCTAAATGGCCACGCATCGCTCAAGGTCGAGTACTTACCGTTATCTCTGAGGCCTCTAGCGCGCCTCCCAATAGCTTCGACCCCCATGTCAGCAACGCCTGGTGATCCAGGATAACGTCCGCGCTGTCCGCAGCCCCCTGCCACGCCCCAAGCACCTCCGGCCGAGAGATGAAGTCAGCTAAGCCCAGACGTATGGCCTCTGTGATGACAATCTTGAAGGTGCGGGGCGTCGATCCCAAAGGAACACCCCCGCCCCCAAAGATTGCCGCGCTCGGGAGACCATGCCACTGCGAAGGGACAAAGTGGTTAGAACCCTACGACGCACCACAGGATTGTGAGAAGGTTGGTGAGCTTACCTTCGGCACCAGCGGGCGAGCTCCGCTGGGGCGCCGCTTCAGCCTCAGAGGGAACCGTAGGGATGCCAGACAAGGGGGTCTCTGTGTCGGAGTCGGACTCCCACAGGCCCTTGACCCTGGTTGCCATAACGAACCCCCTCTTTGGACGAGGGGGTGATCGCGTGCGCGGCCACTTCGCCTTCGGAGAGCAGGGCGAGGACTCCACCTCGCAATTGCCGCAGTGAGACTCCCCCGCAACCACCGCAGTGATGGCTCTGCCTCGGCCGCCGCACTGAGGAAGCTTCCCCCTCCCGGTTGTCCGTACTGCACCCTTGGTCCTTGGCACCGCCCAAGGACCCTTGTCTTCGTCCTCTACGCCTGCCTCAAGCTCTGAATCGGCATACTTCGTAGAGTCGGAGTGGGCGTCCATCGAGAGGTCATCCCCGGTAGAGCTGATAGGAGCGGCAGCTGAGGCACCAGGAACGGTCGCGGAGGACCGAGCCCTCCGTCGAGATAGCAGTCCTTTTTCCTTGCCGTCATCATCCCGACGGCGAGGCTGGCTCGGGGCTAGAGAGGCGTGCTGCGGCATGCAAATGTCCAGGGCTTATCACACCCGGTTTATCCGCCCTAACTTCACCTCCACAGTCGCAGCAGCACACAGGTTGTGCTCCTTTGCCACGTATGGTCTGAAGAACACGGCCACCGCACGCTCCGCGTCCCCCAAGAGAAGCCCTATAGGTGGGAAGAGGCGGAGTCAAAAAAAAGAAAGAAGAGAGAAAAAACAAAAAGGAAAAGCAACGCTCCACCGAGACTTACAAGGGTTGGAGGGCCTCGGCAGCGACGATACGGACGGGTGAACGTTGTCGCACCGAAGGCCCCCAAGTGTGATACGCCACCCATCGACAAGCGGTGCCACACCATACATGATGAACTCTTCGGCGAGGTCGCGCATGTTGAAGCGGGCGGTGATCCCCACAAGCCTCCGTGCCCTCCGCCTATCCTCGTCATAGATCGGCATGCCAGGTGAGGTATTGAACAACACCGGTTGGCCCGTGCACTCGAGGATAGTCATACCATCATGACAGGTGAGGTATCGATCGGCATACCATCATGCCCTGTCAGAAACGGAGCCTGGTCACGCGCGCACACGCCTTTCCCAAGGCGGCCCCTGACAGCACACGACGCCCCAAGCAAGCTTCGACACGAGTCCCGACGCCTCGAGAAACGCCGGTCGAAAAGGCCTCGGGGACGCGGCGTAATCCTTGGCGCCATTGGGACACTATCATCGGAACATGGGCCATCAGGCTGTACGTCAACTTCCCAGCTACAGCATAACCCCGCAAATCTCCTCGGCGGTGTGGTCGCTTCGAACTCGCCCCCGTGTGGGCCAACTAGACCTTGGCTCTGACATTACGCACGTGGGGTGGGCCTCCCCATGCGTCGATGATGCGTTCGCTGAAGGAGCCTGACTTCGCCCCACTTTTGACTCACTCAAGCGACTCCGCTGGCATCTTCGACTCCATGACTAAAGGGCTCTAAGGTCGAGGACAGCTTCCATAACCAGTCCGGTTCCATATCCTCCGTGCGAAGATAGGCTGCACCGACAAGCAACGGTTCTGTCCAAGATTATTGAAGGTCACAGGCCACAGGAACGGAGGGGCCAAGTGGCTCGGCAACATGGCTTCAGCCTGTGAAGCCCTTCACCATGAGAGGCTCTTGTTGTAGGGGTGGCCCCCACCTATGCCCAGCCGGCCTGTTAGAAGGTTGTAAGGCCCAAAATGGGACATGTATAATGACATAAATGCCCCTGAGAGAGATACATGAATGTAAGGGCATAATTGCAAAACACTCCCCATGTGGGTATATATATACCATCCAGGCCATGGGGGAAACCCTAAGCATTGCTCACCTAACTCTCCACTACCATACCACTCTCTCTGTTTGGTCGGTAACCACAACAGGGAGCATATGGAGTACATAGTACATCAAATGGAGAGTGATTACTGGATAGCTTAGGCTAAAGAGAAAGTTGTACAGAAGGACAACGAGGACAATTCGGATGAGGATGAAGCTCCCATCCTGTAGGAATGGAACTAGTTTGATGTTAAGGGTGTTGCCACACATGACGAGCACGAATTACCATGGGAGTATCATAACACAGAGGTTCGGTTGTTTTCAATATTTACTGACATGGCATCGTTATAGGATTCCATCAACCTGTGGGCCCTGTCCATACAGTGGACTTTTCAGGTCATGAAATCTAGCTAGGAGCAGTACACCATGAAATGTGAGCAGCCGGTTGTCCTTGGAGAGTGCACGCACGTAGATCGAAGTATGAGACTCACTGGATTGTATTAAAGGTGAAACCTCACTTCTGCATTCTTAGTAGTGTTTTACCGTGGCATCGTAACCTAACATCTACCTTTATAGCCAATCTGATGTATGGAGAGATAGTGGAAAAGAAGGACATGGAGGCCACGCACATCATGGTGGCTATCGAGAAGAAATTTAAGTACAAGATTAGCTATACGAAGGCGTGGCATGTGAAGTAGAAGGTGTTGGAAAAATGGTTCAGGTCTTTCAAGGCAGTGTACGACAACCTTTCTCGTATGCTTCAGGTGTTGCAGGACAGTAACCCGGACATGTATATCACTATGAAGGACAAGCCATCTACAAGGCCACCAGGTTTTGTGGTGTTGCAGAGGGCCTTCTTAGCTTTCAGTGCATGCATCAAGGCATTCAGCCATATGCTTCCCATGATAATTATAGCTAAATACAAGGGCCATATCCTTATGGCCATTAGCGTTGACGACAACAATCAAACGATGCCCCTGACCATCGCATTCGTGGAAAGTGAGAATTACAACAGCTAGTTGTGGTTCCTTAGACATGCGAGGGTTGGAGTTGCCCGGCGTTCGTCCTGGTGTGTGCATAATCCATGATCACCACGTCGGGATAGTGAAAGCCATAAGAAAACTTCAGGAAGACCCTAAGGAGCCCTTCCCCTAGCCGAATATGAGGAAAAGATGGTGCGTTCATTACCTAGGGCAAACTTCTTCAAGCAGTTCCCAAAGCAACCGTTGATGAAGCTGTTCAAGAGACTGGCTATGCAGAACGAGCAGTGAAAATTTGACACTTTGTGGATGTTATTGGATGATCATAGTAGGAAGCACATCGATGAAAGGAACAAGGGGTTGGCCATGCTTGGGGCGGCACAACCCGAATGCCTCACAACACTGGATGAGCCTAATGCAGTTGGTTCAAGGAGGAGGGGCTCATGGAACATCAAGTGCTTCTCGCAGTAGATCGAGGGGGAACTATTGGAGAAGTGGTCCCTACTGCATGACATGGACGGCCCAAGGTACGACATAATGCTAACTAACCTTGCTGAGGTATACAATTAGGTTCTCAGGGGCCTTCATTCTTAGCCCCTCGTCGCCATCTTGAAAGGTGTTCTACACAGCACAATCAGCTATTTCAGGGAGAGGCATGCAAATGCCGCACTTCATGCAACCAACCCACGAACATCATACTCATCGAAAATTACAGCATATATGGAGACGTAGGCACAAAATGGTCAATTGCACATGGTGCATGCCATGGGCAATAGAGAGCATCATTTCAACATGGTACTTTAGGATAGAGCCTGATTTGGGATGACTTGTGCCCATGAGGTATGCCTTGGAGGTCATGTAAATGAACCTAGCTACTTGTGCAACAAACCAAAACTGCTACACAAGCCAAGATCTCATGTCCTCACTACATGCGGGACTGTGGGCATGGATCCTTCAAACTTCATGTCTGAGTACTTCTTCAAAGAGAGGATGATGCATGTGTGGTGTGGCGAGCTCAGGGGGTTTAGGGTTGTGGGGAACTTCACCATCTTGGATATTGCAGGGAGGACCTAGACTCTAGATGTTGACATGCTAAAAAGGGTGGGAAGGGTTGATGACAGAGCCGGCATATTACAGATGATATGGACAAAGCGCAAGCCAGAGCACCTAGTGCGCACTGTAGGCGATGCAGTAGGGAGGGGCACATAGCTAGACGATGCAAGTCATCTACTGATCAGTAGTTAGACTAACATGGTTTCTACAACTAGTTGTTGGACAGTACAAATAATTATCCATTGTAATTTGTACTTTGTTAGTTGGCACTTTTGACGTGTGTAATGTCATACTAACTATATCATACATTGCATGTACCATTTGTATAATTGTTGCCATATTTCCCCCCTTTTTGATAGTGTATTATGTATTTTGCTAGTAGCCTAGTATTGTTTCCTTTGTTTATTTACAAGTTCTATTTATTGTTGCTTTACATTCGATTTTTTTGTTTTGCATAAATTCTAACTTGAATTCATTTTGCAGGTATGGCTCATAAGCTTCGCGGATTGGACTGGCCTTATGACCTATTGGATGAGCACATCGACCAGCTGCATCGCGCTTCCTGCCATATCCTGCCTCCAGGGAGCGCAGACGAGCCGGCTGACTTGGGGATGGTCCACACATGTATACCTTGAGTGGCCTAGAGGCTAGACCCATGCTGGACAGCCAGGTTTGCTCTCCGACATTGTTGTATTCTTGCCATAAGTAGGTTGCATACTAACTGTTGTGGTTACAGACCAAACAGAGAGAGAGTGTGTGGTAGTGGAGAGTTGAGTAAAATGAATGGCTTCGGGCTTTTCCCATGGCCTATGTCCTACATATATACATCCGCCTGGGGGTGCTTTTACAGTTACACCCTTACACATGAGTACTCCCCTCAAGGGTACTTTTGTCACTATACATGTCCCATTCTGGGCCTTACATTCTCTTAACAGCTCGCTGGCTTAGGTGGGGCCACCCCTACAACAGAGCCTCTCATGGTGAAGGGCTTCACGGGCCGAAGCCATGTTGCCGAGCCCTTTGGCCCCCTCCGTCCCTGTGGCCTGTGAGCTTTTTCAGCGTTCGAAATGTAGTGTTCGCCTTGTTGCGAAGGTATGGCGCTGGGCAGCTCGACGAAGGCTTCGTCACCCACGGACTCCGTCGCGGGGTCGAGGTTGTCGTCCGGAGCGGAGATCGAAGTCGAGGTTGGCCTCGCCACCGAGGGACCGGACCGGGGTTGTTGGCGGAGTCAAACACATCAGCATAGGGGGCGGAGCGGGTCGTAAGTCGCTGCGCTCGCGCGTGTCTTCGGCGCCGAGCACCCTTGACGATAAGCGGTTGCCAGCCTACCCAGCGGGGCTTGATTGACACGGCGCGAGACTTGAGGGGGCGCAGTGATACCATGCTGCGACGTTCTTCTCCTGGCGCGGATCTTGGAGCATCGCGGCGGTACGACGCTGCGACGCTCCCCCGCCGGTTGGGCTTCCACCAGCTGGACTTCTGCCGGTTGGCTTCCTGCCGGTTGGACTTTTTGTCGGTTGGGCTTCCTGCCGGTTGGACTTTTTTGTCGGTTGGGCTTCCGCCAGCTGGACTTCCGCCGGTTGGCTTCCTGCCGGTTGGACTTTCGCCGGTTGGGCTTCCGCCAGCTGGGCTTCTGTCGGTTGGCTTCCCCACTGATGGGGTATATATATAGCGTGCTGGTGTAAAACTATACCTGCATTGTGCGCTCGGATAGGTGCTGCTCCCCCAAAATGGGCCCCTTCAGTGCATCCACATTCCATGGCGGCACTACGCAGCTCAGGGAATGTTGATGTACTGATGGAGGCCTATTTTTCTCGGGAGCTTGGTTAGCGTGTATTAACGGCAACTACTCACACCTGCTGTGCTCGCTCCGTATTTCTGCATATGATGGCAAGGTTTGCCCTGTTCTCTTAGACAGGCTCACCTTCCGTCAGGGCTTCTGATCAAGCCCGTCTTTCAAAAGAATATTGATGTACTGAAGGTGGCCTGTTTATGAGAACAAGCCAAAACTTGGCGTGACATAACCTACGCCGGTGCAATGTGTGGGGAATGCCCTCAGGCCTGCCGTCCCGCCGAGGCGGTTCCTACAAGGCGGGCAACGGGGTGGTGCTTCGAAGTCGCTGGTCTCCGGTCCTGGAGGATAGCAGCCGCGAAGAGCAGGCGTCTGTGGGGTAGTCCACGGGCGCTACGCTCGTGGGGTAGCGCGCGCGCGCCCCCCCTAATCTCCGGCGGTGGCGTGAGCCGGCGCCAGTCGGGCAGACACGTGAGCGCTCCGCCCCTACGCTTGGAAGTGGTGGCAGCGAGCCGGCGCCAGTCGGCGCACACGCGCGCGCCCGCCCCCACGCCGAAATGGTGGTAGCGGGCCGGCGCCAGTCGGGCAGACGCGCGAGCGCCCGCCCCTACGCCAAGTGGTGGCAGTGGCGCGGCGCCCCCTACGTCAGTGGCGCTGGCCGCGCGCCAGTCGGCGACGCGCGAGCGCCCGCTCTCACGCTTCAAAGTGGTGGCAGCGAGCCGCGCCAGTCAAAGTGAGACGCGCGCGCCCGCCCCTACGCTTGGAAGTGGTGGTAGCAGAGCTGGCGCCTAGTCGATGTAGACGCGCGAGCGCTCCGTCCCCTACCCTTCAAGGCGGTGGAAGCGGAGCTGGCGCCTAGTCGAAGTAGACTCGCGAGCGCTCCGTCCCCTACCCTTCGAAGTGGTGGCAGCGCACTCCCTAGGGTGAGCACTGTTGGTGATATGCCCTAGAGGCAACATGAAGATGTTGAATATATCACATACTATGTTTATGATACATTGCTTTGTTCCTTGAAATAGACATTATCATTATTGATCAATGAGTATGTGACTTATTCATGAGACTCTTAATGCCAAAATGTTGCTATTTCTAAATGATCCCTGATCATATATCATATGAGGAACAAATATGATTCAAAGATCAGCATATGTATTGATTGATGATCATGTCTCATGGATCATGGTATGGAGATACCAAATCAATAATATGGACATGTGTTAGTGAACATATGTTGATAGACCCGCCATGAGACACCGCAGAGATTCCATGTGTCATTAGTTGGTCTCAAGTAGTGTTTATGTAGAATCCTTAGACTTGAGATCATCATGGTTCCTAACATGCGTAGTAGCCTATTTTGGGACTACTAACCACTACTCCGTGAATCGGGTAGTCATAAAAGTAGTCTTCGGGTTTGCTATGAAACATGTAGTGGGATGTGAATGATCAAGATAGAATTTGCCCTCCTTATGGGAGAGATATCTCCGGCCCTCGATGTAATGGATTATGAAAGTGCATGGCCGTGCCAATGTGATTGAGGAGTCAATCACAAGTTTATAATCTATCACGGAATCGAGAGAGTGATTGAGCTATTAAGAGGATGACACAGTCTCGCCTTGAGCTTAATCTATATCGTGAGGCAAAGGGATTCGTACATGAGAACATTACAGTTCACCGATATGATCTTTACGTATACTTTGGGGTTAATATGTCTTGCTAGTGGCCGCTATTACTGTGGTGACCGGAAAGGTGTTTCCGGTCGCGACCAAGCATACGTGAACCTGCTGTGGTCGCACACTTAACGGGTTGGAACACTAATTCGAATGTGATTCAGATGTGGGCTCAATTCGGATAGAGATCCTGATAGACTCCTCATCGGGCCTCGGTCCACGAGGCCCAAGTGAGGAGGTCTATATATTTGGAGGCGGGGGCGAGGATGCACGATCTATTCCTCCCGAGCAAAACCCTAGCCGCCACCTCCCGAGCGAAACCCTAGCCGCTCGCGAGGCCGGTACACTCGCGATCGGCGTTCCACCCGGACGTGTGGATACCGTGAGGCGGCGCTCGTTCGGCGCGTTGATCGCATCAACAAACTCTGATTGGAACGGACTCGTGGTGTGGTTGATCGCGTGGAGAGACGATCTGTCGGGACGATCGGCTACTTCCACTACTACCTCGACGCGCGTGGTTGGATCGGCTTCTCCAACTCATCTTCACGCACGCGTCTAGTGGTAACGATTGACTCCGCCAGAACACCTCAATGGAATGGGGTATCTGAACGAGAAATCGCACCTTATTAGATATGGTGCGCCCATGATGAGCCAAAGTGATCATCCGTTGTCTTTTGGGGTACGCTCTTGAAACAACCGCTTTCACACTAAACAGGTTCCATCAAAATCGTGAGAAAAGACACCATATGAGATGTGGACATGACAACGTCCTAGCTTGTCTTTTCTTAAGATTTGGGGATGTGAGGCTTATGTAAAACGCTTTACAACTGATAAGCTCACCCTAAATCTGATAAATGCTTCTTTATCTGGTATCCTAAGGAAACAAAAGGATATTACTTCTATAATCAAGGAGAAGGCAAAGTGTTTGTCACCTAAAGATGGTGTCTTCTTAGAGAAAGAGTTTCTCTCAAGAAGGGATAGTGGGAGCACGGTGCAACTTGAAGAAATTCGAGAAACACCAAAACGCTTTCAGCTCCTACGTAACCACAACAGATGAACAAACCGTTGAAGAACTCGCTGTGGACACACCGCACCACGTGGGTCGAGAGGTCACGCCGTGCACCGAGAGGTACATGTTCTTGACTACTCAACAACGGGACATATTGTTGTTAGACAACGATGAGCCTAAGACCTATGAAGAAGCGATGGTGGGACCAGACTACGAGAAATGGCTTGAAGCCATGAGATCCAAATTGAATCCATGCACAAGAATCAAGTTTGGAACTTGGTTGATCCACTGATGGTGTTAAAACCATTGAGTGCAAATGGATTTTCAAGAAAAGATAGACACAGATGGAAATGTTCACATCTATAAAGCGCGACAGGCCAAAGGTTTCAAACAAATTCAAGGTGTTGATTATGATGAAACTTTTTCGCCCGCCGCAATGCTAAAGTCTATTCGGATCATTCTAGCGATTGATGCATATTTCGACTATGAAATATGGCAAATGGATGTCAAAACAGCTTTTCTTAATGGAAATCTGAGTGAGGATGTGTACATGACACAGCCCACGGGTTTGTCGATCCGCAATCACCGAAAGATATGCAAGCTGCAAAGATCCATTTATGGATTAAAGCGTATCTCGAGTTGGAACATTCGCTTTGATGAAGTAATCAAAGGGTTTGGTTTCATCAAGAACGAAGAAGAGCCTTGTGTTTACAAAAGGCTAGTGGGAGCGCACTCGTGTTTCGGTCTTATATGTGGATGACATATTACCGATCGGAAATGACATTCCTATGCTCGAATCATTAAGTCTTCATTGAAAAATAGTTTCTCTATGAAAGACTTAGGAGAGACGGCATATATTCTCGGGCATCAAGATCTATAGGGATAGATCAAGAAGGCTAATTGGATTAAGCCAAGATACGTACATTGACAAGGTGTTGAAAAGGTTCAATATGCAGGATTCCAAGAAAGGCTTCCTACCTATGTCACATGGTATAAATCTTAGCAAGAGTCGGTGTCCTAGTACACCGATGAGCGGGATAAAATGAATGCGATTCCATATGCTTCGCTATGGGATCCATTATGTATGCCATGCTTTGTACACGTCCCGATGTCTCGTATGCTTTAAGTGCTACAAGTAGATACGATCGAGATCCGTGAAAATCACTGGATTGTCGTAAAGAACATCTTGAAGTACTTGAGAAGAACTAAAGATGTGTTCCTCGTCTATGGGGTGAGGAAGAGGTCGTTGTAAATGGTTACACCGATGCTAGCTTCCAAACCGACAGAGATGATTTTAGATCGCAACTGGATTTGTGTTCTGCTGAATGGCGGTGCGGTGAGTGGAAGAGTTCCAAGCGAGAGACGGTTGCTGATTCTACAACAGGCCGAGTACATAGCAGACTTCCAAGTCGCTAAAGAGGTCGTTTGGATCAAGAAATTTGTTTCGAGCTTGGTGTGGTGGCTTAGTGCCTCCAGCCCAATGGACCTCATCAGACAATAGTAGGGCCATTGCGCAAGCCAAGGAGCCTAGATCGCACTAAAAGTCCAAGCACATTCTACGGTGATTTCATCTCATCCGCGAGATTGTGGAGAGAGGCGATGTGAAGATATGCAAAGTACAAACGGATTAGATACCTACATGGTTGACTCTAGGGCAATGGGTATTAGATACCTACATGGTTGACTCTAGTGCAAGTGGGAGATCACAGGTGATATGCCCTAGAGGCAACATGGAGATGTTGAATATATCACATACTATGTTTATGATACATTGCTTTGTTCCTTGAAATAGACATTATCATTATTGATCAATGAGTATGTGACTTATTCATGAGACTCTTAATGCCAAAATGTTGCTATTTCTAAATGATCCCGATCATATATCATATGAGGAACAAATATGATTCAAAGATCAAGATATGTATTGATTGATGATCATGTCTCATGGATCATGGTATGGAGATACCAAATCAATAATATGGACATGTGTTAGTGAACATATGTTGATAGACCCGCCATGAGACACTCTGGAGATTCCATGTGTCATTAGTTGGTCTCAAGTAGTGTTTATGTAGAATCCTTAGACTTGAGATCATCATGGTTCCCAACATGCGTAGTAGCCTATTTTGGGACTACTAACCACTACTCCGTGAATCGGGTAGTCATAAAAGTAGTCTTCGGGTTTGCTATGAAACATGTAGTGGGATGTGAATGATCAAGATAGAATTTGCCCCTCCTTATGGGAGAGATATCTCCGCCCCTCGATGTAATGGATTATGAAAGTGCATGGCCATGCCAATGTGATTGAGGAGTCAATCACAAGTTTATAATCTATCACGGAATCGAGAGAGTGATTGAGCTATTAAGAGGATGACACAGTCTCGCCTTGAGCTTAATCTATATCGTGAGGCAAAGGGATTCGTACATGAGAACATTACAGTGTTCAGTAGATATGATCTTTACGTATACTTTGGGGTTAATATGTCTTGCTAGAGGCCGCTATTAATGTGGTGACCGGAAGGTGTTTCCGGTCGCGACCAAGTATACGTGAACCTGCTGTGGTCGCACACTTAACGGGTTGGAACACTAATTCGAATGTGATTCGGATGTGGGCTCAATTCGGATAGAGATCCGGATAGACTCCTATCGGGCCTCGGTCCACGAGGCCCAAGTGAGGAGGTCTATATATTTGGAGGCGGGGCGAGGATGCACGCATCTATTCCTCCCGAGCAAAACCTAGCCGCCACCTCCCGAAGCGAAACCCTAGCCGCTCGCGAGTCTTTGGTACACTCGCGATCGGCGCCCACCCCTGACGTGTGGATACCGGGAGGCGCTGCTCATTGCGGCGTTGATCGGCATCAACAAACTACGATTGGAACGGACTCGTGGTGTGGTTGATCGCGTGGAGGAGACGATCTGCTCGGACGATCGGCTACTTCCACTACTACCTCGGCGCGTGGTTGGATCGGCTTCTCCAACTCATCTCACCGCACGCGCGCGTCTAGTGGTAACGATCTATGATCCCTCCTTAGCATGATGTCCTGGTGTGCGCGGTAGAAATTTTTTATTTTCTGCTATCGTAGCCTACGCGCGTTCCTTTAAGCGCGACCCCGCGGTAGTGCGCCTTAATGGCCCCGGGAATCGCGTTGACCCCTGGGCTGGCATGAGCAGGCTGCTGTATCCGTTCGCACTTGTCCATTCGAGGTGAACACGCGGCGGACCATGACTGGCATGTCGACGGGTCGTCTGCGGTCAAGCCCCTTCCCCAGAAGGGCGGGGCACGTGGCGCGGCGCTGTAGGCGTGCCGCCCACTGGTTGCCCCCCTTCCAACGCGCATCACTGGCTGCTAGCGGTTGCGCTTCTTGCCGATCCTCGGTTACCCATGCCACGCAGACTTGCGGTTGTCCCTTCGGACAAGTGTGGCCAGGGTTAGGGGGTCGGTGACCCCGTTTGGGCTATCGCGGTTTAGGGTCCAAAGAGCCACGCCGGCGCGCGCCGAAGGCTATGCCGGGTCGCGCAACCTGCGTTTATTCCTTGCGCTGACCGACACGCGGTGGGACGCTAGCGATGCGTCGTGTGGTGACAGGACTCTGTACGACCACGGTCGCGTGCTGGCTACGTGTATCGCCGCGATGCTTCGGCTTCGCGCGTGGGGAGGTGAGCGGTTGTCACTCGCCGTTTCCGCTTACCCACGGTAGGGGTGGGGGGCCTTTAAGTACCCCCGTGGCGTTGTGCCTACGCCTCCTCGCGCTTTCTGGTTGTTTACGTTGCTCTTCGCATTCGCTCACCCTGTTCCTGCGCTCCTTTTTCGCTGCCGAGTTCCCCGTGGATGCTTATGCCGACTTGCGACGAGCGTACTCAGGTGGGCGGCTACGCTATCCGCAGGCAGTCCTCGCCGCTCGAGGTGAAATACACGCTGGAGGAGCGCGATCCGGCAGTGGCAGACAAGTGGTGGGCAGCGAAGAAGAGCCAGGGTTCGTACTCCGCGAGTTGGGCCGCATGCTCGTGACGGAGGACACGATCCGGTCACTACTACGGGAAGGGAAGCTATCGGACCGCCACGCGGTGCGGTTGCCCACCGATGACGAGACGGAGCCGCGCCCTGAGAAGTCAGAGTCGATCGTCTTCGTCGCCTACTTCGGCCAGACTTCGCATTCCGTCCACAGCAATTGTTGGGGCCGTCTGCGGACCTTCAAGTTGGAGTTGTCACAATTGACTCCGAACGCGGTGGCTCGCCTCGTCGTGTACAGCTGTGCCCTGCGCTCGGAGGGGTGTTGGCCCAGCGCTTCCCTTTTCGCGTATCTACATGAGGCCCGGTGCCAACCGAAGGAGCGGAAGGACGGTACGCTGTCGAAATTTGGCAGCGTCAACTTTGTCCTGCGGACGTCATGTGGGAAACTCTTCCCCGCGAACGCGACCCGAGGGAAGTGGGAGGCCAACTGGGCGAGGCGGTGGTTCTACCATCGTGTGACGAGTGGCAGCGGCCTCGAGTGCGCAGGCGGGCCGATCACATTCAAGACCACCCCCGGCTTAACGCTTGACCAGAAGATAGGCTGAGGGCACGAAGCCTTGCGGGGGTCGCTGCCCACTTCAATATGCGCGACCTCGCCGAGGAGTACATGATGCTCGGTGCGACGCCGCTTTCCCACGGTTGGCGTTTCACAGCCGGAGAACGTCGGGATGATAACGTTCGCCCATCCGTTTGCTCGCCGCTGCCCGATCGCCTTCGTAAGTCTCGACCATGTCTTCCTCTTCGTTCGTACGTATTGCATTATGTAAATGTGCTCTGGCTCGGGCAGGGACTCGCCTTGAGGACGCGGAGCGCGCCGCGCGCGTGTTCCTCGCCATACACCGCAGAGAGCACAAGCGGCGCGTAGCGCGATCGCGAGGTCGGGTTGGGCGAATAAACCACGTGTGTGAGGCCTTAGGGCTTCCTGTGCTGGATCGCCCTGTCGGGACCCGGAGCAACAACTCCAGAACCCTCTGTGTAAATCGCACTATCCCAGGAAAAGCTAGTGCACAGTAATAACAAAGACAAATATCATGCGTAATGACAAACTTTATTTAACTAATATGAGCCTGATGGCCAGGGTTTACAATAATAGCAAAAGAAGACAGCGGAAGAAATACATAAAGTAGCAGCCCATCCAGCCTTCCCACAAGGCGAATGACTGTAAGACGTGGCCTACTCGCAATCCTCACCGAAGTCGTCGAAGGCTTCCTCTGAAAAGAGTTAGATTAAGCAACATGAGTACAAAGAGTACTCCACAAGTTACACCAGGAGGTTTAACAGAATAGATGCATGCATATGGAATATCAAAGGAAGGCATAATATGGTTAATTTGCATAGAAGGCAACTTTGAAGTAAATATCATAAGTAAGTGCAAAAGCTGAATTTGATACAGTATGTAAAAACAATCTTGTAAGCAAAATAGTTACCGTTAGTGCAGGCTCCAACCAAACACTAACCTATCCACGGGCATCCCACCCGGACCATCTTTTCCAAACAGAACTCATATGGATTCCATCCATCCATACGTTTTTTTCAAAATCTCTCATGGATTCCATCCATCCACAAGGTTTTCGCAAACCATTTTGAAAACCAAAGTCTAATCCGTGAAAAACTTTACTCAGCTTGCCCATGACTGTGGGCACGGCTATCCAGGATAGGTTATACACTCTGCAGAGGTTGTACAGCTTTACCCACAAGACATGATCATCCCGGTTTGCCACGCGAGTTACACACTTCCTTAGGTGTGCGGCGAGGAGATCATGACAAGGCCTTTACAATGATCCGTTGTCAACATAAGCACGCCGCCACTAAGGTTTCACCACAACATGAATCCACATGTTGGAGCCCTCTCTGTGCCGTGTGAGACTTCTCACGCCCTACGCCGCGCTCACATTCAGCCTATAGCGAAATCATGTTGGAACTTCACAAATTATTCGGCCAGTCTGTCCCATACCGGATTTGTGGTAGTACGAAAGGGCTTTGCAACAAGAGCTCATGCATCGGTCCTTAACTTGACTTAGGCCTAACCACAAACCCTGTGCCGACAATCAACCATCATGCGGCTCCGACCAACAGGGCATGCCTGCACTCCACCACTCTAACCAATTGCCTAAGTCTAAACCAAGTTTTATATTTTGTTTTCAAAATATTTCATAACACTCCTTGACTCACCAAAGTCAAGAGTACAATTGAAAATTTATCATTTCATGCAAAAAGGTTATCATTTTATGTGAAAGATCGTCCCAAACCATAATTATCTTAAGCATGGCTAAGCATTTCTACAAAATTTCTAGTTAATACTAATGTACCAACTAGGTTTTCATCTAAGGTGACAAGGTATGATCGCTCAATATCAAGATTGGCCATACAAAGGAAATTGGGTGTAACTAAAGTTTTAAGCACATTTGAACTAATTTGAATAAAAGTACGCGCATGCATAATAATTTTAAAAACAACATAAATAGTTTAAATTACTGGGAGCAATATGATCAAAGGTGTAACTTGCCTTGCTCAAAGACCTGGTGCGAATCGTCGGCGCTGTTCTCTCCGAATTCGTTGAAATCTACGCGCAAAGAACCAAACAAATAAATTCAAATAAAATCGAAAAAATCCAAAAATTATAAAATATATACTGGGAGATAGATTATGATTTTAGACGAATTTAGAAATTTGAATCACTGGATTCGGAGTTCGGACGACGGAGAACGAGCAATTGGAAGTTTGATCGGTTTGGAAATTCCCGAAAAATGCAAAACGAGCGAATATTCTCTGGAATCTTATTTTTGGCTGATTTTTGGGGTATTTTGGAGTGTATGACATGTGGGGCCCGGTTGTCATTGACTAGCAAAAATATTGGCCAAGCCCAAACCGAAAATTGCATTGCATTGGACTTGAACACACAACCTCATGCATGCATGCACTAACATGCACCCACTAGCCAAGTGACCCTTTGCTCTTTCATGACAAAGGAGCAACAACAAATTAAATAAGCAAGGATAAACATGGTTAGAGAAGAAAGCCACAGGGAGGCACACGGGGCGCACGGGAGACGAGCTCGCCGGCGACCGGCGGTCGGCGGCGGGGCGGCGAACGGCGGCGGGGTGGACGGGGTGGCGGCGCTACTCACCGGCGGCGGCGGGGATGGCCGGGGCGGCCAGCGGCGGCGGGAGGCGGTGGTGGCGGCAGTTGGGGATGGGGGTGGCCGGAGGAAGGTGGCCGGGCGGCGGTGGAGACGGCCGGTTGGCGGCGCACGGCGGCGGGAGGGGTGGGAGGCGGGAGCCGGCCGAAGAAGGGAGGGGGAGGAAGAGAATGGTGGTGGGGAGGCCCTTTTATAGAAAGAGAGAGGAGGTGAAGGGATTTCGGTTTTGAGAGGGTTAATGGATGGAAAACGGCCGGGAGATTGATGAGGGTGATTAGGGCGTCCGTTTCCATGCCTTAATCGGGAGTTAAGAGGGAGAAACGGCGAGATTCATGAGCTCTAATTTGTCATCCATGGTGGAGGAGAGAGAGGGTGGGAGGAGGAAGAAGGAGAGGTTGAAGAAACATATGACATGTGGGGTCCATGTGTAATAGAGAGAGGGAGGAAGTGAAGGGGTACGGGCCGTCGGATTTGCGACACGTGGCAATTGGATGCTTCATGGCTCTTGGATTTTATGAAGGGGTAAGTGATCATGTGTGGCTAGGATTAAACGTGGAGAGAGAGTGATTCAATCTGAGAGCGACACGTGGCGGGCTTGGATGAATTTGATTTTTATTTTCGGAATAAATTTCAGAAATTACTAGAAACTTCACAAACACTTGGAAAAATAGTATTTAATGTCTAAAAATTCCAGAAAAATTATAGAATATTCCTGGAAGCATTTTAGACTTAGTAAAAATATTTTTAATTTCAGATTTGCATTTAATAATTTTATAAAATAGTTTTTAACCTTTCAAAATTGATTTTTAACTCTTAAAAGCACAGAAAATCCGAATAAAAGCCAAATGCTTTTAAATACTTAACTTTAAATTATATTTTTACATAAACTCAAAATATTCTTTTATTTAATAGTAATTTTATGTTTTTAGTTAAATTACTTTTATAAAAGCCTTTTTAAAAGCTAAAACAGATAAATAAAATCTCCAAAATTTAGGCAACCAAAGAACACTTTATTTTATTTAAATTAAATTAATTAAATTTTTTTACTGAAAATTTTGAAATAAACAATTGGTCATTACAAACTACCCCATTAAAAGAATCTAGCCCCTAGATTCGCATCAGTTAGCAAAGAAATAGGTTTGGATCTTACCCTGTATGGCTTGAGCTAAGATCTGGTGCAAGCGTCCATTTGCAAACTTCTATGGCCTTCTGTTTGCTATTTGGAGGTTGTTGGCTATTGGCGCTTCAGCTTGATGCTTCCAAAGATTAGGAGAGAGGAGACTTAAGGCAAAGGAGGAACAATGGATGTTTTGCGCAACCCAAAACAAAACAACCTAGCAAAAACCTTTACTAAGCAAATAACAAGCAATAGTTACGGCTGCCGAGAAAAGAGGAAACTGACAGCGCATAACCTCGTCTACTGTCTAGCTTAACAACTTAACCTAAAAGGGTAAGGCTTGTCTTGGAGTGATCCTTCGCAGCTCTTGACATACGAAGCACGATCCTTTGGTGCAAAGATTGAGGTTGCATGAGTCGATGAAGTTCAACCATTGCGCATCTATAGTTGTTTTGAGCAAGAGAAGATTTAGAAATAAATTTTCAAGTAATGACATAAAGATAAGTGAGAATTGGAAGACGAGCAAGCAAAGATTAAGAGATAAGGGTAGCATAGATTGAGAGGTAAGAATAAGAAAACTTTTGAAATTACTTGTTATTAAAATATATCCTTAAGGTCCAACCATTCTATTCTATCTACGATCACGTCTTAGAGTCATTATTGCTCGATACCATCTCTGTCGGGACCCGAGCAACAACTCGTAACCCTCTCGTGTAAATCGCACTATCCTGTGAAAAGCTAGTGCACACAAGAATAACAAAGACAAATATCATGCGTAATGACAAACTTTATTTAACTAATATGAGCTGAGGGCACGAAGCCTTGCGGGGGTCGCTGCCCACTTCAATATGCGCGACCTCGCCGAGGAGTACATGATGCTCGGTGCGGCCGCTTTCCCACGGTTGGCGTTTCACCGGAGAACGCCGGGATGATAACGCTCGCCGTCCGCTTGCTCGTCGGTGCCGATCGCCTCGTAAGTCTCGACCATGTCTTCCTCTTCGCTCGTGCGTATTGCATTATGTAAATGTGCTGCGCTCGGCAGGACTCGCCTTGGACGCGAGGCGCGCGCGCGCGTGTTCCTCGGGCCATACACCGGCAGAGAGCACAAGCGGCGCGTAGGCTGCGATCGCGGAGGCTGGGTTGGGGCGAATAAACCGCGTGTGTGAGGCCTTAGGGCTTCTGTCTTTGGATCGCCCCCTCGGACCAGCGGCATGAGGATGACGATGCCGTGAAGACGGCGCGCCATCTCGCAAGAGGACCGAGCACCGCGACCACGCCCGCACTGGCGGTTGCCGTTGTTCTCGCCGCCGGTGAGCCTGTCGTCGGGTTCGCGGCACGCCGACTTCGAGACTTAGAAGGCACGGGTAGTGAGGGCGAACCGGCGGCGCTGGCGCGCGCGGAGGTCTCGCTGCCCGGCGACCGTCGCCGAGTGGTGGTGCCGGCCGGCGGCACGGCACGAGTCCTCGCTCCGCCATGGTCGGCGGAGTCCGCCTCGCGCGAGTGTGTGCGGGCGCAGACCGCAACCGCTTGCGCGAGGCGAAGTGTCCCCGTAGGGGTTGTGAAGCGGCCCCGACCGCTATCGTTGTAGCCGGAGACCCTTCGCGAGTGTTGCCGCCGCGGCTCTCCTGGCGGTACCGCGGTGGTACCTTCCTCCAAATGCGCCACGCTTGCCGTCCCCCTTCAACAAAAATCTTGTTTTACATCCAGTTGCCTTTCAATCCTAGATAATAAATCCAAGGCAAAGTTTAGACTCCTCCCATGATCTAATTAGCTTCCCAAGTTCAACTTTGTATTTATTCTCTAGTCAACCCACAAAGATGACACTCTTTAGATTTATTTATAATCAATTGGTATCCACAAATATACCTTTTATCTCAATCCTCTCGAATATTATTCAATCTTGTCAATTATAAATCCAAAATATATCACTCTAGCAACAATTCTCCAAATTACCTAACTTGACATGCACTCGATTATGACAAATTTTTCCCGACAAGAGTACTTTCCATAAATTTGTTGTCTTCCATATACTCTAGGTCTCCAAGGATTCTCCAAACTTGGACTTCGGTGAAAGAATTGGAGCTTGTACTATTGCGATAACTTGGGTTAGCAAAAGATAAGAGGGAAGTAGAACAGATAAGAGATCAGGGGAACGACTAAACACCATCCCAGACAAACACACAAGAGAGAAACAAACAACAACTAGGAGAAGCTTAGCTTGAAAGCAAAATAGTTTTTAAGGATGACTGCACTACAAGTATACAAAGACTTGAGTGCAGTTCACCTAACAAACAAACAAGTAATATATAAGCGTTTAAAATCGTAGGACTTTACTTGGGTACTACAACTAAAGAACTAGTCCTTGCTCCTTCATGATGACGAGCTTCTCAAGTGCTTCTTAAGCGCAATCTTCTTGAGCTGCCTATAGAAATTTCAAAGGAAAGAGAGTACAATTACCATTCCAAAAGGAAATAAGCGGATAGATAAGGAGGAATGCCATGACGAAGGTAAGGATAGAAAGACAAGGATAGCACATTATTAAAATTTTTATTTTATAAAATAAATTTTGAAGCTCTTCTATTCTCGACCATTCTAACTAGGCCACGCCTACATACAAATTGGCTCGATACCATCTCTGCCGGGACCCCGGATTTCGAACCCGACCCTCGTGTATTCAAAGACTAGTCCCGCATCAAAGCTAGTGCACGCAAGTTAAACAGAAATGAATAAATCACCAAGAACGCTTTATTACAATAATAGAGTATCGACGAAAGGTATCATTATTACAATTGAGGTTTCAAGACCTCGCATTACACGAAACACAAAGCAAGATAAACTCGGTGAAGACCCATCAATCGCCACGAGACAATTGGTCGGGAAGCACGACCTAGTACTCCGGAATCCTTCGTCGAATCCACAAGCGAAGTGTCAAAGTCTTCCTCTTGAGCTTGGTATTCCTCTGGGTATTATTTTTTAGTGCAGCATGTGAGTACATAAAGTACTCCGCAAGTCTTGGGAAAAATGCAATAGATGCAGGGCTTAACAAAGGAAGGTGTCGTGGCTACGGGCCAAACAGAGAAAGAGGGGACTAGTGGAAGGAGAGGAGGAGCCAGGTCTGTGTGAGGGAGTTGAGTAAGAGTGAGGGAGATGTCCCCCTTTGCCCCTCCTGGGGGCTTATATATATATGAGTGGGGTAGAATGGGAAATCCCCATTCTACCCCTTAGTATTTACAAAGGTTGGGGGTACACTGGTATATTTACATTGGTATATTCCTCTACACTATTGGGCCTATTACATGTTGGACTAGTTGCACGGCCCGATCCACGGAGGGTTGGGCCACCCCTACAACGAGACTCCTCGGCGGCAAGCGAGGTCCCGATGGGCGAGCTGACGCGATCGACCACCCCGGCCCCCCGTTCCCTGACAGCAAGCGCGAGGGTGCCGATGCAACTAGTAGCTCGCAGACCCTAGAGGCAAGGCCTATGAAGAAATCAGTGAAGCGCCAAGACGCGTCGTCGGCGTCGGCGTGCCGCTTACTGTCGGCGATGCCTACGAGGGCGGACGGTCGGCGCGAAAGACGAGTCATCGAGCGCCAAAGCGTGCGCCCCGCCGAGGCGATGCCTACAGGCGGGCGGCGAATCGAAGCGCGAAGACGTGTCGTCGGCGTCGAAAGACGTCTTGCCCCGCCGAGCCATGCCTACGAGGCGACGGCGGAGAGTCGAGCGCCAAGACGATGTCGTCGAGTGCGACGCGCCGTCCCACCGGAGGCAATGCCTACGAGGCGGACGCGGAGTCGAAGCGCGAAGATGTGACGTCCGTCGAGGCGATGCCTACGAGGCGGGCCGGAGTCGAAGCGCCAAGACATGTCGTCGAGTGCGAAGACGCGCCATCCCGCCGAGGCGATGCCTCTGAGTGGACGGCGAATCGAGCGCCAAGCGTTGCTACCTTCAAAAAGAGTGCCCGCGAAGAGCGGGCGGTTGCAGCGTAAGCCGAGGGCGCTACGCGACGCCGAGGTAGGGAGGCGCCGCCGCGTTCCCTACCTCAGCGGTGCCGCGGGCGGGCACTGCGGCGTAGGTCGAGGCGCTCACGGCGAGAGGGAGGCGTCGCCGTCGTTCCCCTACTCGAAAAATGGCGCCGCGGGGCGGCACTGCGGCGTAAGGCGAGGGCGCTCGTGCGCTGAGGTAGGCGTCGCCGCCGTTCCCTACTCGAAAAAGGGTGCCCGCGGAGAGCGGCGCTTGCGGCGTAAGCGGCGCTCTGCGTCTTTGGTAGGGGCGTCGCGCCATCCCCACCTCAGCGGTGCCGCGGGAGCGGCGCTGCGGCGTAGGCCGAGGGCGCTACGCACGCTGAGGTAGCGAGGCGCCCCGCCGTTCCCCACCTTGAAAACGGTGCTCGCGGGAGCGGCGCTGCGGCGTAGGCCAGGGTGCTCGCCCGGCGAGGTAGGTAGGCGTCGCCGCGTTCCCCTACCTCAGCAGCGCGCCCGCGGGGCGGGCGGCCTAGGCGGAGGCGAGGGCACTGACGCGGCCGAGGTAGGGAGCGCCGCCGCCCCTACCTCGAAAGGGTGCCGCGGAGCGGCGCTGGCGCGCGGTCGCGGGCGCTCGCCGCGTTGAGGTAGGGAGGCGTCGCGCCGTTCCCCACCTCAAAAACGGTGCCCACGGGGCGGCGCGCGCGGCGTGGCGAGGGCGCTACGCACGCCGAGGTAGGGAGGCATCGCCGCCCCTACCTTGAAAAACGGTGCCCAGCGGCGCGCGCTGCGGCGTTGGCCAGGGCGCTCGCGACGCACGAGGTAGGAGGCGCCACCGCCGTTCCTACCTCAAAAAGTGCCCACAGAGCGGGCGCTTGGCGTAGGCCGAGGGTGCTACGCGCGCCGAGGTAGGGCGTCGCCGCCATTCCCCTACCTCGAAAAAGGGTGCCAGCGAGAGGGCGCTTGCGGCGTGGCCGAGGGCGCGACGCGCTGACGAGGTAGGGCGTCGCCGCCGTTCCCCACCTCAGCGGTGCCGGCGTTGCTGGGCGTGGGCGCGGTAGGCCAAGGCGCGCTACGCCCGCTGAGGTAGGAGGCATCACCGCCGTTCCTACCTCAAAAACGGTGCCCGCGGGTGTGCGCTGCGGCGAGGGCGAGCGCTTCTGCGCGAGGTAGGGAGGCGCCGCCGTTCCCCACCTCGAAAAAGGGTGCCCGTGGGGCGCGGGCGCTGCGGCCGTAGGCGCCACGCGCTGCTGAGGTAGGGCGTCGCCGCCGTTCCCCACCTCGAAAAATGGTGCCGCGGGGAGCGGCGCGCGGCGAGGGCCGAGGTGCTACGCACGCCGAGGTAGGGAGGGTCGCCTAAGCGAGGCACTCCCTAGTGTCTCGGCCGTGTCGCACTTACGACTTAATTTATAGTCCGTGAGACTCGCGCATGTGGAGGCGGAACTCGACGCTATGCCTTATTTATAGTCCGTAGACTCGCGGCGTGCGAGAGTAAACCTCGGCGGTCACATCTTTTTAGAGTCCGTGATCGGTGCGTGCGGAAGCTAAGCTCAACGCTACGTCTTATTTATAGTCCGTGAGACTTCGGCGTGTGCGAAGTGAGCTCAATGCTACGTCTTATTTATAGTCCGTAGACTCGCGTGTGGAAGGCGAGCTCAACGCTACGTCTTATTTAGAGTCAGTGACGGTCGCGGCGGAAGCCGAGCTCAACGCTATGTCTTATTTATACTCAGTAGAGTGCGCGCGGGCGTCCCCAGCTGCGTCTTATTTAAAGTCCATAGATCTGCGCGTGCGGCCGAGCTCAACGCTCGTCTTATTTAGAGTCAGTAGACTGGTCCGCAGTGAAGCCGAGCTCAACGCTCGTCTTATTTATAGTCCGTAGACTCGCGCGTGCGGAAGCCGAGCTCAATGCTACGTCTTATTTATAGTCCGTAGACTGCGTGCGGGTCGAGCTCAACGCTACGTCTTATTTAGAGTCCGTGACTGGTCCGTCGCGGAAGCTGAGCTCAACGCTACATCTTATTTATACTCAGTAGAGTGCGCGAGGCGTCCCCAGCTGCGTCTTATTTAAAGTCCATAGGCTCGTGCGTCGCGGAAGGTGAGCTCAACGCTACGTTTTATTTATAGTCCGTGAGACTCGCAGCGGAAGGCGAGCTCAACGCTACGTCTTATTTAGAGTCCGTAGATCGTGCGCGCGAGGCAAGCTCAACGCTACGTCTTATTTATACTCCGCAGTACGCCGAGGCGCAAGGTCACAGCGATTTAAAATAAAAACGAGGACCAAAAGAGAGGCATCGAAGAAATGGCCGGGCTTATGACAACAAAATGCTCCAGAGCGCACGGCCAAATCAAATGCTCTTACGCTGTGTAACATCCCAAAATTTGGCTTTTGAAAAAATTAAATTCAAATTAATTATTTTAAGGTAATTGGATTTTACTTGGCTTTTATTTGCCTTCTGGATTTTAGGATTTAAAACCTATTTTTAGAATTTAAAGTAATTCAAAATATGAAAATTAAATATCGTGTGAGTTGGAAATAATTTTATTAAGTCCAAAATATCTCCAGAGCTTACGTGAATTTTTCTGAAATTTTTGGAGGTATTTTGATATTTTCGAGGCCTAAATAATTTTCTAGCCTTTTCAAAATCAAAATCAAATTATAAAAATAAAAATCCCAATCCTTTTTCCCCGGCCGCCACGTGGGCGGTGGATACCGCCCACGTCGCCGCCATCTCTGTCCGCCGTCCCATCCCGCTTCCCCTCCTCTTTGGGCAACGCGTGTGCACCGCCTCGTCTCGGCGATCCCTCGCTCGCTCGCTCTCGGTCGCCTCGATCCGCCTGCGGGTCGCGTGGCAGCCATCCGCACCGCCGACTCACCCCCTCCTCTCTCTCACTGCGCCTGGCCCGCCGTGTCGGCCGCTGTCGTCCCAGCGAACCGCCTCCTTCCTTTCTTCTCTCCGCGCTCCTTCTTTGCGCGGCGACCAATCAAGCCGGATC